>OZ004710.1:75660326-76860326 GCA_963924515.1 Vespertilio murinus
GTCTTTATTTGCAGAATACCTGATGAATCTACAAAAAAAGATATTAGAAATAAAAGTTTTTAAGACACAAGATGAAAATGCAAAAATTAATTACAATATCCTATACTAACAGGAAATAATCAGTTTTAAATAGTTAACATTTACAATAGCAGTACAATATATGAAATACATAGATATAAATCTAACACAAAATAAGCAAAATGTGTACACTGAAAATTTTAAAATGCTGCTGAGAAAAATTAAAGAAGATATAAATAGAGGGATATGCTAACTTCTTATGCCAAATGACTCAATTTTGTTAATACATTAGTTATTTAAACTGAATTATAAAGTCAATGTAATCTGTATAAAAATCCCAGTTGGCTTTTTAAAGAAATTTATAAGTTAATTATGAAATTCATATGGAAATGCAAAGGACCAAGAACAGTCAAAACCATTTTGAAAGAGAGCAATGTTCAAGGACCAATATTACCCTATTACAAGAATCATTATGAGCTGCATTAATCAAGACAGGATATTTAAATAGATTAATATAACACAAATAAGAACTCATAAGTAGATATACACACAGACAGAAATTAATTTTTAATTTTTAAATAAATTGTGGTAAAATACACATAACATAAAATTTACCATCTTAACCATTCTTTTCCTTTTTAAATTAAATTTATTGGTGAGACATTAGTTAAAAAACATTTTCAAGTTTACAATTTTATAATATATCATCTGTATATTGCATTGTGTGTCAACCACCCAAGGTCAAATCTTCCATTTGTACAATTTTTTTTTATGTGTACAATTTGATGAGTTTCTCTTTTCAATATTGTTATATACTACAAAGTGATCAACCCCAAAGGGGTATCCAACATCATAGAACTTATTCCATTATCCCCTTTTTCTCACCTTGACCCCCACCTCCTCTGATAATCATTAGTCTTTTCTTTGTATTTATGAGTTCATTTTTGTTTTACTTCTTTGTTTCCTTTTAGATTCCACACATGAGTGAAATCACACTGTATTTGTATTTCTCTTTCTAATGACTTTAGTTAGCATTTTTCCTCAAGGTCCATCTATGTTGTCACAAATGACAATATTTCATTATTTTTTATGGCCAAGTAGTATTCCATCACACACACAAAAGCCACATCTTCTTTAACCATTCATCCATCAATGGGCATTTAAGTTGTTTCCATATCTTGGCTATTGCAAACAATGAAACAAGACCACTATGTTACACCATACACAAAAACTAACTCAAAATAGATTAAATGCTTCAATGTAAAATCTGAATCATAAAATTTCTAGAAGAAAAAAAGAGGTGGAAATTTCCTTGACATTGTTCTTAAGAATGTCTTTGTGGATCTAACTCCAAATGCAAGGGAAACAGAACCAAAAATAAGCAAATTGAATTGCATTAAACTGGAAAACAAACAAACAAACAAACAAACAAACAAACAACAACAACAAAAAAACAGCCTGCACAGCAAAGGAATCCAGTGCAAACCAAAAATCCAAGGTTACAGCCTGTTGCATGATTTCTAATGCAATCATATACTTTGCAAAGTGGTCTCCTTAATATTTCCAGTATGAACCTGGCACCATATATAGTTATTCCAGCATTATTCAATACTAGAGGCCTGGTGCACAAATCTGTGCATGGGTGGGGTCCCTTGGCCTGGCCGGTAATCGGGGCAATCAGGGCCATCTCACCTAGTCCCAATAGGGGCCAATTGGGGCCAGCCGACCAGGGATGTGGACCTTAAGACATTGGCTATGGGAGCACACTGACCACCAGAGGGAAGCTCCTGCATTGAGCATCTAACCCCTGGAGATCAGTGTGTATCATAATGACTAGTCAACTGGTTGTTCAGTCAACTTTTCATAATGGTCTCTTAGGCTTATATATATATATAGACTAGAGGCCCGATGCATGAAATTTGTGCATGGAGGGGGGCTGTCCCTCAGCCCAGCCTGCACACTCTCCAATCTGGAACCCTTCCAGGGATGTCTGACTGCCCATTTAGGCCTAATGCTGGTGAGATCAGGCCAAAACTGGCAGTCAGACATCCCTCTCACAATCCAGAACTGCTGGCTCCCAACTGCTTGCCTGCCTGCCTGCCTTTCTGATTGTCCCTAACCACTTCTGCCTGCCAGCCTAATCACCCCCTAACCCAGGGCTGGGCAAACTACGGCCCACAGGCTGGATCCGGTGAGTAAAACTATTGAATTTAAAAAAAAAAAAAAAAGTTAGCTACAACATGCATACACCTTCAAAACATTATGCTAAGTGGAAAGCCAGTCACAGAAAAAACACAGTTTTTTAATAATTCAATTTTTATGAAATGTCCAGAATAGGTGAATCTGTAGAGCAAAAGATATTCAATTAGTGGCTGCTTAGGTAAGAGTTCCTTCTTTTATAATGCCAAGTAGTATTCCATTGTGCAAATATACAACTGCTTTTTTTATCTGCCCATCTACTGATGGATGCTTTGGCTGTTTTCAGATATTGGCTATCCTATCTATTAAAAGAGAAACATGCAAATTAACTATCAATCCACTACAGCCACAGGCAATCAGAACAAGTATGCAAATTAGCCCAACTAAGGTGGCAGCCATGGAGCTGGAACAAGCAGGAGGCTTGGATTGGCCCCAATGATGGAGGAAGCCAAGTTTCCCACCCACCCTGGTCTGCCTTCACCTTCACTCAAGGCTACAAAGTTTCAATTATAGAAGATAAATAAATTCCAGATACCTGCTTCAAGCCAGCCCTGGCCTCCACTTGGATATCCTGGGGGCATGACTGGCCTGTAAACCATCAGAGGCCCCTCATGCAGGCTGTCCCATGCCCCAAGGGTACTCCAACCCTGATCCAGGACACCCATCAGAGCAAACCAGCTGGCCCTCACTCATGCACCAGGCCTCTATCCTATCTAATAAAAGCATAATATGCAAATTGATCATCACTCCAACACACAAGATGGCTGCCCCTAGTAGTCAAAGATGTCTGCCCCCATGTGGACACAAGATGGCCACCACAAGATAGCCAGCAGGGAAGGGCAGTTGGGAGGGACCAGGCCTGCAAGGGAGGAAAGTTGAGGGCAACCATGTCTGCAAGGAAGGGCAGTTGGGTGGGACCAGTCTTGCAAGAGAGGACAGTTGGGGGCAATCAAGCCTGCAGGGGAGGGCAGTTAGAGGTGACCAGGCCAGCAGAGGAGGGAAGTTGGGGGCGACCAGGACTGCAAGGAAGGGAAGTTGGAGGGGACCAGGCCTGTAGGGGAGGGCAGTTAGGGAAAACCAGGCCTGCAGGGAAGGGTAGTTGGCGGGGGGACAAGACCAGCAGGGGAGAGCGGTTAGGAGAGATGAGGCTGGCAGGGGAGGGCAGTAAGGGGTGACCATGTTGATAGGGGAGGGCAGTTATAGGAGAGCAGGCCTGCAAGGGAGGGCAGTTGGGGATAACCAGGCTGGCAGGGGAGGGTAGTTAGGTGCAATTGGGTTGGCAGGGGAGCAGTCAGACATCAATCAGGCTGGCAGGGGAGTGGTTAGGGGGTGATCAGGCTGGCAGGCAGAAGCAGTTAGGGGCAATCAGGAAGGCATACAGGGGAGTGTTTGGGAGCCAGCAGATTTGGATTGTGAGAGGGATGTCCCAAATTGGAGAGGGTGCAGGCTTCTCTGAGAGATACAACCCTCCTTCCCCCAGTGCCATAGAGTTTATGTACTGGACCTCAAGTTGTAAATAATGTTGCTATGAACACAGGAGTACATATATTCTTTTTGACTGGTGTTTTGGAATTCTTAGTATATATTCCCAGAAGTGGGATCACTAGGTCAAAAGGCAGTTCCATTTTTAATTTTTTGAGGTAAATCCATATAGCTTTCCACAATAGGTACATCAGTTTGCATTTCCATCAACAGTGTACTGGGGTTCCATTTTCTCCATATCCTTGTCAACACTTTATTTTTTACTAGGGGCCTGCTGCACAAAATTCTGCACTGGGAAGGGGTCCCTCAGCCCAGCCTGCCCCCTCTCACATACTGGGAGCCCTCAAGGGATATCCCATTGGGAGCAGACCTAAACCCCAGTCTGGACTCCCTTTGTGGGAGGCAACTGGGCTGATCAGGGGAAGATGCCAGTCCCATAACCTCCCTGATGCAGCCACTGCCAGTCACCACAGCTGCCAAGGTATTTTCCATAAACACGGACTCCAGTCCTTTCACCATGAAAAAATGACAACTTTCTTTAAGCATTTTCAAGATGTGTCTTTCATAAGATATGAAATTTCTTTTTCTTTCTTTATTTTTATCCTAACGGGAGGATGTTTTCGATCTTTTCCCCATTCCTCTGATCCCAAGCTTAGCCCCTTCCCGAGCCAAAAACTTCTGCCCCCGGTTTAGGCTTGGGAAGGGGTTCCCCCACCCACACTTCTGATCTCAGGCTCTGCCCCTTCCCAAGCCTAAAGCCTCTGCCTGATGGCCTGCTGGGAGTGACTTGGGTGCCTTGGAGGTGCCCTGGACCCACGTATGTATGCAAATTAACCGACATTTTTGTTGGATTAATTTGCATACTCACTCTGATTGGCTGTGGGTGCAGCGAAGCTATGGTCAATTAGCATTTTTTCTTTTATTAGTGTAGATGATAGCGATTCTGACAGGTGTGAGGCAATTGTTCATTGTGGTTTAAATTTGTGTTTATCTGATGATTAGTGACACTGAACATATTTTGTTATGTATTGGTCATCTGTATGTCCTGTTTGGGGTAGTGTCTAATCAGGTCCTTTGTGATTAACTTCTTTCCCTCTCTCAAGTCTGCCCAAATGTTTCTGCTTAAATGAAGCCTATCTACTATGACCTCTCACTTAGGATTATAAATTTGTTCAGACCACAAAATGTCTCATTTCTTCAATTCTGCTTTACTATTTCTCCCATATCCATTATCTCCTTTCAGTATAGCATATCGTTGATTTATTCATAATTATTTATTATATGTCTTCCTCTTCCTTACAAGAATATTATCTATGTGTTCAAGATGCTTTGTTTGAATTTATTTTTGACTGTTATATCCTAAGAACCTACAAGTGTGCCTAACATATAATAAATTTAGAATAAATTTATCATAAACACATTATTTTTTATTTGTGCCTGAAAACTAGATATGTATGGATGTTTTACTGTCCTTTCTATGATAAACAAGTTTCTGTTATTTTCTTCCCCAAATTATCCTTACTCCAAAGTCATCTTCACCTTCATTCAAACAGGCTGTTAATAGCAATGATTTCTGAGGCAGTTGACACAATAGCATTTTTTCATAGAATAAAACTATGACATCCTTGGGATCAGGATCCTTTACAACAGTTTTATTCATCTTGTTATTCCCTATGATGGAACAAAACTAAAACAGTATTAAAATGATAACCATGACTAGTATGTTGTTATTAAAAATAAGATAAAATATAACATTAACTTCGAGTCTGAGTCACGGCACCAAAAACAAACAAACAAAAAAACATAAATGAACAAACAAAAAATAATATTACCAAAAGCTGCCATTACCCTTATTGCCACAGGTATTTCTCTAAAATACAAATATCATTGTGCTAACTGCTTAAAATATTTCAATGACTCCCCTTCTACTTAAAATAATATCTATTTAAGAGTTATGAAGACGATAGTGAATGATAAGTTTTATTGAGTATGACTATGTTTTACTCGTGTTTTGAATTTTATATAATAATTCTGGCACTTAATCATCACATAATCTTATGATGTAGGTATTACTCTTCCATATTACAGATGAGAAAAAGGATTTATCAAAGTTAAAGTGGTTGCACAAGGATATTTTGAATTTGTAAAATTTTTTACTTACATTTGAATTTAGATAAATTTCATATTCTCAAAATTAAACACAATGAAAATAACAGGATATAATTATATTGGGAAGAAACAGCAAAGCTATTGCATAATTTTCTATAATTTCCATTTTGCATGCTTATTCTATTTGGAACATTCTTTTTTTAAAAAAAATATATTTTATTGATTTTTTACAGAGAGGAAGTGAGAGGGACAGAGAGCTAGAAACATCGATGAGAGAGAATCATCAATCAGCTGCCTCCTACACACCCCCCACTGGGGATGTGCCCATAACCAAGGCACACGCCCCCGACCGGAATCGAACCCGGGACCCCCCAGTCCCCAGGCCGACGCTCTATCCACTGAGCCAAACCGGCCCCGGCTGGAACAAACATTCTTACCATTTGAACCTTCCTCTTCTACCTCCAACTTCAAGCTAATTATTTGTCTAAGTCACATATTTCATGACAGTTCTGTGAGGTCATTGATTCCTTTCATTCAAACTAGAAGTTAAGTTTGAATATATGAGGGAATCTTAAAAGTTTGTAAAATATGCCGAAATCGGTTTGGCTCAGTGTATAGAGCATCAGCTTGCGGACTGAAGGGTCCCGGGTTCAATTCCGGTCAAGGGCATGTACCTTGGTTGCGGGCACAGGGGGTGTACAGGAGGCAGCTGATCGATGATTCTCTCTCATCGATGTTTCTAACTCTCTATCCCTCTCCCTTCCTCTCTGTAAAAACTCAATAAAATATATTTAAAAAATAAATAAATGTTTGTAAAATATTATTTTATTTTTCAATTATAGTTGACATACAATATTATATTAGTTTCAGGTGTACACTCATATGATTAGACACTTATATAACTTAAGAAGTTATCATCCCAATAAATCCAGTAACTATCAGATACTATACATGATTATTATAATACTAGAAGCCCAGTGCATGAGTTTTTGCACAAGTGGGGTCCTTTGGCCTGGCAGTTGATCAGGGCTGATCAGGACTGTCTCACCCAGTTCCTATTGGGGGGGTGGGGGAGGAGCTGGTCAGAGGAAGGGACTGCAGAAGGTTGGCTGGCTGTGGGGAGGAACTACAGGAGGTTGGCTCTGAGAACACACTGACCACCAGTGGGAAGTTCCTGTGTTTAGCATCTGCCCCCTGGTGGTCATTGTTTGTCATCATAGCAACTGGTTGTTCATTCAACCAGTCATAATGGTTGCTTAGGCATATATATATACACACAATTGACTATACTAGGGGCTCAGTACACAAAATTAGTGCATGGGCAAGGTCCCTAGGCCTGGCCAGTGATCAGGGCCACTTGGGGCCTTCTGGCTGCTGGCTGGGGCCTTCCTTCCTCAGCTTCTGGCTCTCAGCCAGGGTCTTCCTTCCCTGGTTTCCAGCTGCCCTCTGGGGCCTTCCTTCACTGGCTGCCGGCCAAGGTCTTCCTTTGTTCTGTGCTGCCCCCTGGTGGTCATCACACATCATAGCAAGTGATCGAACTCCTGATCTGGTCGAATTCCCAAGGACACAATTTGTATATTAAGCTCATAAATATATATATATATATATATATATATATATATATATATATATATATACATATATATATATATATATAGCATATGCTGTATTTTATATCCCTATGATTATTATTGACTACCAATTCATACTTCTTAATCCCTTCACATTTTACCCATCCCCCAAAACCCTTTCCCATTTTGCAGCAATCAAAATGTTCTCAGTCTGTTTCTGTTCTGCTTGTTAGTTTATTTTGTTTTTCAGGTTCCACATATAAGTGAAATCAACTGGAATTTGCCTTTCTCTGTCTTATTTATTTCATTCAGCACAGTACGCTCTCAGTCTATTCATGATGTTGCAGATGGCAAGATTTCATTCTTTTTTTATTGCTAAGTCATACTACATTTTCTACATGCACCACTTATTCTTTATCCATTCCTTTATTGCTGGGCACAAATGTTGCTTTCATATCTTGGCTATAGTAAATAATGCTGCAATAAACATATGGATGTGCATGTCTTTTCAATGTAGCGTTATGAGTTTCTTCAGATAAATACTGAGAAGTGTAATTGCTGTGTCTTATTTTGTCTATTGTTACAGCATTTGTTTTAAAGGCTATTTTGTCTGTTATAAATGTTGCTATTATAGCTTTTATTAAATTTCCATTTTCATAAAATATTTTTATATCCCTTTACTTTCAATCTGCATGAATCTTTCAATATGAGGTCAGTCTCTTATAGATAGCATATGTCAATTTTGTTTTATTATCCATTCAGCCACATTTGATGGAAGCATTAATCCATTTAAATTTAAAGTAATTGTTGATAGATAAATGTATTTATTTCCATTTTATTATTCATATTTTTATCTCTTTTTCTTCTCCTTCAAGAAGACTTCTCAACATTTATTGTAGTGCTGATTTGGTGGTGATGAACTTCTTTAGCTTTTTCTTTTCATGGAGGGTCTTTATCTGTTTTATCATTGTATATTATAGCTCTGGGGTAGAGTAATCTTGGTTGTAGGTACTTGTTTTTCATCCCTTTGAATATTTCCTATCATTTTTTTTCTAGCCTGCAAAGTTTCTGTTGATAAATCAGCATAAAGTTGTATGGGTGCTCCCTTGAAGGCAATTCATTGTTTTTCTCTTGTTATTCTTAAGATTCTCTCTTTGTCTTTAACCTTTGGCATTCCTTTGGCATTTTATGATCTGTCTTGGTGTGGGCCTTTTTGGCTGCATCTTATTTGGGACTTTCTCCACTTGTAGGGTAATCTTAAATATCTCATTTCATCCTATCTTAGAATATTATTAGAGAGAATTGGAAAATAATAAAATAAATAAGATACAAAAAATAATTCTAGGCTTAAACCCACTAGGAAAAGTGAGGAGAGTCATGTAAATAACTGAAATTGCATAATTCATCTGTAGAAAATTGAAAGAAGACTCTTGTGTATAAAATAGGTGCAATGTTGCCGAAACCGTTTTGGCTCAGTGGTAGAGCATCGGTCTGCAGACTGAAAGGTCCCAGGTTCGATTCCGGTCAAGGGCATGTACCTTGGTTGCGGACACATCCCTGGTAGAGGGTGTGCAAGAGGCAGCTGATCGATGATTCTCTCTCATTGACGTTTCTATCTCTCTCCCTTCCTCTCTGTAAAATACCAATAAAATATATTTTTTAAAAATAGGTGCAATGCTGAGTAACGGTTTTGTCCATTGGTAAACCTCTTTTAAGCTTGGATATGCAGATCCTCAAGAAACCCATGAATATATTTCAGCCCCAGGAACTTTTTTTATGAATGCAGGAATTAAATCACAGTGTCATTGGTAGTGTCTGTGCTTTTGTCACCAATAAAAATTGCCTTTATTTTCTTAATTTAATTTTCAGTTTTGAAATATATATGCTCGTTATTACTTTAAAATTTTGGTAGTTATTAGACCTGTCATGAAATTCTTAATATTTGATTCTCATTATATTTGTGAACGAAAAGAGTCACATGCTAACCTGATAAGTTCAGGGAAGGCCTGCATGGCAGTCATGTAGACTCAGAGACCTGAAGTAACCACAAAAGATACAAAGATCAGCTTTGATCTTTACTAAGCGCATCTGCCTTCCAGCCTTTAAGATAACCTATCTATGAGATGTCTGAGTAACTTGTAGCTTCCTCTTTATCCCGACCCCTGAGGGTACAACAGATGGCCCTGAGACATTCCCTCATTGTTATTGTTATCAACTTAATTGTCAACTGTTAATTGCATTGGAGTGTCCTGTATCCATCTCTGTAAAAGAAGCTCATTTCACCTTTTACCCTATCCCAGAGGTTTCCCACTGGCTTGCTTTCTCCTGCCTCCTTACTCCATCACCAATGAATTTCATGTAACCCACCTATGTCCCTCCTTTGATTGCAATGTATAAATACAGAAACGTAATGGGCCATTCTCCGGAGCATTATCTCAATCCATTGAGATTCTGCTTCCCGGCAATTGTTGACAGTTTGGCTAAAATAAACTCACGAAAATTCTTTACAGGTTTCAATGTTTTTTTTCGTTAACATATTACAGAGACTTTAGTAAAGCCACATACCCTGGAAGAGATCAGGATGGTTTGTGGATGAGAGGGGGGATAATGTTGTGATCAATTCTTGAAGCAAATCATCAAGAAATTGGCAGCTTTAACATTCCCATTAACTATGTTACCAGATAAAGCTATATACATCTTTTAAGGTAGCCAACAGATTTCTTTTTGCTAATGGTGTACATACTGACACTTTCAAAAAATAAAAAAAAAGAAATCATATTTTGTGAGTCCCTTTTGAATACTACTGCAAAAGCTGTTGATGTTTGAAAATGGTAAAAAGTAATTTTGCCAAACAAATATTTGACTGGAAAATTAGCATCATACTCTTTGCACAGATGGATTTTCTACAATGATTGATAATGCATCTGATTTTGCTACTTTAATAAAAAAATGAATCTCCTTTTGTCATTGTCACTTTTTTTATAGAGATGTGCACTGGCAACAAAAAAATTTTAAGTAAGACTGAATTAAGTTTGGTCAAGAACCATAAATATTATCAATAAAATCAGATTTACTTTTCTTAGTCTCTCCCTTTTTAAAATACATTTTTAAATAGGGGAATATTATATTTTACTAAATGGAGCTTCAACGGCTTCCAACACAAAGCTTGCTATAATGATTCAAACTAGGAGCAAAAAAAATTCACCTTTTCTCTAAAAAAAAATCTTGTTCAGCTCACTTTTTAAAAAAAATATATTTTATTGAGTTTTTACAGAGAGGAAGAGAGAGGGATAGAAAGCTAGAAGCATCAATGAGAAACATCGATCAGCTGCCTCTTGCACACCCCCTACTGGGGATGTGTCCACAACCAATGTACATGCCCTTGAGGGGAATTGAACCTGTGACCTTTCAGTCTGCAGGCCAAGGCTGTATCCACTGAGCCAAACCGGTTTCTGCTCAGCTCACTTTTAAAGAAAATATTTTATTTACTGGATTAATTACTTGACAGATATTTTAGCCCATGAATAAGATAAATCTTTCAAGATCCTGAAGTTACCATTACAAATTTTTCTTTAAAATCCTTTAGTCCCAATAATAAAGAAGAGAGTAGAGATCTACAATCTTACAAAATTTAAATGCTGTAGGAAATGCCTTACTAAAATGAAGTGGAGATATAAAATCCTCTGTCAATTTATTTGAAATAGAAATCTACAAACTTCTAAAACACATCAGAATATTTTCAAAAGATGTTTCTTCATTAATAGTACTAAAGTTAAACCATGGTTTCACAATTTTTTTTTCTGATATAAATTGTACAAAAGATGTTAAACTAGCTAAAGATAAACTTGTAGATTGTTAGAAGAAAAAAATTTCTACAATTAAATTTTTCTTTAAAAGCCTTGGACAATGCTAATGTTCACTATGAAAAACCTATTCCTGCATTTTCAAGACCTATGAAAGCTTTAATTTTATTTTCTATAACTATCTTTGCAAATGGATAGTACTGCTTTTTGAACAATGCAAGAAAGAATGAAAAATTAAGTTGATTGGATGTCCAATATGACAGATTAAATGTTTTAATCAAACTAAGCAGAAATTACCTTCCCACAAAAATTGCGAACATTAATTTTAACTTACTTTTCTAAAAAATGTTATTTTGTTATCAATGCATTGATAAAGAGATATGTATATAAGTATGATATAAATTTAGTTTTTAATATTTGATAAGTAATTGATTATAATATTTATTGGAGTTCTATTTGTTTTATACATTAAAATATTAGTATGAGGCCATGTGCCCCGGGTAAGCCGTGTGTCCCAGGGGGCTGTGTGCCCCAGGTGAGCTGTTGTGTCCCAGGGGAAGCAGTGGAACCCAGGGGGAGGGGCAGTGAAAACCAGAGGAGGAGCGGACTCTATTCGTGTGGTCCTGAGATAGTCACCATAAAACAAGCAGACTGCCAAATGAGGAGCGGATTCTATTCGTGTGATCCTGAGATAGTCACCATATAACAAGCAGATTGTCAAATGAAGCAGGGAGGGGAAGGAGACCTGGGGGGAGATAAGAGAATAACCGAAAGACTGGTATGCATGAATATAAGTACAACCAACGAACACAGAATTCTGGGGAGGGAGGGCATGAATGGGAGGTGGGAGGGGGGCAATGGTAAGATATGCATACATATAATACCTTAATAAAAAAATTGAAAAAAAATATTAGTATGAAAAAGAGTTTATAGAGTATCTGATTGCCATGGCAAAAATAAAGTTAAAAACTTCTGCCCTAGATCCTGGTTTTGTTCCTTCTATTTAGATTAGTATATTCTTCTTAAAATGTATTTTTTATTGATTTTAGAGAAGAAGCTAGAGGGGGAGATAGAAACATTAATGATGAAAGATAATCATTGATTGACCGCCTCCTGAATACCCCACACTGAGAATCGAGCCCACACCTAATGGGCTAGTATATTCTTAATTTTTTTTTTTTTAGTCTCCAACTGATAGATTGTACTCCACTAATTTAATAATATAATAAAAACACTTTCTGGACACTGAATGAAGAAGCATGTCTCCCCCACCAGTGAGACTACAATATTTTCCATGCATAGTTTAATTCCTTTAGAGGAAATAATGAGATACAGATGTATGCTTATTTATAAAATATTTTCATGCCACAATTTATCCCCAGGATCAATTGGCAATAGGTGTTGACTAGAGTTCACAGCCATTCTTGCATTGTTTATGTGTCCAGTAAAGGGTTTTAGTATTGATTCTTTGTCTGCATCCTATTTTTTCTTTCCAAATGAGTTCTGTGGTTTGACCTTGAAAAAAAAATCTTAATCTTATGACCACAGGTTTATTCTAATTGCAATTGTTCCTTGTGGACTTCATCATACTAACCTGCCACTCATGGAGTCTATTTGTCTGTGAACTGACTTAATTAAATATCTTAAATCTAATTTACTTGATCCTGCTGACATTAATGGGAAAAAAAAATTCTGTCTATCACTTAAAATGAAGTTATTTTTTAAAAAGAAAAAAACAACATACAAAAAAATAACAATTGATAAAAATGAAAAATTGTTTATTTAAGGAGTTCTGTGGCATTGCTCTCTATCGCTAAAAATGCCATGGCAAATACAAAATAAAAAGAGTAATTAAAAAGCCATATACTAAAGCTTCACTCTGAATATCTTATTTAGTTTCTGAAGAAGTGAATGAAAAGTCAGAACAAATAGGTAGCCTATTTCTTTCTCTCAACTATAGTCATCCCTATGATAACACCTTAAAATCCCATCTATGGTTCTCTTTTGTTTTCCACACCGAATTTGCATATTTGTAATTGATCATTATGTTTCTGACAATATCACTGTTAGCCTTTCAATTTATTTGTTTGAATAAAACTATACTTGAGTTCTTTGTTCTCCTTAGCGACTATTTCCTGACTAATCATCAATGTGGAGTACCTGTATCAGCAGCAGCATCACCTGGAACGTTTTAGAAATGCAAACCCTTGGGCAGGCCCCAGTCTTTCTGATTCAAAAACTCTGGGGATTGAGCCTAGTAATATCTAATAACCTCTATTTTAACAAAATAATTCTGATGCATGCTTAAGTTGGAGAACCACTGGTAGATAAAATAAATCCAGCTATAATGATAGTTACATTCAGACTATTCACCACCTATGTGAGCTTTTACAGGTTACACAACCTCTATGGGTGGTAGGTTCACCACGTCTAAACTGGGAATTAAAGTATCCACTACATAGAGTGTCTGAGAGTCTTGAAGGTAGATAAAACTTGGCTTCCTTACCTCTGTGAGCTCCAGTTTTCTCAGATGTGCAATCAGCATGATACCACTTTCCTCTAAGAGTTGTGAGGATTCATAAATACTGCTGTGAGGTTCATGGGGCAGAGGACAAAGACAGAGAGTCCAGCCCAGTCAAAAGGAAGTTTAATCTTGCACCTCCAGGGCGAGGTTCACCAGTCCCTAGGGTAGAGCTGGCGAAGTCGCATTGGGCGGGAGCTGAGGCACTTTTTTTTTTTTTTTTAAATATAGGTGTTCAGTGAGGGCGGAGGACCATGAGCTGAGGGTGAGTGAAATTTCCTGAGGAGCAGGGGTTCCAAGAATGGAGCCAATATCTATGTCACCATTTGCCTGGAGCACTGGTCTGTCACGGGTTCCAGGAAGGGACCAGCATTTGTGTAGCCATCTGTCTGGTGCACTAGTCTGTTATCTGTGTCACCATGGATTGCATGCTTCGGCTTCTGGAATTTCTCTGACCTAACAATTACTGTTAGAGCTGTGGGTGAAAAGTGGTCACATGTTAACCAGACTAACTCTGAGAAGGACTGTTTGGAGATCTTGTAAACTCAAGAGATCTAAAGTAACCACAAAGGATGGTCTAAAATAAAACCTTTCATTGGAAAGCAGTTTATAGTGGTAATCATGTCCTAGGCCAGTATCTTTCCTAACAAAAGATCAACTTTGATCTTTATTAAGCTTATTGTCATTTTGCATCTAAGATAACATGCCTTATGCCAGGGTAACTTGTAACTTCCTTTTTTCTGGACCCCTCAGGGCACAACATGCCAGACCAAAATTCCCTGGTTGTTATTATCATGTTAATTCATGACTGTTAATTATCCTATAGCCAACAAGCATGTCTCTATTATTATTATTATTATTATTATTATTATTATTTTTATTCATTCCCAGAGCCCTCCCCCTTCCCCTGCTTTGTTTTCTCTCACCTCCCTAATCTATCACCAATGGATTTCATGTAACCCACCTATGTCTGTCTCCACATTTTGATGGTAATTTATAAAAATAGGTGAAAAATCACCATTCTCCAGAGCATTATCTCAATATGTTGATATTCTGCTTCCTAGCAATTGTCAACAGTTTGGTTCAAATAAACTCACAAAATTTTTTTACAGATTTCAATATTTTCTTACATTAACAGTACTAATACTAATAATGAGCTTCTAGTTGTGGGCACAAATTAAACAGAAAATGTTAATTTTATTCCATTGCACATAGTAGGTATTAAATACAAATTGCTCAATTTCAACCAACATTTTGTGTGTTTTTTAATCTTTTTTTTTAAAATAAATCTTTATTGCTCAGATTATTACAATTGTTTCTCCATTTTCTCCCGCATAGCTCTCTTCCACCTGATTCCCACCTCACCCTCTGCCCTTACCCCCTCCCCCCACTATTGTCTTCATCCATAGGTTATACAATTTTAATCCAGTCTCTTTCTGCACCCCACACCCCTTTCACCCTGATAATTATCTATCCACTCCCTTTCTTTGCCCCTAATTCTATTACATTCACCAGTTTATTTTATTCCTCAGATTTTTAATTCACTTGATCTTTTTCCTCTTCTTAAGTAATACCTTTCAGCATTTCATATAATACTGGTTTGGTGGTGATGAACTCCTTTAGCTTTTTCTTATCTGTGAAGCTCTTTATCTGCCCTTCAATTCTGAATGATAACTTTGCTGGATACAGTAATCTTGGTTGTAGGTTCTCGCTATTCATCACTCTGAATATTTCTTGCCACTCCCTTCTGGCCTGCATGGTTTCTGTTGAGAAATCAGCTGATAGTCTTATGGGTGCTCCCTTATAGGTAACCAAGTGCTTTTCTCTTGCTGCTTGTAAGATCTTCTTTTTGTCTTTTACCCTTGGCATATTGATGATGATGTGTCTCCAAGTATTTTTCTTTGGATTCCTCTTGTTTGGGGTTCTGTAGGCTTCCTGTACTTGTAAGTCTATTTCTTTCACCAGGTGAGGGAAGTTTTCTGATATTATTTCTTCAAATATGTTTTCAGTATTTTGCACTCCCTCTTCTTCTGGCACCCCCATAATTCTAATGTTGGTGCGCTTGCAGTTGTCCCAGAGGCTCCTTACACTATCTTCAACTTTCTGGATCCTCTTTTCTTCTTCCTTCTCCAGCGGAGTGTCTTTTGGCTCTTTGACCTGATTCTTATGTTCTTCCATTCTGCTGTTGGATCTCTGCATAATATTTTCCAATTTAGTCAGTTTATGTATACTTTTTAGTTGGGTCTCATGAAGATTATCGAGCTTTTCTAGGATATTCTTACATAACTTTAGAATCGTAGTTCTGAACTCTATATCCTCCATCTCTTTTGTTTGAGATCTATTTCCTTGTCTCAGCATTATCACTATTTTTCAGAGTTGGTAGGATGGCTTTGTGTGTTTGGTGTCCTATATAGCACAGTGGGTCAGCCTCCTCAGTTACCTGAGGTAGACACTCTTGGTGATCCCCTTTATGGACTATGTGCACAGCCTTGTTGTAGCTAAGTCTTTATTGTTGTGAATTGACCTTCAGGCCAATTGGATTTGGTTATCAGCTGTGTCTACTCTGGGATACCTTCTGTATTGGAGACAGTCTTATAGGATCAGACTTGAAAAACTGCAGAAGCCTCTACTCAGCTTGGATGGGGCGAAGTCTCAGGGCTGAACTGACAGTCTTGACTTCTGCCCTGCCCTTGTGCACTCGCCTGAGTTTCCGCCTGACCGTCCCAGTTTCCCCAAGCAAGAGCGTGGGTGCCCCAGGGGCTCGCCTGGACTTGGGCTGGTCTCTGTAGTTTGGAGCTTCTGACTCCTTCCACTACAGAGAGGCCGCCACCTTGTACAGAGAGGCAGCGGCAGCCTCCGTGGCCAGACCTGGAGCTTCTGACTCCTTCCGCTACGGAGAGGCAGCGGTCAGACCTCAGCGCGTTCTCATTCACGCGTGCATGACTGTAGACCCTGCTGGCTGCGGCTCCGGTCCCGGGTCTCCCAGTCTCTGAGTCTCTGGGTTTCTTTCTCTACAGTCCAGACTCCACCTGTATGAGCCTAGGACCATGGAATTTCAGCTGGGGTTGGGTTCAGTCCAGTGGGAAAGGGTTCCGTGCAATCTGCAATCGGAAATTCCTCCCCTCCCGCCGCCAGGCAGGCATTCGGCAGCCACACTTCCTCTCCGCGCACGCGCGAGCGTCTCCCTACCTCAGCGCTTTTCGGCTCCGATCCGTGAGCCTCTCTCTTTCTTTCTAGTTGTAGCTATTCTACTCCGCCAGCTTTCCTGAGGTTTTTGTGAAGTCCTTTTTGATTTTAGTTGTTTTTTTAATTAAATTGTTGATGAGGCGGCAGCATAGGAGACTGCCTAGGCCGCCATCTTGCTTCCGGTCTCCTCAACCAACATTTTGAAGTGTTGGTTTTCCTAAAGAGAAAATTTTGGTCTGAGTTTCCCTTTGCTGCCCATTTTATTTCTTGTGTTATTTCAGCCTGAGAAGGCTAAAAAGGGCTAATTCCAATGTAACTCTGATATTTGGGGGCTAGTGATCTGAATCCGTACCAGCAAGCTCAGTGAACATTCTTGATAACTGATAATTAAGTCACTAAATCCTTCCCAGATACTGGTCTTGCAGACCCTGTTACTGTGAACAGTGCACTGCCTCTGAGGGAGGGTTCTTAAAGCTAGCCCCAACCCTCAATACCTGGGGGCCTTCTTGCAAAGAAAATCCATAAAGGAGACTGGAAGCATAATCCATATTTGTGGGACAAAGACCACAGGGAGATATAAAAAGAAGCCCCAATGCATGTTTCTGCACTCAGACTTGGAAAGTTATTTCCTGAGTCTTCCAGTGTATTAAAAAGTCTCCCCCTTGCCGAAACCGGTTTGGCTCAGTGGATAGAGCATCGGTCTGCAGACTGAAAGGTCCCGGGTTCGATTCCGGTCAAGGGCATGTACATTGGTTGCTGGCACATCCCTGTTGGGGGGTGTGCAAGAGGCAGCTGGTTGATGTTTCTCTCTCATCGAAGTTTCTAGCTCTGTATCTCTCCCCCTTCCTCTCTGTGAAATATCAATAAAATATATTTTTAAAAAAAGTCTCCCTCCTCTTCTTTAAAGCGTCACTTGTTTTTTCTTTGGTCTTTTGCAAAAAGCCAATATCTGCTTGTTGTAGAAGTATATTTTTTCTTCATTTAGCCTAATGATTGAGCATTTCTCTCCTTATTTAGTCTATTAGAAAAACTGACTACCTCAGGAAAAACAAAAAACAAACAAACAAACAAACAAAAAAACAGTTACCACTTAGAAATTCCTTAAAGTGGCCATTCACTTTTAATTTCTCCTGTAGTGTGTTCACAGCACAATCACTGATTATGTAGAACTCATTCAGAATTAAGTTATGTTGTAATTTAAAATTTTTGAGGATTGCTTTGTAATATTTCATTAATGGACACCTACATACAAGTCAAGGTAATTCAGATAGTTTAGAAAATTTGAGTCATAACAATAGCTCAGTAGAAAGTGTTAGGTATAAAACCTTTTTTACTTCTCCTGTGCTTAATAAATCAAAAAACTGTTAGGGTCACAGAAGGAGGAATGCATGAGGCCAAAAGGCATGAAAAAATATACATTTATTATTTCATCTGCTAGCAGAAGGGCTGAGACCAAAATGACATCAGCCGGGCAGAGTAGGAGGAGCAGGATATTTATGTCTCTTGTAAGGGTCAGAGTAAGCTGTCAGACCGGGTCCACGGGGGGGGGGGGGGGGGGCAGATGTAGGTGGTCACTGGAAAAGGTGAGGCGATTTATTAGAAATTGAAGGCCGCTAATCATGAAACCTATGAGAATAACAGAACAATCATTGGGAGGGGTGAGAGCCCCAGGTAGAGCATAATGAAGAGCAAGAATGTGACTAAGAAAAAAAATTCAAATTCTCTCAAAAAATTTTGTGGGGTGAAAGTGACATTTGGCAACTGAGAGTTCTTTCTTAATATCCATATTTTTAAAAATTCATGTTATTTATCCAATTGAGTTGATATCTTTCCCTTGGGAACTGGCTTTTCAGGTCATTTCACTATGGACATTGCCTTTGCTGAAGACCACTTTTCACTTGCAGTAACCATATCCCATTCTCTTCCCTCAGGATATGCATAAAGAAGTCCACCCCCCCCCCCAAGAAAAATCCACCAAAAGTCCTTTAAAAACCATTGACTCCCCTCACTGGGTGCTGGAGCCATCTAGGCTCAACTCCCTGGTGTGCAGATGATCAAATAAATTCGTAATCCCTCACCACGCTGGCCTAGTAAATCCCTCCTTTGGTGACCTAACACCTTGTTTATGGTTGTAAAAAATATTTGATAATTATGACATTTTGCAAAATTAACTGTGGATACCTTTCAGGTACATATAAGACTTGAAAAAATATAAATTGTGATTTTCTTGGGAGTTATAGAAAAAGAACATTAGCCATAAAATCAAGAAGCACATGAGCCATGATAGTAACTGCATTTGTAAACTTAGGCAACATTCTTAAACTACACCACTCATGCACACTATCCATACATAAAATACATACTGATAAAAACACCTGCCTCAAAATTACTCATTATAAGTGATTCTATCCAGAAATAAACCCATGGCTATATGGTCAATTAATATTTGACAAAGGAGGCAAGAACATCCAATGGGGTAAAGATAGTAGATTCAATAAATTATATAGGAAAAATTGGACAGATACGTGCAAAAAAATGAAACTAGGCCACCTTCTTACACAAGATATAAGAATAAATTAAAAACTCAAATGTAAGACTAAAAATCCTAGAAGGAGACATAGGCAGTAAAATCTTGGACATTTCTTTTAGTAGCAGTTTTGGTATATATTTCCTTGGGCAAGGGAAACAAAAGAAAAATAAACAAGTGGGACTATATCAAACTAAAATATTTTTTTGCACAGCAAAACAAGCTATGAACATAATAAAAAGACTACCCACTGAATTGAAGAACATATTCACCAATGATACATCTGATAAGGGGTTAAAATCCAAAATATATAAATAACTCATACAACTTAATACCAGAAAGATGAATACCAAATTTAAAAATGGGTATAAACAGTTCTCCAAAGAGGACAAATAGATGGCCAATAGACAAATAAAAAGATGCTCAATGTCACTAATCATCAGAAAAATGCAAATTAAAACCACAATGAGCTATCATCTTACACCTGTCAGAATGACTATCATCAAGAAGTTCACAATTTGCATTCCCACCAACAATGCATGAGGGTTCTCTTTTCTCTACATGCTCACCAACAAGTTTTTTTACTAGAGGCCCAGTGCATGGAATTCATGCATGTGGGTGGAGGGGCCCTTCAGCCAGGCCTAGACCTTCTCGCAATCTGGGACCACTGGCTCCTAACTGCTCACCTTCCTGCCTGCCTGATGCCCCTAATTGCTCACCTGTTGGCCTGATCTCCCTAACCACTTCTGCCTCGGGCCCTCTCCCCTGCTACCACGGCAGCATGGCTTCATCCAGAAGGTCATCTGGAAGGACATCCAGAAGGTCCTTTGGTTGTCCAATTTAATTAGCATATTACCCTTTTATTATTATAGATAGACACAGACAATAGTATGGTGATTACCAGAGGAAAAGTGGGGTGGGAGCTGGAAGAAGAAGGTAAAGGGTGTATAAATGTGACAGAAGGAGACTTGACTTAGGGTGTTGAACACATAATACCACATATAGATCATGTCTTATAGAATGTACCTATATAATTTTACTAACCATTGTAATTTCAATAAATTTAGTAAAAATATTAAAAAGTAATTTCAAATGGAAGGATCAATTAAGGCACTTTTATTTCTATTTGCTACAATTTTTAATTGTTACTATAAAATTAAGGCAGATATTACAAACATAATTTTATGCAATGTATTACATGAATTGAGATGCATTAAATCAAACCACTTTATTCAATCTAATCATAATTGTGATATATTGAATAAAGTCAGGTTTAATAGCATCAAAATTTTCCTGCATTGTTTACTTCATTACACTACAGTATGTATAGTCAATATATATGATAGTTGCATACCTACAGGTGCATCACAATTTTAAAGCAATTTAGAGTTTTCATAATTGTCTTACAATAGGGATGTTTAAGTTATTAGCAACCCTATAATTACACTTGAACTTTAAGTTCAGGGCAAAATCTGGATAAGAATCAAGAAAGTTCATACTAAATTTGAATGTATTTCCCATTGGAAAGCAAACAGAATAAGATACAACAACAGAAAAAGCTTTTCCAAAAATAATAGGGATGTACTTAATAAGAAATGAGAAAAACATATATAAAGAAAAATCTGTTTGAGAAAGATAAGTATCAAATGATCTCACTCATATATGGAATCTAATGAACAAAACAAACTGATGAACAAAATAGATCCAGAGACATAGAAGCATGGGACAAAATGTTGAATCTCAGAGGGAAGGCAGGGGTAGATGGGAAGAGATGAACCAAGAAACTTGTATGCATATATGCATAACCCATGGACACAGACAATAGGACGGTGAAGGCCTGGGACAGTGGACAAAGGTTGCCTCAAATGGGGAAAAAGGAAGACATATATAATACTCTCAATAATAAAGCTTTAAAAAACGAAAAGAAAAATCTTCAGGGTATGGGTAAAGAATTGAATATGGTGAAATAAAACTTGTACTTGGATAGGAGAAGTGAATAGTTTAATGATACCTACACTCTCTAAATTAATAAAATCTGTCTAACCCCTTTGGCTGTCAATATTTATAAGTAAAACATTTAAAAGATGACAGGTAATATTTGGACTGATAAGACTTGCTATAGAATAATCAAGTAAAAACCAAGTCATTTTTGTGTGTGAGATTCATAGATATTATTGCCTGACAGGTGTTATATGAAGAAATATTTAGTTGTACTGTAAGGATGCTAATTAGAGTAATGCAAAAATGGAAAAAATGAGAATTATTAGAACTACCCAATTGTAAGGGATTGATTATATACATTAGATTATACTGATACTAATATTATATAGCTTTGAAAATATTACATTGTAGAATGAAATTTTGGTATGGTAATATATGCATGCTAATGCTTACAGCTTATACTTCTATAGAACATTGTATATGCCAGGAATTATTTAATATTTCTCAGATGTTATTTAACTGTCACAAAAGCTCAATGACATAGGTATTACAATTATCATTCCCATTTTGTAGATGAAGAAACCAAGGCACAGATCAATTATAATTAGAAGTGATTGTAACCAGACAATGTAGATCCAGGATGCCTGTCACTATTTGAGCTAATTCAGTAGAGACAGGGTTGAATCATATATAAGCATTTACTCTGATAATGCCAGCAGTATGGGAGAGCAACAAGTCATCCACAAAAATCTGCTCTGCACCTCACCATAAGTCAGCTGGACAAAGATTACATGGGGGAGTAGGCAAATAGGTATGCCAAATGGGCAGGTTAGGCCTGTAAGCTCTTCTTTCTGCTACAAAATTATTAATCATTCCATGATAATCAGCAGTTTCTGGAGGTGGAGGATGGGCCACATTTCTAGGTGAGCTCCCAGGTCCTGTGTGCAACTCCCAGCCAGGTTAGAATGCACCTTCTTTAACCAGAACAATACAATCATGGTTAATAGAGTATGATTAATATTTCCTACAGTTATAGCTGGTCCCCAATATTCTATTTCTGCCCCTATTATGACCAAGTTCAAAAAACTATTGAATAGAAGAGCTTGGTAGTCCAGCTCTAAGTACAGAATAATTCTAAATTTGTAAACTGATACATTTGTAAATCAATTAAGTGAATATCCATATAGAATTATATACATTGATATATTCAGAAGGAGAAATTGAAATAATGTAACCTAACATTTAAAAAAATATATATATATTATTGATTTCTTACAGAGAGGAAGAGAGAGGGATAGAGAGTTAGAAACATCAATGAGAGAGAATCATCAATCAGCTGCCTCTTGCACACCTCCTACTGGGGATGTGCCCACAACCAAGGTTGCCCTTGACTGGAATCGAACCCGGGACCTTTCAGTCCCCAGGCTGACGATCTATCCATTGAGCCAAACTGGTTTCGGCTATAACCTAACATTTTAAGAGAGTCTGTAAGGTGTGTTTTTTTTCTTTTAATTTTATTTTGGAGCTTTTCTTATTTTCAAAATTCCCTTTTCCAACTTCTCCATTGCAGTAATTTTTAAAACACCAATACAGAAATGTGAATCCTGGCATGTTATTATGCTCAGGCTGTTTTCACAAAATACTATGCAATGGGTGGTTTATGCAATAAACACTTCTCAAAATTCAGAGGTTAGGAAGACCAAAATCAAGGTGCCAGCAGATTCAGTTGTCTGGTGAAAGCTCTTCTACTGGTTTGAAGATTGCTGGCTTCTTTCAATCTCCTCACAGGGCAGATTAAGAGAGCTCTCACATTTCTTCCTCTGCATAAGGGCATTAATTCTATTATGAAGGTTCCAATATCATAGCCTAATCTAATAATCTAACTCTTATTTGCTCTTGAAGGCCCCACCTCCAAATACCATCAAATTGGTAATTAAGACTTCAACAATATAAACTTTGGGAAGACAGGAATATTTAGTCCATAGCATTCCACCCCTTGTCCTGCAAAATTCATATCCATTTTACATATAAAACACATTAATTTTATTCCAACAGCTCTGAATTTTTTTTCTTATTTGTTTGTTTTTGGTTAATCTTCACATGAATATATTTTTTCATTGGTTTTTAGGGAAAGTGGAAGAGAGAGAGAGACAGCAAGAAACATCCATGTCAGAGAAGCACATTGATTGATTGCCTCTTGCACATGCCCCAAGGCCGGGGTCAGGGAGGAGCCTGCAACTGAGGTACATGCCCTTGACTGGAATCAAATCCAGAACCCTTTGGTCCATAGGCTGATGCTCTATCCACTGAACCAAACCAGCTAGGGAAGCCCTGAAATTCTTAACTCTTCTAAGCACGAGCTCTAAAATCTATGTGATGAGGTATTTGAACAAATAATTTGCCAGAACCGGTTTGGCTCAGTGGATAGAGTGTTGGTCTGCGGACTCAAAGGTCCCAGGTTCGATTCCAGTTAAGGGCATATGCCTTGGCTGCGGGTGCATCCCTGGTGGGGGGTGTGCAAGAGACAGCTGGTCGATGTTTCTCTCTCATTGACGTTTCTAGCTCTCTATCTCTCTCCCTTCCTCTCTGTAAAATATCAATAAAAATATTAAAAAAATAATTTGTCATCTTAGTCCCTTTCAAGTTGAAAACACTGATTATACTCCTATATTATAAAAGGTTAATATGCAAATTGCCCCTCTGGAGTTTGACTGGGAGACCAGGAGTTTGATTGGTTCCTATGATGTGCGCTGACCACAAGGGGGCAGCATGGAACATGGCAGGCAACCAGCAGTGATGGCAGGGTACTGAAGGAGCAAGGGAAGGAGGAGGACGGGAGGCCAGGAGGTGGGGTACCTGATTGACCCTGATCACTGGCTAGTCCTAGGAACCCTACCCATGCATGAATTGTGTGCATCAGGCCTCTAGTTATAAGTAATACTAATAACAGCATTAACATAGCAAATATTAACATGAAGTCCAGTATCAATCCCAAGTAATGCTAGTATTAACATTAAGCAAGAAATCAATTTATGTATTATCTTAAAATTTTCATATGCATTTTCATTAAATTGTCACAACAATATTACAAAGAAGACATTATAATCTTCACTCTATAATTAAAAAAAAAAAGGACAGGTCTGTATGGTTAAGTAACTTGTCTGAAGTCTTACAGCTAGAAAGTGATAGAATCAGGGTGACACACCATTTCTGCTTCCAGAGACTAATATGAGTTTTATTTGGGATCTTCTTTTTGACACATAATCACTGCCACCTTTTAAACTACCTGAAATTATAACTTAGCTTTCATTATAACTTATTTTCTATTAAACTGAAAAAAAATCATCAAATTTTATGAAAATACTTTTAATTTTCTTTTTGTTACAGCTATGACTTTCCCCCATTTTTTCCTACAATTTCCTAGCAGCTATGACTTTCCCCCATTTGTTCTTACAATTTCCTAGTAGCAATTCAATTTTTCAGATTAAAAAACTGGAAAAAAAAACCTAGCTCAAATATCTTGTCTAAAGCATTTCTTTGGCTCATGGGAAATACTAAAATTTAGTTTTCTATTAACAGTGGGGCAGATAAAATGAACTCTTGATGTTCAGTGGCATTTTACTAATATGGTTTTTGTCTCCAGAGTTTCTGCTTCTTTTCTTATAATTACTATTCTTTTTTTACTCCCTAATTTCCTATGTTTTTACTGTGCTATTTTTACTAAAGTTTTTCCTAGTGTTAATGCATTTGAAAATGCTACCATAAAATGTTATATAGGAGTGGTAATTGGAAAGAGCATATTGATGTACTGGGTAATTATAATCAACTCAGCAAATGATTGGCCTTAGTATATGTATATCCTAAGTTGAAGATCAAGTTTCTTTGTTCTTTAATTGCTTTTGAAAACTCATTTTGATTCCTCAAATGAATAGGGATCAATGTGTGTAGCAAACAAGGCTTACATCTTAACATTTAAGACTAACAACCACATTTGTTCATCACATTTTAAGATTATATTTTTTAAGATGGGTTTGTGACTAGGTGTTCTCTGTTTTTGCTATGACTAGTTGACATTTCGGGGGGTGGGGGTGGGGGGGGGATCAGTAAGAAAGACTTATCTCCAGTCTCCAAGTTTGAGTGGCACAAGAAGGACACAGTATATTCCTTGCCGGCAGCTCCATGTGAACATAACAGTTATTTGAGGAGACAGCTATTCAGGGTTCTGTGTACAGATTTAGTCCAAGAAGAGAGCAAAACAAATTGACCCATTTGGGGATTGATGGTGTAACATTGGTCTCATCAGTATCAGGCAAAGAAACTGAGATAACTGAAAGCCATTTTTTATATCTCTTAGAGGGAGTATGCTTGTACGTATATAGTTTTAATTATTTATTGTTTAAAGTATTACTTAAGAATCCTTATGTACTTACATTTTAAAACCCTGCTGTTTGTCTTTAATGTGAGACATGTATCTAAGTACTTTCTCACATTCACATATTACAGCTCTTTTTTCATATTCTTAATTCGAACTACATTTAAATCTAGTTCAGTATTGAAATGGTGCCACTGAACAGGGCATTTCTGATTTAATTACTAATCTGCATTAAGGTAATTTAAATTGAAGTGACACATTTTAAAATTATAAAATTTAAATAACACAAAAAGTTAATCCTGGAATCTTTCCACTCAACAGACAATAAAATCTCTCTGATTTATATTTTTGAAAATCTCCTTGAAACAAGGTCTGACCTTGGCTTTGTATTAGTTGCCATTCCCAACAGGCTTGAATTACTTGCTAAAAATTTAATAAAAACCTCTCAGTCCAAGCTCAATTTTGAATTAATCTGTGACCTCAGACAAGATAATTAACCTCTCTGTACTGCTGTTTTCTCATCTGTGAAATGGGGATTATAATTGTGATTTGACACATGGTATTACTATGAGAAATTACTGAAAAACACTTGAAAAATATGCTTTTATGCAAATTATTACAAATTATAATAATCATACCACACAGGGGTGTACTATGCACAAAATCATATATTCAGAAATGCTATAATTAGTGAGAAAGTCTACTGAAAATTTGTCTTGGTTGGACTGAACAGAACTAAGCTAACTTTTAAGCAGAGGGTATGGATCAACATACATTGGCATGCATTAAATAGAAAGGTTTATTTAAAAAAATAGTAAACATGTCAGACTAAACTCACAAGAAAGACAAATCTAAATTCTTCTACTGTGAATTATATTGATTCAGTTTTTCAACAGTCTCTAAAAATAGTCCTAATTTCTAGAACTCTACAGTTGGTGTATCACTGTGTTGTGCCCAGGTTCTGGGACAACAAAAAGGTCAGTCAAAAATGTAAAGAATCCCAGGTGCTACCAATATTTCTACCTTTATTTACTCATAACTAATTAATAATTAATCTTAATCCTTAAATCAAGGTTTTTAACTTTGCCGCTATATAAATTTTTGGGCTATATAATCCTTTGTTGTAGAGATTTATCCTGTGTGCTGCAGGCTGCTTAGCATGATTCCTTGGAGTCCACCCACTAGATGCTAGTAGTGCCTTCCTCCTCTATTGTGATAACCAAAAAATACCTGCAGGCATTGTCAAATGTTCTACGGGGGAAACCACTCTTGATTGAGAAGTCCTGTCTTAACCAGAATATTTTGAGGAGGATTAAAGTAATAAAATATTTTTATGTTTGTTCAAGGGGATGGAGGTAGGCCATAAGAAGAAAACACTGCTTCATTGGTAAGTACATTTCAAAACTGTGATTAAAACTGTGATTAGGTCTTTACTTCTGTGTCCCTTTCTTTTCTATTATTATAGCTTTAGTGAATTTTATTTCCTTTCTCATGTTTACCAAATAAGTCAAACTACTAGAAGTTTTATATCATCAGTAACTGAGTTGTTAGAGTTAGATATAGGTACCAATCACAGTTTGTATTCCCAAAGCAAGACACTTTTAGACTTCATACTTAATTTTCATGAACATGCCATCAACTGATAGCCAAAAAGACTATCCTACCTACCTTCCTCAGTGTTACAGAGAGGCTGGGCTGGGAAACAGTGATTGAAACCGTATCACACATGTATAGTAGGCCCTGAGTGTTGCAGCTCCCTGTGGAGACCTTGCAGGGGAACTATAAAACTGTTTCCACTGTGGCTGAATAAATTTACATTCCCAAGTTTGGTTCAAGATGTTGGCAAAGTCCGTGGATCTTGCTCCCAATGCCTCCCAGAATCAAACTGGAATTTACACCAAAACCAGGCATCAATAACCCTGAATTACTATCTGGAGACTATCAGAAGAGGAGACTTTTAACCAAGGATGGCAGAAGCCACCTCAAGACTGGTAAGAAGGGCAGAGTAGGGAGAGGGGAAGAAATAGAGGAAGATACAAACAAGTAGAAGCATATGCTGTGTTCATGGAATGGAATAAGTAACATAATTTAAATAGCCATACTACATAAAGCAATCTATACATTCAGTGCAATTCATATTAATATACCAATGGCATATTTCACAGATCTAGGACAAATATCCCCAAGGAAATAAAATTCACTAAAGCTGTCCAAGTTAAGTTTATAGAGAGATATTTAGTTGCTTGAGGTTCCTCCTGAGAGGCATGAACCCTAACTCCAGATTGGCCTCCCCAACCTTGAGTGCCAGAGCCAGAAAAAGGCATCCTTTAACATCCTTTCTGGTGTGATTTCTGCCAAGGAACTTGTTGGAGTCAAAGCCACCCATATAAAATGCCAATGTTCAAACATTTTCTTCATAGCCACTCACCCTGGGCTCCAGCAGCGGGAGAGTGTTGAGGACTGGAGTCACCTGAGGGGACTACGGGATGACTGGTTTTTGGGAGAGACATGGGAGAGTGGCTGCCAGGATCCTTATGCTGGGACATCCTCCAATCCTGAAGAAGACATTTTTCCTGAGAGAAAAAATCCCCTCCCAGCAGCATCAGTCCAGGGGAAAGCAAGTACCCCACCTTCTGGAATCCCACTCACCTCACCTTCTTAAATCCCACTTTCCCTATCCTGCATTCTAAGCCCCACTGAGGAGTCAGTGGGATAAGCTGGACCTTAGAAGGCTGGAAGGTCTCAGAGAATATCAGTGACTGGCTTTGGAGCAGGGCGATTCCCCCCACTTTCTAGGGAATTTCACAGGAGATCCAATAGATCTCTGGGCTTTGTAGGATCCAATCACTTGACTAATAGAGGCTTCACCTTGCCAAGGTCACAGAAAAATCAAGATAATTAATATTCAGAAATTGGTGGGACTTTTATACACTAATAATGAACTATCAGAAAAGTGAAACAGAAAACAATCCCATTTAAAATTGCAACAACAAAAGATGCATAGGAATAAATTTAACCAAGAAAGTAAAAGACCTATACTTAAAAAAATGACCGAACATGGGAGAAAGAACTAGAGGAAGATAGAAACAAGTGGAAGCATATGCTGTATTCATGGATTAAAATAATTAGCATAATTAAAATAGCCATACTACATAAAGCAATCTATACATTCAATGCAATTCATATTAAAACACCAATGACATATTTCACAAATCTAAGATAAATATCCCAAAACTTTATATGGAACAAAAAAATAACAAAGTTGTAGAGATCACAATACCAGATATCACAGTATACTACAAAGCCACTGTAATCAAAATAGCATGGTATTGGCATAAGAACAGGCATATAGATCAATAGAACAGAACAGAGATCCCCAAAATTAGCCCAAGCCTTTCTTGTCAATTAATATTTGAAAAAGGAGGCAATTGCATACAATGGAGTAAAAATAGTCTCTTTAATAAATGGTGTTGGGAAAATTGAACAAGTACTTGCAAATAAAAGAAAGAAAGAAAAAAAGGAAAGAAAAGAAAGAAACTAGATCAGTAACTTACATCATAAACAAGAATAAATTCAAAATGGATAAAAGACTTAGAAGTAAGTTGCAAAACCAAAAATCCTAACAGAAAAAAATAGGCAATAAAATCTCAGATATCGCCGAAACTGGTTTGGCCTGCAGACTAAAGGGTCCTGGGTTTGATTCTGGTCAAGGGCATGTACGTTGGTTGTGGGCACATCCCCAGTGGAGGGTGTGCAGGAGGCAGCTGATCGATGATTCTCTCTCATCGATGTTTCTGACTCTCTATCCCTCTCTCTTCCTCTCTGTAAAAAATCAATAAAATATATTTTTAAAAAATCTCAGATATCTTGGATAGCAATTTTTTACCAATATATCTTCTAGGGCAAGGAAACAAAGAGAAAAACAAACAAATGGGACTACATCAGACTAAAAAGCTTCTGCACAACAAAAGAAATCATCAACAAAATGAATAGTTAACCCCTCCCTATGGCGGGGACATATTTGCCAAAGATACATCTGACAAGGGGTTTATTCCCAAAATATGTAAAGAATTTAGACAACTCAACAGCAGGAAGATAAACAATTCAATTAAAATAATGGGCAAAGGACCTGAATAGACACTTCTCTAATGGAGACATATGAGAAAATGCTCAGCATCACTAATCATCAGTGAGATGCAAATTAAAACTACAATGAGGTATTACCTCACAACTGCCAGAATGAATACCATCAATAAATCAACAAACAACAATGATCTATGCAACTTTAAAATTAAGTGTTGGTGAGGATGCAGAGAAAAGGGAATCCTATGCACTATTGGGGGAATGAAGACTGGTACAGCCAGTGTGGAAAACAGTATGGAGTTTCATCAAAATTAAAACTGGAACTGCCTTTTGACCCAGTAATCCCACTTGTGGGAATATATCCTAAAAATCCCCAAACACCTATCGAAAGAATATATGCATCCCTATGTTCATAGCAACATTATTAACAATAACCAAGCTCTAGAAACAGTCCAAGTGCTCAATAGTAGAAGAGTGGATTAAAAAAGCTTTAGTACATCTACACAATGGAATACTATTTTGCAGCAAAAAAGAAGGAATTCTATCCTTTGAAACAAAATGGATTGACCTGAAGATGATTATGCTAAGCAAAATAAGCCTGTCAGGAAAAGACAAATACTATGATCTCACTTATATGTGGAATATAATGAACAATATAAACTGATAAACAAAATAGAACCAGAGGAATGAATACATGGAACAGACTGACAGAGGGGAGTGTTTGTGGACAATGGATGCCCAGGCCCACGGGGCAACAGCGAGGGCACGCAGGAACCACCTAAGAGAATGAAACAAACAAGGGGCTCGAAGAACGGAAGCAAGACAGGGTTCTGATCAAGCCTCGTTTCTTTATTCGAGCTTTGCCGTATATAAGCACTCAGGAGGGGAGGGGTAGGATAAGGAGTTGCCATGGGGTGATTGGTTGGGGACTGGGTATCTGTCCTTAGCTGATTGGTTATTCTGATGTGGGAGGTTCTTCTGGTCCTTGGTGCGCCGGCTTTCTATGTTCTTGCTCAATCAGGAAGTAGGGCTGACCAAGAAGTGAGACTGAACTCTGCCTTTATGGCTCCCGGCAAATGGATAAAAGAAGGTGAAGAATGGGGCCACATAACACATATACGTAGACAATAGAGTGTTAAAGGCCAGGGTTGGGAGGAAGGGGCTGTGCAGAGGTGGGCAAAGGGAAGTATGGGGGAGATCTGTAATAGTGTCAACAATGAAAAATTAAAATAGAAAGGAGGAGATATAAAAAACTGAAAATGAATGTGCTATGCAACTTTATAAGGTATGTGAATCAGGATAACTCATGTCATATAGTATTAAAAGTCATTTCCTGAATATCAGGAAAATTGAGCCCTAATCCTTCAGTTAATATGAACTAGTGTGGCTTTAAATAAATGTCTTCTTTTCTCATAAATAAAATAAAATAATTACATTCCCATCAGCAATGTATGAGGGTTTCAATTTTTTTCCATACCCCCTCCAACACTTATTTTCTGTTTTTCTGTGTTCATCATAGTTATGCTAATAAGTGTGAAGTGGTACTGCATCTTGGTTTTGTTTTGCATTTTCCTAATAGCTAATGATACAGATAATCTTTTCATGTGCTTAAAAGTCATTTGTGGTTTTTTCCCCTAAAATATTCATTTTAATATTTTGCCCATCTTTTAATATGGGCATATATCTGTTGAGTTTTAAAAGTGTTTTATATTATAATAACTAGATGCTTATCAGATATTATGATTTGAACATATTTTTCCATTCTGTGAATTACCTTTTAACGTACATGATAATGCTCTTAGAAGAACAAATTTGTGTTGTTGTTGTTTTTTAAATTGATGTCCAACTTATTTTTCTTGTATTGCTTGTGCTTTAGATGTAATATTTTTGAAAGCCATGTCTTATCCAAGGTCACAAAGATTTATTCCTATGTCTTCTGAAATTTTTATGGTTTTATCTCTTACATTTCAGGCTTTGATCCATGTTAGGCTAATTTTTTTTTTTTTTTAATATGGTGGGAGGTAAAGTTCCAATGTCATATTTTTGCACATGACTATCCTGTTGTCCAAGTATCATTAGTTGACAAGACTATTATTTTTTCATGTTATTATCTTCATGAAAAATTAACTTGTCATAAGTACAACTGTTTACTCATAGACTCTCAATTTTGTTCCATTAACCATATGCCTATTCTTTTTTCTTTTTTTCTAAAATATATTTTATTGATTTTTCACATAGAGGAAGAGAGAGGGACAGAGAGTTAGAAACATCAATGAGAGAGAATCATCAATCAGCTGCCTCCCGCACACCCCCTACTGGGGATGTGAGTGCAACCCAGGTACATGCCCTTGACCAGAATCGAACCCAGGACCTTCCAGTCTGCAGGCCAACGCTCTATCCACTGAGCCAAACCGGTTCTGGCTATACACCTATTATTATTCCAGTACCACCATCTCTATATATTAATATCTACTGCTTCATAATATGGTAAATGTGAAAGTGTGAATCCTCTAACATTTCTCTTTATTCCAGAATTATTTTGCCTATTCTTAGTCCTTCCTTTGCATTTCTATATGAATTTTAGGGTCAGCTTGTAACTTTCTAATAAAAATCCAATGTATATTTTATAAGGAACTCTATATTGACTCTACATTTCCATATGAGGAATATTGCCATTGTGATAATATTGAATCTTCTGATCTATGAGCATGGACTGCCTCTTCACTTATTAGGTTTTTAGGTTATTTCAGCAATCCTATCAAATAAACTAACAATATGCAAATTGACTGTACCTCTACTACACCATAAGCCATGCCCACCAGCCAATCAGGAGTGAGTATGCAAATTAACCCCACCAAGATGGCTGTAGCCATGGAGCAAGCAGGAGACTTGGGTCTCCCTGATAATGGAGGAAGCCAAGCTTTCCGCACACTCTGGCAGGCCTAGGCCTCCACTCAAGGCTACAAAGTTTCAATTATAGAAGATAAATAAATCCCAACAAAAATGGCAGCAGCCACAGAGCTGGAAAGAGCAGGAAGCTTGAGTTGCTCCTGGTTGTGGAGGAAGCCAAGCTTTCTGCACACCCTGGCTGGCTTAGGCCTCCATTCAAGGCTACAAAGTTTCAATAATAGAAGACAAATAAAAACCAACAAAAATGGCTGTGGCCACAGAGAAAGTAGGAGGCTTGGCTTCACTCAAGGCTACAAAGTTTCAATTATAGAAGGTAAATAAATCCCAGATATCAGAACCTCTGCTTGGGTTGCTGGGGGTGTGTGGCCAACCTTCAAACCACCATAGGCCCCTTGCCCAGGCCACCCCAAGGCGACCCCCACCCTTCAGGTGTCCAGCTGGCCCCCACCCATGCACAGGCCTCTATTGCATCTAATAAAAGAATAATAGGCAGATTGACCATCACTCCAACATACAAGATGGCTGTCCCCATGTGGTCAAAGATGGATTCCCCCATGTGGACACAAGATGCCTGCCACGAGATGCCAGCAGGGTAGGGCTGTTGGAAGGGACCAGGCCTGAAATGGAGGGCAGTTGGGGGTAATCTGTCAGTTAGGTATGACCAGGCAGGTAAAGGAGGGAAGTTGGGGGCAACTGGCCTGCAGGGAAGGGCAGTTGGGGGACCCAGGCCTGCAGGGGAGAGTAGTTGGGGAGACAAGGCCTGCAGGGGAGGGCAGTTGGGGGCAAAATGGGTGGCAGGGGAGCAGTTAGGCATCAATCAGGCTGGCAGGGGAGTGGTTAGGGGGTGACCAGGCTGGCAGGCAAAAGTGGTTATGGGCAATCAGAAGACAGGCAGGCGAGCAGTTGGGAGCCAGCAGTCCTGGATTGTAAGAGGGATCCCAGATAGAAGAGGGTGCAGGCTGGGGGACACCCCCCCCCATGCATGAATTTCATGCACCGGGACTTCAGTATTTTAAAATCATCATTGCACAAGTTTAACATGCTTTTACTAAAGTTTTTCCAAAGTATTTTATTTTTTTATATTATTGTGACTGGGGTTGTTTTCTTAGTTTCATTTTAAACTGTTCATTACAAGGATATAAAAAACATATTTGAATTTTTTATATTAATCTTATATCCTCTGACTTTATGGAACTTGATTATTATTCTTAGTAGTCTTCTTTTGTTCAGTGATTAAGATTTTTTTACATATGGACCATGATATATTATAGGTTGTTTCATAGCACAAAATAAGTTCCATACTTTTCTCTCCATCAAAAGAGGGGGAGAAAAGTGTATTTCAAGAAAAATTGAAGACATATTGCTTTGTGAAGTGAAAGATGTTCTCAGGTGTTTCATATAGACCAGGGGTGGGCAACCTTTTGACTCAAGGGCCACAATGGGTTCTTAAACTGGACCGGAGGGCTGGAACAAAAGCAACCTGACCATGCTGGCACTCTCATCTTGGGCTGCTGGTGAAGGAGCAGAGGGGAGAGTAGAGAACCCTCTACTCTTTCTGCTCTGCAGGCCTGATAGAACAGCCGAACAGGCTGGATCCAGCCCGCGGGCCATAGTTTGCCCATGGCTGATATAGAAAATTTACATTTGTATTTTTTTTAATTTAGGTTAATACTGGCCACCTTCTCTCTGTGTGCTCACATGGCTTGTCCTCAGTACATATGCATGGAAAGAGAAATCTCCTTGTCTTCCTCTTACAAGAATATTAATTTCATTAGGAGGGCTCTACCCTTATGACCTCACCTAAACCTAATTATCTCCCAAAGGCCTTGCCAACAAATATCATCCTGGGTGTTAGGGTTTCAACATATGAATTGTGGGATGAAGGGTAGAAATTCTCAGTTTATAACAGTATCTTGCCTATAAAATGGAAATATTAATACCATACATCTAATAGAATTTTTGTGAAAACAAAATAAGATGAAACATAATGAAAATAAACAAATCTTGATTTTCATTTTTGAAATTGTTGGTCATTGTGGGGCCCTGTCTAGGGTGCGCCAGGTGTTCAAGGAATCTTAATCAAAGCATGGGAATCCTAATCAAAGTGTTCAAGGCCAAGGTGACATAAGCAGATGAGAGGATGCAGCAAGCTATACACTGTGCAGGCATGCCCTTCTATAACCCCAAATACTGAGATGACTATTTGGCAAGAAAGCTCTTTTGTCAAAGTTAGTATTAAAGTATGTTACTGACCAGCAGGTAGCCAGCTTGTAGGCGGCTGATTAGTGAGGCTGTAGCTCTAAGGATGGCTCCTGTATAGCTTCTATTTCGGAGGCTGCATTGTAGGAAAGATGTATTGTTACCCGGCTGGTGTACAGCTACTATGGGACTTTGAAGAACTGCTTTGTCTAATAGCTATTGTCATGGCAATGACTACTTGGGGGCTACAATAAAGACTCTATTATACACCCACAACTTCTCATGGTTTCTCTGTCAAATACCTGATATCAAAGGAGGTCCAGTCCCTGGTAGAGGGGGTCAGACACAAGAGTTAGCTTAGTCGGGCAGGATAAAGGACTTAGGGTTTGGGTAGTAAGTGTTCCAATGATGGCACAGCTAACAGAGGATAAAGGAGGAACTGTGTTCCCAAGAGTCATTCAATCTGAGAATGTGTTCATAAGACAGAATTCTAATTTATAAGCCCTCTATTTCTAGTGACTGCACCAGAATTAGGACTATGACTTAGATAAGCTACATATCCTATTTGCATATGTGTAATCTTGTGAATCCAGGTTAATTTTTTATTCCCTATGCCATAGGGCCTATGGAATAAAATACTTATAATCTTCAACAAACTTGCATAAACAGAAAACATATTAAAGGGTAAACTCAAATGCACTATCAACAGTACGAGTACTTGATTCATGCATGGGGTATTAGTTTTGTTTTGTCATGAACATTCAGTAAGTTTGCATTCTCTATTTACCATCTATAACTTCCCTATGCAACACTCACAAATTCCATTTCAATTTCTTTACACAGTCCATAATCTGCTACATAGTAGCAGATTTCTAAATGATTGCTACTTAATGACTTCTAATATTAAAACTTTCCCAGCATGTAACACAATGGTAAAGATGTAAATATGTACATAAAACATTCCAGTTACTCAACATTGTTATAAGAAGAACATTATCTGTTATAAACAAAACATTAATCTTTTCTGTTTACACCTTTTGAATGAAGACATTCTCTATATTGTAAAATAAAATATAGCAAGAATATAATCAGGTAGACTTAGATTATTGATTGACTTTGATATAGACAAAATATTCTTAAATTCAACTTCAAAGTAAAAAAAGTAATGGTTTCTGGTTCTGATAAACCCAAACTGATAATAGAAGTTAATCTCTGAACAAGTGGTAAACTCGCCCTCAGAGAATGTCAAAATAGTACCCCTAACTTCTAATTGCCCTCCATCATTTGACAAAAATCAATACCAACATACATTTAGGTACAATGTTATGTTATACATCTTAAATAAAACATTGCATCTGTACTGGAGAGGTGATAGTATACGTTCCCTTTGCTTAGTAAGAATTATAAGTTTTTCATATATACATATATGATTTATATACATGATTATATTTATATATTATATTTGTGATACAGAATCAGTTTGCCACTTATAAATAATAGATACAAAATTTCTGCAATTATCTAAAAATAATAAATCAACCTCTTTGGAACATAATCAAACATTTAGATTCATGTCTTTAGACTCTGAATAGATAGCCTGTTATTTATAATAATCTCTTTAATTTATGTTCCACTGATTTTTAAAAGGTTTATACTCCTGGGTGGAAATCTATGTATAGGCCATAAAATAATATTTTATGACTCACTCTGTTTTGAGAAAAAAATGTGTATGAAAACTAACAAAAAAATGGTAATCTTACATAGGGGTTTAGGGAAAGTGCATAAATTATTCTCAAAAGGCAGTTATTACAAGAATTGCCCAATACAGATCAGAAGCTATTTTTTAATTCTTCATTGTTTAAAGTATTACATGTAGTATTATATATGTCTCCCTTTCCCCATTGGCCACCCCAGCCACCCGGCACATGCCCTCACCCTCCTAGTGTCTGTGCCCATTGGTTATGCTTATATGCATGCATACAAATCCTTTTCTTGATCTCTTACCCCCCACTCTCCCCTCCCCTGCCTTCCCTCTGAAGATTGATGGACTGTTTGATGCTTCTATGTTTCTGGATTTATTTTTGTTCATCAATTTATGTTATTCATTATATTTCACAAATGAGTGAGATCATGTGATATTTATCTTTCTCTGACTGACATATTGCATAGCATAATGCTCTCCGTGTCTATCAATGCTGTTGTGAATGGTAAGAGTTCTTTCTTTTTCATAGCAGTGTAGTACTCCATTGCATAGATGTACAGTTTTTTAATCCACTCATCTGCTGGTGGGCACTTAGGCTGTTTCCAAACCTTATCTATGGCAAATTGGGCTGCTTTGAACATAGGGGTGCATATATCCTTTCTGATTGGTCTTTTCTGATTTCTTGGCATATATTTTTAGAAGTGGGATTACTGGGTCAAATGAGAGCTCCATTTTTAATTTTTACAGATTCTAAATTCCTAAAAATCTGAAGATTTTCAGGTTCTCAGGGAAATGATTAGAATAAAAAAATATTGATTAATGACCACTTAAGTTTCTCAGAATCCAAAGCTCTGAGGATGGAAAGCAACAATCTGGTCATTTGAAAACATTAAAAATAAATATTATATCTTGATCAACATATATAAGCTTGGACATAGGTAAATGACAATCCAATGAGTAAGAGATCTATCAAACAATATTGGCCTACTAGTGTAAGTTCTCTTCAGACTGACAGTTGACAGAGAGGAAGGGTTTAAAGGGCTGGCTGAAAAAGGTGAGGGAATTAAGAAGTAGAAATTGGTAGTTACAAAATAGTCATAAAGATGTAAATTATAGCATAAGGAATATAATCCTATATAATGAGGCTAATATGCAAATAGACCATTGTAGATGTACCACAGTTGAACAATTGAAACAACTGAACAATTGAAGTACTCATTGCTATGACATGCACTGACCACCAAGGGGTGTGCACAGAACATGGTGGGCATAGGCCACAGCTGAATGGTGGAGCAGGTGAGTGGGGTTGCCAGACAAAGGTAGGGTGCCTGTCGCTGTAATTGGGGAGAGCCTCTAGTGATTACTAAAACTTCTTTGATCAGACCAGCCATGGTCCCACCTGGCACACTCACCTGCTGCTGGCACTGGCCTTACTCACACCCCCTGCCAGTGCCGGCCCTGCTAGCACCTGCACCCAGCACTGGAGCCACCATTTGCACCTACTGCTCGCACCCAGCACTGGTCCCAATCGCCTCTTAGGGCTTCTCCACCTTCCCCTTTCCCTGCTCCTGAGGGGTGATCTGGGCAGCAGCCACCACTCACACCCACTGATGGCTTTGGCCATGTCACACTCACTGCTGGCGCCATCCCAATCGCTCCATGCCATCAGTGGGTGTGATCAGGACTGGCACTGTCAGTACAACACGGGAGCTGCGGCAGCATGAGCCGAGCTGCCAGCAAAGAGGGGACCAGGGGCCATGGTAGGAGGGGCTGGGCAGGGGTGCAGAGGATGGGCCAAGACCCACCCCTGTGCCCACCCACAGCCTTGAGGCCCACAGTTACTTTCAAGGTGCACAAATTCATGCACTGTGCCCTTAGTCAATTATACACACACACACACATATATACACACACATGAAATATGCTAATTAGCTGGGTATCACAACCACTCAGGAGGAGCTACAAGTGTAGATGGGCTGGAGGGGACTGCATGCTTGCCCCAGCACCAGGGGCCGTGAGGAGGCTGGGGCTGGAGGTGGGCCAGAGTGGAGACATAACACGTGGGAAGGCTAGGGCTGGGGGCAGGCCGAGCAGAAACACAACACACAAGAGTGCCTGCCCCCACCCCAGCAGACACAATGTGGTGGCCGATGCTGTACGGATCAGGCATGGGTCCCATCTCCCCTTGGGATGCCTCCTCATACAGGAGACAGGCCATCTCCTTAAGAGATTTCAGTTGTGTGCTGGGCCTCTAGAATCACAATAACTATGTATGGGACCAGGTGGGTACTTAAAATATTGGGACGGTCAGTATATAAAGTGCATGATTGCCTAACCACTATGCTGTACATCTGAAACTAATACAAAATAATATGAAATGTAAACTGTAATTTAAAGAAAAACTTATCTTCTGAATTCCTTTGGTTATTGTTATCCTAATTGGGCAACAAGGGAGGAACTGATTATAGATGTTGAACATTTTTAATTAAAATACCTACATGGCCAGTTAGGTGAGTAGTCTGTAAATTAGAACTAAATAAAATAACACCTTAGAACAAACTAAATTACATATATTTACACGCATCTGTATATATATATATATATATATATATATATATATATATATATACAGAGAGAGAGAGAGAGAGAGAGAGAGAGAGAGAGAGAGAGAGGTTTGTCAAACTTCTTAAAGACACCTGATAAAATAATCACACCCACATTTCAATGCTTCTTTATGTCCATGTGCTGAGTTCATTCTTTAAGATGTGTTCATTTTCACTGCATTTCTATTGTTCTGATCATTTTTGTTTCTAATGTTTAATTTTACATATCTATGAACTACATGCAACTCAGTTTCTACCAAAGCAAATATCCTTTACTAATGCTTTCTTCCAAGATGATTTTTACATAACATTTCTAAAAATTCCTTTCAAGCTGCAGTGGAAAACAATATTAAAGATCTCCCTATGTAATGAGGTAGGGAAAAATTAAAGTTCCTATTTTAATTTTGTTTGTGTGCACTCAACTCAGCCATAAGATCAATATTCTATGATTGCTTCTTATGTACTACTTTCACACATTTTTCAAGCACAATAGCTAGAGTTAATAGTCTTATCTGTGTTGCTGGAGTTTGGTTATTTTACAATTTACCCTAAACTATACAGGTCACACTTAGACTTCATAAGAGAGTTTTAATTGCCTCCCTGGGTTAGTCCAATAATCCATATTGGTTGGACAGTAACAGCTTTTTAAATTGCTGTAATTTTTATAAGACTCTAGAATTCTTGGTACCCAACTACCTGAACTTAATACCTGTTTAATTTTTTAAGGCTCTGTGCCTAAATTTGTGACTGTAATTTTGTACTTGACTAGTTCTTTATTTTCATTTTTATTTCCAGATCTATGTTAGTCATCCCTCTACATGTGTGAGCCAATAGCAAGCAGAGAGCTTTAAAAATAAAAAATAAAAACATTTGCAAAAACACAACACAATATACATAAACAAATTGTCTGTAGTTTGCATGATTATAGCAGAGTTAAAGCTAGTCTGAATCATGTTGATGACAAAAGCATTCACTTTAAGTTTGTAGCTTCTTTCAACTTTACACTAATATGAAAAAAAGAACAACAAATACTCATAGTATCATCCAGACCTAAAATTAAATTCCCTGTAAGAAAAAAAGTTCCGGTCCAGAACCAAGATGGCATCCTAGGTAGTCTCCTGAGCTACCGCCTCATCAACAATTTAATTAAAAAAACAACTAAAATCAAAAAGGACTTCACCAAAACCTCAGGAAATCTGGAGGAGTGGAATAGCTACAACTAGAAAGAAAGAGAGAGGCTCACAGATCAGACTGGGAACCGCAAAGCACTGAGGTAGGGAGACACTCCTGCACAGAGAGGAAGTGCGGCTGCTGAATGCCTGCCTGGTGGGAGGGGAGGAATTCCTTATTGCAGGGAACCCTTTCCAACTGTACTGAACCTCAACCCCAGCTGAAATTCCATGGTCCCAGGTGTTATGCCCAGACTTCGTGATCCCCAAGGACCACCAGGGAGCCGAGTCCGATGCAATAAGCAAAAGATCCTCTTCCATGCTAGCATGGGCTCTGTCTCACTCACGCCAACAGCATGGTGGAAGAGAAAGCAAACTTCGACAGGTCAAGGAGTTTTATAAGGGTGGTGACATCACTGCTTTGGCTGACCCTGATCGGTTGGGTGAGGGCTGGGGTCTTACACAAAAAGGAGGATAGCTCCACCCTGTTCTGCCCTGTCCCACAGTACAAAATGGAGTCAGGAGTTTAGCCTAGCCCTACCCTGGCCTCTCACCAGGCTCATACATGTGGTGTCTGGACTGTAGAGAAAGGCACCCAGAGACTCAGATACTGGGAGACCGGGGACCTGGGAGCTGCAGCTGGCAGGGTCTACAGATGCGCGCCAGTGAGTATGCACAGAGGTCTGACCCCTGAGGCTGCCGCCGCCTCTCCCTAGTGGAAGGAGTCAGAAGCTCCAGGTCTGACTGCGGAGGCTGCCGCAGCCTCTCCATAGCGGAAGGAGTCCTGACCGAGGAGGCGGCCTCTCTGTAGCAGAAGGAGTCAGAAGCTCCAAACTACAGAGACCAGCCCAAGTCTGGGCGCCCCTGGGGCACCCATGCTCTTGCACGGGGAACCTGGGATGGTCAGGCATAAACTCAGGAAAGCTGAGGAAGGCAGAGGTTAGGCAGAAACTCAGGCAAGTGTACAAGGGCATGGTGGAAGCCAAGACTGTCAGTTCAGCCCTGAGACTCCGCCCCATCCAAGCTGACCAGAGGTTTCTACAGTTTCTCAAGTCTGATACTATAAGACTGTCTCCAATACAGAAGTTATCCCAGAGTAGACACAGCTGATACCCACATCCAATTGGCCTGAAGGTCAATTCACAACAATAAAGACTTAGCTACAACAAGGCTGTGCACATAGTCCACAAAGGGGAGCACCAAGAGTGTTTACCTCAGGGAACTAAGGAGGCTGACCCACTGGGCCATATAGGACACCAAACACACAAAGCCATCCTACCAACTCTGAAAAAAAGTGAAAATGCCAAGACAAGGAAATAGATCTCAAACGAAAGAGATGGAGGATATAGAGTTCAGAACTACGGTTCAAAGTTATGCAAGGATATCCTAGAAAAGGTCAATAAACTTCATGAGACCCAACTAAAAAGTATACATAAACTGACTAAATTGGAAAATATTATGCAGAGATCTAACAGCAGAATGGAAGAATACAAGAATCAGGTCAAAGTGCCAAAAGACACTCCTCTGGAGAAGCAAGAAGAAAAGAGAATCCAGAAAGTTAAAGATAGTGTAAGGAGCCTCTGGGACAACTGCAAGCGCACCAACATCAGAATTATGGGGGTGCCAGAAGAAGAGGGAGTGCAAAATACTGAAAACATATTTGAAGAAATAATATCAGAAAACTTCCCTCACCTGGTGAAAGAAATAGACTTACAAGTACAGGAAGCACACAGAACCCCAAACAAGAGGAATCCAAAGAAAAATACTTTGAGACACATCATCATCAATATGCCAAGGGTAAAAGACAAAAAGATCTTACAAACAGCAAGAGAAAAGCAGTTGGTTACCTATAAGGGAGCACCCATACGACTATCAGCTGGTTTCTCAGCAGAAACCATGCAGGCCAGAAGGGAGTGGCAAGAAATATTCAAAGTGATGAATAGCAAGAACCTACAAACAAGATTACTGTATCCAGCAAAGATATCATTCAGAATTGCAGGGCAGATAAAGAGCTTCACAGATAAGAAAAAGTTAAAGGAATTCATCACCACCAAACCATATTATATGAAATGTTGAAAGGTATTAAGAAGAGGAAGAAGATCAAGTGAATTAAAAATCTGAGGAATAGAATAAACTGGTGAATATAATAGAATCAGGGGCAAAGAAAGGGAGTGGATTGATAATTATCAGAGTGAAAGGGGTGTGGGGGTGCAGAAAGAAACTGGATTAAAATAGTATAACCTATGGATGAGGACAATGGTGGGGGGGAGTGGGTAAGGGCAGAGGGTGGGGTGGGGATCGGGTGGAAGGGAGCTATGGGGGAGAAAAGGAGAAACAATTGTAATAATCTGAGCAATAAAGATTTATTTATTCATTTTTAAAATATATTTTATTGATATTTTACAGAGAGGAAGGGGAGACACAGGAGAGACAGAGAGCTAGAAACGTTGATGAGAGAGAAACATCAACCAGCTGCCTCTTGCACACCCCCCACCGGGGAATGTGCCCACAACCAAGGTACATGCCCTTGACCGAACCCAGGACCCCTCAGTCCGCAGACCAAAGCTCTACCACTGAGCCAAACCAGTTTCGGCAAGATTTATTTTTTAAAAATTAAAAAAAAAAACCACATTAAAAAAAAAAAAAGTTCCCCACCTCAGCCCTAAAAAAACAAATCACAGTATTTTTACATTCTAGGAGGAGTTTCCATAAACTGTATCAGTGGAAAAGTGGGAATGAGTGAACTTGTCATGTTTTACAACCTGAAAAAAGAAATCTTGCAACTTGTAAGAAGGAAGAAACAAAATTTTACCAATAAGAAGGAAATGGTGTGTACTAAGTACCCTGCATTTATGTTAACCAGAAAATTGAGCAGCCATCTCTTTATTATAAATACATTGTTTTAAATATACCACTTATTTCATTGATCCCCATATTTGTATTCATTTAGGGGGGGGAAAGAGAACTCATGGACCTGGACAGTGTGGTGATTGTGGAAGGGAGGGGCGTGGGTAGAATTAGAAGAGGGCATAGAGGGGAAAAGTGTTGATGGAAAAAATAAAGTAACGTATAAAATTAAAAAGGAAAATGAAACAAACAAACAAAAAATAAGTAAAAACATGTGGTGAAGGGAAGAGAAAGCAATGATGATAATTGTGACACATTGTATTTTAGGAAGTGTATTATAAATGAAGCAATTTAGATCTTATGAGAAAAAGAAAGACTATGGGTGACTATTCTAGGTATTGTATTTTTCATATTCATAAATTAAAAATATCTTTAAAGAAGACATTACAGATAAAATAATACCCTGTTAATATGCTCTATAGCCTCACTGTATAAATTCCCAAGAAATGAGTATATAATTTGGCTCTTGGGCTAAAGATCTGATTAAGATCTGAGATTTAGTGAGCCTTACAAGATAAAGTCAGTTGTCCCAAGGGAAATTCTTGCACCTCCGTAGAAAGGTGAAAGCAAGTTCTTTGTAGAATCCTTTCCATCAAAAAATTTATAAGCAGATATAAAAACAAAAATTATATACATAGAACATATATAATCTTATTAACCAATATCACTCCACTAAATTCAATTTAAAGATGCCATTAAATGAAAACTACAATAAGCCAAAACCGGTTTGGCTCAGAGGTAGAGCGCCGGCCTGCGGACTGAAAGGACCGGGTTCGATTCCGGTCAGGGGCATGTACATTGGTTGTGGGCACATCCCTGGTAGGGGGTGTGCAAGAGGTAGCTGGTCGGTGTTTCTCTCTCATCGACGTTTCTAGCTCTCTATCCCTCTCCCTTCTTATCTGTAAAAATATCAATAAAATATATTAAAAAAAACTATAATAATAATACCCATCAATTCCTGTGGATGCAAAACAATAAAAAAGACAGTATCAGGATGATTCAGAGGAATTTCTAGAAAAAAGAAAATGACTGGAACATGTATCTATGCTAGGTTGTTATAGCAAAGGGGAATTAAGTATACAAATCAACTTACATTAAAACAGGGAGATTATTCTATGCTAACCTGTGGGCCCAGTTTAATTACAAAGGCCCTTAAATGTGGAAATGGAGGGAGAAAAAGAGTCACTGAGAAGGAATAGGGGCAGCGTCTAGAAAGTGGGCAAAGCCTAGACAATGAACTCTTCCAGAAAGTCTCCAGAAAGAATATAGCATTGCCAATACTTTGATTTTAGCCTAGTAAAATCCATTTCAGATTGTTGAACTCCAAAAGGTAAGATGATATATTTGTTATTTTAAGCTACTAGGTTTATGGCAATTTCTTACAACAGCAATAGGAAACTAACATGTATCTGAAGAAAATAGGGGGATTATTAAGTTTCTGCTTTATTTACACATCAAGTAAATTGAAGGAGAATTAGCTTTGTAAGTTTTATAGGAATTGTAAGAAGTAAATTGTAATAGTAAATATTAAAATAGAGGAAATATAAAATGTAGATGAACATTTTACTGATTTTGCAATAGGTAAGCATTTTCTTAAGTATTAAATCAGTTTTGACTATATTTGATTGAATGCTTTTGTAATAAAAATAATTTGAGCTACATCAAAAATAAGGCAGCAAGCTAGAAAAACTACTTGCAACAAAATGTGAGAAAAGGGGCCAATATAATTGATATATAAAGATTTATATTAAATCAAAACAAACACCCTCAAGAGAAAAATGAAGAACATGAGTTGATAACTAAAATAAAATAAAATAAACTTTTAAAAGTTCCATTAAATAATAGTACTGAAAGAAGGCCATATAACATAGTGATGAAGAGCCTAGGCTCTGGAATCTGATTTTGTATGCTGAAATCCCTGCTCTGTCACTTAGATTATGTATAACATGAATATAAATAATAATGCTCTTACAGTATTAATGTAAGGACTGAATCAGTAACTCTATACAATGGGTTTTTTAAGTGTCTGATTCATGCAAACAATAAAAATTAGCTGTTATTGGGAAAACTGATTCACTTATAGTGATAAAATAGATAAGGTACAGTGTCGGAAAGGGAATGAGAAATGCATTCTCATCCACTGGTTGTAAGAACTTAATGGTTCCAGCTTTGTGCAAACAAGCTGGCAATATGCATCAGATGTTTTACAAAGTGAAAAGTATTTTAAATCACTCAGTCATTAACATCATGTTTTTCTTAATGCATGAACAGATGAACAAACAGCTACTCAGCAATAATGCAGAACCAAATATTGATTGATGTAACAATGTGAGCAGATCTCAAAATAATTGCACCGAGTGACACATAAGCCAGTCACAAATGTTATATGCCATTTTATCCCATTCTATTCATTTGTTAAAAAAACAAACAAACTATAAGGTTGGATAGTAGATAAGTGCTTTCCAGGGCTTAGGGGTGGGTGTAATTTCTGCTACAGAGGGGCTGCACAAGGGAGCTGTGTGGGGTACTAAAATTGTATCCTGTTTGGGGTGATGGTTACAATGATATAAACATGTGTTAAACCTATAAAATGGTGTGTAAATTTTAGGAATAATTCAATTAAGTTTTGTTTTCTGAAGATATCTAATAGCATAAGAAATGTTTGTGGTGTAACATTTGTTGATCAGTCAAGATAGAGACTTGTATTTGCAGTTTAATTCCATACTGTAGTAATAAAATAAGTATTTATTGATTACTGTATGTCAGGCACTACTCTATTTACTTTACATGAATATCTCATTTAATCATTTTTTTAACTGTCATGTTATATAGCCACTGTCTCAAGAGTATAAGTTGCTAGGATAGTATAAAATTGGAAAGAGTGAAATGTAATAGAAAAAGCACCACACTTGGAATCAGAGAGGTTATGTTCAAATAACTCTTGCCCCTTACTGACTGCATTATTGTTTATTATTTTTAATAGAGAAATCAGAAATTTATTTTAAGTGGTTTGTTATTCTTATTAGGATAGAATATAACACATGGCTTTACTAAAGCAGGAATAAAAGAAAACACTTCCGAAAAGTCCTTAATCAAGAAAAAAAAAGTGCACACAACTAAAATTGATCAAAGTGGAAAGTGACACAACCATGTTAAAATATAAGCACTATGGCTTTTTCTTTTTAAATTTTATCTTTGTTGTTTAAAGTATTACAGATGTCCCCTTTTACCCATTGACATCCCTCCCCAACCCTGTCCCCTCCCAGGCCTTCACTCCACTATTGTCTATGTCCATGGGTTATGCCTATCCTAATATATATATAAAGAGCTAGGTGGTGTCACGACTGAACGGGCAACCGGTCACAGTGAAGTTCATGGAGCACCTCTTGGTTCTCCCTCTCCCCCTGCCCCTGAGACGCTCACCATGAGTGAGAGGGTGGGGGTGGAGGGGGGGGGAGGGCGGTGCTGGCCATGGTGTGGAACTGCGGACTATTGAGTGGTGGTGGTGGGCTGCTTTGCGGAGTGACTGTGAGCTTAGTGGAGCAGTCACCCAGGTGGCAGCAAGTTTCATAAACAGTCGTGGAGTGAGGAAGTTTCAAAGAGCAGTTGAGGGGGAGGGAGAGCCTTGTGGAGCAGTTGAGGGGCCGGGAGCATAGCGGAGTATCCCGGGGCCTAGAGCTCTACATAGCATTGCAGGGCGGCAGAGGCCAGGCTAGGCCTAGGTACCCGGACTGCGCACAATTTCATGCATACTGGGCCTCTAGAATGCTTATATGCTATTTGGTTGATTCCCCCACTCCCGCCTTTCCCCCTGAGGATCCTCAGTCTGATGATGCATGCTTCCATGTCTCTGGTTCTATTTTGTCAGTTTATTTCATTGGATTCTACATATGAGTGAGATCATGTTATACTTGTGTTTCTCTCACTGACTTATTTTGCTTAACATAATAATCTCCAGGTCCCTCCATGCTGTCTCAAAAGGTAAGAGCCCCCTCTTTTTTATAGCTGCATAGTATTCCATCGTGTAGATGTACCACAGCTTTTTTTATCCACTCATCTACTGATGGTCACTTGGGCTATTTCCATATGTTAGCACTTGTAAATTGCCCTGCTATGAGCGTAGGGATGCATATGTTCTTTCTGATTGGTGTTTCAGGCATCTTAGGATATATTCCTAGAAGTGGGTTCACTAGGTCAAATGGCAGTTCCTTTATAATTTTTTGAGGAAACTCCACACTGATTTCCATAGTGACTGTATCAGTCTGTATTCCCACCAGCAGTGTTCTAGGGTTCCTTTTGTCTCCACATCTTTGCTAGCACTTGTTTGTTGATATAGTGATAGCATCCATTCTGACAGCTGTGAGTTGGTAACTAATTGTCATTTTAATTTGCATCTCTCTGAGGATTAGTGAAAGTTGATCCTGTTTCCATGTCTCTTAGCAATTTGTATGTCCACTTTGGAGAAGTGTCTATTTAGGCATTCTACCCTTTTTTTATTGGGTTGTTTGTTTTCCTTTTGTTAATTTGTATGAGTAATTTATATTTTTTGGACATTAACCCCTTATCAGATGTATCATCCTATATAATAAAAGCCCAGGAACCATAATGGCATAACAACCGGAACAACTGCTCAACCAGTCATTATGAGGTACATTGCAGCATGAGGAATGAGGAACCATGGAGTATAGGGTGGGTGGCAGCTAGCAGTACTGGGAATGGCTATCAGTGTAGTGCTCCAATCTCAGTGTAGTGAATGGGGAACTACAGGGAACTGGGTAGTTGGCAGCAGGGCAGGACTGGGGACTAGAGAGAGGGTGGAACAGCCAACCTCTTGGTCCCTTCCCCAGGCTTGTAGGTTCTGATTGCAGCATAGTGAATGGGGAGCCACAGAGAACTGGGTGGATGGTTGCAGGGTGAGACTGGGGACTGACAGGCAGGCGGAAGGTGTCCCTGATTGCAGGCTAGGCCTAGGGACCCTACTCACATATGATTTCATGCACTGTGCCTCTAGTTGGCAAGTATGTTTTCCCATACAGTAGCTTCCTTTTCACTTTGATACTGATTTATTTTGCTGTGCAGAAATTTTATTTTGATGTAGTCACTGTTGTTTATTTTTTCCTTTGTTTCTCTTGTGTTAGGTAATCAGTGAAAATTTTGCTAGATGAGATGTCTGATATTTTGTGGCCTATGTTTTCTTCAAGAATTTTTATGGTTTCACCACTTGCATTTAAATATTTTATCAATTTTGAGTTTATTCTTATGTATGCTGTAAGTTGATGGCCTAGTTTCATTTTTTTTTGCATGTATCTGTCCAATTTTCCCAACACCATTTATTGAAGAGAATGTCTTGACTCTTGTATGCTCTAGCCTCCTTTATCAAAAATAAATTGAGCATAATGGCTTGGGACAATTTCTGGCTTCTCTGCTCTCTTCCATATATATATCTGTTCTTGTACCAGGATGTTTTGATTCCAGTGGTTTTGTAGTATAGCTTGATATCTGGTCTTGTGATCCCTCCAACTTTGTTTTTTTCTTTCTCAGGATTGCTGTAGCTATTCAGGATCTTTTTTGGGGGTCCATATAAATTTTTAGAGTGTTTTTTCTAAACCTGTGAAGTATGCCATTGGTATTTTAGTGGGATTGCATTGAACCTATATATTGCTTTGGGTAGTATGGACATTTTTAATGATGCTAATTCTACCAATCAATCATGAACATGGTATATTCTGCCACTTGTTTATATCTGCTTCTATCTCTTTTTTCAATGTTCTATATTTTTCCAAGTATAGATATTTAGCTACCAGGTTAAGTTTATTCCTGCATATCTTAAATTTTTTTGCAATGTTAAATGGGATTATATTTTTTTAGATTCTCTTTCTGAGAGATCACTATTGGTGTATAAAAATGCCAACAATTTCTGGGTGTTAATTTTTTATCCTGAAACATTGCCAACATCCTTTATTAAATATAGTATATTTTTATGGAGTCTTTAGGATGTTCTATGCACAGTATCATATCATCTGCAAATAATAACAATTTCTAATTTGGATGCCTTTATTTTTCCTTCTTGTTTGATCACTGGTCACTTCTTGTCTGATCTAGTACTATGTTGAATGAATGTGGACAATCCTGTCTTGTTTCCGTTTTTAGAGGAAATGGTTTTTATTTTTAACCATTGAGTATGATGTTGGCTGTAGGTTTGTCATATATGATCTTTATTATGTTGAGGTATGCTCCCTCTAGTCCCACTACACTGAGAGTTTTTACAAAAAAAGTTTGGATTTTGTCAAATGCTTTTTCTGTATCTATTTATATGATCATGTGATTTTTGTCTTTCAGCTTGTTTATGTGGAATATCACATTTATTCATTTGCGAATATTGTTTATTTTCCTTTAGTTTCCATTGTCATATGAGCAGCCTCAGTGAAGAAATTGCTTTGGCATATGTCTAAAATTTTGCTGTTTATGGATTCCTTTAATATGCTTATGGTGTCCCATGTTAAGTTTAAATCCTTTATCCATTTTGAGGTTTTTTTTGTGTGTGTGTATGGTGTAAGTTGAAGGACTAGTTCCTTTTTTTCTTTCTTTTTTTCTGCATATATCTGTCCAATTTTCCCAACACCATTTAATGAAGAAACTGTCTTGACTACATCATATGTCATTGCCTCCTTTGTCAAATATTAATTGAGCATAGTGGTTTGGATCAATTTCTGGGTTCTCTATTATATTCCATTGGTCTATATGTTTGTTCTTGTGCCAGCACCAGGCAGTTTTGAGAACAGTGGCTTTGCAATATAGCTTGACATCTGGAATGGAGTTTCCTCCCACTTTGTTCTTCTTTCTCAGGATTTGTGTGGCAATTTGGGATCGTTTTATATTCCAAATAAATTTTTGGAGAGTTCATTATAGGTCTGTGAAATATGTCATTGGTATTTTAATGGGGAATGCATTAAATCTAAATATTGCTTTGGGAAGTATGAGTATTATAATGATGCTGATTTTATCAATCTATGAACATGGTATGTTCTTCCACCTTTTTATGTCTTCTTCTATCTCTTTTCCACTATCCTGTACTTTTTCATATATAGCTCTTTACTTCCTTAGTCAAGTTTATTCTTAGGTATCTTAATTTTTTTTAATGTGATGGAAAATGGGATTCTTTTTTAAATCTCTCTTTCTGTAAGTTCACTTGGTGTATAAAAATTCCAAAGATTTATTGGCATTAATTTTGTATACATTGCTAAATTCATTTATTAGGTCTAAATTTTTTGATGGAATCTTTGGAGTTTTTTATGTACAATATCATGACCTCTGCAAATGACAGTTTTATATCTTATTTTCCAATTTGGATACCGATTATTTCTTTTTCTTATCTGATCGTAATTGCTAGTACTTCCAGCACTATGTCGAATAGGAGTGGTAAAAGTGGGGGCATTCTTGTCTTGTTTCTGTTCTTAGGTGAAATGGTTTTAGTTTTTGGCCATTGAGTATGATGTTGACTCTAGGTTTATCATATAAGTCTTTTATTATGTTGAGGAATTATCCTGCTATTTGCACCTTGCTGAAAGTTTTTATCAAGACAGGGTGTTGGATTTTGTCAAATGCTTTTTCTGTGTCAATTGATATTACCATGTGATTTTTATATCTCAGTTTATGTGATGTATCACGTTTACTGATTTATTAATATTGTACCATCCTTGCATCCCTGTAATAAAGCCTACTTGTTCATGGTGTATGATCTTTCTGATGTACTGCTGAATCCAATTTGCTAGAATTTTGGCATCTATGTTCATGAGGGATATTGGCCTGTAATTCTCTTTCATTGTGTTGTCATTATCTGGTTTTGGTATTAGGGTAATGCTGGCTTCATAGAATGAATTTTGAATTTTTTGGAATAGTCTGAAGATTTAGTTCTTATTGAATGTTTGGTAAAACTCCCCTGTGAAGTCAACTGGTTCCAGACTTTTATTTGCTGGAAGATTTTTTTTTGATGACTGCATCAATTTCCTCCATAGTTATCAGCCTATTGAGATTTTTAGATTTTTTTCCTAAGTTTTGGAAGGTTGTATTTTTCTAGGAATATTTCCATTCCCTCTACTTCATCTTGTTTGTTGGAAGAGAGTTGTTCATAGTATTATTTAACAAACCTTTGAATATTTGTGGGGTCTGCTATTATTTCACCTCTTTCATTTCTGATTTGGTTTATTTTTGTCCTCTCTTTTTGCTTCTTGGGGAACCTGGCTAGAGGTTCATCAATCTTGTTTATCCTTTCAAAGAACCAGCTCTTGGTTTCATTAATATTTAGTATTTTTCTTTGCCTCTATGTCATTTATTTATGCTCTAAACTTTATTATCTCCTTTCTTCTGTTCACTCTGAGCTTTTCTTGTTGCTCTCTTTCTAATTCTTTTAGTTGTAGCATTAGATGATTTACTACCATTTTTTTTCTTTTTTCTTGTTGTTATTGTAGTTTTTGTTTTGAGTTAGGCCTGTAGAACTATAAAATTCCCTCTCAGGACTGCTTTTGTTGTCTCCCATAGGTTTGGGATTTTTATTGTCATTAGTTTCTATATTTTTAATTTCTACTTTGATTTTATTGGTATCTCAATCAATATTTAATAACATGCTATTCAGCTTTCAAATTTTTGATTGTATTAGAATGTTTTTATTGTAGTTTATTTCTAATATTATGCTATTGTAGTCTAGAAAATGTTTGGTATGATTTCAATCTTCTTGAATTTGGGGAGACTTTGCTTGTGACCCAGTGTGTGGTCAATTTTTGAAAATGTCCCTTGTGTACTTGAGAATAATGTATATTCCAAAGCTTTGGGGTGAAATGTTCTGGAAATGTCAATTAGGTCCATCTGATCTAGTAAGTCATTTAGGACTGTTGTTTCTTTGATGATTTTTTTTTTCTCTAGAGAATTTATCAGTGATGTCAGTGGTGTATTAAAGTCTCCTACTATGATTGTATTGTTGTCAATCTCTCTCTTGATATCTTCCAGGAGATTTTTTTATGTATTTTGGTGCTTCTGCATTGGGTGCCTATATGTTTACCAGGGTTATATCCTCTTGTTATATCAATCCCTTTAGTATTATGAGGTGGCTTTCCTTATTTCTTGTTATGGCCTTCACTTTGAGGCCTATTTTGTCAGATATAAGAATTGCTACCCCAGCATTTTTTTTTTCATTTTCATTTTCCTGAAAGATATTTTTCCATACCTTCACTTTCAGTCTGTGTGAGTCCCTTGTTCTGAGATGGGTCTCTTGTAGACAGCATATATATGGGCCATTTTTTAAATCCATTCAGCCACTATATGTCTTTTGATTGGAGCATTTAGTCCATTTACATTTAAAGTTATTTAAAAAGTTCTTGTTTGTAGGCATGTTTTTTTTTTTGAAGCTGTATTCCTTCTTACTTTTTAAAGCATTCCCTTTAACATTTCTTGCATTGCTGGCATGGTAGTGATAAACTCCTTAGCCATTTTTTTGTCTGCAAAGTTCCTGATTTCTCCTTCAATTTTGATTGATAGTCTTTCTGGATAGAGCATTCTTAGATTCAGTCATTCGCTTTGTATCACTTTGTATATCTTCTTCCATTCCCTTCAAGTTCAATCTGTTTCTATTGAGGTCATTTTATATATATTTTTTAAAAAAAATATATTTTATTGAGTTTTTTTGTTGTTGTTTTGTTTTTGTTTTTTACAGAGAGGAAGATAGAGGAATAGAGAGTCAGAAACATCAATGAGAGAGAAACATCGACCAGCTGCCTCCTGCACACCCCCTACTGGAGATGTGCCCACAACCAAGGTACATGCCTCTGACCAGAATCGAACCTGGGACCCTTCAGTCCGCAGGCCGATGCTCTGTCCACTGAGCCAAACCGATTGCAGCATCATTTGATAATCTGATGGGGGATCCTTTGTAGGTAACTCTCTATGTCTCTCTTGCAGCCTTTAAGATTCTCTCTTTGTCAGTAACATTTTTCATTTTAATTATTCCATGTCTTGGTGTGGGTCTTTGGAATTCATCTTGCTTGGGACTCTCTGTCCTTGTGTAACATTTCTTCTCAATATCAGGGAAGTTTTCTGTCATTATTTCTTCAAATAAAATTTTTAATCCTTGCTGTTCTTCTTGTTCTCTGGCAGCCCAATTATATTTATGTTATTTCGTTTTGCATTGTCCCAAAGCTCCCTTAGGCTCTCCGCCTGCTTTATAATTTTTTTTTCTAGTTGCTGTTCAGATTGGGCTTGTTTCTATACTTTATTTTCTAACTCACTAATTGAGTCATCTCTTCTAGTTTACTGTTGAAGCCTTCCATGGTGTTTATGAGTGTAGCTATATCATTTTTCATTTCTTCCTGATTTTTTGCATAGATTGTTGATTTTCTCATCCATCTGGTGTATGACCATTACTCTGAATTTTTTTCTGTCATGTTGCATGCTACTGTTTCACTTATTTATTTTCTTGGTGATTCCTCCTTTACTTTCCTCTGGGGATTTTTTTGTTGTTTCCCATTCTGACTATCACCAGAAGGTTCAAATGTCAAGTTGCAGGGACTGGGGCTATGTGCAGTGGGAGTTTTGTACCCCCCAAGTGTCACTGAAGAGTTCTGACACCAAGACATGCAGCTGTTATGTGTTGGTGGGAGCCATGCTCTTCCTATGTCAGAGTCACATTTGCTTAGCATGGCCTCGAGTGTGCACCTAGAATCAGGGACCCTGCCCACACCATGTTGAAACAGAGAACCTGCTGCCATGTGCCAAAAATAAAAGTCGCCTATTGCGTGTCAGGAGTCAAAGGCTCCCTGTGTCCATGCTGAGAATTGAGCATCAGATTCTCTGTTGCTTGGTCCTACCTTGCACTGAGAAGCAGGGTCACTGCGTGCCAGTCTCTTTCTTCACATTCTTAAATAGTTAATATTTAAGAGTTGGAGATAAGCATGGATAGCAATCCTTTTACTTTTTTTCCTGTTATCAGCCTATGTTATACTACAGCCCCTTAACTGGCCTCCTGGCCTCTAGATGTTTACTCATTTCTGGTTTGCACACAGCTTTTATTTTGTGATGAAGGGATACCTTCATTGGAACTCTGGTTCTGGCTGTGCAAGTGCCTGCCCCATGTGGACACAACCAAGTATATTCATGTTCCCTATTTCCCCTTGATTTTACCTGACTCTTATTTTCACAATCCTTATCAGCTAGTTGGAAATGGGATTGCTTCATGTTTAGAGTCTAGCTCAGGGATGGGCAAACTTTTTGACTCGAGGGCCACAATGGGTTCCTAAACTGGGCCGGAGGGCCAGAACAAAAGCAACCTGACCATGCTGACACTCTCATCTTGGGCTGCTGGTGAAGGAGTGGAGGGGAGAGCAAGAGAACCCTCCACTCTTTTGGATCCGCGGGCTGGATAGAACAGCCAAAGGGGCTGGATCTGGCCTGTGGGCCGTAGTTTGCCCACAGCTGGTCTAGTTGCTGGTGCCCATTGCTGCCTCTTGTGTGAAGATTCAGGGTATCTGATCTGCTTGGGAGACTGGGTTGCAAAGTCGCACTGTGTTGGCAGGAGGTCCATTTCTGGCCTGTGGTAAACAACCTTCTGTGTTCACTTGCCCTGAATCCAGGTCAGGTGATACTGCCGCTCAGTGTGGGTGTGGGGTCTGGTCACACAGTTATGCACTGTGGAAAACAAACTCCCCGTGTCCATGCACCTAGGCTCAAATTCAGCACTTCCCCCCTGTGTGGGTGCAGGCTCTGGTCATGGGGAACAAACTCCTGGGTTCATATATTCAGGTTCAAATTCAGTGCAGTCTCCCTACTTGGGTGCTGGGACTGGCCATGGGAAACAAACTCCCTGGGTTTGTGCCCCAAGTCTCAAATTCATCCCTGTCTTCCCGCGTGGGCAAGGGCAAGCCTAGGATTTTAGTCTCAAAACGATCTCCCCAAGGTTGCTACCTAGGCTCCAATTCAGCACAGCCTCCCTGCCTGGGTGCAGAGACTGGGTGAGGTAAACAAACTCCCTGAGTTCACACATCCAGGTTCAAATTCAATGTAGCCTATCTGCTAGGGTGCAGGGTCTGGTCATGGGAAACAAACCCCCCAGGTTTGCACCCCCAGGCTCAATGCAGCACTGTCTCCCTGTGTGGGCACAGGATCTGGTCACAGAAAACAATCTCCCTAAGGTCATTCACCTATGCTCAAATTCAGTTTAGCTTCCCTTCCTGGGCATGGAGCCTAGTTGCAGGGAAACATATTTCCCAAGTTCACTAGTCCAGTCTTAAATTCAGTGCTTTCTCCCTGCCCTGCGTGGTCGCAGGATCTGGTAGTAGAGAACAATCTCCCTACGGATGTGCAGCTAGGCTCAAATTCAGCACAGTCTCCCTGCCTGGTCATGGATCCTAGTCACAGGAAACGAACTTCCAATATCCCACACCAAGGCTTAAAGTCAGGCAGAGTCGCCACTGCTTTGTGTGTGCAGAAAGTCTTATTGTGCAGCTGGAGTCTGACAAATCCTATGCTATTGCTGCGGGAGAGGGAGATTGGCTTTGTGACTCACAGAAATCTGTCCACTGGAGTGTTGGTGTTCCTGAGTCTGCAGCTGTGGTCGCAGGTCTTTTAACAGAGTGGTTGTAGGGTCCTGGTTTGCTACTGAGATCAGACTGGGCTGTGGCGAGCCTAGGATTTTAGTCTCAAACAGTTCTGTCCTTCAAGATGGCTTGGTCTCTGTGCTGCCGGTGTCCTCCCCAGAGTATTTGCAGTGGCAACAGGGATTTGCCGTCTAAGACTGCCCAGATTAGCAGCCCCTGAGAAGACCTGTGGAATATAACTGTCCCTATTTCACTCACACACACACCTACACACGTTCACACACACCTCTATCACTCCCTCACTCTCTCACACACTCTTCCTCCCTACCTTCTTGCTGGTTGCTATCTTGCCTCCTCCCCCATTGGCTGCTTTTAATTTTCTGTCCTAATCTTTGACTTTTGATAGCTTCATTATAATCTCTCTTTGATTGGGTCTTTTTTAATTGAAATATTAAGGTGATCTATTATCTTTATAAACTTGTATGTCTGCTTCTTACCCTAGTTTTGAGAAGTTCTCAGCTATTATTTTTTTTAAAATAACCTATTTTACCTATTTTTCTTTTCTTCTTCTAGTATCCACATTATTCTCATGTTCTCATAATGGAGGCTAATAGTTCTCATAGGGTTCTTCATTATTAAAAAAAAAAAAGTCTTATATCTCTCTCCTATTCCACATAAGCCATTTCTAGAATTCCATCTTCCAAATCACTTATTCTCTCTCTAATTTGATTTGCTCTAATTCCAGTAGTTTCTAATATATTCTTAATCTCCTTTACTGAGATCTTTAGCTCTTTTATTCTTTTTTTATAATTTTAATCTCTTTAGTAAATCCTTTCAATAATTTATTCTTCAGTTCATTGAATTGTCTTTTTGAGTTTTCTTATAATTTGAGAATAAGAAATGTCTTCTTAATATCTATTATGAATTATCTTTCAGTGAAATCCTAATATTCCATGACTTTGGTTTGGTTGCTGGAGGATTGTGATTTTATTTTTGTGATATTTTATTACCATAATTTTTCATGATGTTTAATAAATTGTGCCTCTGGCAGTACATTTGAACTAGCAAATGTATTTCTTATTTAAGTAAAATTTTGTTTACTTTGATTTCAACAGTTCAGCAGATTGAGAATTAGAGGCATTTTTTTTTTGTTTGTTTGTTTCCAGCAGGAGGCATTACATCACAAAATATTGGGCTCTCTTACCTGACTTGCCTCCTGGATATATTTGGGAGCATGTACTTTCCACCCTTCACTCACTGCACTAGAGGATTTACCAGTAAGTTGTCATCATATTGGCTGTGATGCCATGGATGCCAGTGCTGTGACTGCTTCCAGAGGGAACCAGTGTCATGGCACTGCTATTGTCATAAGCACTGTTGCCATTACTTTCTCAGTTCCATTGCCTCCATAGGTTCCATTTCACCCACTTTCAGGTGTACAGATGTATGCATCTGCGGCATTTTGGTGAGCTTAGCGAAAAATCTTTATTGGGTTATAGAGGTCCTACTTGTTGTTAGTTGTAGGAAAGAGACTAAGGGAATGATTCATATTATCATGATGTTGGTGTTAGCCTCTTTTTTTAATGAACATAGAATTCTGTGTGGATAGGATATTCCTTGGCCCTTTTTTTTTTGTTTAAAGATGTCATTGTATTGTATTGTATTACAGTCTCCGTTGTCTCTGATGAGAAGTTTAGCATCATTTGCATTCCTGCTCCATTTTATGGAGTATTGATTTTCTTATAAAACAAATGGCTCTAAAAAGAAAAAGGTATTTCTCCAGCTGGTTTGGCTCAGAGGATAGAGCATCAACCTGTGGATTGAAGGGTCGTGGGTTCAATTCCAGTCAAGGACACATGCCCAGGATGCGGGCTTGATCCCTAGTAAGGTCCATGCAGGAGGAAGTCAATCAATGATTCTTTTTCATCATTGATGTTTTTATCTCTCTCTCCCTCTCCCTTTCTCTCTGAAATAAAAATAAATAAAAAATCTAAAGGGAAATAAAACACTATTGTGAAACATGAAAATTGAAAAAGAAAGCGTCAAAACTTATGAGATGCGACAAAAAGAGTTCTAAGAGGGAAATTTATAACAATGAAAATATACATTAAGAAAAAAATCACAAATAAGCAAACTAACTTTACATTTCATGGGACAAGGAAAAGAAGAGTAAACAAAACCTAGAGTTAGCAGAAAGAAGGAAATAACCAATAGCAGAGCAGGAATAAATTAAATAGAGACCAGAAAACTAATAAAAAAAGGTTGATGAAACTAAGAACCGATTTTTCAAAAAGATTTTTTAAATGACAAACTTTTAACTATACTAACTGAAAGAAAGAGAGAGAGAGAGAGAGAGAGAGAGAGAGAGAGAGAGAGCCTAAATCAAGATTAGAAATGGAAACAGAGACATTGTAACTGATATACAAATACAAAGGGTCATGAAAGATGACTATAAATATTTTATACACCAACAAACTGGATAATCTAGAAAAAATCATAGATTCCTAGAAACATATAAGCTTCCAAGACTGAATTATAAAGAAATAGAATACCTAAATATAGAATAAGGAGATTTAATCAATAATCAAAACCTCTGAACACAGAAAATACCAGGACTAGATTGTTCACTGGTTAATTTTACCAAACATTTAAAGAAGAATTAATAGCCCTAGCCAGTTTTGCTCAGTGGGTAGAGCATCGGCATGCAGAAACAAAGCATGTACCTAGGTTGCAGGCTCCTCCCCAAGCCCTGGTGGGGGCTTGTTCAGGAGGCAACCAATCAATGTGCTTCTCTCACATGGATGTTTCTCTCTGTCTTTTCCTCTCTCTTCTAATCTCCCTAAAGATCAATGGAAAATTATCCTCAGGTAAGGATTAACAAAACAAACAAATGAATAAATAAACAAACAAAAAGAAGAATTAATAGAGAGAACAATCCCACTCTCATTTTACAAGGCCAATATTACCCGATACCAAAGCCAAATGAGGACACTACAAGAAAAGAAAATTACAGACCAGTAATTTTATTTTAAGTGTTTTGTTTTTTTAATACTCACCAGAGGATATCTTTTCTATTGATATTTTTAGAAAGAATGGAGGAGAGTGAGGAGAGGAGAAAGAGAGAGAATCATCTATGTAAGAGAGATATATTGACTGGTTGATTGGTTGACTCCCATCTCTATCCTTGACTGGAAAGCAAACCCGCTATCCTTCAAGTACATGGGTAGATGTTCCAACCACTGAGAAAAACTGGCCAGGACTATTTTAGGGGTTTTAATGAAGAAGAGGTAACTGTAGTACCTAGTAAAGATTAGTCTTTCACTTTTATGAGAGCATTGCCAAAATATTAACATTCCTAGAAACTGTGACAGTATCGGCTTTTATTATATGGAATCCCCAGTGACTAATACTTATTGGGCCTCCCCTATATTTTGAGTAAAGGCTGTGTTGATGGTCAGATTTTTCTGTGACTCACTGATACTTAACTTTGTGTTAGATCATGTCTTTCAATGTAGATCAACTCAGGTCTTACAACCAAAATTCAGATAAGTCTCTGGGAATTACTATTTACTTCAGGCTTGGATGCATGGCATTTAGAAGAAAACAACATGCTACCTAATAATAACTGGATTGCCTTCTTCAGGTGACTTCGTATTGTGATGTACTATAGCAAATGTAATTGCATTTGGTAAATGTTTATGTTTGGAAGGGGATTGGAGCTTGACCAGAAGACCATAACACAGTTCTAAATCCCATGGTAGACCATCTGACAATATTGCTTGACCATCGTGCTTCCTCTCTATCATTAACTGTTCCTAAATAAAACAGTTAAATATCTGATAATTCTTTGAGACCAGAAATCATACCTTGGTGTTTTCTTATCCTCAGCAATTAAAACAGTGTCAGGCACATAGAAAGCACTTAATGCATGTTTATTAAAGGTGAATTGGTCACAATAATAATTGTTAGCATTATTACGAGGGAGGACAGCAGACCTATCATGTTTTTTTTTCTATTCAGACTGAGTATACCCATTAATAACAATGTCTAGAAATAATGGGGGAGGATATAGGGTCACAATTCCTTCATGACACCTTTGCTGGATTTATTACAGCTGGCACCATATGAATGACTGAGACTGCCATATGGAGAGGATAAAAGCATTGCAAGTAAATGCCATATATATGAAAACAACAATGAGAAAAAGATTAATTTACAATTTGGTTCATTTTGCCATTTGTTGTTGCAGCAGCCTGGCATTATTGCCTATCTCCATTCATATTGTACAGGATGCTTCCGTGGCAAATGAATTTTGGAAACATTGTGACAGTTTTCAGAGAATCTTTTGTCTTATGAAAGGCGGCGCTTCATACCATATATTATTTTTTTAAAAGACAAACCTCATGGATGGAAGCAAGAATAAAGTTTATTTTCTAAAGACAAACAATATGATATATTTAAATCATGTGCACATAGTAGATTTCTTGGCGGGTGATTCCAAGTTTCAGCTCATATGCATAACCTACTTTCACCCTCATTGAAATTGGAAGCCAAATTTAATAGGAAATCAAGGCGAAAAGGAAAACTTCCTCCTTTGCAGTGCCACATGATTCATTATGCTAGTCCTTTTATAGCAGAATAAACACTGCAGAGATGCAACTTCAACTTTTTGATTGCTTTAAACAGATGGCCAAGAACAAGCTTGTATTCTTCAGTCTCTTGCTTTAGCATAATTTTGTTTTCCAAAGACTAAGATGTCTTTGAACTGGAGGGGACACTCTCTTTAAATCCAGCAAATGTGATACCTGTCAACAATGATAAACTCGGTATTAATGAAAGTGTATGTTAATGCATTAAACTGGTAGGGTATCAGCAGGATATCAGTTTCATTGCCACTGATTTTTAGAGATAATTCACTATTTGAATTAGTGTTAGTGATAAATTATTTCCAAGTAGTATTAATCATACTCACTGGGAAATTAAAATGTCATAAAATGATAAAGTGTTAAAGAAACAGTATCTTACATCTACACCTACATATGCATCACAATATCACCACAGTGTGTGATCAAAAATATTTACAAGAGACTATTTATAACATGGCAGTCAGTGATGTAAGTGATTTAATATTCTACTCATTCTCTTAGCAATGCTTAGTAAAAATTAAGTACTTCCTATACATAAAAAATGGTATATATCTTATTGTGATCATTGTTTTTATTAAAGAAAGGAGTAAAATGAAAGAAACCTCTTTAGTTTTTTTTTTTTATTGATTTAGTTAGCTACATGTTCCTTTTATAAATATATGCTTTTAAAAACTATGATTGCAAAGATTCTTATTGACTAGGGTCTATAGTTCAGGCTACAAATGAATTAATCTTTCCATTGTTTGCTTTCACAAGAATTTGGATTCTTTTCAAGTTATTATTGTAAATAGTGTATAGATAGCCCAGCCAGTGTGGCTCAATGATTGAGCCTTAAACTCTGAATCAAGAGGTCATGGTTTGATTCCTGGTGGGGCACATGCCTGGGTTGTAGACTCAATCCCCAGTGAGGGTAGGGTGTGCAGGAGGCAGCTGATCAATGAGTCTCTCTCATCATTGATGTTTCTATCTCTATTTTCCTTCCTCTCTGAAATCAATAAAAAATATATTTTAAAATTATATACATGCCTTAACCGATTTGGCTCAGTGGATAGAAGGTTGGCCTGCCGACTCAAGGGTCCCAGGTTCGATTCCGGTCAAGGGCATGTACCTTGGCTGTGGGCATATCCCCAGTGGGGGGTATGCAGGAGGCAGCTGATTGATGTTTCTAACTCTCTGTAAAAAAATCAATAAAATATATTTTTAAAAATTGTATATAGGTATGCTCTTCCCCAACAAAAATGTGTACACTTTCAAATTTAATAGGAAAAGTCAATAAAATACAGTTCTTTAATTTCAACAGTGTTCATCTTTTCTTTCTCTATATTATTGGATTTTGAAATATTAGAACATTATACATTCAATGTGGTGCCCATGTATAGTATATGAAGACTCCAATTTTAAGTGTACGAATATGTGACTCAAAATTTTAAGTGAACTCAAACTTCAAAAAATGAAAACATTATAAAATAACTAGAAGTCCAACGCATGAAATTGTGTGGGTAAGGGACATAGACCTGGCCTGTGACAGAGCCATCTGCCATTTCACCAGAACCCAGGCCAAACGTTGCCTCCACTGCCAGAGTGGGTAGGTCCCAGGTGCACAACACAACTTCTGTCAGCGCCACAAGTCCCAGCAGCAGCAGCGGCGGCAGCAGCAGTGGCAGTGGTGGTGCCGGCGCCTGTGTGAGTGGCCCTGAGCAGGCAGCACATTCCATCAGTGGCCAGCCCAGCACATGCTCATGGAGGTGAAGTCACAGGCACCCGCTTCCCCGCCGGCCTGAGCCCACGAGCAGCTAGGGATGAGCTGAGGATCCCAAGGGCCTGATAGCCAGCCCGCTCCTCATGCCACCCATCCTGGTTCCCCGTTCACCATTGCTGATCCATCGGATCCTGCAGGCTGGGGAGAAGGACCAAGAGGTCAGCTGTTCTGCCCACTCACCAGTCCCCAGTCCTGCCCCATTGCTATCCACCCACTTCCCTGTGGTTCCCCATTTGCCTATGAGCGGGGTTGGAAGGTGAAGTAGGTGGGGGAGGAGAAGGATTGAGAGGTGGTCAATGCACCTCATGGCAACTGGTTGAGCGGTCCTCCGGTCGTTACACTTATGGTCCTTTTATTATATAGGATACATGGCTTTCCTTCTAACTCAATAACTTAATAAGAAGATAAACAATTTAAAATGTTTAAGATGTCTTATACTTAATAAATGGAAAATATTCCAATAGAAGAAAATTCTTACAACAAATTATGGGAATGAAAGTACACACAGGTGAATTATACAGATTGTAAATTGTCATGGACATAAAAACCTATATTAAGCAAAATATCTAAAAGATGTAGAAAATGGTGACTTTAATTTCTTTTCCCAAAATAACCTGATTTTAAAAAATCGGTGAATTTGAAACAAATGAATACCAGATAATAGCTCAAAAGTCATGGTTGTATTCAAATTATACTTGCTGCAGTTTCTCCTGACTATCCTAGTCAGTAAATAAACTCTGACTTAATTTAATCTTCCTTAACAGTCTCATTTCTAGAACTAAACAGACCTGACTTTATTAACACATGAGTAAATAGCTTTTGCCATGATGTACCACATTTAGGGCTTTCCCTTAAGAATGTGAAGTTTAATGTTTATAATCATGAGGCTGTTTTTTCCTATAATGTATTATGTCATAAAACTGTACAATGCGCTAAACATCGGTATTTTTTCAACCCAAACTTGCATTCATCCTATTTAAAAGTAGATCTTTACTTTTAACATATTGTTAATATAAAAAATAAAGCATTCAAACTTGTGAAGAATTTTTGTGAGTTTATTTGAGCTGAGAGAGAGAGAGAGAGAGAGAGAGAGAGAGAGAGAGGGAGAGAGAGGTTCTTGCTCCTTGGCTGTAAAGATGTTTTCTTTCCTTTCTCTTTCTTCCTTTGTGTCCGAAGTTCATGCCTCCTGCACACCTCCTACTGGGGATGTGCCCGCAACCAAGGTGCATGCCCTTGACTGGAATCGAACCTGGGACCTTTCAGTCTGCAGGCTATTGCTCTATCCACTGAGCTAAACTGGCCAGGGCCAGGCTGAATATTTTTGAGCTTTTGGAAATCCTTGAGGTGGAGCTAAGGGCTAAGGGTTGAGAGACCCTAAGCTATAGATAAGGGTCAAGGTAACTAAGGAAAAAAAATGGATGACTGCTTGCTAACTTTGGCTTTCCAATTGAGCATCTGAATGGGACCTGTTGCTAGAAAAATGAGTGGCTAAACTCATCCAGCTAATATAATGGCATGTAAGAAATGTTTAAATAAGAAACTCATAACTTAATTTTTACAACATTCTGTTATACATAATTATTAATAATGAACTACAACATTCCATAATGACTGATTATTATAATCATGTTACATTCATTTTTCTTATGCACCTTATATGCAGGCACACCATTTCTCTCCACTAATACTAGCAGTGGATATTTTAGCAGCTGATTGCCAAGTCATTAGTCTTGGACTGACTTATCTGGCGTGCACAACAGGAAATATTTTGCTTTCGGAGAACAAGAAAAATAGGTTTATTTGTGTTACCCTTATTTATTTGTGCAATTATTCAGTGTCTGGTAAGTTAATGTTCAAGAAAAAAATATTAATCTTATTAAAATGTTTTATTATTTTATGTTAACAATTACTCATTTATTTCAGTCCTTTGTGTTCAGCATGTCTTTATTGAAATAAACCCATGTTTCTATGAAAATTGAAGCTTTTCTTTTTTTGCAGCCCACATAAACTTAAACCTTATTTATTTAGCCCTATATTAGCCTTTGAGTTTGACATGCTTGCAGTAGAGGCTAGATTGGGATAAATTTAATTATAAAAAATTATCAAGAAATTCATCTAATAGTAGTCATTTACATATTTCTTTATAAAATATATATAATAATTAATGCTCATTTTTTTGCTTAACAGTATATTCTATTTTTTTCACAAATACAGAAAAACATGCCTACATCAATCTATGTAAAGCATCATTATGTTTAGTTTATTCTTCAGCTTGCATTACTGTGACTGAGGCATCTCTACAATCTGTTGGTGTTATACTCTAATTGAAGATTCAATTAATTTAAGGAGTATGTAGACATCTTGGAATTGTATCCTGCAAACTGTAATATGTAAACTATCACTAGAAAACTTCTTAGCTTTGTATTTATTTACTAACTTGTTTCAATTCTTCAAGTTATGATTGCATGTTTACAACAGGCTACTTGCAAGTATCTCTGCGTCTAATCCCCCATCCACCACATCCAGGAAACCACTAGCAAGTGACACAATCCTATATTTTTTCTTTGACACCAAGTGAAAAAGCTCTCCCTGTGTTTCATAGTTTAAACCTATCCTAATCTAATTCTACAGTCTTCATCCTGTGCCTTATATTTCCTTTCCCAACATGCTCATTCACCAGTCAATTACTTTGTTTATATGGCTACTAGAGGCCCAGTGCACAAAATTCGTGTGTGTGTGTGTGTGGGGGGGGGTGGTCCCTGCGGCCTGGCCTACACCCTCTCTAATCCAGGATCCCTCTCTCAATCTTGTACTGCTGGCTCCTGACTTCTCACCTGTCTGCCTGTCTGATCAACCCTAACCACTCTGCTTACCTGCCTGATCACCCCTATCCACATTTGCCTGCCTGCCTGATTGCCCCTAAGCACCTCTGGCTGCCTGCCTAATCACCCCTAATCGCCCTCTCCTGCCTGCCTGATTGCCCCTAATAGCCTCTGCCTCAGACTCTGCCACCATGGCTTTGTATAGAAGAAGGACTAGATTACCAAAAGATGTTTGATCGATCTGGTATAATTAGCATATTACCCTTTTATTAGTATAGGTGATTTGGCATATAAATACAACCCCCTTCTGACTATCCAAATTCAACATTTTAATTGAAGTCCACTTTCTGCTTAAAGGCATCTCCAGTTACTCTGGAGACAAATTACCTTCTTCTTCTTAGAACGTTTGACATACTTAACATTGATTCTATATAACTTGGTTTGTATTACACCCTATCTACTTTTGTAAACTATTATTTCTTTTTCTTCTTTTTCCTTTTTTAACCCTTCACCCAAGGATATTTTTCCATTAATTTTTAGAGAAAGTGGAAGAGAGGGAGAACCAGAGAAACATCAATGGAAAAATACCCTCAGGTTTTATATATATATATATATATATATATATATATATATATATATATCCCTGCGTGAGGATCAAAAATAACAAAAAAATTAGGGCAAAATTACCCTGACCACCTCTCCTTGTCTGCGGTGCCCTCCAAACCCTCCCATTCCAGTCACAGCTCAAGAGTAAGTTTATGTGTATGTTGGTGGGGGTGGGTACATATGCCTGCATCCACATGTGTCTGAGAATCCAACACTTGGGCGTGATATTTTTATTTTATTTATTTACTAGAGGCCCATTGCATACAATTAATGCATTGGGGAGGGTGGTGTCCCTCAGCCCAGCCTGCACCCTCTCCAATATGGGATCCCTTGGGTGATGTCTGACTGCCAGTTTAGGTCCAATCCCTGGGATCGGGCCTAAATTGGCAGTCAGACATCTCTCTCATAATCTGGGACTGCTGGATCCTTACCACTCACCTTCTTGCCTGCCTGATTGCCCCTAAGTACTCTTCCTGCCAGCCTGATAGCCCCCTAACCACTCCTCTGCTGATCTGATTGATGCCTAACTGCTCCCCTGCCAGCATGATCATCCCCACTGCCCTCCCCTGCTGGCCCGATCCCTTCCCATGTGGGGCTAAGGGGACTGGGGGACTCTGGCTGGATGAGGCTGGATGCTGCAGAGACTGGGTGAAGAAGAGCTGAGGGGACTTGAGGACTGAAGCTGAATGAGGCGGGGCTGAGGGGACTTGGTGCTGCCATCTTGCGAGGGCATGGCAGTCAATTAGCATATTTCCTCTTTATTAAATAGGATTTATTTATTTATTTATTTATTTATTTATTTATTGTTTTTAATACTCACCCAAAGATATTTTTCAATTGATTTTTATAGAGAGTGGAAGAGGGAGGTAAAGACAGAAAGGAACATCAATGTGAGAAAAACACATCAATTGATTGCTTCCTGCATGTACCCTGACCAGGGGAGGAGCCTCCAATCAAGGTATGTGCCCTTGACCATAATTGAACCCAGGACTCTCAGTAAGCAGGCTGATGCTTTATCCACTGAGCCCAACTGGCTAAGGCTGTAAATTACTGTTTCATGCATGTTAGCCTTATCTCTCTAATTATATTTCATGTTTGGTAAGCATGAGGAAGGTACATATATGATATCTCCTCTGAATCCCTATATATATGGGATTACATGATAGGCAATTTGTTAATATATATTGAATGATTCCTGGTATAAAATACATAGTTTGGGCTATTATTTTATAAACACAATTTTGCAATATTTAACAGTTGTTTTTTTAAATAAAAATATAGTTGTTGCCTCTAACAAGTGTGTTTTCTATGACCACAATAATGTTTTCACTCCATTAACTGACAAGCCTCTGGTATTATAAACCCTTTTGTGTCAAAAATTCATTACAAATTTATCCTGAAAAATTCCTAAAGTCTAATTTATTTTAGACAAGCCTTACCTGTTATAGAGTCCTTTAAAACAGTAGCAATACTAATACTTTAGGAAGTTTTTTTATTACACTACAAAATGCTAATGTCATGTTTCTAATGAGCAGGGATTATTACTGCCTCTAAAGTTGCAGAAACAAGGTATCCAATGCTTAATGACTTCCCCTAGCTTTTATGTGACATGTATCTGTAGACTTCTAGCAATGATTTGAGTAAGATATTTTGCTCAAACAAAAGGTATATATTTCCAAGATGACCCTCTAAAGTTAAGGAACAGTGTGATACCATGAACTAAAAAAAGGGGAACCTACTTATACAAAAGATCTTGTACATATTAGAGGGGGAAAATGGGAACTGACATTAAAAAAAAAATATATATATATTATTGATTTTTCACAGAGAGGAAGAGAGAGGGATAGAGAGATAGAAATATTGATGAGAGAGAATCATCAATTAGCTGACTCCCGCAAACCCCCCACTGGGGATGTGCCTGCAACTAAGGTACATGCCCCTGACCGGAATCGAACCTGGTACCCTTCAGTCCACAGGCCGACGCTCTATCCACTGAGCCAAACCGGTTTCGGCGGAAACTGACATTTTTAAATAACTAATATATCCAAGGAACTGTACTTGATGTTTTAATATTTAAAAACTAAAAATAATATTAATAAGTAAAAGTATTGTCTCCGTTTTATAGACACGAACATTGAGACTTAAAGAAGATAAATGACTCATCCAAGGACACTTACTAGTAGCTAGCAGGTGACAGAGGTTATATCTCAATCGGATCTATTTTATTTTAATTTATTCATAACAATTTTATTAAAGACACATAATTTATCATAGAGAAAATTTATCATCTGCCACCATCTGGAATCCCTCGTACAAACAGGATATCACATAGACTCTCAGAAAGACAGCCAACTTGATTTTGTCTTACCTGATTGTAAGATGCCTAGCCTGAAATATGGAGCAGAAGCTGTGAAAATAAAATGAACAGGAAAACCTCCCCCTGGAGAAACAACTTGATACATATAGCTTCTTTACTAGATTTTCAGCAACTTAAAATAGCCTGCTCAGTTATTATAATAAAAATTTTGGTACTGGATTCTATTCAAAGACAAAGAAAGTTAAAAAATTAGAAAAAAAGTATAAAGAGGCTTTATCCAAAATTATCTGTAATATTTATAACTTATTAACTCTTTGCTACGCTATATTATGCAAAGAAAATATTCTGATGTAAGAATTCCCTGTTTCTGTTTTTGAGAATTTCGGATACCTGGTTAATGCTGGTTAAAGGGTGGGGAGAGAGGGGGAGAGAGAAAGAGAGAGGGAATCAGAGAGAATATTTTGTAAAAGTCAGGTATCATGTTTTCTTTATTTCTCTATCTATCTCCTGAAATGCTAGTCTGAGAGCTAGGTTAGTTTCCAATCATAAGTATGCAAAATGTTTGTTGTATTTAAACATGAATAATAAAATTACAATTTTTACAAGAGGATCAATTGCTGCTTTAATTTCATTCTCGGGTCTTCAGGTTTCTTTCTCAAGTGAGTGTGTATCCCAACTGTACCTGCTCTAGTCCTATATAACAAAAGGTTAAATATGCAAATCGGCTGAAAGGTGGAACAATAGGTTGCTATGACATGCTTTGACCACCAGGGGGCCGACGCTCAACACAGGAGCTGCCCCATGGTAGTCAGTGCAATCCCACAGGGGGAGCACCGCTGTGGTGGCAGGAGCCTCTCCCACCTCTGAGGCAGGGCCAAGGAGCAGTGAGCCAAGCAGTAAGGAGCAGTGAGCAGGCAGGCGGTGAGGAATGAGGGCTCCCAGGTATGAGAGGGCACAGGGCAGGCTGAGGGGACCCCTATACCCCCGAGTGCACAAATTTTCATGCACCGGGCTTCTAATATAAAATAATGCGCCAGGTATGCCCTTTATCTCCAGTAATTAAAAATTATAAAAAAAGAAAGCCTTTGCTGCTATAATGTCCAGAGTTGTTATTCCATACTTCTCACAATGCTTTGGTCTCTCTTCACAGATCAGAGGCAGCATACTATTTAAATAATACATTTGTATTAATTAAACATACATTATTTTGTGAATTTTTCTATGTTTGTTTTTGCCAAAGTAGTGATGCTTTTATCTTTGACATATCCTTCAGTGTGATTGACAGGTCCTGGCTAGAGGAACAGGTATAACAGGTGTTAGCTTAGAGTTGAGTAGAAAAGCAACTCTGAAAGTATTGTTTTAATTGGGTTTATCTCTGGCACATGGGTGTTTCAATTATATGTTTGCTTAGTTAATACTTGTCAAAAAGTATAACAACAATACAGGCAAACAGAATTATGATTTCAGTTTAACTTCAGCAATTCATTATAATTCTTAAAGAACTCTTATATTCAGAAGTCTAGATATATGGAAGCCAAATGTGCCAATTTCCCTACAAGGCAATTTCTTCTTTATTAATGGAGATATTCCATAGCCCTTTAGTATGGAGCTCTTCTAACAACTAATCCTCAGAACTTGGGCATGGGTAAGTATAATTTCTATTGCATTCCTATCATAAACCCTTCATTCCAGTGTTCCTCTGTTCCCTTGAGGCTTTCTTTTTCTCCTTTTTCTCCAATTTCTTCCATTCCCAGTATTTGCTTTGTATGATCACTCTGTTTTTTGGGTCCATCCAGAATTTCAGTGGAACACAATGCACTGGATATGTCCCTACATTCCCCCTCACAAAGATGCGCATATTCTAATTAATCAACCAACTTATTAAATAGAATATTTCTACTACACAGTATTTAATAAAGATTCACTGAGTGCCAACACTGTTTGAGGCTATATACTAAACACTGAAGATATAGAGAATGACCAAAATACTGTCTGTTGACCCCAAGGAACTCAATATAATGGAGAGATTGAAAAAGAGCTGGATATTATCTAATAGAAAAGCATTATAGTTGAGATTTTACAAAAAGCCATTGGAGAATAGAAGAGGAAGTAACAAAGCACATCGGGAAAGGCCCAAGAGAAAATTTTGTATTTAGGGGAGAGAGGGATGATCTGGTATTTACTTAGCAAAGAAAGAGATAAATTAACACTCCTGACATGGGGATATTGTGTATGTAACCACAGAGCTATGGAATGACAATTTGAGAGAAATGACAAGTAGCTTGATCTAAAGCATATGGTTACACAACAGGATTTGAGATTTGAGAGGTAAATCACATCAGATTATAAAGGTCTATCAAATCTCATCAAATAAGTTAATACTTATCCTATATAATAAAGATGTAATATGCAAATGGTCATTATACTGTAAAGTGTAATGACCAATTGCATAACGACCAGAGCACGGGTCAGCAGGAGGGTGGGGCAGCGAGCTACAGGTGGGTGGTGGAGAGCTGCAGGAGGGAGCAGGGAAGCAAGCTACGAGGGGGTCAGGGGAAAGGGTGGTGGAGGGAGTTACAGGAGGGCGGAGCAATGGGTGGAGAGCTACTGGAGGGCAACAGCAAGCTACTGGTGAGCTACTGGCACATGGATTTGTGTGCAGGGCTACTTGTTTGTAGATAATGATGGATCATTAATGGCACTATGTAAGGTATAATGCCTAACATTGTGTTGAGGGAGAATAGATTGGGTTTCCCTAAAGTAAACTAACATCTTTAGAATGGTTCCATTACTCATATATAAACTCTCCCTTCTACATCCAGGTCAAATACACATGCATCCAGAAAGTTTTAAAGAGGTAGACAATATGAATAAAATGTCCTGCACTGAAGCAGGTCTGATAAGAAGGTGTTTTTGACCTCCTATTATTGGTATGAAGAGGACTTAGGTGAGTACCCAATTAGCAATTCTCTGAAGGCTACTGCTTTTGCATGTTTGTTTTCCCTGGGTTGTTTTTAGGAGTATAAAATCATGGATTGTGTAGATTGAAGAGGTATAGTAGAGGTCATCTGGCCCAATTTTCTCCAAATATATGAATTCCCTGTATATCTGCCTATCATGAGGACATTGACTCTGATTAAAATAATCAGTAATGCACAGTGAAACCTTTCTGTGGAAAGTCAAGTTATTGTTTGGCAGTTCGTGGCACTTAAAAGACTTCTCTTACAAAATCAACATATTTTGTCTTGTCTATGACCTACTGTTTCTAATATTGCCATTGAGCACATGAAATGACTACTATAGTAGAATTCTTTTCTATAGAACAATCTTAAATACTTGAGGGCAGCCACCATAATTCTATTTTATCAGTTCCCTGCTGTATTTAATCCCATATATTGGTCTGGAATGTTAGAATTAATACATCAGAGTTGGATTATTTTCTGGATTTTGTTAGTCCCAGAAGAATTTTTTCCTTGATGAAACTTATTTATCTAGACAGTATAACAAAGAATTTGAGGGAGCACTTTTGTTACTATTTTAAAATGCAAATTTCATCCCCTGTTTTTCAAGAAAAAAAAATCCAAGAAACATGTGACATTTGATATTCTTGGGTTTCTTTCATATCATCCAAGATTAGGTCATTAGGAAACAATTATGTAAGATGAGCCATCTAATATACAAATTTGAGACCTAACATCAACGGGATGAAAGGAAAGCATATTTTTTTCATTTGTTCTTGTTTGATGTCCCATGCAGAGAAGGCTATCTGCAGGGGTTTGATTATTCTTCTGTATAAATTAACTTCCATTTAAATTTTATAAAAATAAGACATGAGGCATGTTTTGTTCATGCTTTCAAAATAATTACGCTAAAACACTTAAGTAATATGGCAACATGTGATGTTTCTAAATATTTAAATTGGAAATGTACAGATGATAAAACTAGTAAATAGAGTTAAACTCTTGTAGAGGAAATGATCCAGATGGACCATTAAGCCATTAGGAAACTATGTAAGGATGAAAGTGAGGTGGAAATGCAGTAGAACAACTCTTCTCCATAATGCAACAAATTAAAATGCTAATAACTGTTCAAGCAACATTTAACTGGTCAAACTCTCTTAAATCGATTTAAATTTCATACATTTGTTCTGGAATACAGAAGTAGACTCATGCCAATATGAATAATATAAATGGCAAGAGAATATCTATTTGAAGTAAACTGAACATTAATTATAACTGCAAAGCTGAATGATGAGCTATTGTCTTATAAATGTGAAGATATTGGTCTGTTCAGTGTTCTTTATTATCTCATCAACTCAGCTTCTATTAACGTGAATATAGCTTATTTCCATCTAAGAAGGATATGAAGAATCTTGAGAGAACATAAATATAAATAAAATAAATGACAATTGTATTAATAACTGGATTATTTATCTTTTCTCACACTAAATATTTTGCCAAATATTTCTCTCAGACTCTTGAATTGATCCCTTTGTGTTATGGCAACAATAAAATTACTATTCAGCTCTGTCTCTGTAATGAGACACTACCAGATTTTTAAAAATTTGCATAGCAAATGAGACCATCAATAAAATGGGAAGGCAACTTAGTGAGTGGGACAATATATTTGCAAATCATGTATTTGATAAGGGGTTAATATTCAAAATATATAATTAATTCATACAACTCAGTAACACAAGACAATTCAATTTTTAAAAGGGCAACAGATGTGAATAAGCATTTTTCCAAAGAAGGACAATAGGCATGTGAAAAGATGCACTGTACCACTAACCATCAAGGAAATCATAATGAGATATCACCTCAAACCTGTTGAATGACTATTATAAAAATATAAGAAATAACAAGAGTTAGGAGGATATGGAGAAAAGGCAAATCTTGTGCAGTTTATGGCGATGTAAACTGGTGAAACCACCATGGAAAACAGTATGGAGGTTCCTAAAAAATTAAAAATTAGCTATCATATGATTCAGCAATTACATTATTGAGTGGTTGCCAGATATAGGAGGGTTGAGGGTTATCCAAATGGGTGAATGGAATTAAGAAGTATAAACATCCAGTTATAATATAAATAAATCATGAGATGAAATGTACAGCATAGGGAATCCTATATAATAAAAGCTCAATATGCTAAGTGTCCAGTCATCTGGTTGTCCATTCAACCAAAGTGTAATATGATAAGGCCACTCAATTACTTGATATGATCTGCACTGACCACTAGTGGTAAAACAGTCAACTGGTCAACTAATTCCTATGACATGCTCTGGGAAGATGTTCCTACCAGTAGGTTGGCTTGCTACTGGCGTCTGGCCAAACAGGACTGAGTAAGACAGGCTGGACATGCCCTGGAGCCCTTCTGTAGCCCCTCCCCAGATGGCCAACCTCCTGCGTCTCTCCCTGGCCCTGATAATGCACTGGTGGGGTCTATCTGCCTGGCTAGCACCCTCTCACAATCCAGGACCCCTCAGAGGATGGTGGAGAGCCAGTTTTGGCCTGATCCCACAGGCCAGGCAGAGGGACCCCACTGATGCTCGAATTTGTGCACTGGGCCTCTAGTATAGTCAATAATATTATATTAACTTTGTAAGAAGACAGATAATAACTACACATTGTAGTGACCATTTTATAATATATACAAATGTCAAATCATTATGTTATATAACTGAAACTAATATAATATTTATATATCCATTATACTTCATTTTTAAAAGAGAATTTAAAGCCAAACCTGTTAGCTACTGGTAAGCCTTTATTCTAAACAAATTTCTATAAATTGACCTACATCTCCAGCAATTGAATCTATGGTGCAAATCAAACTTGCTAATGAAAGCTATAAGAATAGTACTCACCCTGAAGCAGGTATGAAACAGAGTAAAAAAGATATAGGAAGGTACATAGAGGGCAAATCTATAACAAAAGTAGAATGCATTTCAGTGTACAAAGGAATTACCCTTGCCCAATGTTTTGCATATAGAAAGTGCTCAATAAATATTAGTTAAGTTATTCAGCTATACTAAATTAGGCAGATTTTAAATAATACAAATTTGAGAAAAGTTTAGGTTTTATAATCCAATGAGGGGATTGATAGACAATTGGGGATTGTCTATCACTGACAAAACCATTGCTTAAGGTTCTTGCCATGGAGCAGAACTCTAACTTTGTATGCTCTCAGAGGATGATCCTAAAGGGTGCAGGGCTGATCAAATCTAAGAAAAAAATATTTTAATTGATTTTAGAGAGGAAGGGTGAGGGAGAGAGAGATGGAAACATCAATGATGAGAGTGAATCATTGATCAGCTGCCTCCTGCACACCCCTTACTAGTGATCAAGTCTGCAAACCTGGCATGTGCCCTTGACCAGAATCGAACCCAGGACCCTTCAGTCCGCAGACTGATGCTCCATCCACTGAGCCAAACCAGCTAGGGCCAAGACAATTTTTTAACACAGTTACTGACACCAGGAAGTGCGGCTCAGAAGTATGTTCTTTTAAATAGGAAAAAGCCTGTTAATTAAAATGCTTGCAGGATAAAAGGGAAATATCCAGTGCTGAAATGATCTAAATAAATAATGTGGTTCATAAGTAGTCTCTGTTACCAGTTCTTTGTGCTTCTCAATGAAAATGACTATGGTTGTTGATTGTATATATGGAATAGAAATGTATAAGAAAACCTTGTATTTCTGGTAAAAACAAACAAACAAACAAATAAAAGCCCTAGCCAAACACACACACACAGATACAAAACAAACAAAAAAAACACACAACACAATGTTTTCTTTTTTTGTTTACAAACAGGAAATATATTTTTCAGAAAAGAAATGCATAGTTCAAATTCAGAAAAAGGAAAATTGATACACCCAATTACGATTTCTGAAAATCATTTTGAGGTACTGCCTTCCATGTCGAAAACTCTTGAAAATATGTGCTAGATTTCAGAAAAATATTTTCCAGAAATATTCCATTTTTTCCCATTAAAATTTGGGTACAATTCATTCATTAAAATATTTAACATATAGGCATCATATTAAAACTATCCATGACAAGAAATACTCAATTTTAATCAGAATTTTAGAAATAACTTTTAGTTAACATGAAATGGAAGGGATAGAGGGGCAAGGTAAATGTACCCCAAAGAAAAAAGCAAATCCAGAAAATGGGAATTACAGTTTGCACTCAATATTATTTTATATTAATTTCAACTGTACAGTAGTTAGATAATCATATACTTTACCAAGTGTTTGGGGATCTATTTTAAATTATAAGAGAGCAAGGAGACTTAACAACCAAATTATGTGCTTTTTAAAAGTGAAAATATTTTATGGCTAATTGGGGAATATTCAATATGGATTGGACCATATTTGAATTTGAAGAATTATTTTATTTTCTTAGAGGAAAAATGATAATTTTGGCTAGTAAAAGGATATATGTAAAAGTAATTAAAGAAGTAACATTAAATATCAAATGGTTCAGAAATGTACACATAGACAGGTGGGAAAGTAAATAAAGCAACTATAACAACACATTGACAATTGTTTAATTAAGATGGTAAATTTCAGGATGTACATTGTACTATTATGTGTTTAAAATTGTCATATTAATAAGAAGTTAGAAAATAATAACAAATTTGAATGTGAAATATAAAAATACAGATATAGAATATACACAAATTTTTGTGTATTTTAAATGCCAACTTTGTGTCAGATACTGTTTTAAATATTGGGCTACCCTCAAGGACAAGACATTTACAATTTCTGTCCTCAAGTGAGAAGTAATATCAAAGACCCAAGAGTTAGTAAAAAAAAAAAAAGCCATGAAATAAACATTTTCAAAATACAGTTCATTATATTTTGGTAAATTTACAGAATTGTACATCTATCAATACAATCTAATTTTAGAAGATTTTCATCATCCTATATAATTTCTCATGCCTAAGTACAATTAATCCCCTCTCATACTTCTAGACTCAGGCAACACTAATCTACTCTTTGTCTTTATAAATTTTCCTTTTCAGGACATTTTAAACAAATGCAATCAGACAATATGTGATATTTGTGTCTGGCTTCTTAGCATGTTTTTTTTTAATGACAATCCATGTTGTAGTTTGCATTTGGACTTCATTTTTTTTTTATGTTTGAACTAGAGGCATGGTTCACAAATTCATGCATGGGTGGGGTCTGCCAGTCCGCCCTAATGGTGGCCATCTGGCCAGGCTGGCAGGGAGGAGGGTCTATGGGAGGTTGGCCAGACCCAACCCCAATGGGGGGTGATCAGGGGCAGGCCAGCTGGGAGAGATTGCCTGGCCAGCCCTGCCCCCAATCAGGGTGAGGGGTTGACCAGGGTCAGGCCGGCTAGAGGGAGGGGCTGCTGGCAGTTGTATGTCCCACCCAGACTCTAAGACCAGGAACTGTGCAGGTACCCCTAGAGCACCAGTGCAGCATGTTCTTTTGAACTCTCCTTCAGTCTCCTCTGTGAGCTTCAAGGCCACGGGAGGTGTGGTGCTTCCTGGGAGTTGTAGTGTGCTTCCTCCACAAAGAGCCCTGCTGTAGACTGGGCTCTGGGTTTCTGAGGACTATGCCTCACAGCGTACTCCATACAAGGGCAGTAGGCATTTACCAAAGTTGGTCTTATCTATCAGCACAGAGTGGAGGACCCTGGAAACCAGCTGCAGCAGGAGAGAATGCGCTTATGTGCTGGGCCAGCCTGTTCTGTTCATCCCAATCATTGTAAACAGGTGGAGGCAGGACAGGGTGAGAATTGGGTGCCCGAGGCCAGCCAGGGGTGCAGCACAGGAGGAGGCTTCAGTGGCTGCGGAGGCAGTGTGAGTGTGAGGAAGGCTTGGTTATAGTGTGCATGGGTGGTTGTGCGGCGGCGGGCACAGGTTAATGAAGGGTAGCAGTGGCATGCAGGGGTTGCAATGTACCCACCTTGTGTGTCCAGATAACCCTTTATGCACCTGCCTCACAGTAGCACCTGTCAGGTAGCCTGCAGGCCTGGACTGGAGTTGGGGTGAGGGGCATGGTTGCCCCTAGTGCTGGCTCTTCCAGGCAGGCTTTTCCTCAGTTCTTGCCTTCTTTGCTGTGGCTTCCTCCCACTTCCCAGCTGGGCCTCACTTTTGGCAGCCACATTTGTAATTTGTTGCTCTCAAGTTCTGGAGGAGCAAAGACAGAAACCGAGCCCTGAGCCTCTGGGGCTCCAGGCCTCAGGAAAGCTCTTGTACAGCTTGGAACAGGAGAGAAGGGTGGGGAAGCTGATCAGAGGGCCAGCTGGAGGGAGGTGCCACAGAGTGCAGGGGCTGATTGGGCCCCCATCAGGCCACTTGGCTGCTGCAGTGTGTGTCATAGCGACTGGTCACTCCAGTCATTGTGGTCGTTCCACTGTTCAATCATTGGACTTTTATACATATAGACTAGAGGCCCAGCGCTTGAAATTTGGGCACAGGGGGGATGTCTCTCAGTCCAGCTTGCATACTCTCCAATTTGGGACCCCTAAAGGGATATCCGACTGCCAGTTTAGGCCCGATCCTGGCAGTCATACATCCCTCTCGCAATCCAGGACCACTGGCTCCTAACCACTCACCTGCCTGCCTGCCTAAGGCCCCCCAACTGCCCTCCCCTGCTAGCCAGGTTGCTTCCATGGCCCTTCCCTGCTTATCTGGTGTCCTCCAACAGCCTTACCCCTCTGGCCTGATTGCACCCACCCCCCTGCCAGCCTGATCTTGCCCCTAACTGCTCTCTTCTGCTGACCTGGTCACCCCTAACTGCATCTGCCTTGGCCTCCACCACCATGACTTTGTCTGGAAAAAAGTTGGACATCTTAAAGATGGCCGTTGGTTTCTATGCCAGTCAGCATCAAAAGATCCACCTCCTAGGCAGTCATTGGTTCCTCTGGGAAATCCAGAGTGTCCCTGCCTTCCTATTGGCACCAGCCCTTCAGTAATGCCCCCAGTTTCCTACCAGGTGTATCTCTGGCCACTCTGAGAAGCAGTACCTCAGGTCAGTACCTTCTTACAGTGCGAGCTCTCTGAAGGCAAACATTTGTCTTGTTCATTCTTAGTTCACTCAAAAACTTTACCTTTGTCTATGCATCTATGCTATGCTAGCCTTGCATGGTGACTGGTTGAACACTCATTTCAGCCATCATGGTCACTGCCTTTTTATGTATATAGATAATATTACATTGTATGGATATAACACATTCAGTTTATTCATTCACCTGTTAAACATTTGGGGTCTTTTCACTTTGGGGCTATTGCAAATAGTCTTGCTATGAACATTCATGTGCATGTCTTCAAATTAATATATTTTAATTTAAAAAATATATTTTTTTGTTGATTTCAGAGAGGAAAGGAGAGGGAGAGAGTGAGATAGAAATATCGATGATAGACAATCATTGATTGGCTGTCTCCTGCATGCCCTCTACTGGGGATCAGGCCTGCAACCTGGGCATGTGAATAGAACCTGGGACCTTCAGTCCACAGCCAATGCTCTATCCACTGAGCCAAACCAGGGCATATTTTCATATTTGTTTGGGTTAGATACATAGGAGTGCAACTGCTCAGTTGCATGACAGCTCTATGTTCGACCTTTGGAGGAATTGCCACACTGATTTTTAAAGTGGCTGCATCATTTTACATTCCTAGCATTGATGTATGACTATGCTAATTTCTCCACATCATCACCCCTACTTGTTATTATTCACCATTTTAATTATAACCATCTTAATGTATGTGTGTGGTGATATCTCATTGTGGTGCTGTTTTATATTTTTCTAATAGCTAATGATGATGAGTATCTTTATTGGTCATTTGTATATCTTATTTTGAAAATAAATGTTTATTCAGATCCTTTACCCATCTTTTAATTCAGTTATTTCAGTTTTTATCAGTGTGTTAAGTGTTGTTTATATATTCTTTATATGTCATTTTTCAGGTATGTTATGCAAACGTTTTCTTCATGGATAGATAAATAAGTTTTTCATGTTCTGATTGATGCTACTAAAAGTGTTAAATGTTTGAATTTAGATCAAGTGAAATTTATTATTTTTCTCTTTTATAGATTGAAACTATTAGGTATTTAATAGAAAATATTTTTAGCAAAAACTACTATAAATGACTATGCTACAACTAGTGATAATCAGAAAAAAATAACATTAATATAATATTTTTGTTAGATTAATCCCCACATTCATTATTACACTTTCCAGAAACTCAACAATTGCTACTATGCACACTGATACCTGAAGAGCAACTTGTAAAATAGAAAGAAACTAGATTTTCCTCCTTTGTAAAAAATGATATTCTGACATGAATTTTGAAATATTTCAAAACATGAGTCATAAATATATACATTTCAATTAATGATTATCTACTGCAAGGTTGTATAGAACAGAATTTAAAGCAATATCTTTGGAGTCAAGTCTACTGAATTGGAATTAAAGTTTTTCTTCTTTTAAGCTGTGTGACCTCAGGCAATTTACCTTATTGCACTGTGTCACATTTCTGTCATTTGTAAAATTGGAATAATATAATAATCAAGGTGAAGCATTGAGAACAGATCAATGTTATAATTATTAATATTTATCTTCCTTATTTTTTGTTTACTTCTCTATTTTTATCAAATAATAACTGTACATACCTGTATATTAAAATTCTTAGGATAATTTAATAGCCTGCTCTCAACTTTAAAATGTTCAGTTTTCTTCCTTCTAAATATGACTCCATACCCAAATCCAAACAGTTCACAAAAATTAAATCATTATCTCCCAAAGCTCAAGAATCACCAATTTCTACAAAAAAATTGCCACATCTGTTCTTATCACTTTACAACAATAGATATTCCTCCACATACTGTGTCACTAACATGAGGATAGAAGCAAAAAGAAGAGAAATAAAATAGTGCATTGATTCTCTCCCCAGGCCACACCTATATAACTCAATGCGAAAATCCAAATGAAACAAATAACAGCATGGATGACATTTCCCTCAGACCTGACTCTAAACAAAAAGAGCAAAAATAAATAATTAGCTCTTTGGCATCAGAGAAATAATTCTGAGCCAAGTGACAATCAGTTAGATGCTGTAACATGTAATATTGGACAGATTTTTATCCTACATCTGGGTAATAGACTCTTTAGTGAAAGCTAAACTCAACAAACATTCTCCAAAATTTCTACTTTTTATAAGCTCCATTTAATAATAGTTGTCAGAGAGATGTGGTTTAAATTTATAGAAACAATATCTCGGGTTATTACTGTCATAGAATATTGTGTTGAGTACAAATGTTCATCATAAATCTTCAAACCAAAGTTTACACCTAACCTTCCTTTAGGTATATATGTTTGAAGTCTTGATGCAGTGTTATTTAGTTTGAGAAGTAATATTTCTCAATAAGCTCTAAAGACAAAATACATCTTGGATTGTATTTAAATTTTATATTCAAAGGATTTACTTAACGTTTGCGTTGGTACTGAAACTCTCTTAGAACACATTACTTGGGCTTAGAGGAAAAACAGTTTTAAAGTGGGATTTCGCACTATAAAAATTGCTTTGAAGCCAAAGGAAGTCCCAACAGAAATTGCTGCTCTCTACCAGGGATTTAACTGTGCATAGGTAAGTGTAAATTATCTACTTCAATGTTCCTTAGGTTATTAATTTTTTCAAGCTTTAAAATTAAGAATAAGGAAAACAGTAGGATGATGAAGTCATAGCCTGGCATAAACGTGCAGAAGATAAGATTCGGACTAGAAATATTTTAGACAAATGAACATTTGTGAATAGCCTTTATGACCTCATGAAAAAAGGAAGGAAAGGAGAATGGACTTTACAATTTTACTATGCATATAAGTAGAAAAATTCCTAAACTTTATTTTTTGCTTGAATATTTTCATTTTATTATTTAAAATTGGCTTAAATTATTCTAGAGGGGAAATAGTTTTTTTTTACAATTGTAATTTCCATTTATGCTTTACAGTCAATATTATTTTGTGTAAGTTTCAGATGAACAATCATATACTGTTCAAATTGACCCCCCTGATATTTCAAGTATCAACCTTGTTATTATACATAGTCATTAAAATATTTACTTTATTTCCTACGCTGTACTTACATTCTTGTGACTATTTTATAACTACAAATTCTTAATCTCTTTACCTTTTTTAACCCAGTTCCCCTATCCCCCCCAACTTTTATCCCTTCTGGGAACCATCACTCTGTTCTCTGTATCTCTGAGTCCGTTTCTATTTTGTTTATTAATTTATTTTGTTCCTTAGATTTTACATGTAAGTGAAATCATATGGTACTTGTCTTTATCTGAGTTATTTTATTTAGCATAGTATGCTCTAGGTCAACCCATGTTGTCACTGATGGTAAGAGTTCATTCTTTCTTATGGCTGAGTAATATTCCATTGACTATATGTACCAATACTTCTTTATCCACGTGTCTACTGATGGGTACTTGGGTTGTTTCCATATCTATGCTATTGTGAATAATGCTCCAATGAACATAGAGGTGCATATATTCTTTTAAATTAGTGTTTTGGGTTTCTTGGTACATATACTCAGATGTGGGATAACTGGGTCATATAGAGTTCCGTTTTTAATTTTTTTTGGAGTCCTCACCAATTTTTATTTTTATTTTTTAAAGATTTTTTTTAATTTATTAAGGTATTATATGTATACATAGCTTACCATTGCCCCCCCCATACATGCCCTCCCTCCCCAGAGTTTTGTGTCCATTGGTTGTACTTATATGCATGTATACCAGTCCTTCGGTTGATCTCTTATCTCCCCCAGATCTCCCTACCCGCCTCCCCGCTGTCATTTGACAGTCTGCTTGTTGTTTTACTGTCTCTATATCTATCTTTCTATTTATTAGTTTATAATGTTCTTTAATATCCATAAATGAGTGAAGTCATGTGATGTTTCTCTTTCATTGACTGGCTTATTTCACTCAGCATGATGCTCTCCAATTCCATCCAGGTTACTGCAAATGATGAGAATCCCTTCCTTTTTATGGCCGCATAGTATTCCATGGTATAGATGTACCATAGTTTTCTGATTTTGAGGAATATCTATACTCTTTTCCACAGTGGCTGCACCACTCTGCATTCATTCCCACCAATAGTGCACAAGGGTTCCCTTTTCTTTACCAAAACTTGTTTACTCATTTGCTGAAGATAGTCATTCTGACAGCTGTAAGGCAATATCTAATTGTTGTGTGTGTATTTTTATTGTTGACAGTATTACAGATGTCCCCAATTTCTTCCCATAGTATCACCATCCTCTCAGCTTCTTCCCCACCTCAGGCCTTCAAGACACAATTGTCTGTGTACATTGGTTATGCACATAAATATATAAATTATTTGATTAATCTCTTCACATCCCTACCTGCTCCCCTCTGAAACATATCAGTCTGTTTCATGCCTCCATGCTTCTGGACCTATTTTGTTAGTGAGTTTATTATGCTGAGTAGATTCCACATATAAGTGAGAACATATGATATTTGTCTTTCTCTGACTGGCTTATTTCATTCACTCAACACACTATTCTCCAGGTCCATCCATGATGTCACAAATGGTAAGAAATCCTTTTTTATATACCTGCATAGTATTCTATTGTGTAGATGTACCACAGCTTTCTTATCCACTCCTCGACTGATGGGCATTTGGGCTGTTTCCGTATCTTGGATATTGTAAATGCTGCTGCTATGAACATAGAGGTGCATATATTCTTTCTGAATGATGTTTTGGGCTTCTTAGGATATATCCCTAGATATGGGATACAGCTCAATAAAACAAAGACAAATAACTCAATTAAAAAATGGACATAGGACCTGAAAAAGGCACTTCTCTAAAGGGGACAATACAGATTGCCAATGAACATATGAAAAAATGCTCAGTGTCACTAATCATTAGAAAGATGCAAATTAAAACTACAATGAGGTATCACCTCATACCTGCCAGAATGGCTACCATAAAAAAATCAACAAACAACAAATGCTGGCTAAGATGTGAAGAAAAGGGAACCCTAGTACACTGCTAATGGGAAAGCAGACTGGTGCAGCCACTATGTAAAACAGTATGGAATTTACTCAAAAAATTAAAAATGGAACTACTGTTTGACCCAGTAATCCAGCTTCTAGGAATATATCCTCAGATGCACAAAGCACCAATCAGAAAGAATATAATTTTTAATATTTATTTTGTTTTTTTAAATTACAGTTTACATTCCATATTATTTTCTACTAGAGGCCCAGTGCACAAAATTTGTGCATGGAGGCAGGTGTGTTCCTCAGCCCAGCCTGCATCCTTTCTAATCTGGGACCCCTTGAGGGCTGTCTGACTGACTCTTTAGGCCCAATCCTGGTGAGATCATGCCTAAACAGGCAGTCAGACATTCCTCTCATATTCCACATCTTCTGGCTCCCGACCTCTCGCTGGCCTGCCTGTCAGATTGCCCCTAACTACTTCTGCCTGACAGCATGATCACCCCCTAACCACTCCCTGCCATCCTGATCAACACCTAACTGCCCTCCCTTGTCAGCCTGGTCACCATAACTGTCTTCCCCTGTTAGCCTGATAGCCCCTAACTGCTTTCCCCTGCTACCCTGTATCCCCCCCCCCCCTTCAATTGCCCCTCCTGCAGGCCTGGGTCCGCAACAACTGCCCTCCCCTACAGGGCCTGTTCACGCCCAACTGCCTTACCCTGCTGGCCTAATAATTCCCAACTGCCCTCTTTTGCAGGTCTGTACCCTCCCAACTGTCCTCCCCTGCTGACCTGATCATCCACAACTGCCCTACCCTGCCTGCCACCTTGTGGCAGCCATCTTGTGTCCACATGGGGGCAACCATATTTGACCACATAGGGGTGGCCATCTCATGTGTTGGAGTGATGGTTAGTTTGCATATTACTTTTTTATTAGATAGGATTAGTTTTAGGTGTACAATATAGTGGTTAGACAATAAATAATACTTTGCTAAAATTTTCCTCCAATATTTCTATCACCCACCTGTCACATTATAGTATAGTTATTACAATAGTTTTCACTATATTCCATATACTGTATATCCCCATGGCCATTTTATAACTACACAGTTGTATTTCTCACTGTGGTTTTAATTTGCATTTCTCTAATGATTGGTGATATTGAACATCTTTTCATATGTATATTGACAATCAGTATGTCCTTTTTGGAGAAGTGTCTATTCAGGGACTTTGCCTATTTTTAAATTGTATTGTGAGTCTTTTTTGTTGGTGTTGAGTTATATGAGTTCTTTTTAAATTTTGGATACTAAGCCCTTATCAGATGTATAATTGGTGAATATCTTCTCCATTCAGTGGATTATCTTTGTATTTTGTGAATGCAAAATTTTTAGTTTTATGTAGTCCCATTCATTTATTCTTTTTCTCCCCCCACAACTTATCTGAAGAAATATGTCAGAAAAATATTGCTAAGCGAAATGTCAGAGAGTTTGCTGCCCATGTTTTCTTCTTGGAGTTTTATGCTTTTGAGATTTACATTAAGTCTTTAATCCATTTTGAGTATATTCATATATATGGCATAAGAAGGTGATATGGTTTCATTTTTTGCATATATTTGTCTATTTTCCCCACTATCATTTATTAAAAAGAATATCTTTACCACATGTTATGTTTTTGTTTCCTTTGTCAAATAACAATTAATAGACTAAAAAGCCTTGGGTTTATTTCTGTGCTCTCTTTTCTGTTTTATTGATATATTTGAGGCCCATTGGAAGAACTTCATGCAAGAGGGGGGTCCCCTCAACCCAACCTCATGTGATTAAAGCATGTTTAACTGATACCCATTTTAACCCTAAAAATAATCTTAACTAAATAGACATCAGGAATTCTTATTATACAGTTATACGTTGCCTTCCAGTGAGTTCCTGTTACTAAAAGTCTAATTCATTTATTTCACATTTTATTCTCATACAGTAGCTAGAACGGTGTTGAGTATATAATTATTGAACTGAATTATTTGTGAGCAACATGTCTGTAGATATTTCATGTAAACTGATTGCTGGCACAAGATTACTTCCCCTCATCATCCTACATGTTATGTACAACAAATATATGTACATTTTGTAGAATCATCCACTTGAAATGTATCCTAATGGGGGTGGAGGGGAGAGAAGAGAGAAGAAATTCAAGGATGACAGAAATCATTCCATTTGGTTTTATTACAGATTCAATGTTTACAAAATGCTGAATAGTAAAAGCTGTCCAAACCAAATGAAACAGTTTTGTTCTTATGGTGTGAGAGAAATCCCCAAACTCATCAGACCCTGCATCTCACTTCTCCTGTGCCAGTAGAGAAGGCTCGGCAGCTAACCTGAACAAGCAGCATGGAGTTTCCTCTCACCAAAGGTAATTTCCAGCTCTCACAAAGCAAATACTTTCCAGAGGTGCAGGTGTGTCTGTATTTCCCTCATGGGCTCAGCCAGCTACTTGCATTGTTACTTGAATCTCTAATATTATCAGCCCCAGTTGCCTAATCTGTTCTAGCAATTCAGTTCTCTAGAATGAGGCAAATTCACAGTTCAAAGACTTCAACATTAGTAAAATGTTAGATGTCATTCCAAATCGCATTTTATTTAAAATTGCTTGGGAGCTTATCACTGCAAATGGATAATAATGACAGCTTTGTGCTTAGCAGATTCCCTGGAATATTACCAACTTTGTTCTGTAGATTATTTGGGCACATCTGGCATTTGCGTTTCTATTGTCATAACTGTGGGCATATCATACACTGATATCTCAGCTTTGATATTGGCCTCCTGAGAGAACTTTTGAAAATAATCCCTCTTCCTTCAGTGCAGATCTCTCATTCAGTTATCTAAATTCACTTTCCCCTACAGAAAAGTTTGGAACAAAATCTAGGGATAAAAATAGTTTCCAGAGTTTCAATTGCATTATTAGCAATTGGTTATTTCAATGATTTTGAATTATCTGGAAGGCGTTTGCTCTTATAATTAGTCTCATATCCCACTGCCACTGCTAGTGAACAGTTGTCTCCAATAGTGAAACACCTGTGATTAATATACTTCAACAAAGGTATTTACTTTGAAATATTCAACAAATTTATAAGTTTCCTTATACATATTAAGTAATTCTTTGCTCAAGGCAAGACAAAATGTCATTGGCAGATGAGTGAACTCAGTTATATTCACACCATCTCACAGAGATATCTTAATACTCTAAGTGGAAAAAAAATCAGTACTTGACAATATTCTAACTTGCAGTGCTACCCATGACTTTCAACACCTTTATATCAAATCACTTAGAAATGCTAAGAAAAATAATACCATGGATAATACCATAATTATTTTACAATGGTTTCTAGCTATTTGGATAATAAATATAAGTCAATATTCTACCAGCCCAAATGACATTTGCATTTCATACCTGCAATGTTAATATATTAGCCATTCTGCTTATGTTCTTATTCATTTTGTACTACATGACTAAATATATTTAATGATTTGGAGGTAGCAAATATACTCTTATTGTTGAAACTTGTAATAATCAAAAATACTATCTTACTTCTTGTAGATATGAGAGCACACTAATAGTGGTTAGTCAGGGTACATACACACAATGGTTTATCTAGAAACTAGTGACCGGGTGCATGGATTCGTGCACATAGAAAGGAAATTAAATGGAAGGTGGTTGGTGGGGAAGAACTGGGCAAGATGGGCCCTGGAGTCAACCTCCCACAGTCCCTCCCTGGCTGGCTGCTCCTGGGGCGGTGCTGTGACTCAAAGGGCATTTGTAGAGTGAGTGGGGGACCACTGGTAGGTGGGGTCCCTTGTCCTGGCCTGTGACGATTGGGCCAAAACTGCTCTCCAACATCCCCTAAGAGGTCCCAGATTGTGTGAGGGAGGTTCTTGCATTCTCAGTAGCCCCTGCATTGAACATATGTCCTCTGGTGGTAATTGCATGTCATAGCTACCGGTTGGATGGTTGGATGGTCAGATGGTTGCTTAGCCTTTTGTATATGTAGATTGGATAAATTATAATCTGCAATATCTGGCACTTAGATTAAAGATAGTATTAGGATGTTTAGGACCTTTATTCTAAGTTAATAATTATTATTAGTAGAAAAATAGATGTTAAGTCAGTGAGAATATTGTTATAGTATTTACTGTGTGTCTCAGGCCTTATTTATATGGTTGGATATATATATATATATATATATATATATATATATATATATATATATATATTTGATACAAAATTCATATTTAAGAAATATATAATCTTGCCGAAACTGGTTTGGCTCAGTGGATAGAGCATTGGCCTGTGGTTTGATTCTGGTTAAGGGCATGTACCTTGGTTGTGGTCATATCCCCAGAAGGGGGTGTGTAAGAGGCAGCTGATCAATGATTTTCTCTCATCAATGTTTCTAACTCTCTGTCCCTCTCTCTTCCTCTCTGTAAAAAATCAATAAAATATTTTTAAAAAAGAAATATGTAATCTAGATTTATAAAAACAATATATATAAATAAATAAAATTTACATGAAATGACTTGCATATATAAAACAATAAGGCATTTTCATATATCAATAAAGGAAGATAATGCATTGTAAAGAGTGGGTCACTAAACCAAGAGTCAGGAATCCTGGATTGGGGTCCCAACTGTCTGACCAATAGAAAAGGGTCTCATTTTCTTCTTATGTAAATAATTATGATTCTAACAATCCTACATTGCAAGCTGTTGAGGTGAGAAAATGGAATAATGTATTTGAAAATGTTTTGAAAATACAAAATGCTGTAGAAATACAAGGAATTATCACATGGAATACTCAGAAGTTAGGTTGACCTAGTCTTAAAAATGGGATTCACTAAAATATTAACAAACAAAAAATCACTAGTTATAAATATTGACCTATTAAAAGAGAAGTTTTTCTAATAACTTTATTGTCTAAAAAGTGCTCACAGATATGTATCCTACATAGTCCAGAGTGGAAAACATAAATATTATCTAAATTTTAGATGTCATACTGTATGATTTTCAAGTTCAAGTTAGTTAGGCTTTACTTTCAATTTGGTCAATCTTCCTAAATGATCATTTGTTGGATTTGGGTGTACATATTATAGTGATATAGAGCAACTTGATTTATTTAAGTACATCTGTGATCTGTGACACATGATATAGTAGTAAATGGTATGTTTGTTAAAGCCTGACAGCAGAACACAATTTAAGCAACTCACATCCCCTAATCTGAAATCAATACATGATAGTACTTTACAAACAGCATTTTTTAAATACATGAAAGTAGAAAAGCAATGGTTATTTGCTAGTAATGATTCAAATGTATTTTAGGCAGGGTTTATAGAGTTTGTTAGTATTTTGATAACTGACAACTATTGGTATAAATTTGACCTATCAATCATGAAGAAAAAGACAATTTTTTGTTTGTACTATAAGATTATAACAAACTAGGGGCTCAGTGCAAGAATTTGTGCACCTTGAAAGGAACTGTGGGCCGTGAGGCTGTGATGGGCCCAGAGATGGATCTCAGCCCATCCTCCATGTCCCCACCTGGCCCCTTCCACCACTGCCCTGGTCCCATGTATTCCAGCAGCCCTACTCACGCTGCCCCTGCTTCCATGTGCTGACAGAACCAGCCTTGATCGCATCTGCTGACAGCAGAGAGCTATTGGGTTGTTCAGTTGTTCTGCAATTCAGTCTATTTGCATATTAGGGTTTAATGTATATATTAGAGACCTGGTACATGAAATTCATGCATGGGACTGGTGTCCCTCAGCCCAGCCTGCACCCTCTCCAATCTGGGAACCCCACCCTGATCCAGGTCACCCTTCAGGACAAACTAGCCAGCCCCCACCCATGCACCAGGCCTCTATCCTATCTAATAAAAGAGTAATATGCAGATTGACCATAACTCTAACACTTAAGATGGTTGTCCCCATGTGGTCAAAGATCCTGCCCCCATGTGGAGACCATATGGCCACCACAAGTTTGCCAGCAGGGGAGGGCAATTGGGAGGGACCAGGCCTGCAAGGGAGGGCATTTGGGGGCAATCAAGCCTGAAGGGAAGGGCAGTTAGGGGTGACCAGACCATCAGAGAAAGTTGGGGGCAAACATGCTGGCAGGGAAGGATTCAGACATCAATCAGGTTGGCAGGGGAGTGGTTAAGGGGTGATCATGATGGCAGGTAGAAGTGGTAAGGGGCAATCAGGAAGGCAGACAGGCAAGCAATTGGGAGCCAGCAGTTGTTGATTGTGAGAGGGATATTCAACTGCCCATTTAGGCCCGATCACACCGGGACTGCTGGTTTCCAACCGCGCACCTCCCTGCCTGCCTGATTTCTCCTAACTACGTCTACCTGATCATCCCCAAACCACTCCCCTGCCAGACTGCTCAATGTCTAACCACTCCCCTGCTGTCCTGATTGCCCATAACTGCTCTCCCCTGCCAGCCTGGTCACCCCTAACTGTCCTCCCTTGCAGGCCTGGTCACCCGAAACTGTCCTCCCCTACTGGCCTGGTCCCCCACAACTGCCCTCCCCTGCAGGCCTGGTTGCCCCCATCTGCCTTTTCCAGCAGGTCTAGTCCCTCCCATCTGCTTTCCCCTGCTGGCCTGGTTTCCCCCAACTACCCTCCCCTGAAGGGCTGGTCCTCCCCAGCTGCCCTACCCTGCAGGCCTGGTTCCCCCCAACTACACTCTCCTGCAGGCCTGGTTGCCCCAACTGCCTTTCCCTGCAGGCCTGGTCACTCCCAACTGCCTCCTATGCAGGCCAGGGTTCCCTCCCCTCCCAACTGTTTTCCCTGCAGGCCTGGGTGCCCCACAACTGTCCTCCCCTGCAGGCCTGGTCACCTCCTACAGCCCTCCCCTGCAGGCCTGATTTCCCCCAACTGCCCCCCTCTGCTGGCCTGTTGACCCCTATATGCTCTCCTCTACTAGCTATCCATTGGTGGCCATCCTGTGTCCACATGGGGGCAGTCATCTTTGACTACATAGGGGCGGCCATCTTTTGTGTTGGAGTGATGGACAATTCGCATATTACTCTTCTATTAGATAGGATAGGTTATGTTTATTTATTTGATCAGTTATTTAGTCATTTGTTTATTCCTGTATTTTTCATCAGAATCCACTAATAGATTATACCTAATCTCCAAAATATCCAGCTTCATTTTGAAAGACATAAATGATACGTACCAAAAAGTTATTCAGATCTGAAAATGTATGTTTTATATAAATTTCATGTATATTTTACACGATCTCAAAGGATTGAGTATTAAGTATATTTGGAATAGCTCTAACCAGTTTGGCTCAGTAGATAGAGCATTGGTCTGCGGACTGAAGGGTCCCAGGTTCTATTCTGGTTAAGGGAATGTACCTTGGTTGCGGGCACATCCCCAGTAGAGAATGTGCAAGAGGCAGCTGATCAATGGTTATCCCTTCCCCTTCCTCTCTGCAAAAAAACAAAAACAAAAACATTATATATATATATATATATATATATATATATATATATATATATAGTATTTGGAATATAACCTCTTAGTACCTAGAGGGTTTTTTTGTGTGTGTGTGTGTGTGTGTGTGTGTGTGTGTGTGTGTGTGTGTGTCTTTTGTTTTCTTTTAATTCTTGTTTGCATTTCTAGTTGGATTTTTATTTCCTATTCTGGATATGAACAGATTTCTGATTGATTTAAGTTGTTCACAGGTGAATCAGTGTCTTAACATTAAAATAGGTCAAAGCAATTTCTATTATTCAGTGTTAAATATGACACTGATAAAGCACTCTCTAAGAAAAATCTGTAATTGATACAATTTATACTGATTTTGTGGTTTTCTAATGAAGGAATATCACTTTAATTGCACTGGCAGTCTCTCATACTTGAAATAAAAAGTGGCAGAATTTAATACCAAAGAGTGTAAAAATTATTTTCCCTTTCTGTGAATGTATGTGCAGATCTTTCATTTTCACCAATTATAAAGTATTAGCAGTAGTCAGGTACATGAAAATTCATAGACATCCTAATATGCACATTTTAAAACAAAATGTTGAAAATTATATGCACCCAACAAGTTGTTAATATCCTTTATTAGGCCAGACTATCCCAAAACATTCTTGGAATGATGGTTTGTAGGATCTTGTCTGATCTATTGTGTGTGTGTGTGTGTGTGTGTGTGTGTGTGTGTGTAGTGATTTTGACTAAATTAAAAATAAAAATATTGAATTAAGTATTTCTGTAGATTAAATTGTTAACTAGTAAACATTCTAAGGTCATGTTCTTAGTGTGTTAAATTTTGGAAATGAGTGGACAAGAGACTGATTTAAATTTCTTTTTGTATATGCCCACATGTGGGATTGATATTCTATTCCTAATTTTTTTTAGAAAACTCCATACTATTTTCCATAGTGGCTGTTCCAGTTTAAATTCACATTAAAAGTGCATAAGGGTCTATTTTGGCTATATACTCACCAACACTTATTTTTTCTTTAATAATAATAATAATAGCCATCCTAACCTGTGTGAGGTGATATTTTACTGTAATTTTAATTTGTATTTCCATGATTATTAGTGATTTGAATAACTTTTTATGCCATTTGTATATCTTCTTTGGAAAAATAACTGTTCAGGTCATTTGTCCATTTTAATGACATTTTTTATTTTGTAATTTAGTTTTCTAAATTCCATATATATTATATATATTATATATATAATTTTCTCCCATATTATATATTGCCTTTTCATTTTGTTGACTGATTCATTGCTATGCAGAAGCTTTTTTGTTTTATGTAGGCTTTCTTCCTATGTTTTATTATAGAAGTTTTACAAGTCCAAGACTTACAGTTTTTTTATAATTCATTCAATTTAATTTTTGTGCACAAGGTAAGAGATTCACTTCATTGTTTTGAATGTGAATGTCCAGTTTTCCCAATATCATTTATTGACAAGACTACTGCCCCAGCCTGCGGGGCAACAACGAGGGCATGCAGAAACCACCTAAGAGAATGAATCAAACAAGGAACGCAAAGAATGGAGGCAAGACAGGGTTCTGATCAAGCCTCATTTCTTTATTGAAGCGTAGCTGTTTTTAAAAGCTCAGAAGGGGAGGAACAGGATAAGGGATTGTCATGGGGTGATTGGTTGGGGACTGGGTATCTGTCCTTAGCTGATTGGTCTGGCCTTTGGCGCACGGGCTTTCTTGGCGGGCTCAATCAGGAAGTAGGGCTGACCAGGAAGTGAGACCGAACTCTTGTTTTTATGGCTCCCGGCAGACTACCATTTCCACAATGAGCATTCCTGGCTCACTTGTCAAATATCGATTCATAATATATGCCAGGGTTTGGTTTTGTTCCTTTGGTCTATATGTCTTCTTATATGCTAATACCATACACTTTTGATTATTATAGCTTTGCAATATAGTTTGAAATCAGGAAGTGTGGTGCTTCCAGCTTTGTTGCTCTTTATCACTATCACTTTGAGTATTAAGGTTCTTTTGTGTTCATTATAAATTGTACAATTGTTTTTTTACCTATTTATGTGGATAATAGCAATGGAAGTTTTATATGGATTGAAATGAATTTATACATGGCTTTGGGATGGATGTACATTTTTTGTCAATTACTACTTTTTAGTGATTTTAGAGAGGGAGGATGGGAGAGGGAGAGAGAGAATCATTGATGAGTGAGAGAAACATCTGTTGGTTGCATCCTCCATGCCCCTATACTGTGATCAAGCCTGTAACCTGGGCATGTGCCCTAAGAGGGAATCAGATCAGTGACCTTTTTGTGGTGTGGGATGATGTTCCTCCAATTGAGCCACACCTACCAGGGTGTATGTAGATTTTAAAATATTAACTTTCCTATCCATAAAAATGAGATATTTCAATTTAGTTGAGTCTTAAATTATTTTCATTGTCTTATAGATTTTAGTGTGTCAATCATTCAAATCTTTGTTTCAATTTCTATCTTTTTATTGTTATTTATGCTATTAAAGTTGAAAATGTTTTTCTATATTTATTTTTCAGATAGTTCATTGTTAATGATTTTGCAAGTTGATTTTGTATCATGAAGCTTTAATGAATTAATTTGTTGATTCTTACAATTTTTTTGGAAGAGTCTTCAGTGTTTCTCTATATAAGATATTGCCACCTGCAAACACAATTTTATTTATTTTCCTGTTTGAATGCATTTTATTTTTCTTGCCTAATTGTTCTGGTCATGACTTCCAGAACTTTATTGAATTGGAGTAGTGAGAGTTGCAATCCTATTCTTTCTTAAAAATATATATATTTCATTGGCTTTTTACAGAGAGGAAGGGACAGAGATAGAGAGTTAGAAACATCCATGAGAGAGAAACATCGATCAGCTGCCTCCTGTGCGCCCCCTATTGGGGATGTGCTTGCATCCAAGGTACATGCTGTTGACCGGAATTGAACCTGGGACTGACCTTGCAGTCCACAGGCTAACGCTCTATCCACTGAGCCAAACCAGTTTTGGCAGGAATCCTATTCTTTTTCCTGATATTAAAGTAAAAGCTTTCAATATTACATTCTTGAGTATGATGTAAGCTATAGGCTTTTCATAGATGACTTTTATTGTGTTGAGTTATGTTCTGTTTATACCCAATTTGCTGAGCATTTTTATTGTGAAACGATGTTGTATTTTAACAAATGCCTTGTCTGCATCTACTTTGATGATCCTAAGATTTGTACCCATTTTGTTAATGTGATGTATCACTTATTGATCAGTATAAGTTTAACCATCCTGTATTTCAGTGATAAATCCAATTTGTATCATATATATATATATATATATATATATATATATAACCATAAGCAACTGTCCAACTGACCATTTGACCAATAGCTATGATGCACACTGACCACCAGGGGGCAGATTCTCAATGCACAAGCATGGAAACATGGAACAGACTGATGAATCTCAGAGGGAAGTGGGAGAGGGGAGGATGGGACGAGATTAACCAAAGATCTTATATGCATACTAGAGGCCTGATGCTGGTGGGGTCCCTCTACATGGCCTGCAAGGATCAGGCCTAAACCTGCTCTTCATCATCCTCAGAGTGGTCCCAGATTGTAAGTGGATGCAGGACACCACCGGTGCATGGGCAACAGGCCTCTAGTAGTGTATAATCTTTTAATATGCTATTAATTGGGTTTGCTAACTTTTGTTGAGAATTTTTACATCTATATTTATCAGGGATACTAGGTTGTATTATTTTTCTTATAGTGTCCTTTGTGGCTTCAGTATCAGAGTAATGCTGGCCTCATTAAAAAAAAAGTTGAGTGTTTTCCCCTTCACATTTTTTTTTGGTAGAATTCACCTATGAAGCCATTTGGTTCTATGGTTACCTTTTCTAAAGAAGGTTTTGATTAATTCATATCACCTGTCTATGAGTTCAATTATTATTTCTTCTGCTTGGTCAAGTTGTTATTGAAACACTCTGCTGAATTCTTTAGTGTAGTAATTGTATTTTTTAGTTCTGAATTTATTTTTTTATACTTTCTATTTCTTTGTTGAACTTCTCATTTTGCTCATGAAATTTTTCCTAATCTTATTTAGTTGTCTATTTGTGTTTTCTTATGGTTTACTGAATTTCCTTAAGAAGAATATTCTAAATTCTTTGTCAGACAGTTGCTATATCTGAATTTTTATAGGCCTCACTATTCAAAGTTTATTAGTCTACTTTGGTTGTATTTTGTTTATCAGATTCTTCACGATCCTAATATACTTTCATTTGTATCTGTGTATTTGAAGGAACAGTCTCTGATTTCAGCTTTTCTCAGCAATTGGATGGGACAAATAACTTGCTTCCTGACAGGGTGGGCCTAATAGTGTGTTCTATAGCTGCCCTGTATCTCTGGAGTAAAGTCTATGCTCTACTAGTAGTTGAGCAGAGCTATTGACTTGCCTCCCTGTCCAAGCAAAGTTTTAGAAAGGACTCCATGATTGAGATAGCCAACCAGCTGGGGACCTAAACTGGACAGAACTTCTGGCTGAGCTTCCTAGCCAGATTGGACTACTGGTTCAGTTCTGTAGATGAGCAGAGCTGCTAGTTGGGATATCTGCTTGGGTGCTGCCACCAGTAGTGATCTTTTGTAGTGTGGGATGATTCCCATTGACTGAGCCCTCTTGCTTTTCTCCATCTTGATTACACTAGTAATCTCTCTGGGAAATATCTATGTGGGTCCATTGGGAAGTGTCCCAGAACTTTGAGGAAGTTCCATGTTCACCTTAGATTCTCATTTACCTACTGGAGAAACTGTAAGCCCAGGGGCAATGCCTCAGTACAGCACTGTACCGGACTGGGGGAGAAGCAATGTGATAAAAGGAAAACAATTACTCTTATTTTTTTCTAATGTCATTTTTCTCAGTGTTGCAGTCCAAAGGATGTGCTTTAGCCTCACTCCTGCCTTTAGAATCTTCACAAATGTGTTCTATGAATAGTTGCTAATTGTTTTTTCTGTGAGGGAGACTGAAGTTAGGAATCACCTATTTTGCCATATTGCTGATGTCATTCTCCCTCGAAAGATCAAACCCTTTAAGAAGGTAGAAAGTCATAATTAAGTCCTCTGGCTCTCAAATATAAGGCTAAGTCAGGATGACTTGGTGGGCTTTTTAAATAATAAATTGCTAGGCCCTACCACCAGAAAATGCTATTTAGGTGGGCCTTGGTTATTCATTGTATATCTAACAAGTTTCTAAGTCATGCTACTGCTTCTGGTTTGGAGACCACACTTTGAGATCCAGTTCTTTAACTCTGTCAGTAACTCCTTGGCTCACAGAACAATGTTGATTATTCTAGTGTCAAATACAAGTCACCTAGTTGTTAGTCCGCTGAATTCTCACTTTCAGTCCCTTGTGACTCTTTAAAATCAGTATTTCCCAAATTTTTTCCTAAGGTAAAAGTACATATTTGTACTTGGTACAGTACAAATTATCAAGCCCATCCCTCTGATTCAGAAAGTCTAGGGATGTACTCAGAAATTTATATTTTTAAGAAGAGACTTAATTGCTTCTTTTCCTTAAAATAATTTTAGAAACACAACATATTTCAGTTAATTTGAAGAGTAAAGTAAATACCCTACCCTAAGCAATAAAGACAAGCTAAAAACAAATTTCTGCTTTCTTTATCTTCTTATGTATGAAGGATCCTTAACCTTTGGGCATGTCATTTATCTCTTTGGCAATTTAGTAAAGACAGTAGACCCCTTTACCAAAATACTATTTTAAATGCATACAGTAGAATACAAAGGAATACACAGAAAACCAACCATTATAATTTTTTTCAAAATACTTTAAAAATAAACATGTATTATGGTAATAAATATACTTCATTTTTGATGCAGTAAGTAAAATATCTAGCAGTGGGTGTAATAACTACCACAAACTTAAAGTACTGGTGAACATGATTTTAGAAATATTGACAAAAACTGTAATGTTACATAATATTTATGATTTATATTGGTGACTGTTGAGATTCTCGTTGTTGCCAATACTAATTTTGTCACCAACGTTTATAACTTGAGGAAATGGTAAATTTCAATGAGTAGTTAATGAAAATAAATGTATTTTTTTTCTAATCCAAGTTCAAGGACACCTTGACCTCATCTTTAAGAAATTTTGCTTTCAATTTTTTTTCTGAAATATTTCAAATAGTGCACCACAGAAAGGTAAGGCTGGAAGAAGTTGATGAAATTTAGAAAGAAATTGGGTATGTTAATATATACCCATTTAAGGAGGTATGTACAGGCCTTTACCTAACATTGTAAGTGTCAAAAGATTAATAACTTTCCTGTTTGTGGTATGCTCAGGGGGTATTTAATCAGTTGGCTCTGCCTGAATTTATATTTAGAGGTCTTGTAAACTTATCCCTGCATTTCATCTTCTTTATCTGAACCTGTCTATTTTTGTCCCATAGTCTTAACTGCAGAGCTGTTTATGTAGCTTAGATAAAGTTGCTTAGATTGGGAGTTGTACTCTCAACTTATATTATTTATTGCCTTTGGCAGCATATAAGTTCTAGCTGGTTGGTCAGTTTTTGAAATACAGAGGCAGGTATCAATAAACACAACTCAAGTGAACTTCTGGCCCTTTCCTGATATGTGAAAAGGAAATTTCTAGGACAGTAAAGTGAACCTATAATTTTATCTCCCTCTTTATCTATAGAGTAATGCATTTAATTTTAGTCAGAAATAAAATATAGGAAACATCAAATGAAGAAGATTCTCTATGTCTTCAGCATTGTAATCATTTTTAATTATTTTATTATTTAAAAATATTTTTATTGACTTCAGAGAGGAAGGGAGAGAGGGAGAGAGATAAAAATGTCAAGGATGATAGATAATCATTGATGGGCTGCCTCCTGCATGCACCATATTAGGGATCAAGCCCCCAACCCGGGCATGTGCCCTGATTGGAAATCGAACCATGACCTCTTGGATCATAGGTCAAAGATCAACTACTTATTTATACCAGCTGGGATGTAATCATTTTTTAAAAGTATTGTAAAAATAAGGAGAAAAGCATGAGTTTGAGCAACATAACACTATTTCTATACGAGGTACTTGTTTTAATGAGAAAAAGATTCAAAAAACACTTTTTTGAGATTCTTCACCATAAATAAGGTGTTACACATTATATTGCATCACTTAGGCAGATAAATCACTCTTTTTAGAGACAAGCAGGTTTATTTTTAAATGTCCACCCCCACATATAAGTGCATTGATTTGAAAAGGACATTTGGGATAGGGAATATGTTTAACTTAGATCAAGGCATGCATTTTTTAAACTATCAAAATAGAATATGCACTCTTTTCTTCTAAGAGCCTGGCTGGGAAATAATCCGACTGGAAACTGTCAACAAATGTTGCTCTGTGACATTCTACATAACTCAGTTTCTATGGCAACTGAATCCCTATTGACAAGTAAGAAAGAGAAACATATGGTTGGGTAACAATTTTACAACAAAAAAGGCTAAAAACTATATACAGGGTCAACATTTTTCTGAAAGAATTAAGGTACTCAAAACTAAAGGTAGCTTTAATAACACAGTCTAATGGACTGTTGAAAATGTTATTTTTTGCATATATTAAAAATAAAAGCAACAAAAATGTTGTATTATGACAGTTTTAGAATGTTTTATTTATTTTCTAAAATCAACATAAACCCAGGAAAAGTCCATCTACCTACTTATTTGTACTCTATTAAAAAGTATTTTGGTGTTTCCCAGTGGTTAGAATATCAGCCCATGCAATACAAGTTCCTGGGCTCAATTCCTGATCAAGGGCACCTATCTGGGTTGCAGGTTCAATCCCTAGCACTGGTCAGGGCATGTGCAAGAGGCAACCAATTGATGTGTCTCTTACATAGATCTCTCTCTCTCTCTCTCTTTCTCTCTCTCTCTAGCTAAAGAAAAAGGAAAATATCTTTGGATGAGGATTAACAACAACAAAAGAAAAAGTATTCTAAAGTATTCTGATAATATTTATGAAGTATTTACTATCCTATCCTATATAATAAAAGTCTAATATGCTAAGTGTCGGGTCATCTAGTCATCCGTTCAACCAATCAAAGCATAATATGCTAATGATATCCGAAGGCTGCTTAATCACTCACTATAAGGTACACTGAACACCAGGGGCAGATACTCAATATGGCATCTGCCCCCTGGTGGTCTGTGCAATCCCACAGGGGGAGAGATGCTCAGTCAGATGCCAGACTCAAGGCTGCTGAGCACAGGGGTGGCGGCGGAGCCTTTCTTGCCTCCGTGGCAGCACTAAAGATGTCTGAATGTCATAGGGAGTGGGCCTAAGCCATCAGTTAGATATCCCCTTAAGGATCCCAGACTGTAACAGGGTGAAGACCAGGCTGAGAGACACCCCCAAATGCAGAATTTTGTGCATTGGGCCTCTAGTGTGCATTGTAAGGTACTAGGCTCCTTCTGAAACAATGTCCTTGTTCTTTAATTGCTATGAATTATTATAGGAGATAAATGTATAAACAACTAACCACAGTAAACAATGTAAAAATATAAGTGATACAGTAAAGTTATAACTGGCATTACAGGAAAACAGAAAGAGAACTATTTGTTAAAGGATTTTTCCTATGAGTTTCTATTGAATGTTGTCTGTTTCTCTAGTTACCAAATTATATTATAGTGCTTTACATAGCATTTGACTAATAAATATATGTTGATTATTAACCATTTCATTGATCTCTTTATATATTTGTTTACCCATTACACTACGATCAAATTACATTCTAAATATATGTAGCTAGAGTCTTGCATTGTGCCTAATAGCCCATAAACCTTCAATAAAAATAGTAAAAATGTGAATGATTTTGAGGTTAGATTTTTATCTGGATCTTGAAGAATCAATATTTTTTTCTACTTGTATAAGTAAGATATAGATCAATTTCTCAAAATTTTCAATCTCAAATACTCTGAATTTTCCGATAAAGATAAAATGGGTAAATTTGTAAATTCCTATGCTATTGAACTACTTTTTGTTAACATTTTTAGCCTATTTAGATATTCAAAGAGTAGCAAAAATGATCCCTTTAATAAACAGTCTAGAACTTTGTCAGGGGCAAAAGATTCAGAATATATTTATGGTGTAGTGAGTAACTAAGTATGACTTTGGTTGCATAAGGGAAGAAACATAAGAACAGCAAGAATATTAATAAATTTATGTCAAAATCAAATGAAACTTAAGCATTTACATTTCAAGTCCTATAATTAATCAATGTTAGTCATTTAAAATCTAAAATTTGTTGGCAAGACCTTCCTCCTCTTTGAGGCTTAACTTCCTGTTTTTGCAAAGTAGTGATATTTAACTTGTGATCACTAATGTTCTGTACAACTCTGACAGACTATTATTTAACTTCAGTTTGTGACAGCATGGATGGATCTGGAGAATATTATGTTAAGTGAATAAGTCATTGAGAGAAAGAGAAGTACCATATGATTTTATTCATGTTGAATTTAATAGAAAAACTAAACTACCAAGCAAAATAGACACAAACTCATAGATATAGAAAGGACAGACAGCTCTAGTATGTGTGGGGGAGATGTTGGGAAGGAGGATGGATTAAAAAAAAAAAAAGAATGAGAGTACTCATGGACATGGACAACAATGTGGTTATTGTGGTGAAGGGAATGGAAGAGGGCATAGAGGGGATAAACGGTGATGAGCAAAAATAACATTTAAAAAACGGTGTGCAGGAGTCAAAAAGTGTACCATTTGTTTATGTGCTATCATTAAAACTTAGTATTTAATACATCCCTTTATTTTACAGCACAATAATTGGATTAGAGCTAGATTCAGTTTAAATCCTGTGATATCTATGAATTAAGGTTTTGCTAAAGAAAAGTATCAACAAAGTTTTTGGTGAACTAAAACTATTTAGACTATTTAGAATTAATTTATTTAAACATAAACACCCTTACATTCACAAATATATATGTGTTTCTTTGACAGGTAAACTCAGATATTTTTCAAGGTCTAACTTCAATGTTTCTGTCTTCCTGTATAGTAGTAGCCCTGTAAACTTATGTGTGACAAAGGAAATGTTCTATGTCTATACTATAAAATATAGTAGCCACTAGCCACATGTGACTATTGATTACTAGACATGAGGTTAGTACAACAGAGTAATTTATTTTTTAAAAGTTTTATTATTTTGAATGTAAATAAAAGCATGTGGCAAAAGTTGGACAACTCAATTTTAGACAAAGGCAAAGATTTATATTTACAATAAAATGTTAACTATAAATCATTCTTAACTATTCATGACATCAGTTGGTAAAGTGTAAATTCAGTGTGAAATATCTCCTAAAATTGAAAATAATAAAATCGTATTACCTTAAAATTATTTAGAATTTACAACTGTTAATATTTAATAATTGTTTCCCTCTAAATCAATGAAGTGATAATTTCTTACCCTATTTTACTTAACAGTTTAAATACTTTATTATATCTTTTAAAAATGTTTTTTTTATTTTTCTTTAGAGATAGAGGAAGTGAGACACATAGAGAGATAGAAACACCTATGGGAAAGAAACATAATGATGGGTTGCTTCCTGCAAGCCATTTGCTGGGGATGAAGCCCACAACCCAGGCATGTAACTTGACCAGGAGTCAAACCAGTGACCTCTTGGTTAATGTACCCATGCTCAACCACTGAGCAACACTGGCCCAGCAGCACATTATTATATATTATATTATATTATATTATATTATATTATATTATATTATATTTCGTGTGATATTTACAATGGTCTAGAAATATGGGCAAATAAAATGTTTTCTTGATTCTACAGATGAAGAAATTGAGAATTAGGAAAAGTTGTGTAGGACAAAAGGATTTTAATTTGCAGAGTTAGCATCCCAGTGCAGGGCTTCTAAGATTTAAAACACAGCATTTTTTCTATTATAATCTGTGTGTAAAGTAGTGAGTGTGTTGGTAAAATTCTACTTGCAATTTATAAGAACTTTTTTTTAAAATCTTCATCCAAGAATATGCTTATTGATTTTAGAGAGAGGGAGAGAGAAACATGAATGTGAGAGAGAACATGATATTTGGATGTCAGGTGGATGCTTGTCACACTAATCAGTAATTCAAAATTGAGTTCCTCTAAAAGAGAGGAAGAGAGAGAGAGAGGACAAGAGACGAGGAGAGAGAGAGAGAGAGAGAGAGAGAGAGAGAGAGAGAGAGAGAGAGAGAGATTGAGATTTTAAACCATTTTAGCAAATATTATTTTCTGAGTAATAAATTACATTACTTAAATAGAGCAAAATACTACACTAATACCCTTGTATTAACTACACTAATACCCTTGTGTTATTTGACTTTGGCATTACTGTATCTTTCAAGTATAATTTTAAATTGGCAGTAAGAATACTACAGGAAATATTTATGTTTTGCAGTTGAGATTTTATAAGCTTCAGGATAGGATTTAACACCAAGTAATGATGCCTGGTATGTTCATTTGATTGGTAGGGGGTTGTGGATAGTAGAAAATTAATATAGTATTGAGTGGGTCAGAAGTATGTGTTTGATCATTTTGAATTCCATGTGGATGACACATTAGAGAAACCTAATTTTGTTTTATTCATACAAATGCCACTTTCACTGACAGTTACAAAGCTTTGCATTATCATTCACCTGTAGAGTGTTCCCCAAGGAAACTGCTTTCCCAAGATGTTGTGCCTAGGCCTCCCTCGATACACCAAAGTGACAAATGTGTCTTTGTACCCACCTTCTGCTCCTGGAAGGATTTTTGAAAGTGATGTTACTCTCACTCCCTTTTAATGCAGAAATAGCATTTTAAAGCAATGGACATTTCAGAAAAGTATAGTTATCTAGAGTGACTTTCCAAAAATTCTAGAAAGACTTGTGGACAAATTTCTAGAAAACTGTGGAAGCACAATTTTCATAGTTTGATTAGAATTCCAAAATCTCTGTTTAGAAGTACACTTATTAAACTAATATTTGCTAAAATATTGGACAAGACATCATTAAAACCAAGGTTGTAATAAAATAATCCCAGCCTAAGTCACTGGCATTAATTTGGTAACTATTAGTTCTATACTTTTGGCTGAAATCCTTGATTACTGCCACAAATGTATAATCTGCATGTTCAATACATTCTTAGAATTATAAGGGATGTATGACACTTTTTTTCTATAAAATGGAGATTCTAATACATTTCTGAATGCTTGCTATGAGGACTACATGCTAAACATATTGTAAGGTTTTTTGTTTGTTTTTTTTTAATAATTTGTCCCCTTTCTTTGTTTTTAAGTATATTTTATTGATATTTTACAGAGAGGAAGGGAGAGAGATAGAGAGCTAGAAATGTCGATGAGAGAGAAACATCGACCAGCTGCCGCCTGCACACCCCCCTACCGGGGATGTGCCCACAACCAAGGTACATGCCCTTGACTGGAATCGAACCCCGGACCTTTCAGTCCGCAGACCGACGCTCTACCACTGAGCCAAACCGGTTTTGGCCATATTGTAAGTTTTAATTAGAGGCCATTATTAAGAGTAGTTCTACAGAAGTAGGTCTCAGGAAGAGAACTTCAATAGGGAAAATATGCTGCTATATAACATATAAACCAGGAAATTGACTTAATATACAATTTTTGGAGGCATGCTTTGCCAAATGTTCAGGTACCTTTGACATATGCTCCATTGAAACAGTTCCCCAGAATTGCATTTACTGTCATTAGTAGGCCAACAGATTTACTCTGTTCATTTTTATAATGGCTGGTGGAATCATTGTTTGAGTTACAATTCTACCCTTCCTCTTATCTTCAGCCCAGATAATTGTTCTCATTTCTAAAATCTGGAAGCATTTAAAAAATGTTGGAAAACAAGCCCCACTAAACCATATAGAAAATTTAATTCTCCTGTTGTCTCATGTAGATTTGGTACAGACTCGATACTTTTCAGTCTTGTGTGTTCTGTTCATTGTGACTCTTGTTACTATTTTAATGGTTATATTTCCCTTTTTTATTACAACATAGTACAGTGTAGAATAAATCAAGTCCACATTCTACTTACTGCTTCATATATCTTAGTGGCTGCATGACTTGGCAAGTTGTACCATCTTATTTGGACCTCAGTTTCCTCATCTATAAAATAGGGAGAGTAATAATACCTATGTCATAGAATTTTTGAATCATGAACATGAATTTCCTTGCATAGTTCCTGGCATTGGATAAACGGTAGCAATTATTACTCATTGGAAAATTAATGATAGGAATCATATGTTGTGATTTATTTTTATATGGTATTTCAAGAAGTGATCCTTGTCACTCAATTAGCTTTCTCTGGGTACTCATATGTAAAACATTTTTACATATTTTTTACATTTTCTGTGTGTCACAGAAATAGAGAAAGATGAGTAAAACATGGATTCTTTCCTCAAAGTGTAAACTAGTGTTTACTCTGGTGAATTTAAATAAAAATTCCAGACATTTTCTGCAATTCTTCGACTAAAACACACATGATAATAGTCTAGAAGAGAAAAGCATGCTATGAATTTAAAAAGAGAAAGAGAAAATATCTTATAGGCTAGTTTGCTATATATTTGCTTAGGTGTAATTTTCCACATGCAGAAGTTTGGAAACCCGAATTAAATTGTCATATCTGTCACTCATTTGATGTAGTGACCTTACACAATGTATTGACTCTCTCTAGCATCAATTTCATAATTTATAAAATAGTAGTATTGGAGTAGATAGCATTTGAGATATTATCCCTCTTCAACATGAATGTCTAGCAAATTCTACCTCAAAAAGCACAATAGTCTTGGATTGAAAAATATGTCTTTTTAAAACAAGTAACACTTCCATTGAAAGCACTGCTTTTATTATCAACCAATAGAAAAAGTATGAGGGTGTGGATGTGTGTGTTTGTGGGTGTGTACTGCATTCTGAATTCCTGCAAATGGAAGCACTGATTCAATCAGTCAAAACCTTTTCAACACAATCCCTACGGAGAAGTGTTCAAAAATGTTCCATTAACAATCATTTTGTTTTCTTCAAATGTCCTGAAGTCATAAAATGTCTTTAATCATAGTTGCTTCCAACCATCCTTCACGTCATCCCAAGTTTCAGCAGCTTTTGATGCATTTTGTTATATCAAAGTGTTATCAGAAAAAAAAATGTGCCTCTTCTTTCCCACCTGCTAGTGGGAGTGGGGTTCTTGGGGTATTGCTGGGATAAGTAGTTCCAGAGGCCCCCATGAGTGTATGTGACACAGTATAAAGCTTTATTTATATGGAATGGTTTTATAAGGTCCCATTTCATTTATTTCAGTTCTAGAAGTGTACTGGGGTTTCAGTAGAGCTAAAATCAGAACCAGTGTTTAGAGTTTTCTTTCCATGTTGGAGATGGGTTCAATATTGCATCATGCTAGCTGCAGTCCATTATCCCTTTATGTTTGGTGGTCCCATATGGCTATGGACCATATGGGAAGCCAAGCATGCCAAGGAACCAAGAAAAGCCAAGACAATAAGAGAGTGAGCTTCGTTGTTCAGGGGATTATATAGCCCAAATTTCTGTGAGCTTGCAATGGCCATGTCTATTCTGACCAACCATCTCTGTCCCCAGGTGTGATTGAGGGACAAGAATCTTCCATGTGTGGTTTCTTTACCCAGTGTTTTGCAGGGAGCGTGTCTATAATGTGTGGCCTTCTTTTTGCCCCTTTTCTACTATTAATGACTAATTACTATGGTATCAAAAAGGCTTCCCAAATTTTATTTGCATTCTTATTTTTAACCTGTTCTGTATACCATTTGATTGAAGGTATCTTCAGCCTTTATAAAGATTTCCTGTTAACAACCAGCTTGGTTATTTTTTTTCCTTTGAGACATTTCTGACATTATTACTTTAAACATATCTTATTAAAATTGTTGGCCAGAATCCATATTAAGGGGACTAAGGCTGCAGTAAACAATGCATGTGGCAGGATAATGAGATAGAAAATACTTGGAAGTATGTTGTTTTTAACACTTAATGTCCAGTAGAATGCAGACAATATAGTTGCCAAGACTAGGCTCATTCTTGAGTGTGTAACGAGAGCCCTCAGAGAACTAAAGGAAGAGAGCGGGGAGGCACATAGACACAGGAAATATCTGTAATAGATCTTACAGGACTTAAAACTTTGATGTGACCTGAATCTTAACCTCAGTTCTGTGGCATTTTCTTTTCATTAAATCCCTATGTGACCACATCAACTTTGCATGGTTTTAAAATACCATTTCATCTCTTGTCATCATTAACAGCTTTCTATTTCCTCAGTCTATAATATTCTTCCTCCAGATTGCTGTCTATTGAGCCTTCTCCAATTTCAAATATTTTTAAACTTTTACCTTACTGAGGCTTGTCTTGACTATTGCATTTAAAATATTTTTAAAAAATATATCAGCACTCCTTACTCCTTCCCTGCTTTATTTTTCTTCATACTATTTAATATTCAATGTGCTTTAATTAATTAATTAATTTATTATATGTTTCTCCCAGTGAAAGCAAGAGTTTTGTTGTTCTTGATGTTAGATTTGTTGATAGTTGTGTCCCATGTCCTGGATCAGTGCCCATATAAGTGAATTAATATGTCATACATACACACAAACATACACATTAACAAAAACTAGTTCAGAAAAATATATTATAATCAATCAGCAGTACATGTGTTATACTTAAGAAATGTCAGTGTGTTAAATGAAAAGGTTATGGTTGGTTAAATCAGTAAGCAAATCTAGAACTGTCTGAGCTCCTATCACATAAAAGGTTCTATTTTAAGTGCTCTATGTCATGAGATACTCAAGATGGATATTAAGGGACAAAAAGAAACATTCTCTAAATTTATTCTCTTTATTAATCTGGTTGGGGAACGCAGTGCACACAGATTACCATATAAGAAAGCTCTTTTGGTACCACTTTCCCTTCAAAGACAGCTCTAATATACAATATACTGCCAGTGATTATCACTGATTCTCTGATGTCCTGTCTTTCTCCTTAATCTCTCCCCTCCATTCCTTGTCTATATAATCTTTTGCCTTAGTGTGGTCCACTGAGTTTCATTATTCTCAATGTTTCATTTTATATGATTAAACCTGGCTTAATAGATCATTGGTACCAGAGGACAAAATTATTAATAACATAAACATGCTTGCAGTATAAATACTACTTTATGTTCTAGAAAAATCATGACAACTCTTTACTATTATAACAAAAAAGCAGGGTTCTATTTGAGAATAATATTGGGAATTGTATTATTACTTAATAGTATAGAAGTCTCCAAATTTCTAAGGAAGGAATAAAGGTCAATATCTTTTTTGTGTTCACTGTGCTTGATGTTTTTTATTATCTATATTTTATCTTTTACTTGTTGTTTTAATTATTATAGGCTAGAAACACATCTGTTGTCCTGCCACATCGTTTGCCATTCATCTGTTCCTTACATACTGATAAGACCTATGCCGATTTTGAGAAACTATCCCCTGTCCTTCAACAACATTCTCCTTCCAATTTAAAAGCTTTCTCTCTCCACCTCTCCTTGCCAACAATCAATTATGTGCACACTGAAAAGCCAGGTGGCTATTATTTATATTTTGAACTGTCCTGAAGGGAGCCAACGTGGTCTTTGGCAGAAAGTAAAAGTAAATTGAAGATCCGCTGACTTTCTGAAATTACATGGGTTATTTTTAGTTAGTTGGTTTACAAAGATATCTTAACAGCTGCAATTATTCATTTGAATAATTACTGATGCATAATTAAATGTGAACCTAAAATCGAAATAATATTAAAGAAGATATTATAACGATGGTGACATCATTATTCATCTTTAAGTACAGATTTGATTTTATACCATGTATATATAAAGAGACAGTGAACTATGAATTCCTTACTTGGCATAATGTGAAATGATAATTGCAATAAGCAGCATCATTAGTTTTGAAAAATTCAAAAATTTTTCTGTCAATAAATAAAGGGTTAAGTTTATGTGTGTAGATCTTTTCCTGGTAGCATGACATTTAAAAAAATAATAATAAATCTTTATTGTTCAGATTATTATAATTATTTCTCCCTTTTCTCCCCATAGCTCCCCTCCACCTGGTTCCCACCCCATTTTGTGAAATAATTCAGAATGATTTGTCTTTTATTATCAACTTCATCACAGTCATATTAAAATCTCTCTTGCCAAGGCAAATGCATTTTCAATGCACAAATAAGTCCTCACCTGATACATGTTCTGATTATATCATTTTACTGTGCATCTAATCTCTCCCAGAATATTTAAGTGAGCCTGCAGAGTTGGATCAGGTTTTTATTTCTCTATAAAAATTCCTTTCTCGTGCTTTCTATCCAGAATTTAGACTAACACATAATGTTATTTTCTTGTCAAAAGTGCCAAAAATGGGTTTTAGCATAAAATGTCTTCATGTGGAATATTTACATTCATTTTTAGACTCATATTTTTGTACAGGTTTAAATGGAGAAATAAAAGTGTTCTGTATATATGTAAGCCGATTTAGATTTGAAGTGCTCATTCTTGAGAATAATGTTTGCTGTTGTCTTGAAAACATTCTGCTCTTCAATAGCTTTCAATTATTTCTCAAAGAATAGCAGAATAAAGACACATTTCTCCCCATTTCTTGACATGTGTGACAGAACAAGTTTTTTTTTTTGTAAATGTACAATCCATTTGTGTCTAAATCTTTATCTCTTGTGCCATGGGAAAAATATGTTGCCTTGTGGGGTTTTTTTGTGTGTTTTTTTCCCTTTTCAGTCAAGAGTAGTGATTATTGGTTCAATTAATTTCCTTTCAAATACTATTAATCTACAAAAGAAAGAAGCCAGTGTAGATAGATTATGAAGTTTATATTTGTATAATTGGTTATTCACTCACAAAGTTCTGTAGGAACAATGATCTAATGTTACTTCAAATACGGAACAATGAATAGCTCAAAATACATATATCATCAGAAGTAATGTTTGGATGGAAACTTTTGAGAAATATAATGAAAAAAAAAACCATTACTTCTCTTTAACAAAGAACCGCTTAACATCCTTTGTGTATAATCATATTTGCAGGATCAGAAACTAAGTATGATTTTCAGCTTATATATATATGGATAATTATGACCTGCACTGTATATAATTGACCTAGCCTGAATAAAATTGCAAATTATCCCCCATGGTTGCTCCCTTTTTCAGTACCATATATGTCTCTGTTATCATTGTCTTTATATGATTTCTTTTATTCAGTCTTTTTTACTGTGCTTCAAGAGTGTTAATTGTTATCTTCTTCAGCTAACATATTTTCCAGAGTCAGTGAACCAAATAGGAGATCTCTGAAATGATAGTTCAGTGATCTATCGCATTGAGAAAGCATAACTAATTAAATAACTAATTAAATTTCCTCAATTATGTGTATTAGGGTCTGCTCTACAACTTACAGAAAAGTTTTTGACCTAAATGAAATACTGTTGTTTAGGGTTTTGAGGTTATAGATTTCCATAATGTCAGACAATTTGCATGAAATCCAGGCAAATGAACAAAGTTTTTGTCTTTACAGTAATTTTTAACTAATGTTGGACTCTGAACCTTATTTGCAGAATTAAGAGCAATTTTGCTTATAACACTAATGTACATGCTGTTTTACTAGTGAACTTTAGCACAAACTATGCCTATAGCTCATGTTTAATACAGATTAACACATACTTTTGTGTTTTGGTTAATATATACTTTATTTATCTGAAAGTTGATGAATTTAATGTGACACAAGTAGACAATGGAATCTGTCTAGGGAGAGGTAAAGTACTTTTACAGAACAGCTATTTTTAGCATAAGTTTTAAAAGTCATAGGTGCATCTTCTCTGTCTCTGGAGCCGTTTATGTTCATCAGTTTATGTGCTCAAACCTCAGAGAGAAGGTAGGGAAGGATGGGGGAAGGGGGAAAGATCAACCAAAGGATGTGTATGCATGCATATAAGCCTAATCAATTGACACAGACACCAGGGGGGTGAGAGTATGAGTGGGGGGATGGGAGGGTAATGGGGGTGAGATAAAGACACATTTGTAATACCTGAATCAATAAAGAAATTAAAAAAAACTGAAAAAAGAAATTAAAAAAAGAAGAAAATAAAGCCTTCCTACCCTATACCTATTCATAGAATGAGTGCGGACATAAAGTGAGATGAGCCAGTATTGTGGTTATATGGAGTTGGGGTCTTTGGAATCTTGATAAACAAACTTCAGACACTTGAGAGTGTAAGAGTGCTATCAAAATAATGCTGGAAGTAGAATGAAGTTTTCTTCTATTCCTGTTTTGGCCAAGACTTGGCCTAGATTTGATTTCATTTCAGAAAAAAAAAATTTTTTTCTGTGTTGGTCATAAAATTTATCTTAGCTCCATGCTAGTCAAAATGTAGTCTATGGACCAGCAGCATTAGTAGCATCTGGGAACTTGTTATAAATACAGAACATCACAACCCACACCTCAGATCTACTTACTGAATAAAAACCTTCATTTTATAATATATCCAGGTGATTTCTGTGTATAACTAGCAAGAACTTACATAACTCAACACCAGAAAAACAAACAATCTCATTAAAAATGGGCAAAAAACCTGAATAGACACTTCTCCAAAGAGGACATACAGAGGGATCAGGCCTAAACCAGCAATCAGACATTCCCTGAGGGGTCCCAAATTGGAGAAGATGCAGGCTGGGCTGAGAGACACCCTCATCCCAGTGTGCAATTTCATGCACAGGGCCTCTAGTTGTTAAATAATTACATGGAAGGAGTATAGCATTGTGAATGGTAAGTGGTTCTGAGTGGCCATTTTTCTCTTTAATAAAAATGCTTGGAAATCATTCTTCTGGAGGCAATGTATGCATTTAAGTTTTGATCTGTGTGCAGTTCATATTTGTGCATAGATTATAAATGGTAAATAAAACTTCATCTTATTAAATATAGATAATATCTGGATTTTATGGTTTATATGCTTCATAGAAACTGACTTTATACTCATTTCTCATTAAATACTTTTATTAATTTTTATTAAAATGTTTTTTATATACTAATTTATTTTTTATTGTTTAAAATATTATAAATAGTAGTACATATGTAGCCTTTTCCACCCTTGACCTTCACCCAGCTTCCCCTACCCCCTGAGACATGCCCTCACTTCCCCCCCTTATTTCTTGCGTCCATTGGTTATGCTTATATGCATGCATACAAGTCCTTTGGTTGATCTCTTATCTGTGCCTACTCCCCCCCCCCCCACCAGCCTTCCTGCTAAAATTTGACAGTCTGTTTGATGCATCTCTACCTCTGTATCTATCTTTTTGTTTATCAGGTTATAATGTTCTTTATTATCTATAAATGAGTGAAATCATGTGGTATTTTTCTTCCACTGACTGGCTTATTTCACTTAGCATAATGCTCTCCAGTTACATCAATGCTGCTGCAAATGTTAAGAATTCCTTTTTCTATCGCAGTGTAGTATTCCATTGCATAAATGTATCACTATTTTCTAATGCATTTATCTGCTGATGAGAATTTAGGCTGTTTCCATATCTTAGCTATTGTAAATTGCTCTGCTCTGAACATAGCAGTGCATATATCCTTTCTGATTAGTATTTTTGGTTTCTTGGTATATATTCCTAGAAGTTGTATTACTGGGTCAAATGGCAGTTCCATTATTAAAATTTTGAGGAAATGCCATACTGTTTTCCACAATGGCTGCACCAGTCTACATTCCCACCAGCAGTGAAGGAGGGTTCTTGCTCTGGTAGGTTGCTTGCCTCTAACTCGTTTACTTCCCTTTTCTGGTGATGCCTGCTTTTCTTTCATTTGTGGGTTGTTTCTTTGTCTCCCCATGGTATCTCTTTTCAGGATGTCTGGTTATGTAGTTCTCTTTCTCCTGCGTTGATTTAAAGGCACAAAATACAACACTACCAGGTACAACACTCAAGGCACTGAACAGAAATGTATTTGCAATATTAATAACCTCTAATAAAGTTGACCACTAGAGAAAGGCAAATCAGGGGAGAGGAGAGGAAGAGAAAAGGTAAATAAAAGAGAGAGAGAGAGAGAGAGAGAGAGAGAGAGAGAGAAAGAGAGAGAGAGAGAATTAAAAAAGAGGGATAAATAAAGATAAGAAAGGGAAAAAAAAGTAGTGTCAAACTGAACTTGGGTAACAGGAAAAAAGAAAAGAAAAAAGAGAGAGAGTGAGAAAGAGAGAGAGACAAGAAACAGACTAAGAGAGAAAAGGGGAACAAACTATATATATGTGGAGAAAATTCCAATAGGACAACCACTAATACCAGCCAATGCCAACAATACCCACTAAAATCAAGCAAGTCTAGGATAAATAGAAGTAAAAAACATACAAAAACAAAGCAATTACAAAATACTAAGCAACATTAACAACAAAAGAATAAGCATATCAATCTCACTACAAAGCATAAAAATTCAATATAATTAACATTCACGCAAACAACAACAAAAGGACAGGGAGGCAAACAGATGTTTGTTTGTTTCTTTCTTTCTTTTTTTTTTTTTTTTTTTTTTTACTAGTTAATATAGCAAAGAGAGTGGTATTTATGCACTTGGAACAGGGGGTTGGAAGTTAGGTAGGGTGAGAATTTTAGCGGGTGGTATACAGAAAGAAAATGGAAAAACTAAAGCAGGAAAGGGTTAAAATAAACAGGAGACACTAAGGGGATAGGTTAGTAATAGAGTGGTGGCGTAAAGGTTGAGTTGAGATAAGGTTGAATGATGCTATAGTAGGGATGAAACTAGAATGAAGACTAATCTCAGTGTAAAATAAAGGAAAAATAAAATGTACTTTAAAAAAGAAAAGAAAAAGAGAAAGGAAACAAAAAGTGCAAAATAGCAGTTGTAATAATCATGATTGAGACTAAAAATGTAATTATTGAAGAGGTAACATCAAATGAGGAAAAAAGAAAAAATCGTTTCTTAAGTAAAGGATGTAAAAAAATGAAAATAAAATAAAAGATGCAAAAAATGAAAATAAAACAAAATATAGAAAAATTTGCATAAAAATGCGCAGTAGTGGTCCTTCACTTCCCCTGTTTTTTCTATTTGGCACGCCTGTTTTTCGTTCCAGACAGTATTGCAGTTCCTCCTTGCATTCCAATGCACCTCAGTTTTGTAAGCTAGACCTTAATTTAAGTAGGCTATTTCTTCTGTTTATTTATTTATTTTTTCCCTAGATGCTGCTCTGGTTGGGTATTTTTTTCTACCTTGTCTTTTAGGTCACTGATGCAGTTCTCTGATTCTTCTACTCTACTGTTGTTCCTTTCTTTTGAACTCCTTACTGCAGTGATGTCAGTTTTCATTTTTTCTTGGATCTTCATTTCCATTTGGTTCTTACACATATTGTTGAATTTGTCTTCTAACCTTTCCAGCAACCTTATGATCATTTCTCTGAATTCTTTCTCTGACACATTGCTTGCCTCCATTTCATTTACTTCCTTTTCTAGTGATGCTTCATTTTATTTTGTATGTAGACTATTTATTTATCTCCTCATGATATTTCCTCTCCAGGTATCTTGTTTTGTAGCTCTCTCTCTTCTGACTTAAAGTCACCAAATACAACACAACAAAGCGCAAGGCACTGAATACAAATGTATTCATTATGCCAGTAACATGAAATAAATGTGACCACCAGAGAAAAGAGAATTTGGGGATAAAAAAGAGTTCAAAAATGATTTTGAGAAAAGGAAAAATGTAAGAGAGAAAAGAAAGAGAATAAAAAAACAAGGGGGAAAACTATTTTCATAAGGAGAAAACTCCAAGAGAATAACGACTAATCCAAAAAAATGCAAACAACTAACACCCAGATATGAATGCAAACTACTGACAACAACTAATAACAAGCAAGGAGAGGAAAAACAGAACCAAAAAAGAGAGAGAGAAACAATCTCACAAACATAAAAAACAATCTAATCAACAATCAAACTAACAACAATAGGATAGAAAGAAAGAAGGGCAAAACAAAACAAAATAAAATAAAAAACCTAAATAAAAAATAACAACAAAAAATGAAAGATAGAAAAATAATTGGATAGTGAAGAAAGACAAGAGAGAAATGTGTATGGACTTGGCGTGGGGGATTAGAAATTAAATATATAAGTAAGATGGATTTTTGACAGGGAGTAAAAAGAAGGGATAGGGAATATCTAAAGCAGGAATAAGTTAACAGAAACAGGACAGCAAAAGTGGAAAAGTGAGGGAGAGAGAGTTGGCATTAAGGTAAATTTGAGAAAAAGTAAAATTATACTAAAAAAAATGGAAATAGAATGCAGAACACTAATCCTAAAATAAAGTAAAAATAAAAAAAATGAAACTTTAATAAAAGGTAAAATAGTAATAATACTGATTAAAATAAAAATATATATAATTATTAAAAAGGTAAAACCAGGTGAGAAGAAATTATTTAAAAATAGTTTCTTAAGTAAAAGATAAAAAATGTGCAGCAGTGGAGGTCATTCACTTACTCCACTGTTCTGTTTGGCATGCCTGGTTTCTGTCAGGTGGTCAGGACAATATTGAAGTTCCCTGCATTCCACAGCTACTCTGTGTCATAATGCAAAATCTTGTTTTTAAGCAGGCAGTATTTCTTTGTTACTCGGCCTACCTTTGGTCACATTTACACAGGAGTCAGTTTGTGATTCAACCCCTGGGTGGCAGTGCTTCTGTATTGACATCCAGAGCTATAAGTCCCCTCTACCCAGTATTTAGATTTTTTTCCCCCTCTACTGCACTTAATACTGGTTTGTGGGTATGTACTGCCCAGAGCTGATTTTCCAATAATTTCTCTCTGCTCTGATCCCTAGGTTTCACAAAACAACTTTCCTCGCAGTCTCTGAGAGTGTTTAATTGGGTGATCCTATGTACTGGCATAGTAATCAAAAGCAAGGTTTTAAAGAGAAAAAAGAGCCAGAGTAAGTGTGTGAACTCGCAACATTTTTTCCCTGCACTGCATGTGACCCTGCTCATGTCTCTGTGCATGTCTTTTTCTCTTGGCACAGTGCAGTTGGTTTACTGGTAAAGCTTCAGGCTGCCTTTTTGTGCCCAGCCCAACTATGGATTGATTTCTAGAGTTCCCTTCTGTTAGCAGCCCTGTGGATCCCCTTCTACATTCGCAGAATATGCTTGCCCCAATGTCCTCAGATTTTGTGGGATGCAGACTTCCTCTGAACATCTAGATTCTGCTGCATGCATTTTCTCTCCAGCCTGGATCACAGTCCTCACTTTTCTCTGGGCACAATCTGACCTTTCTCTGAGAAGGTGCAGAGCTTTTCCAAGATCATGTATTTGGGCTGTTTAAGACTCAGTGTTTGTGGGTTTGCTGCTGGTCCCTGGGTGTTATGGTTGTAGAGTCCTGGGAGGTATCCAATTCTTCCCAATTGAAGGCAAGGCTAGGCTTCCAATCACAGCCACTCTCCCTCCAAGATGGAATAGTTTCTGCAGAAGAGCTGGATGCCATGGAAAAGATTTCAGCAGCAGTGGAGGCTGCCTGGTCAGGGGAGCCCAGTCCAGCAGTTCTCAATAGTCCTTTTCTTTGGAATATAGCTGTCCCTCTCTCACAAGTAGACATTCATCGTACGTTCACACATTCTCCTTTTGTTCTCTCATTCACACACTATCTTGCAGCCTGCCTTCCCATCAGAAGCCATCTTTAATCTCTATACTAATTTAAATAGGAAATAGGATAGAGCTAATTTACCAAATGCCATATAATTTTTAAACATTTACTCTGATTCCTGTAAAACTGGAGCAATTAATTATAAATTCTGGCAGGAAGAAAAAATAGAAACAATCTGGTCCAGCACCATCTATACTAATAAAAGGGTAATATCCAAATTGGTCATGATGCCCTCACTGTAACAACTAAATAGCAGACTGTGTGGGGCAACAAGTCTGGCAGGGAAATAAGTGAGAGGCAACCAAATGACTGACCAGCAGGCTATGTGGGGCAACCAGGCCAGCAGGGGGTGCAGTTGGGGGCAATTAGGCTGGTGGGGGGGCAGTTAGGGGTGACCAGGCTGGCAGAGGGGGCACTAAGGGGCCACCAGACTGGCAGGAGGGGGTAGTTAGGTGTTATCAGACTGGCAAGCAGAGGTGGTTAGGGGTGAGCAGGCTGGCAGGGGGGCAGTTAGGGGCAATGCAGTCAGGCAGGTGAGGAGTTAGGAGCCAGTGGTCCTGGATTGTGAGAGGGATGTCCTACTGCCAGTGTCAGCCCAATCCCAAGGATCCTGGATTGGAGAAGGTCCAACCTGGACTGAGGGGACCCCCTTTCCCAATGCACAAGTTTTGTGGACTAGGTTTCTAGTCATTTAATAGATGATTAAACTAAATTGAGGATAAAACTTGTCCAAGTTCAAATAGTAAGTAAGGATTAAAATCTCAGCTTGAGTTGTGATATTCTTGTTTTAATATTTTTCTTCTACACTGTTGTACTTCCTGATATTACTCTGAGCCTCAATTTCCTTTATCTGTAGAATAAAAACAGTAACTGTACCTCTCTTATGAGGTTATTTTGAAGATTACATTTGATAACAAAAGTAATGTACTTAGTATAGTTCCTGTAATAAAGGAAAAGCATACCATTACTGAGCTTCTGTAAGATCACAGAGTAAATTATCTGTATAATCAGATTGCTCAAAATTGTATTCTAGTTAAACCTTAGATCCCTAGAATTTTGGTTTCCAGCCAAGTGAAATCCCATGCTGTAGGACTGTAAGAGCACCAAAATACAAGTCAGGCTGGAAAATTCATGCCACACATGAGACTTTCTTCCTTCTTTTCTTCCTTCCTTCCTTCCTTCCTTCCTTCCTTCCTTCCTTCCTTCCTTCCTTCCTTCCTTTCTTCCTTCCTCCCTCCCTCCCTCCTTCTCTCCCTCCCTTCCTCCCTCCCTCCCTCCTTTCTCTCTCTCTCTCTCTCTCTCTCTCTCTCTCTCTCTCTCTCTCTCTCCTTCCCTCTCTCCCCCTCTCCCTCCTTTCTTTTTTCTTTTGTTATCAAACATCATCAATGGCATACAATGTATATCTAATTATCCCACTCAAAAAAAATAAAAACAAAGACAATGGCAGGGTCTGTGGTAAATAGTGGTGAATATACTTTTGGATCAGAAGCAAGAGAAAGAAAGTAAATTCTGCCAATAAAACCTTAACTTAAATTCACAGAAATGAAGACTATATGCTTGACATATAAAGTTGATATTCTGCAATGCTTACTTTCAGATTTTATATTTTCTTCCAGGAATATTAATAATCATTTATAAGCATTTGAGCCTCTATTACTTTGTTTTGTTGTTTTTAAATCACTGATACCAAGTACAGTGCTCACACAGAGTAAGAACTTAATGAATTCTGAATGAATGGATAGTAATACTACTACTACTAATAATAATAATAAATATAAAATTGGCTATGTCAAATCATGTCATATTCATAAAGTAACTTCTGCCACCTTAGATGTTAGAATGATAGGACACTTTATCAGTAAGTCATATCTAACAACTTAGTCTATTGTAGTTAATTGTTAAGTGAGCTCTTAATCCATACTAGATACCATGCTATATATTTTACATATCTACTCTAATAAAGAGGGAATATGGAAATTTACCATCACACAGCAACAAAGATTGTGGCACCCACAGCGGGGTGGGGGTGTTATAACACAAGATGGCTGCACCCACAGCAGAGGTTGAGTTCCCATAAGGAACCCTAAGGAGCATTTAGCAGGGACCTGAGTCTGCATGGCGCTGGACCAGGACAGGGGATCTGAAGCTGGGCCTCCCACATGGTGGGGCTTGGCAGGGGATTTCAAAGCATTATCCCCACCCTGGCCTAGGCAAGAGGACCTCAGACCACTCCCCCTCCCTTGGAACCGGTCCAAGAGACATGAGGGTGCTCCAAGGGACCTCCTGCCTGGCATGCACCGGGGGACCTGAGCCTGTGCCCCCTGCCTGGCGGGGCTTGATGGGGGTGCAGCCAGCCAGATCTGGGTCTCATGCAATTTTGAGGCATGCGGAGGTGGGTGGGGACTTGACTCTGTGTGGGTGAGGACTTGACACTGACAGGGTAAAGATTTTCATATACATTAAAAAAATTTTTTTTTCATCTCTGACATTTCAATTATAGAGAAAAGGCAAATAGCAATATTAATACATTTCCTCCAATTAATTCCCTTTTAATGTGCAGGGATTTCATGCACAGTGCCACTAGTATTCTCCACAATCATCATAAGGTCTGACATGAACTTGCACAGTACTTTGAATAGTTAAGGTCACAGTTTTGTTCTATCTCAAGTAAAAGCCCAAGTCATTTAACATTACATCTGCCTTCTCTTTATCCTTCACTTTTTTTTCTTCCTCTCAACATCTATTGAAAACCCTATATGTGTCAGACATTGTGTTAGGCATAGTTTATATATTCAACACTAGAGGCCCAATGAACAAACTGGCTTCCCTCTGGCACCTGGGATCTGGGCTTCCCTCTGGCCACTGGCAGGCACTAGGGAAAAGGGCATCCTTTCCAGATCTGGTTTTGTCTGGAAGGATGTCTGGTCTAGTTGCATGTTATGTTTTATTATATAGGACTAGAGGGCCAGTACACACAATTTATTCACCAGGGGTATATGTCCCTCAGCCCAGCTTGTACCCTCTTCAATCTGGGACCCCTCGAGGGGTCAGGCCTAAACAGGCAGTCGGACATCCCTCTCACAATCCAGAACTGCTGGCCCTCGACCTATTGCCTGCCTGCCTGCCTGATTGCCCCTAATTGCTTCTACCTGCCAGCCTGATCACCCCCTAACAACTCCCTTGCCAGTTTGATCAAGACCTAACTGCTCCCCTGTCGTCCCAATTGTCCCTAACTCCCCTCCCCTGCTGGCTTGATCCCCCCCAACTGCCCTCCCCTGTCAGCCTGCCCCCCAACTGCCCTCCCCTGCTGGTGTGGTCACCCCTAATTGCCCTCCCCTGCCAGCCTGGTCCTTTCCAACTGTCCTCCTCTGCAGGCTATCTGGTGGTGGCCATCTTGTGTCCACATGGGGGCGGCCATCTTTGACCACATGGGTGGCCATCTAGTGTGTTGGAGTGATGGTCAATTTGCATATTGCCTCTTTATTATATAGTGTTATTTGTTTTCTTCTTGTATAATAATTCAGAGTTCTGTTTTTTACATATATAATATCATTTGATTTAATATCCTACTCCATTAAAAAAAAACACACAACTAAAGCTCTACATCATATGACAAGCCCAAGATTATACAACTATTAAGTAGGTTTCTGGAACATAAATCATGCTGCTGGACTTCTAATCTGGGCTTTCTTCCCCAGTGTATTTTATAATTATAAAGTAGTAGAAAGAGCCTAGTCTTTGAGTTCAGGCAGACTTGGGCTCTAATCTTGATTCCTCTACTTAATAGTTATGTGATATTGAGCCAATTACTTAACCTCTCTGAGATTCAGTTTTTGCATAATTGTAGTTACAGTGGGAGTTATGGCAATAGTCACTTCAGGGTACTGATAAGAGTATTAAATATGATTCATGTAAAGTACTTATAGGTATTCTATAAATCCCTCCTTGTTATTATGATCATCATTGTGAGGATTGAAGGTAGCGAGTATAAAGTGACAAATGTAGTGCTTGAAAATAAGTTGTTGGAAAAGAAGGCATAACTAAAATACATCTTTTTATGCTTAAAATATCTAAATTTGGAGCAAATCTTTCTTACACATACTAGAAAATGCATAGTGCTCATTACTGTTAGTGATAGGAATATAATTAGCAGACAACACTACGAAGGTTCAGATAAATTCTTCAATAGTAGTTATTCCTGGGAACTAAGCAATATTGTAGTTTTCTAACCCTTAGCATCATGAAAGATAATTATCACTTTCTTTAATATATATCTGTGCCCTGAAAAAAGGCAAAATCATATAGTAGGCAGTGTAATATCTTAGTAAGGAAGAAAGTAAGAGCAGTTCTGAGATTATTTAACTGCATCCTTAATGAATTTCCTGGATTAATGTTTAGAGATGCATAAACCAAATTTCAAATAAATCTGTGAGCCAAAACTGGTTTGGCTCAATGGATAGAGCATTGGCCTGCGGACTGAAGGGCCCCAGGTTCGATTCAGGTCAAGGGCATGTACCTTGGTTGCAGTGATGTACAAGAGGCAGCTAATCGATGTTTCTCTCTCATTGATGTTTCTGACTCTCTCTCCCCCTCTCTTCCTCTCTGTAAAAAATCAATAAAGTACATTAAAAATAAAAAAATAAAAAAATAAATCTGTGAGCTTTTGGGAAACACGTGTGCTATGCTTTGAAAGCTACGTCATAATTTTATTTCCACGGGACAAATAAATTGGAACTCATGAGATTTCAAGATGGCTCAGAACATCCCAGGTAGATAGATATGTGTTTATTTTTCCTTTTTTCCCCCTCCCTGTCTGGAGGAATAAAGAAGAGGCAATGGTTAGGTTTAAACACAGATTCATTAAGCATAAGAAAAACTGAAAACTTGGTAGATTGAATCTCCTCATTCAGCACAGAATTCAAAGTTCAACATGGAATCAATAAGATTTGTTAACTTCATAAAAAAAAAACCCAATGTTGTATATTTTGTAAATTGCCATTCATAGTGAATGGGTAACAAAATTCTGTGCTCATGAACTTACTGAAGTTTACTTTCAAGTGAGTATTTAACTTTTCCAGTCCTTTACTGTCCATTTGGGAAAACCTGAGTATAAACAGTGACAAAGCTTGTTGTCATGTTCCTAAAAAAAGAGCAAAGAGTATAATAGAAATATTGACTTCTATTCATTTTTAAATGAGCATATCCTTTGTGGATAAGCCATATTACTTATCATTCTCAGTACTCATTGAGATTTCATCATGGCTAATCATTGCTTACAGGTTTGCACTTTCCAAAAATGTATCAGTATGTGAGAGAAGAGTGAAAAACGGAATCCATACATATGAGTTGTTAATGAACATATGATTTAATTTCTGCAGATTATCTTATAAACCACATAGTCTTTTACATGAAAATGAAGTTTTCAATGGCTGGAAAAGCCAGAATAATGTAATATTTTACATGAAGCTAAAATTATTTACTTAATGTGTTTTTGTTTTGTCTCTGAGGTTATGGCTATCCTGTTTTTGGATGTTAAAATAACATTTCTTTTGTGAAGTAATGGTGATTAACAATATATTTCTTTAATTTTTTAACCTGGTCAAAAAATTTACAACCAAATTTAAGCCCTTTTTAAAAAAATATTTTTATTGATTCCAGAGAAGAAGGTAGAGGGATATATATATATATATATATATATATATATATATATATATATAAACATCAATGATGAGAATCATTGATCAGCTGCCTCCTGCATACCCCCTGCTGGAGATTGAGCCTGCAACCCAGGCATGTGCCCTTGATTGGAATTGAACCCAGGACCCTTCAGTGCTCAGGCCAATGCTCTATCCACTAAGCCAAACCAGGTAGGGCTCTTCTTATTTTCATTTTCTGAAAAATAAATTCAGAATAAAGAGCCCTGAAATAAACTTCAATAAAAAAATACTCAAATGATGTCTGACAAATGATTAAAGTCAATACAATGAAGCAATGATATACTGTTCAACAAATAGTGCTGGAACAATGGGATATTTGCACGCAAAAAGAAAAAAAATAGTCTAGACACAGAACTTAGACATTTCACAAAAACTAATTCAAACTCGATCACAGATATAAACATGGAAAGCAAAACTATAAAACTTTTGCAAGATAACATAGGAGAAAACTGAGAAGTCCTTGGGTATGATGATTCCTTTTCCTATACTACACAAAAGACACAATCCATGAAAGAAATGGATAAGATAGACTTAATGAAAATTAAAAACTTTTGGTCTCCCAAAGGAAATGAGAAGCAAATCACAAACTCGGAATAAATATTTGGAAAAGCACATCTGATATAGGATTGTTACTCAAAATATTAAAAAAAAAAACTCACTTAAAACTCTATAAGAAAACAAACAACACCAACACAATTAAAAATGAGCCAAAGACCTTAAGAGAAACCTCATCAAAGAAGATATAGAGATAGCTATAAGCATATAAAATTTCCTCTACATCATATGTCATTAGGGCAATTGAAAATTTAAGCAACAATGAGATAACAGAATGGCCAAAATCCAGAACACTGATGACACCAAATGCAGGAGAGGATGTAGAGCAACAGAACTCTCATTCTTTGCTGATAAAAATGAAAAATGGTATGGCTGTTTTGGAAAACAATTTGTCTATTTCTTACAAAACTAAACATACTTTTACCATACAATCCAGCAATCACACTCCTTGGTATTTATCCAAAGGAGTTTAAAACTTATGTCCATGCAGCAACCTGTACATGAATGTGCAGAGCAGCTTTAGTCTTAACAGCCAAAATATCAGGTGGCCAAGATGTCTTTCAGAAGATGGATACATAAATTGTGCTAAAGTCACACAATGTAATATTTTATTGGAAAAAATGAGCTGTCAACCCAAGAGAATACCTGGAGGAGTCTTTAATGCATATTACCAAGTGGGGGGAAAAAGTCAGTCTGAAAAATCTACATATTGTGTGATTCTAACTATGTATAAGACATTTTAGAAAAGGCAAAACAATGGAGATAATAAATATATCAATGATTGCCAGGACTGCGTGTTTGTGTGTGGGGGTGGGGGATTGAAGTTGAATAGGTAGAGTACAGAGGATTATGAGTGAAATATTCTATATGACATTTTAATAATGAATTTATGTCTGTGCATTTATTCAAGTCAATAGAATAGAGAACAGAAAGAAAAGATTCTAAGATAAAGTCCTGACTGAGTAATTATGAAGTGTCAATGTAGGTTCATCCTTAATAAAAAAAAAAATGGACTACTCCTATGAGTGATGCTAATAATGGAGGAGGGCATCTATGCATGTGTGGGATCAGAAAGTATATGGAAAAAGTTTGTGGATGTCTTTTTTTGTTGTAAACCTAAAACTGTTCTAAAAATAAAGTCTTAAAATTTGATCCCCTTTGCTCTCTTTATCCTCTCACCATCTTCCCCCTGGTAACCACCATTTTCTGTTCTATATCTCTGAGTTTCTTTTTGTTTGTTTGTTTGTTGTAGTTGGGTATCCAAATGTTGCATTACAAGGTTCTATACTTGAAATTTGTATAATGCTATTAGCCAAGGTTACTACAATAAATTTAATAAAAATGCATTCTATTGTTATGTAGATTACAATTTATCTAAAATTAAAATAAATAAAATCACTGCTTTGTAAAATCCAAGAGCTTAGGAAACACTGACCCAGATAACTAAAGTTGATAATGAAATATCTCCCCCTCCATTTTAATATTATATAATCTAGATATCTTTGGAACCTCAGTAATATAGAATAGTGTCTATATCAACACCTTCATCTGAATTGAGGAAAACATGCATACAAATGAAGTTAATTAAAAAGTAGATGGATTTGTACAAATTCTAAATTAAATACAATTCTTAATTAAGTATAATTTTATTACTTTTCAGTATATTAAAAACTTTAAACTCATGACTAGCAAATTGTCACCAAGTTGAAGAACCGTGGATATGACTTCTATGAATTAGTGAACCATTTATAATTAGTATATTAATTATTCATATGGAAATGAATGTTCCTGGAATACTTGCATCAACTTAAACATGCAGATTTCCAACTATTTAATTTATTTCCAACTATTAAATTCACAGTCAAGATAATAATACTTAGAGTATGGGACATTCTGGTTAACTGAAATGTCTAATGAATTGGGAAAATTTCTAAACTTTTCTTGATTCATCCTGATGCAAATGTTTCAGTAAAGTTCACGTACTTTATTAAATGGGGAATGTCTTGTTATATAATATGAATCTATAAGGCTGTAGGGCATTACTACAGAATTCATTGAGACCCAAAAATAGAAATATGATGTAGGATAAATGTTGACTGAATGTAAAACGCATTCTTTGGAAGGCTTTTGGTTCTATTTTAAGTAGGTTCCTGACAGCAGCTTGGCTTGATCTGATATGCCCAATATACTAGTGAAGATGCTAATTAATTGAGGTTGTGGGGCCCAACTTGTGGCCTCATTACTTATTCTGAAGTTGGGAAAAGAATGTCTGAATTAGTTCATTTTAATATTTGCAACTTTTAAAATTTAGAGAAGTACACAGAATAAAATAGCAAAATTTCAGTTATCTGCCAAAATTAATGAATGCAAATATTTGTCATTTTGATTTCGATACTTTCTGTTATAAAAGCAGTAGAATATTACAGATCAAGTTGGGGTTCCTCACAATTTTATTTATACTACTTTCTCATGGTAACTGATATCATGACTAGATAGATGTGTATCATTCTAGAATACACACATACACACGCACAAACAGTACATAATATCCTTCTTTGAGTCTCTTGTTGAAATTAACATAAATTATATCGATTTGACTAGATAGCATTTTCACACAATATTATTTCCAAGATTTATCCATATCAATATAGAAAAATATGGTTTACTCAATATTTAATTAAATTATATTTGAAATATATACATAGAAAATATGCACAAATTCTAAGTATGTATATTAACTTGTTAATTATATACCATTGTTTGACTATACTAATTTCCTTTTTTATTCTCCATTAACAAAAATTTGTATTGTTTCCAAATTTTTGCTTTTACAATATTTTAATAAAGTTCCTCATTTATGTCTCCTGGAAAACATGTGCATGTTTTTCAAGAGTTTGTATCTAGAAGTAGAATTGCTGAGTTATAAAATACACTTATATATTAAGAATGTTTTTTGTGAACATTTCATGTGCTCTGGTCCTGCTTACATGTGCACACAAAACATTTTCATATTTATCTGTTCTGTTCATCTTGAGGTGTTTCTTGTTATAAAACAATTAAATATATATATATATATATGTTTTGTTTCAGGGCTCCACACCTTATGAGTAGTGTGTTGTCAGACACCGAAATCAAGCATGGCACATGCAGGATTCCAATATCTCAAAGGAAGATAACTATTTTGTAGCCGGAAACCTTGATCAAGTTCTGTATCGGGAAGGACCCCACAGCTTGAATATCCTTTCTTGGGAGAGTGACAGATCCTCAGGACCTCAAGCATTACAGTGTGTATCTGATTCTTATTTGAATTTTAGCTGTAGATTCTGTTACCCTTCTGGCTTGATTTCTTTCTTCATTTCTGGCACCCTGAGATTTCCCCCTCTTGATGCCACACTCAGTTATAAATCCCAAAGTTATTATGTTTTTGGTGGATGGGGTTAGAATGTGTCCTGCTGTGTCAGCTCAGTCTATCCTATTGACTGGGAACAAATCAATGGTTTTTTACAAATTAAATTCTGTTTTCTAATGCAGTGGCACAGGTGACTCTTGGCTTTATCAACACTCTGCTAAAGAGGACACAATTTCGTGAAGGGAAAGATAGATCAAAGAGGGAAAATTTGTGAGATGAATAAATTATAATGGTTTTTTTTGTTCTAACTTGTGGAGGGAGGGAGTGGAGGGGTTTTTGTTAAATACATATGTGGACTGCATATGACAGTTTTAGCAAATTAGATTTTTTAATAAATAAATTTTACTCATAAGTATTACATATAACCAATATTACATATAACCAATATGTAATACTTCAAACAATAATTTTAAAATATAATCCTATATAATAAAAGCCTAATATTCTAAGTGTCCAGTTGTCCAGTTTTCCATTCAACCAATCAAAATGTAACATGATAATGATATGCTAAGATTGCTCAACCACTCGCTATGACATGCATGAGGGGGAAGATGCTCCAACCGGTAGTTTAGCTTGCTGCTGGGAAACCTCCCAGGTCCTTCCCTGACCCTGGTCAGGCACCAGTGGGGTCCCTCAGCCTGTCCTGTGCCCTCTCACAATCCAGGACCTCTCAGGTGATGTCAGAGATCTGTTTTTCAGCCTGATGGTGGAATGACTAGTTAATATGACATGCACTGACCATCAGGGGGAAGATACTCAATGCAGAAGGTGCCCCTCTGGTTGTCAGTACACTCCCACAGGTGGAGCACCTCTCAGTCAGAAGCCAGGTCACAGCTGGCAAGCACAGTGGAGGTGGTGTGGTGGGAGCGTCTCTCTCCTCTTCCCCGGTGCTAAGAATGTCTGACTGCAGGCTTAGTCCCTAACCCTGTAGGGAGCGAGCCTGAACTGTCAGTCAGACACCCCCTGGGGGCTCCCGGACTGTGAGAGGGTTAAGGCCAGGCTGAGGGGGCCCCTGAGTGCACACATTTTGTTCACTGGGTCTCTAGTTAATAAAATAAAATAAAACAGTTTCCTGGGAATTATTTAACCTTAATAGTAAACAGGTAAGATGGTGCTTGTAAATAAATCAGGACCATTTGTCCCTAAACTAAACAGATCTTGAGGGCTAGGTTCTTAAATTAGTATGGACAACTATAATAGGACCGCTACCTCTTAGTTAGCTGCCATATAATTCTTCGTTTTTCAATGTGCCTGCTTTTAGGTTCAGCATATCTGCTCTAAATGTGGTGGGATGAGGAAAGAAAGATGAGTATGTAAAATCTGAGTATAGCCCAAGATGATACATTTGGTGGTAACACATTTTACGATGAATATATTGTCTGAGGCTTATTATATGAACTTAGACTTGCTTGTTTATTTATGAAATTTAGAGATAAGATTTATCTTTTCTTCTGATATATTCTCCTTTTATCCAGTCAGCTGTGGGAAAACTACGGCCCTCGGGAAGGATCCGGCCTGTTCGGCTATTCTATCCGGCCGGCCCGCGGAGCCAAAAGAGCAGAGGGTTCTCTTGCTCTCCCCTCCGCTCCTTCACTAGCAGCCCAAGATGAGAGTGCCAGGATGGTCAGGTTGCTTTTGTCCCCGCCCTCCGGTCCAGTTTAAGAACCCATTGTGGCCCTCGAGTCAAAAAGTTTGCCCACCCCTGAGTTAGATGAATTTGTCATATTCAATCTAAGAACCCTGCATGCATGTTTATACACATGAACATGTTAACCAGCTATTGAATCCTAAATTCTAAATGATGTTATAACACCAGAAAATGTATTCTATAGTTATATGGGGTTTTTATCAAACTAAATAGCTTTTGAAAAAAAGGAAAAATATCACACAATTAAAAAGGCAATATAAAGAATTGGAGAAAATATTTGCAAATAGTATATCTAATAAGAAGTTAATATTCAAAAACATTAAAAATATATACAACTCAATAGATAAAAGCTAATAATCCAATTTAAAAATAGGCAATTGGCCAATAGACATCATTCTAAAGCAGATGTACAAATGGCCCTTAGGTACATGAAAAAGTCCCTTTATTGTAAGGAGAAATTATTTCCCCATCACTTCTTCCTACTGACTTTTTCCTGGAAGTTGACAATTGATATTAACAGCCTAGATTATATCTTTGATATTTTATTTTTTGCTCACTAGTTTTTAAAAACACAAGTATACTACATATACACATCTCTCTGTAACTTTCTCATTTCACTTAAAAATATGTCTTATTGATACCTATGGATCAATAGATAGTTGTATTATTTTCCCTAATGTGCGCACACACACATTCTTTCATACAATTTTACATAAATGTATGGCACGATTGTTGTTGGATAAGTTTTGAGGGTGCAATCGTTTTCCTATTGAACTACCTCCTCCAGGTTGCTTACCTCCAAACTCCAACCATGGCAGAATTAATCATTTTAGTCTGTTTGAGAAAAGGTGAATCACAAGCATTGAAACAGATGGGTAGTATTTGTGTCCTATTTTGCCTACTACTAAATAAACTGTTTGTGGGAATGAATTCTTGAGTTAATATGTTAGTGAGTATATGTTAACATATAACACATTACAATTAACATCTTAATGAGTACACATGTATACAATGGGTTTTGTCCTTATTAGATTCTCCTCTAGCTTTTCTTATTCAATAAAAACTTATGGAAATTAATCAATCTCAACTGGTATAAATCTAATTTATTATTTTAATGGTTATATAACATAAGTTGCAGCTGTTTCATAAATTAGCTAATAACATAAATAAATATAAGCATTCTGGGGTTTTTCCTCTCTATAGACAATACTGTTCTAGACGTACATGTGCATTTATTTTCTCATTCTGGTGTTTTTATTACCATGAGTTAAACTCCCAGCAGTGAGTCAGTGACATTGAAAGATATTTATATTTTAAAGTTTATTAGATTTATCAAATAACTTTCTAAAGGGCTCTAATAATTCAGATTCAAACTCTGCCTTGTCTGAAAGCAATCTTTTCCTCCATATGTTTTCCATCACAGCAGGCCTTTTCTTTTTCTTTTTTCTTCATTTTTACAAATAAAAAAATAATACACAAAAGCTAACATCACATTGTTATGTGTTTCTCCATTAGTGATTTTAGCATCTTTACAAACTTGTTCATCATTTGACTTTTCTCTTTAAAATTGCCTTTTCAGCCGAAACCGGTTTGGCTCAGTGGTAGAGCGTCGGTCTGCGGACTGAAGGGTCCCGGGTTCGATTCCGGTGAAGGGCATGTACATTGGTTGCGGGCACATCCCCGATGTGGGGTGTGCAGGAGGCACTGGTCGATGTTTCTCTCTCATCGACGTTTCTAGCTCTCTATCTCCCTCCCTTCCTCTCTGTAAAATATCAATAAAATATATTAAAAAAAATAAAAAATAAAATTGCCTTTTCACCTCTCTGTGCATTTTTTCCCATACAAATGCTTTTTTTTTCTTGACAAATTCTTAGAGCTTCATTATCAGCATCACCTAAATGTCGATTGGAAACGCCCATCTCTGCTCTACCATATCAGAATCTATCCTATATAATAAAAGGGTAATTTAAAAAATGTAACCAAAACCGAACAACTGGTTGCTATGATGCACAAGGACCACCAGGGAGCAGGCTCTCAATGCAGGAGATGCCCCCTGGTGGTCAGTGCCCTCCCACAGGGTGAGTACCACTCAGCCAGAAGCCCTGAAACCCACCTCCGTGGCAGTACTAAGGATGTCTGATTCATGGCTTAGACCTGCCTCCTACAATGAGCAGGCCTAAGCCATCAGTGAGATATCCTCCAAGGGCTCCTGGACTGCGAGAGGGTGCAGGCTAGGATGAGGGACCCCTCACCCCCAAGTGCATGAATCTCATGCACTGGGCCTCTAGTATTTTAACAAGATACACAGGTAATACTTCTTACATTTTGAGAAGCATTTGTATAGACATTTCACCTTTACTTGTTTTCTACATTAAATTTATTTTTGTGCATTGATTTTGTTTTATGCATTTTTTGCCTTAGAAAAGTCATTAATGTTTGACAAATTGAAGTATACTTTGTATCCTTTTACAAATGTTAAGTTTATTTCTTATCTTGATGAAGAACTTCTTATCTACAACTAGGTTACATATTTAGTCTCATACCTATTTGAAGATTTTTACTTTATTTTACATTTTCTTTACACATGTTTTTATTTTGATACTAGAGGCCTGGTGCATGAAGGATGGCTCCTAGGCCTGGCTGACAATCAAAGCATGAGTGTCTGGTGTGGAATGGCAAGTCCAGGTTGACCTCTGGGCACTGGGAAGCACCTGGGCCCCCATGCACCTCCCTCCTGAGTCATGGCCAGATGCTGTGAGCCGTGGCACAGCGTGGTACTCTGGGACACCCAGTGGTACCACACAGAAGCCAGGCAATCAGCACACTCTCTCCAAGCTGGCCTCACAGACTGGCTCCTGTGCAAACCCATGGGGAGCCCGAATGGCCCCTGTGGTCCTGGCAGCTGCAGCCCAGCTCACCCAGAAGAGGCTGTGCATCTGAGCACATAGGCTTCCCTGGTGCACGATCCCTGGCATCCCAGGGGAGGGTAGCAGGGAGAGTGAGAGCAAACTGAGAAGACACCCCACATTCTTACCATGCCTCTGTCACCCATGACCCCAGTTAGCTGGTGAGAGGTTGTAGTCCCCCATCCAGGTGCCACAGGAGGTTAGTAGCCACCACCCACCCCCAGTTCCCAATCCAAGCCCTGAGCCCAGCCGGATCAGGGCCTACCAGATTGGGGGAGGGACTGGGAGGTTGCCCAGCAGGCCCCATCAGACAATCAGGGCCTGTGGGCGGGGGCAGCTCCTGCTTTGAGCATCTGCCCCTTGGTGGCCAGTGCATGTCATAGCAACCAGTCATTCTGTTATAACGGTTACTTAGGCTTTTATATAGATATTCTGGAATAGGTTTCCAAATCATATTCTTATAAAAAGCAAGCCAGTTGTGCTTATACCACATATTAAACAAGCCATTATTTTATTACTTAATTGAAATACCGTCTATATATTACAGGGGTGGGAAAAAGTAGGTTTGCAATTGTGAGTACTAAATATACAGAATTTATTCTTGTATTATGATTTATTAATTATTGTATTACTTTCCATACATACAACTGTAAACCTAATTTTGCCTATTCTTATATATTAATTGATCATAAATCCTGGGATAATTTTCTGACTTCTTTAATAAGTTCCACTGATACATTTTTCTATTCCTATATCAATACCGAATTTATTTCATTATAGTAGTTTTATAGAATATTCTGATATCTAATAAGGCAAGCGAATTAACTATTGTTTGATTTTCTTGATTATTCTCATCATTCTTCCAAATGAACCTTAAATTATTTTTGGTTCTAAAAATAACCAAATACACACTTACTAATCCATAATTCTTGTGTTATAAATGGAATTGCATTTAATGTAGCTCTTAATTTTAGTATTATTTGCATTTTTATGGTATAAAGTCTTTACATATATTAGTATATCTTTCTATTATACCAACTAAGTCTTGAAAGAAAACACTGCGGTCCTATCAAATTTTATCTAGTGTCTATGGTATAAAAAACAATGAACAATTTTATTGCCAATTTTATAAGGGCAAGAGGGTATATTGATAAAAGGTATATTGATAAAAGCATAGGCTTTGAAATTTGAACCAATTTTGAATATCTTGAGTTTACACTAATTATTTAACCTATCAGAAACTCATTTATAACAAGTGGATAATAATAGTTATAGAGTTTTGAAGAATAGATTATAGTACCCAGAAAAGGGCCAACTACATAATACACACACAACAAATATTAATCACAAAATTTACTTTATGGTTCAACCTTGCATTTTGGCAATCTTCTGTTGATCTGAATATTGTTCTATTCATTAATTTTTGATACCCTGAAGCGTTCCTGCTGAGTCTGGAACCCTATTAAAACTACAGTGTGTGTAAAAGTATGTTTATACTTAAGAATGTCCAAATATATTTTCGTTACTCATGAGAGAGATTTATGTTAATCTAGTAGAATTTTTTATACAAAATAAGATGATCACTGATTTAATTTGTTGTTTCTCTTTGCTGCTTTCAGATATAGGGTGCCCTTTTATCTGATATATACACATACAAAAGAAGGTCCATGGAAAAGTGTAAATGAAATAAAGCTGTGTTTTTCAGTGCTATTTTCGGAGTCTCATTTATTCATTCAGTAACTGTTTGCTGAATAATGACTATATTCCATGCATGTGATAGGCACTGGGAATCTATAAATATAAAGAGGTAATATGATAATTTGTCTGTTATGGTGTCCCAGTCATGACCTGTCTGTGGGCAGGGATGGGGGGGTGGGGACTTCTGTCCCCAGAGCTAATGTCATGCTGCCTGCAAGCATCTCAGCCCAGTGCTGAGGTGAAGCTGTCTGCCTGCATCCCCAGCTAGACACTTGACAGTGCCTGCGTGTGTCCCAGTTCAGTGCTGATGTGATGCTGCTGGGGGGGGGGGGCTGGCCTTGATGGGGGACCTCAGACTATGCCTCTTGCCCAGTGGGGCTTGATGGAGGACCTCAGGTCTTACCCCTTGCTCCAGCGCCAGGCTGAGACACCTCAAGCTGTGCCCCCCACCCCAGCATCAGGTCAGGGTACCTCAGGCTGCACCCCTCGCCTAGCAGCTCTTGACATGGGACTCCAGGTCATACCCCCTGCCCCAGCACCCTGCCAGGAGACCTCATGCTGTGCCCCCATCCCAGCGCTAGGCCAGGGGACCTCAGGCCGTGTCCCCCCATCTGGAGCCATGCCAGGGGACCTGAGGCTGTGCATCCCCATCCAGCACTAGGCTGGGGGAACCTGAGGTTGCACCCCTACCCGGGAGGGCTTGATGGGTGGGGCTGGCCAGGTCTGGTTCTCACCCAATGGGGGTGGGGCTAGCTCGGTCTGAGTCTCCTGTATTTTCAAAGTGCGATCCAGTGGTGGGCAGGGACTTGACTCTAGGTCCCAGGGCATACCCCAGACTCTGACAGAAGGGAGATTTTATATACATTTTATTAATTTTCTTTCATCTCTGAGGCTTCTATTATAAATAAAGGGCAAATAGCAATATTAAAATATTTCTTCTAATTAATTCCCTTTTAATGTGCATGAATTTTGTACACTGGGCCACTAGTAAAAAGATAAGCATGAATGATAAATTCGAATGAGTGATCCCCACTCTCATGGAGCTTAGGGTATAACATGGAGGAGAGACCAAAAAATAAATAACTGTAAATTGTTAAACTACAATCACGGTGAGTCATATAAATTAAGAAAAATTAGGGAAGCATATAAGTGCAAGGGAAGACATGTTAAACTTGAAACATGAAGGATAGAAATGTGTTAATCAAACACAGGAAGAATGATATATTTTAGGTCGAGAAAACAGTGTATAGAAAGGTCCTGGGGCTGTGAGAAGCCATGGTCAATTTTATGTATGTATGTATTTATTTTTTTTAAATATTTGTTATTGATATTTTACAGAGAGGAAGGGAGAGAGATAGAGAGCTAGAAACGTCGATGAGAGAGAAACATCGACCAGCTGCCTCCTGCACACGCCCCATCGGGGATGTGCCCGCAACCAATGTACATGCCCTTGACCGGAATCGAACCCAGGGCCCTTCAGTCCGCAGACCGACGCTCTACCACTGAGCCAAACCGGTTTCGGCTTATTTATTTATTTATTAAGATGGGATTTAATTCAGGGAAATTGTTACACTGCTGTTGGAAAGCTGGAAAAGCAAAAAAATAAATGCTAGGAAAAAGAGTTATTACTTCTAAGATGGGGAGAACAAAAGTGAAGAGATAGTATGAACATCTTCCAGAGTTGCCACTGCTCCTGGGACTGAATGTAAGGTAGGATGAGGTGTCACCCACTAGTGCTCATACTACAAGGGTGATGATGGGGCAGGGTAGGAAGGAGATACTAGGAAATGTTTGCAATAAGGAGAGAATTGCATTGGTTCACAGTTTTAGTGCAGTGTGGTCCACCTGTTTCTTGTTTCCACCCTTAGATGAGGTGAAATCACTTGTTATAGGTAAGTCTTTTCTTCCTTGAGCTACCTTGAAGGAAGTCTGTCTTGTAAAGAAAAGAGGGCCAAGAAGCTAGGAGGCCAGCGAAGCTGGAGAATAGAGCAAGAGAAGAGAAATACAGAATTAAATTCAAAACGAGGGGAGTAGATTAGGATTATGGATTTTATACCAAGAACAAAGGGAAGTTACTGCTGGATTTTAAACAAGAGAGTGATGTAAACAGATCTATTCTTTTTTTCTTTAAAAAATCACTATGCAGAGTGGAAAATGAAGAAGGGCAAGATCAGATTTAGAAAGACCAAAGTAAGTTGATCATCTATTGGAATTGTAAGTACTGATATGTGGAGAAATCTGTTCAAATGAAAATAAATTCTGTTAATTAGACTGATTGTTTTCTGTTGATTAGGAAAGCATCACTGTTATTTGTTTAGGAGTAGAATACTCTTTTCAGGATTCCAGTGTTTTATAGAATCCCATTTTGAGAACTTCTAGCATAGAGGTTACAAGGAAATAGAAGCACATGCTTTTGGATTTTCTGAATGTACTCTGCATTCTTAGATGATCATTAATTAATGAGATCTATTTTATTTTTGGTTGACAGATTAATGTTTATAGTGATAGTTTATATCTTAAAATGTCCTGCGATTACTTAAAAGAGAATACACTTTGTTATCAGACAGATCTGTGTAACTCAGCACTTTTACTTTATAGCTGAGTTACACAATCTCCTTACTTAGAAAAATAAAGACATGCCTTTTCAGATGCTAGTTTTACAGGTCATTATTGGGATCTAATTTAATCAATGTGTACATAGGCACCAAGAGCACCACAATTACTAAGTGAATGGTAATTGCTAAAATTATATTGAAAGTGATAATAAACAGGTGTTATTCCTATTATTTTATCCATTGTTACACTGTATAAAAGAAAGTTTTTTTCTGCTACTCATCACAAGAAAGGACATTAGATAGAAAGACTTTCTGCTGGCACAAAAGTGAACACAGAGTGCCCGAAGAAGCTTTCATCAGAGCTGAGCCATTAGAACATCAGACAAGCAGAAATTACTCCGAACCTATGACATCCAGAGAAATTCTTCATTCACAAAGTAGAAAAGTTAGCTTTGTGTGAATAGGAATGTGATGTTCAAAGAATAAAGCAATGGCGGGACTGTCCAAAATCAATCCATTAAAAAAAAAGAAGAAAAGAGGCTATTTCTTGTTATTCTTTTCATGTCCCATTTGCAGAGTGCATTTACCCATTTTTCTTTATTTCACAAAGCATGATAATATTGCATACCGTATTCAATGATCATTCTTATTGGTTATTTTCCTAAAAAAATATCAGGTACAACATTATTTATTCCCTTTATTAAGATAAGTAAAATGATTTACAATTTTAAGGAAAGTACCTAAAATTATACAATGTGTTGCTAACAGCTCTTTGTCCAGTAAAATTGAATCACAGTCTAAATTTTAATTCACAGCTCACTGAATAGTGTCAATTCATAAAACACATAAAGCATAGAGGATGACCCTAATAAAACTTTTAATGTGGTATCCAATATTTCTTCATAAAGAATATGTTTTGATAATCCTTATAACTTAAAAAAATCAAGCAAATAAAGCCCTCCTTATCAGTCAAAAATAAGAAAGAAAATGGTTTGAGAAATAAAATATGTAGTAAAAGTGAAACCATGCATTCTTCATTCACTGAATAGCTGTTGCATTCCTATCTTACATAAGCACTTAGTATTCAAAGGGAAGGCTGGTAGGAAATTAATCTTTCTTGAGGGCTTAAAATCTTATTTTTTCCTCATCTTTCTGCTCACCCCTCCCAAAAACATTTACTATTGCCACGTTTTATTCATTCAGTATTCAAAATATATCCCAATCCATTTGGTTTTTTCCATATTCACTATTAACACCTAAGCTCAAGTCATCACTTTCTCTTTCCTTTGACTTAAATTAGTGAAGTAGCCTCCCATTGGCATCCCTCTTTTCACTGTTTCTCTAGAGCAGGGGTGGGCAAACTTTTTGACTCGAGGGCCATAATGGGTTCTTAAACTGGACCGGAGGGCCAGAACAAAAGCAACCTGACCATGCTGGCACTCTCATCTTGGGCTGCTGGGGAAGGAGTGGAGGGGAGAGCAAGAGAACCCTCTGCTCTTGGCTCTGCGGGCCAGATAGAACAGCCTAAGGGGCTGGATCTGGGCTGCGGGCCGTAGTTTGCCCATCGCTGCTCTAGAGCCTTGGTTGGCAAACTGTGGCTCCTGAGCGACATGCGCCTCTTTGGCTCCTTGAGTGTGGCTCTTCTACAAATATCACGGCCTGGGTGAGTCTATTTTGAAGAAGTGGCATTAGAAGAAATTTAAGTTTAAAAAATTTGGCCCTCAAAAGAAATTTCAATCTTTGTACTGTTGATATTTGGATCTGTTAACTAATGAGTATGCCGACCCCTGCTCTAGAGCACACTGACCTTTGAAACACACAAGACTTTCTTTTTTTATTAACTAGAAACCATGGCCTGTGAGGAATGGGCAGAAGCTGGCTCTCTGACATCCCCTGAGGGGTCCCAGATTGTGAGAGGGCACAGGCCAGGCTGAGGGAACTCACCTGTGCAGGATCAGGGCCAGGGAGGGGTTGTGGAAGGACTCCAGGGTGTGTCTGGCCCATGTTGCCCAGTCCCCATTGGCTTTACCCCAGAAGCAAGCTAACCTACCAGTCAGAGCATCTTCCCCCTGGTGGTAAGAGTGTGTCATAGCAACCAGTCAAACAGTTGAAGGAACAGACACTTAGCATATTAGGCTTTTATTATATAGGATTATTGTTATTGAGACTATTTTTAGATTCATGGCAAAATTGAGGGGGAGTTACAGAAGTTTCCCATATGCCCCAAGTTCCCACACATGTGTAGACTCCCCCAATATCAACATCACTCAACAGAATGGTGCATTTGTTATAATTGATGAACCTACATCATAATTACCAAAAGTCTATAGTTTACATTATGGTTCACTCTTGGTGCTATTCATTCTATGCATTTGGGCAAATGTATACTATATAATGAATTGCATGTATTCATAATTATGGTTCTATACAGAGCATTTTCACTGCCCTAAATTTCCTCTGTGTGCTGCCTATGTATTCTTCTCTCTGCCCTCAACCCCTGGCCATCGCTGAACTTTATACTGTATCTGTAATCTTGACGTTTTGAGGATGTCATGTTGTCAGAATTATATAGTATATAGAGTTTTCAGATTAGCTTCCTTCACTTACCAATTTGTGTTTACATTTTCTCCATGTCTTTTCATGCCTTGATATAGCTCATTTCTTTTAAGCACTGAGCAATATTCTACTATCTGGATATATTAAAGTATGTTTATTTATTCACCTACTGAATGATACCTTGATTGCTTCCAAGTTTTGGCAACTACGAATAAAGCTACTATTAACATCCATGTGCAGGTTGTTCTGTGGACATAAGTTTTCAACACCTTTGGCTGAATACCAAAGAGTATGATTGCTGGGTACTATATCAAGTATATGTTTAGTTTTGTAAGAAAATATCCAATTGTCTTTAAAAATATTTGTATAATTTTGCATTCCACTAGGAATGAATGAGAGTTCTTGGTGCTCCACATACTCACCAGCATTTAGTATTGTCAGTGTTTCAGATATTGGCCATTCCAATAGGTGGGTAGTGGTATCTCATTGTTGTTTTTATTTTAATTTTTTTGATGACATGATGTGGGACTTCTTTTGATATGCTTATTTGTCACCTTTCTCTCTGTCTCTCCATATGTATATATGGTATTTTTTAAAGTCTTCGGGCCATTTTTATTGGATTATAATTGATTTTTACATAATTTGGATAACATCCTATATTAGTTGTGTCTTTTGCAAATATTTGCTCCCAATTTGTTGTTTTGTCATCCCATTATCTTTATATTATCTTTTGCAGACATAAGATTTTAATTTAATGAAGTTCAGCTTATCTATTATTTATTTCATGTCTCATTCCTTTGATATCATATCTAAAAAGTCATCACCAAACCCAAGGCTATCTAGGCATTTTTTTCTATTATCTTCTATGAGTTTTACAGTTTTGTGTTTTACATTTAAATCTGTTATTCATTTTTGAGTTAATTATTGTGAAAGTTACTTTCTCTTAGATTATTTTTTTACAAGTAGACATCCAGTTTTTTCAGCATTATTTGTTGAAGACTAACATTGCTCCCTTGTGTTTCCCCTGCTTTTCTGTCAAAGATCAGTTGACTATTTAACTATCTCCTATCTAATAAAAGAGCAATATGCAAACTAACCACCACTCTGCTACACCCACAAGCCATGCCCAGCAGCCAATCAGGAGTGAATATGCAAATAACCCAACCAAGATCGCTATGGCCATATGGAGCAAGGGGAAGGCTTGGGTTTCCCTGACAATGGAGGAAGCCAAGCTTTCCGCCTGTCTTTGCTGGCCTAGGCCTCCACTCAAGGCTATAAAGTTTCAATTATAGAAGGTAAATAAATTCCAACAGAAATGGCAGCAGCCACAGAGCTGGAAGAGCAGGATGCTAGGGTTGCCCCCTCCCCCTGCTCTGAAATAGAGAAAGCCAAGCTTTCCACACACCCTGGCTGGCCCAGGCCTCCACTTAAGATTACAAAGTTTCAATTATAGAAGATAAATAAACCCCAGATACCAGGGCCTCCGCTTGGGTAGCCAGGAAGCATGGCCGGCCTGCAAACCACCACAGGCCCCTCACCCAGGTCACCCCAATCCCCAAAGAAACCCCCATCCTGATCTGGGCATCCTTCAGGGCAAACCAGCTGGCCCCCACCCATGCATCAGGCCTCTATCTTATCTAATAAAAGAGTAACTCTATCTTATCTAATAAAAGAGTAACTCTATCTTATCTAATAAAAGAGTAATACGCAGATTGACCATCACTCCAACAGACAAGATGGCTGCCCCCATATGGTCAAAGATCCTGCCCCCATGTTGTCACAAGATGGCCAAAACAAGATGGCCAGCAGGGCAGGGCAGTTGGGAGGGACCAGGCCTGCAAGGGGGGGGGGCAGTTGGGGGCGATCAAGCCTGCAGGGAAGGGCAGTTGGGAAGGATCCAGGCCTGCAGGGAAGAGAAGTTGGCTGTTCCAGGTCTGCATGGGTAGGCAATTAGGGGTGACCAGGCCTGCAGGGGAAGGGAAGTTAGGGGCAAACCTGCTGGCAGGGGAGAATTAGGCAACAATCAGTCTGGCAGGGCAGTGGTTAGGGGGTGATCAGGCTAGCAGGCAGAAGCGGTTAGGGGCAATTAGGAAGGCAGGCAGGCAAGCAGTTGGGAGACAGCAGTCCTGGATTGTGAGAGGGCAGTTGGACATCCCTCGAGGGGTCCCAGATTAGAGAATGTGCAGGCTGGACTGAGGGACACCCCCTCATGCACAAATTTCATGCACCAGGCCTCTAGTATATGTATAAAAGCCTAAGGGACCATTATTACCAGTTGACTAAATGACCTGTCAACTGGTTGCAATGATGCGCACTGACCACCTGGGGGCAGATCTTCAATGCAGGAGCTGCCTGTTGGTGGTCAGTGTGCTCCCACAGCCAACCTCCTAAGGCCAGCATACCTCCCACTGTTCCTATCCCCAGCTGGTCCCTCTCCCTGGCCAGCCTGCCCTAATCAGTCCCAATTGGGACTGGGCAAAATGGCCCCAATTGGCCCTGATCGCATGCCAGGCTGAGGGACCCCACCTGTGCATGAATTTGTGCACAGAGCCTCTAGTTTTTAATACTTACCGTATTTGCCGGCGTATAAGACGACTTTTTGGCCCTGAAAAATTTGCCTCCAAGTGGGGGGTAGTCTTATACGGCGAGTATATAACAAACTCTGTAATTTTAGTGGAAATGTTAGGGAGTCGTCTTATACGCCCAGTCGTTTTATACGCCCGGCAAATACGTATTTTTCAGGGCCAAAAAATCGTCTTATACGCCGGCAAATATGGTAACTCAACCTGTAAAGCCCTGCATGTCTGGTCCCTATTGTTCTCTAGCTCATGATACATTTTCCTAGACTGTTCCTTTCAATTCTTCAGGTTTCACTTAATTATCACCACCTGTAGTCTTCTTTGACTATTATATCTAAGATAGATTTCCTATTTCTGCTATCGAGATACTATCTCACATTAAACTGTTTTGATTTATCTATAACAAACCACACTCTACATTGTTTTTTACATTTATTTATTCATTATTATTTTTTAAAATATATTTTATTATTATTATTTTTTTTTTACAGAGAGGAAGAAAGAAAGATAGATCGTTAGAAACATTGATGAGAGAGAAACATCCATCAGCTGTCTCCTGCACACTCCCCAGTCGGGATGTGCCCACAACCAAGGTACATAACTTTGACCGGAATCAAATCTGGGACGCTTGAGTCCGCAGGCTGACACTCTATCCATTGAACCAAACTGGTTAGGGCAATTTATTTGTTTATTGCCTATAGTCTCCTACCCCTCAATAGTTTATTCACTAGAACATAAACTTTGCAAAGGTAAGAATATAATTGATTCATTTTCTCTGTTGTATTTACAGCTCATGGTTTATGGAGGTTGCCTTAATGTAGTAGGTGTTTAGTAAATAGTTTTTAATACACCAGTATATATTTTAGAAATGTCTTCCTCACTATAAATAACATAGAATCAAATTTTGGTCCAGTAAAGGACAACCTTATTTAAATTCTTTTTTTCTTAACAGAGCAGGACTTTCTCTAATATGTTCCATTAATTCTATGTGTTACTGTTAATGTACAATTGTGTTGGGTGTTGGCCATGTTCAAGGGCCCATGCCAGGTGCATCTATATCTGATCTCATTTATTTTTCACAATACTCCTGGTGAGTAGATAAGAGTATTCCCAATTTGAAGAAACTGAGATATGTAAATTGGTGATTTATTTAAGATCACATAACCTATCCTGGCTGATGTGCTCAGTTGGTTAGGCATCATCCCATGCACAGAAATGTTGCCAGTTTGATTCACAGTCAGAGCACATACCTGGGTTTTGGGCTTGAGCCCTGGGAAGGGGACATGTAGGAGGCAGCCAGTTGATCTTTTATTCTCATATCAATATTTTTTCTCTTTTATCCATCTCCCTTCTTCTCTCTCTAAAATATTAATTTAAAAATATTTTAAAATAACCACATACGCGTTAAGTTTCAAAATCAGAATTCCAAAATCTACATTCTTTTGTATCACATTGCCTTCCTCTTTGAAATGATGACAAAATTGTAAAGACGACTTCATGTGAACCCAACTAAATTGAGAAATAGAAAGCCAAACAACTAATGTTTTTTTTTTCCCCCTGTGTTGGTCAGGGATGCCTTAGGGACTAGAGCAGGGGTGGGCAAACTTTTTGACTCGAGGGCCACAATGGGTTCTTAAACTGGACCGGAGGGCCGGAACAAAAGCAACCTGACCATGCTGGCACTCTCATTTTGGGCTGCTGGTGAAGGAGCAGAGGGGAGAGGAAGAGAACCCTCTGCTCTTTCGGCTCCGCGGGCCAGATAGAACAGCCGAACGGGCCGGATCCGGCCAATGGGCCGTAGTTTGCCCATGGCTGGACTAGAGCCTCAGAGGATACACCCATGAAGATAACATTTTGAAAAACAAAGAAAATAAGAGAACCTGACCCTATTATGATGACCACATGATATGAACCAAGTGATATAAAAATATTTCAAAAAATTATGGATGCTTACAATGAAGATTTGAAGAGTCCTAAAACTATATTAAAATTATTTGAAAATATATTGTGTGGAAGCCAAAAATAAACAAATAAACAAAAACCCTCACATTTATTTTTAAGACTGCAGAAGGCTTATGTAGGCTTAAAAGTGGAAGATGAATAGTGATGAACTCATCCTATCTAATAAAAGAGTAATATGCAAATTGACCATTACTCCAAAACACAAGATAGCTGCCCCCATGTGGTCAAAGATGGCCACCACCATTTGGACACAAGATGGCCACCACAAGATGGCCAGCAGGGGAGGGAAGTTGGGAGGGACCAGGCCTGCAGTGAAGGGCAGTTAGGGGTGATAAGGCTGGCAGGGGAGCACAGTTGGGGGCAAAGGGGCCAGCAGGGGAGGGCAGTTGGGGGGAACCAGACCTGCAGAGGAGGACAGTTGGGGGGAATCAGGCCTGCAGGGAAAGGCAGGTTGGGGGGACCATACATATAGGGGAAGACAATTGGGGGGAACCAGACCTGCAGGGGAGGGCAGTTGGGGGGTGATCAGGCCTTCATGGGAGGGAAGTTGGGGGGGGGAAGACCTGCAGAAGAGGGCAGTTGTTGGGGACCAGGCCAACAGGGGAGGGCAGTTAGGAGTGATCACCTGTCAAGGGAGGGCAGTTAGGGGCAACTAGGCTGGCAATGGAGGGCAGTTAGGGGTGACCAAGCCAGCAGGAAAGGTTAGTTGAAGGCAACCAGGCCTGTAGGGGAGGATACTTAGGGGTACCACCTGCCAAGGGAGGGCAGTTAGCGGCAATCAGGCTGGCAATGGAGGGCAGTTAAGGGTGATCAGGCCTGCTGGGAAGGGCAATTGGGGATGACCAGGCCTGCAGGGGAGGACAGTTAAGGGCAACCATCTGTCAATGGAGGGCAATTATAGGGGTGACCAGGTTGGCAAGAGAGGGCAGTTAGGGGTGACCAGGCCAACAAGGGGGGTCAGTTGGGGGTGACCAGGCCTACAGGGGAGACAGTTAGGGGCAATTGGGCCGACAGGGGAGCAATTAGACATTGATCAGTCAGGCAGGTAGGCAGAAACGGTTAGGGGCAATCAGACAGGCAGGCAGGTGAGCAGTTGGGAGCCAGCAGTCCTGCATTATGAGAGGGATGTCCAACTGCTCTAGTTGTGGGGAATCATGCAATCAGACATTCAGACATCCCTTGATGGGTCCCAGATTGGAGAGGATGCAGGCTGAGTTGAGGGACACACAACCCTCTGCATGAATTTCATGCACTGGGCCTCTACTATTTAAAATAAGAAATAATTTTTAAAGTATTATCTTAGTCCAAAAGTGAGGTAGTAAGTTTCCCCTACTGGACATGCTTAAGCAGGGATTGAGTGATTATGTCACCATTGTATTGTAGTGATGATTGAATAATCAAATGAGTGTAGTAAATGACTTCTCAGAACACTTATGACAAATATTTTCTAAACTTAAAATTCCCCAGAACTGAATATAAGGCACTATCCGAATGTATATTGATCCAAATGCACATGGATCAAAAAAGACAAAACTAAAATGTAATTATATTTGCTTAGTTTCATATCATTTGCCTCTTTTTAACATGAAGTACAAGTGTGGTGGATTTGTATTGTGTCACTTGGCTAAATTGGAACTCTTTCAGAATCCCCTTTCCTGCATAGTTAAGGATGTATTTGGACCCCCAAAATATTTTTCACAGGATTTGAAGGCACATGAAATCAATTCAGGATGGAAAGTACTGTTGCATCTCATAGTTGCTATTTCTTATGCGCTAACTCACCTTGTTGGCATGGAGCAGCATCTCCTTCAGTTCCCCATGGGAACTCCTCCTTCAGGCTCTCTTACTCCTAGGCCAGGTGTGTGTGTGTGTAGTTCTGTGATGAGGAACATCAACTTGTCCTATAGGAAAATCCATATAAAAATTGAAAATTTCAAGGCAGTGAGTGAGGTATTCATGCGGATTTCATTGCATCGTTGTGAGTTTCTATTTATTCTTGCAGTTTTTGGTTTATTTTTACTATCCCCACTATACTTCTATCTCCTCTCCCCTGAATATTTCAAGGCTCCAGCAACATACATGGAATTAACATGTGAGCATAAGCTGTTTAACCATTCTATAAGGGAAAATATCCTTTTAAATAAGCTTTATGTTTAAAATATATAAACTCTTCTTTCTGAACAAAACTTGAATGATACAAAAGGGAACATTCCATTAGTTGAGAGGTTTTGTTACTCTCTTGATTTATGGAGGGCGTATCTTGCATTCAAATATAGGGGTATTATTGGAAACAAATTCATATGATAATGAGCTTTATGTAATGGGGTTCAAGCTAAGGACTTATACCTTATCATTGGGTGTAGAATAGAAGTAGACATTAAGATGGAGTCAGAGTAATATCTTTACTTCCAGTGCTTGCTACTGAATAGCAGTGATATATATGGTATATTTTTAACATATGTTTTATTAATTTCAGAAAAAAGGAGGGAGAGGAAGAGAGAGAAACATTGATTGGCTGCCTCCTGCAAACTCACTAACAAGAATGGAGCCCACACCCCAGGTATATTCCCTGACTTGGAATCTAATCGGTGACCTCTTGGTTCATGGATTGATGCCCAAGCATTGAGCCACACTGGCCAAGCCAGTGACCTATTTTTCTGTTTGTTTGTTTTTTCCCCCCTAAGACCTCTGGTACATGCCCATTCACCATCTAAAACACCAATGAATACATGGTTCAAATGATGCCATCAACTCCAATCTAGATACACATAAATGAGTGTTGCTGTGGATATAACAACAAAAATTGCTTTGATTATTAAAGGCATAGTTAAAGTTCCAGCTGGTTGTGTGAGTGGGTGGTTCAGCACTAAGAGTAGCTTTTTATCTGTCAAAGTGAAAAACACAGGCAAATCCAGGATTGTGCACAAACATACACAAACCACTTACAATGCATGTTCCAAAATCAGATAAAATCAAAAGCCTCCTGCTCGCTCCATGGCCGGCAGCAGTTTCTATTGGGATTTATGTGCCTTCTATAATTGAAACTTTGTAGCCTTAAACTGAGGCCTGGGCCAGCCAGGGTGTGCAGAAATCTTTGCTTCCTCCATTGCCAGGGGCAACCCTAGCCTGCTCTCTCCAGCTCTGTGGCTGCTGCCATTTCTGTTTGGATTTGTTTACCTTCTATAATTGAAACTTTGTAGCCTTGAGTGGAGGCCTAGGCCAGCAAGAGCAGGTGGAAAGCTTGGCTTCTTCTATTGCTGGGAAACACAAGCCTCCCTCCTGCTCTCTGTGTCCATAGCAATCTTGGTTGGGGTTATTTGTATACTCGCTCTGATTGGTTGCTGGGTGTGGCTGGTGGGCATGGTTTATGACTGTAGCAGAGTGATGGTTAATTTGCATATTACTCTTTTAATATGTAGTATCCTCTTTCATATTTCACTTGGCTTTTCTATGGATATATGCTTATGCCCACTTTCTCACAACGTAATGATTCTTGCTATAAAGCATTTATGTTCATGAACCCTTCCAAAGTATTTAATTTTAATAATACTTACAGATGACAATATTGAGATTAACTCTTCTCTTCTAATAATCAGTATGGCCATAGTTTAATAAGGATAATATATGAACTGATTTTATTGTTTCACCTATCTTAATCATTTTTTTTTCCCTCAAAGACTTGCTGATGGAAACTTTATGGGAAATTTCTCTCTAGGTTTACTGATTCTCTATCGTCCCAGCTATAAAGCATCACTAAAAAGCATCATATGTAAGATATACAGATACTTTTTTTCCTCTTTATTAGTATTAAGTTCCAACAGAATAATTAAATTATGGAAAATATGGCATTTATAAAATACTAGGAGCCCAGTGTGTGATTCAAAATCATGCAGTGCCACCCACCCTCAAGTTGCCTGTCAGGCCTTGCCTCACTCCCCAGTACCACAGAAGCCATGTCCAGCCCTGCCTCCCTCTCTGGCCCCTGAAGCACCCTCAGTCGCTGCTGATCAGGCCCTCCCCCAGTGCAGGTTCAGAGGCCCCTGATGACCCACCCCCGATGAGGCACACACAATATATATATTATTTTTTATTGCCTTCCTTGCCTTTGGTCTTTAAAGTGGCTATTTGCCCTCTTGATTCTTACTTGTCCTGTGGTTTCTTGAAATGTATCCCACTCAAAGTTTAATGTGATCAGCTCTTCCAAGTTTTTAAAGGGTGGGAGCTCTGTTTTGATCATTTTTTGTTTATTAATAACTAACATTGTATGTATCACAACAGAAGTGATTTATGAATGTTGTTTAAGTGAGATGAATTGAAATGAGCTGAAAAATTCAGTTAAATGGTTACACACCCTCACTATATTTAGCCTAATGATTGTTTTCCTCATCAGTAAATATATAGCTGTCATCACAAGATACTTGATACAATAATTTCCTAAGGGTGGTGCTTTTGTGTGAGGTGGTGGGTATGCTTGGGGCAGTGTATGGTAAAAAAAAAAGTATCTTATAAAGTGCTAATATTCCAGAGAGCATCTTTTCCAAGGCCCTACTATTCACTTCTCATCTCTACTGTGTTTCCTCTGCTTCATATATTTTCTGACCAATATATTTCTTTTATTTTTTCACTTCAAGTTTTTCTGGAAATAGCAAATTTGTTTTGGGAAAAAAACAATGAAGCCTTGTCCAGCTAAATTCAGTTTCAGAATCTTTACCAACCGCAACTTCAGCACCAGTTATGGCACTTGCACTCAGTGATGTGGACAATTATTGAGAATGCATAACAATGTTTGCCCTTAAACAAAGCTGAAATGATCAGGAGGTATATTATGGCTTATTGAATAGCTATATCTTGAATATTCTAAAGTTTCTCATAATAGTCATCTCATTTAAATAAAAAAATATAATTGGGGGAAAGGTTGGGAAGTTAATATATTATCCAATCTTTAGATTAAAAAATTGAAACTCAGAGAGTTTTACTGGAATACTTAGGGCTGCATGGGAATTTTTTACTTTTTTATCAGAAATAGAACTCTGACATAAATCAGTCTACTTCTATCACACATCACTAAATTTAGAAATTTGACAAAGCGTTTCTCGTTTTATGCCAAAAAAGTATATACATCTTAAAAATTTGACTAGTTTCTTTATATGGATATAATTTGACAGCATTATAGTGCCAACATTACAGTTGAGGAATAAATATCTTTGGATATAACATAGCATCAGCATATTTGAGAGAATGTGGAAATGAAACTTTGCAGTGAATACATGAAACAATCTCTTGAAATACAACAGTGTGTATTATTTAATGCTTTATAATTCCATTTTTTATTTAGTTAATAACAAGTCAACAAAATTTTATGTTATATGACTGGAAGAAGAACTTTATAGCTAAAAAAGCCAAAAGTGCTATTAAGAAAACAAAGTCTAACTTGGAAGTTAGAGAATAATCTCAATATCTATGTATCAACATAAATCCAGACATTAGAATGGTATCTCTGAACTTCCAAAGACTTTTTCAAACATTAACCTTTGTTTTTTGTTTTGTTTTGTTTCTAACATGAAGATTGAGGATCACAAATGGGCTAATGATCTCATTGCTGAAGAGGAAAGTAAATAACACTAACATAACAGTGAGTGAAGTAAAAATTATTGGATTCAAACTTCAGAAAAAAAAATAACCCCCCTAAAGATTTATGTGTAATTGTGTGCCAAGGTGTGTGTGGATGTGTAAATTTTAATTTTACTAATGCTTAAAGTATGACACTATGATTCAGAAAAAACACATATAATTGTTAAGTCTCATCCTTATGAGAGTAACACAATTAAATATATATATTTTCAGATGCAAATAGAAGGATGTGTAGTATCATCTTTAGCTGTGGAAAGGAATTTTTTTGTTTGAAGAAAACAATAAACCTTAATTGGAAATCCTAGAGAAGACAGTCTCATCATTATGATTTCTAAGATAGGACTCTTAGGAAAAATTATCCTATGTAATAAAGAGGTAACACACAAATTGACCATCTCTCCAACACAGAAGGTGGCCTCCCCAGGTGGTCAAAGATGGCTTCCCCCACGAGGACACAAGATAGCCACCACAAGATTGTCAGCAGCAGAAGGGCAGTTGTGGGTGATCAGGCTAGCAGGGGAGGGCAGTTGGGAGGGACCACGACTAAAAGGGAGGGCAGTTGGGGGTAATCAGGCCTGCAGAAGAGGGAAGTTTGGGGTGACCGGGTTGGCAGAGGAGGAGAGTTGGGGGTGACAAAGCCTGCAAGGAAGGACAGTTGGGGGCACCCAGGCTTGTAGGGTAGGGCAGTTTGGCGGGGGCTAGCCCTGCAGGGGAGGGCAGCTGGGGGTGACCAGGCCAGCAGAGGAGGGCAGTTGGGAGGGACCAGGCCTTCAGGGAAGGGTATTTAGGGGCTACCAGGCTCGCAAGGGAGGGCAGTTAGGGGCAATCATGCTGTAGGGGGGGGGCAGTTAGGGGCAATCAGGCTGGCAAAAGAGGGCAGTTGGGGGTGACCAGGCCAGCAGGGGAGAGCAGTTAGGCATTGATCAGGCTGGCAGGGGAGTGGTTAAGGTGTGATCTGCTGGCAGGCAGAAGCTATTCATGACAATCAGGCAGGCAGGCAGGCAAGTGGTTGGGAGCCAGCAGTCCTGGATTGTGAGAGGGATGTCTGACTTCCCGTTTAGGCCTGATCCCAGGCAGTCAGACATCCCTCAAGTGGTCCCAAATTGGAGAGGGTGCAGGGTGGGCTGAGGGACACACACACACACACACACACCCATGCATGAATTTTATGCACCAGGCCGCTAGTCATTAATATAATTATTGAAACTTATATCAAAGGTCCTCATCACTTACTTAGACAAAAGTAACATTATACAATTGATACTTGAACAACATGGTGATTAGGGGCACCAATCCCCCTGCATAGTTAAATATCCATGTGTAACTTTTGATTCCTAAAAAAACTTAGCTACACTTAGCCTACTGTTGATTGGAAACCTCTTATAAGAACGTGAGATATATAAAAAAAGAAAATGTTATTAAGAAAATTATATGAAAGAGAAAATACATTTGCAGTGCTGTACTGTATTTATCAATACCATAAGTTTTCATCATCTCTTTACAAGTCTGTCTCTACCTATCGATATTGTCTACCTACTGATACAAAACACTGCAGATGTTTTACTAACACAAGACATAAAAACAAAGAAGTAATGTGAAAAATAAACTCATATTTACATACAGGAACAATTTTATGTATTGATAATGAAAAAGCAACAATACAATTACTTTATGGCATTTAAGTACAGCTGATATAATTGCTTCATAATAGCCTAGCCTATACACTAATGATTAAATTGTTATAAAATTGTTTAGCATACAGTATTACATTCATATTCACAATACAGTATTGGAAATGTTACATTTTTTAAATACCTGAAATGATGCACAGCTTGTTGAATTAAGAGAGAGGCATGCTATATGGTAATATAGTTCCTTGAATATAAAGGTATAAAACAGTAAAAAAAAAACTAACACATTAATTTTATATTAAATACCTTTCACATTATGCATCTGTACAGGTAGACTTGGCTATTTTCTTCAATAGAAATATCGCACATGGTGTTCTACATGATGAGTCTTTGCTTAGGTTATGATGATAATGATGATGATGATGATGAGATGATGACAAAATATTTAATACAGTTTTTATACTATAGTTATTAAACTTTGGCATGAAGACACTGATATACATACACAACAGATACTTTCATGAACAGTATGGCATGATAATTACTATTACTAAGTGAAAGTGGGTCATCAGGAAGGTCTTTATCTTTGTTATCTTCACACTGAATAGATTGAGGAGAAGGAGGATGACTAGGAATTGGTTTTACTGTCTCTGATGTGGCAGAGGCAGAAGAAGTAGAGTAGGTGGAGGGGAAAGTAGGAGAGTTTTGCACACGTGGTATAACTTTATAGAAATACATCAAAATTTCTGTATTTTATCACTTTTTCGTTTATCTAAAAATGTTTCTGTATAGTACCAATCCTTCTTCACCATTTGCTTTAGTTTCAGTGACCATATCATAGAGGGTCAATACCATAAATAAATCAAAAGCAGTCTTGAGTAATCAGATCCTTCTGCAAGATTGTCTAGTGTCAATTCGTTTTCTGGCACTGCTTCTTCTCTGTCTTTGTCATCACTGTATACTGGTTTGGAAGGATTCATCTCCCTCAAGTTATCTTCTATTAAGTCTTCTCATATTGTGTCTGTTAGCTCTTGCTTGAATTTCTCCAAGATACATGTCCTGAATCCATATCCTCAATCTCTTAAGGTTTCCTTGATTTGGCTATGTTGAAAATCCTCTGAAGTCTTATATAACATCAAGACACAGTTTTGTCCAGTAGGGATTTGTTTCAGGCTTGATGGTCCTTACAGCTTTTTCTATAACAAAGATGGCATTTTCAGTGGTGTAACCCTTCAGATTTTCATGATGTTCTCTCCATCAGAGTTCTCTTTCATAGCATTGACAAATATTTTGATAGAATATTATATGTAATGAGCTTTATAAGCCCTTATGAGATCCTGATGTAGAGGCTGAATTACAGACCTTGTATTTGGGGCACGTAGACCACTTCAGTGCCTTCAGTGTTGAACTCATGGGTTCCTGGATGACAGGGATGACAGGCAGTTTTTCCCAATAACAAAAGGCAGTTTCTTATTGACAAAGTGCTTCCCAACTTCAGGGACAAACATCAATGGGACCAATTCAGGAAAGTGTTCTTATTGTCTAGGCCTTATTTTTGTACAACCAAAGACAGCAACTGATGTTTATTCTTTCCCTTTGAACCGTGGGGGTTAGCAGGTTTATAGATAAGGACAGTCCTGATTATAAACCCAAGTGCATTTGCAAAAACAGTAGACTTAGCCTATCCCCTTTCTTCCTTATACCTTGGTGATTGCTTATTCTCCTTCTTACTAAAAATATATTTTGTGGCCTCCCCCCGCCCCCATGAGCCCTTTTGCCTGCATTAAAAACCTGTTTAAGCAGATATTCTTTCTCATCAATGATTTTCTTGATAACATCTGGGAACTTCTCTGCTTCTCCTAATATGTTGACTTCTAAAAAATATATATTTTTAATCCTCATCTGAAAATAAGTTTACTTATTTGAGAAAGAAAGAGAGAGAGGGAGATGTGAGAGAGAAACATTGATGTGTATGTGTCTAGACTGGAAATTGAACCCACAACCCGTTGATGTGTGGGAGGATACTCCAACCAGCTGAACCACAGTGTCCAGAGCATGCTGATTTATTAAAGCCAAAAATTTTTTTTCCTAAAATTATTAAACCACCCTTTGATGGCATTAAATTACCCAGTTTTAGATTCCTTAGATTTCTTTCATTTTAGGTTGTCATATATGACTTTGCTGTTTCTCAAAGCATGTTAGAGTCTATAGGTACACATTTATTTATTTTTTATTTTTCAAATAAATTTTTATTGATTTTTACAGAAAGGAAGAGAGAGGGATAGAGAGTTAGAAACATCGATGAGAGAGAGAGAGAGAGAGAGAGAAACATTGATAAGCTGCCTCTTGCACCGCCCCCCTCCCACTGGGGATGTGCCTGTAACCAAGGTACATGCCCCCAACGGGAATCAAACCCGGAACCTCTCAGTCCGCAGGCCCACACTATATCCACTGAGCCAAACCTGTTTTGGCTAGGTACACATTTATTATAGTAATCTTCACTCATATAAAAGCTGATTTTTCAATATAATATTAAAAGATATTTTGCAAAATGTGCGAACTTTTTGCACCTGCTCGTGTAGCTGCATTGATTGTTTCAATAATTTCCTTTACTATTTTTATAATGGTCTCTATGCTGGATTCATATTATCTTCAAGTGGAGGATAACCATAGATGCAGACCTCAATATATGGTACATATCAAGCAATTCAACTTTTTGTTGTAATGTCATAACTTTTCTCTGCTTCTTGAGAGCACTTACAGCATCATTAGTGGCACTTTATATGGGTCCCACAGTATTATTTAAGTTTTATGGCATTGCACTAAACACCATGAAAAATATGCAAGAACCTTAAGAGATCACTTTTACTGCAATAAGCAATTTCCTGGAAAGACCCAACTGCTCACATGGAAATGATTAGCCTCACATGATGTTTTAAGGGAATACTTCCAAAGCTGGAGCTCACTGCAATAGCAACAGGAGTTAGTTACAAAATTGTTATCATAGTATACTATGTACCAGAGTTAATTTATGCACTTATGATTTAATACTGCATCTTTACATTTGTTTACATTTTTCTCAATTGGAATGGCACCAAGTACTGTCAGTAAGTGTTTTTGTGCCTAACTTTTGATAAGTTTTAACTTTTTATAATAGATTAGAGGCCCAATGCATGAATTTGTGTATGGGTTAGGTCTGGCAGGCCAGCTAGCCCTGCCCCTGTTCAGAGTGAGGAGGCTGATCAGGGGTGGGGCCAGCTGAAGGGAGGAGCCACGGGCGGGCAGTTGGTGGGCCAGCCCCACTCCCTGGTTGAACTCCTAGTGGAGGGGTCAATTTGCATATTAGCTTTCTATTATATAGGATTTGTGTATATTTTGTGGTATTGAATGATAAAGCAGACTGATGTCTGCATACAGTTGATGCATTCATGACATATCTAACTTTTTCTTAATTTTTTAAAATATTTCTAGGCTATGCAGTTTGTCTTTAATGTTTTTTCTAGCAGTTGTAAATCTCCAGGAAATTTTCATATTAATTAATTAATTAATTTATTTATTTATTTATGAAATTTATTGATGTGACATTGGTTACTACAAGGATCATATAGGTTTCAAATGTACATTTCTAAGATACATGGTCTATATATTGCATTGTATGCTCACCATCCAAAGTCATATCAACTTCTGTCACCAAATATTTGGTCTCATTTATCCTTTACTGCCCCTCCACCTGCCTTCCCTCTGGTAATCACCATACTGTCGTCCTGTGAATTTTGATTTTATATCCCACATATGAGTGAAATCTTAGCTTTTTTAGACATTTTGCTTAGCATAAAAATCTGCATATAAGTGAATCCATGCTCTTAAAAATCATATTGTTCAGGAGTCAGCTGTATTTCATAACAAATAAGCAGGAATTTGTTGCACTAATATTTTATCATAGAGGAAATGTCCTTTAATACTATGATCAAAATCAGTGGAATAAGTTTACTTTAAGAAAAATTCAGTCTAATGTGGAACATACTAGCAGGTGCTAGAGGGGAGAGGAAGTAGGGGTGACCGGGTAAAGAAGGTGAAGGGATTAGACAAAGAACATATATGCACACCCATGAAGGCCAAGGGAGGGAGTGGTATGGGGCTGAAGGAAGTCAAAGAAGGAGGGATGGAGGAAATATCTGAAATAGTGTCAACATTAAAAATTTTTAAAAAGAGAAATTTTAGGCCCGAAATATCCCAAGACTTTGATTTTAAACAAAAGAAGCAACATAATTATTCTGCTGAATTTATATATCCTCACATGTAAGAAAAAAACCACAGTTTATCCTTTTTATATTACTGATTTAGGGAAAATAATATGTATTATAAGATCAATGTATTTTTGTAAATATTATGTGCGTTTTCATGGAAGAAAACGGATTTTGACCTGTGGCATTGTTTATACGTCCTTATAAAGGAAGCAACTCCTTGAAAATAGGGCCCCACTTTATTTTATTTTTTTTTTTTACTATGTCAGTGCTCCATAAATACTTCTGAAACTTGGCAGAAATTCTTTATATAAATATTGTTGAATTCAACAGAATTCACCCAAATATATATAAACCAGCTGAGCTAAAATGGGAATTGACTATTCTCTGAGTTTAAACTTAGTCTGGTGAAATGTCTGCTGTATATTTTCAGGTTGACTTATTTATGAAACATAAATAAGGTTTCTTCTCTCAATTTATTGATTTTCATCTGAAAAAGTGAATTTTTAACCCCATGGCTCAAACCATTTTGTAAACACAAATAGCCACATGTGCTCTTGGCAGAAGAGACTAAAATCATATAAATAGCTAACCTTTGTGTGAAGCTTGCTCTGTGCTAAGCATTGTAAAATCCTAAGAACTTCCTCAATAGTTGAGAATAACAATCTACATAACAACCCTATGATATGAATGTCTGTACTATGCAAACAAGGAAACTCAGGAAGAATGAGATTAAACAGTTTGGCAAAAATCACTCAGTTAATAAGTGGTAGGACCAGGATGAAATGCCAATCATTTCCATCTAAGAGGAAAGCTCTTAACCATCACTTTACTACTTTAATTTAGGTTGCTACAATCAACATATCCAAAATCATAAAGTAGGAAACAGAATAAAATAATGGAGGGAGTGGTGTATCAGCCTGCTTAATTAGTTAAAGGTTATGTACATGTAGTAGGATTTGATTGTATATGGCTGCCTGAAACATTTTCATGATGGAATTTCCCTTTGCAAACCTTATAGTTTCTTATAGAATTAAATCCCAAATCTCAGCATCCTGTTCAAACTAGACTGTTTTATTAGTCTTCTTTAATAGACTATCACAGATCGGATAGCTTATAAACAACACAAATTTATTTTTTAGAGTTTGGAATTCCAAGATCAAGGTGCTAGTAGGATCTCATTCTCTTTGAGGGTCCCCTTCCTGGTTCATGGTGTCTTCTCTCTGTGTCTCACAAGGTGGAAGGGGCAAAGAAGCTCTTGGAATCTCTTTGATAAGGTGCTAATCCTATTCATGAGGGTTCTTTCCCTATGACTTAAATATACCCCTAGGGTCCAATCTACTAATACCATCACATTGGGTATTAGGAGTTCAACATGTATTTTGAGGGGAACACAAACATTTGGACCATAACAACTATATTCTAGCTCCCTTGGTCTTTCTACTTATTGGTTTAACACAGTGTTTCCCAAACTTCTCTCATGATGAGAGCAAGCTTAGAGTAAGCTTAGAGCACTAGTTAAGTATACAATTTTACCTATATGTTCCCCAAAATTCTAGTTTAGCACTTCTTAGTTGGGATTCAGGAATCTGTATTCTAACAACTCTACCAGGCAATTCTCATCATGAGAGAAGTTTGGGAAACACTGGATACATGTAATAATTCATGGTCTAGTAAACATCCTCATTTTATCCCATACATTATAACTTCTATACATTTTCTAATGCCATTTTCTCCCTGCCTATAATGTTCTCCCTAAAATAATTTCTACATTCTATCAACACTCCTGAAGCTTCACCATCTCTTTAAGGTATACTGATTTCTCTCCTTTGAAATAACCATTTCTTCTGGAAGAATGCATTTACCTATTGTTTTATAGTTTTACTAGAGGCCCAGTGCACGAATTCATGCATTGGTGGGGTCCCTTGGCCTGGCTGGCTACCAAGGCCTATCAAGGGGCTGGCCAGCCAGGAGGGAGAAGCCACAGGAGGCTAGCTGAGGAGGGTAGAAGGGGCGCAGGAGGTTGACTGTAGGAGCACATTGACCACCAGAGGGCAACCCCTGTGTTGAGCATCTGCCCCCTAGTGGTCAGTGTACTTCATAGAAACTGGTTGACTAGTTGTTGAACCTGGTTGACTAGCTGTTTGCAGTCGCTTAGATAGATAGATAGATTTAGTAAACATTTATTAAACATTTAGAAACTGGTTGACTAGTTGTTTTCAGTCACTTAGATAGATATAGTAAACATTCTTTTCTGAAGGCATGTTTTGTTTCTTTAATCTTGTTAACTTAGAGATAGGGACAAGGCTTTGCTTCTTATATATTTCTTATGTACTTATATAATTATTGTGTATTTCTCTAGCATCTTTGTGTAATGATACATGCTCAGTAAGTGTTCAGTGAATATTGGATTTGAGTGAATTACCAGGTTGTATTTAGGGCTCTGTCTTCATACTCAGAGAAAATATGCCACCTACTCAAACTAATGAAGTAGCAATAGTTGGCAGATTTAATATTGTTGATAATAATGGTAATAATGTTAGTATTATTGTTAACTGGTAATTGATGCTTAATAATTGTATTTTCAAACTTAATTAAATTGATTGAAATGTGGGCAATTTTTAAGTTGGTCATTTTTATCTTGCATTAACATTCTTGAGAAGACCATTATTATTCAGTGACCTGATCTCTTTGTGATTTTAAATTTATGTTTAGCTAATACAAAGTTTTTTTTCAAACTCTTAGAAGGTAATAAAAACCTCATGATACAAAATGAATTTTAATTATTTGGAAAAAATAAATAAGGGCCCCATTGCAAAAGACCAATTACAAGTTTTACTTCTGCCATCAATACCTATTCAGAAACTACCTCAATTTATCTTATTTAATGACTTTATCTACCTATTTTGTATTCAGAATAAGCTAATATGAAACTCTGCTCTCCCGTTTCATGAAGATATTTGCATAAAGTGATACTAAAATTAAGCTGGACAGGGGGATGAGGGGAAACACTCCATTTTTATTCTAATTTTAGATACAATTGTCTTTCTTCAGTATTAAAGGTTTGTTTTCATCTTAAAAGAACTACAAATCAGCTAGGGATTGTTAAAACAAAATTTATTTTGCCTTTTTTTTTGTTATCTTTAGCATATCTTAGTACATTCAACCTGTGCAATATATAATCTTCTTTCGTTAAATATTCATTTTTCTACCCTGGGGACACAGATGGAAATTACTGTAAAGCCTTCTCTGTCAGCCAATCATATTCTATTCAACAACTACTCTTGTATGATAAGAGGGAAACCAGAGATAAATCAGAGTTAATGGATAATAAGGAAAGGCAGAGGAGCTATCCTCATTTGGCAGTGAGGTTAACATATCCTGTGCATTGTGATAATTTACTTGGGATCTTGTATAAATTGGGATATATGGACTAGAATTAGCAGTTTTAATTTACAGATGGAATAGACTGAAATAGTTATGGACTGCATATACTAAAGGTCACATAACTAGTTAGTGATGAAATTAAGACAATAATAAGTACTTAATACCACAGCCCAGTGTCCTTCTTTGACCATGCCACTATCATGCATGCTGAAACATCTGACAAAGGAATTTATTTGGTGACTTGTTCTCTTTTTATGTAAAAACTAGAGGCCCTCTGCACAAATTCATGCACCATTGGGATCACTTGACCTGGCCTGTGGGATTGAGCCAAAACCAGCTCTCCAACATCCCCTGAGGGACCCCAGATTACAAGAAGGTGCAGGCCAGGCCAAGGGCCCCACACAGGGAAGAATGTGGAAAATTGGCTAGCCGGGGAGGGACCCAGGAGGGCTTAAGAGTGTGTCCAGCCCATCTCACTCAGTCCTGACTGGCCAGACCTCTGCATCAAGCTAACCTACCAGTCTGAGAGTCTGTGCCCTGGTGGTCAGTGCACGTCATAGTGAGCAGTTGAGTGGAGATAGCATATTATGCTTTGATTGGTTGAAGAGATGACAAGACTGGGCACTTAGCATATTAAGCTTTTATTATATAGGATAGAATACTTCTATCTTAAATATTCAATATCACCCATGCAGTTTTTATATTGGAATCATCATTTTGAATCCAGAATACTTCATGCTTCCCCCTGTGAACATAATTAAATTTCATGTAAACCATGTCCTGTTGTGATGTGCTGGGAATCTAGTTTCTATACAATTTCCTTGTCCTCCCATGCATACAAAAAGACTATATTTCACAACTGTCTTTCAAGAATGTCAAACTCGAGTCTGGCAGGCCGCATGCCTCATTTATGTAGTAGTATGTGACTGGTTCTGGCCAATGAAATGTGGGCAGTGATGATGTCACCATTTCACACTGGACTGCTAAAAACCCACCCTCTCTTTCATAATACCTCACTTTCTCTTTTCATCTGTTGGCTAACTGGGCATTATCTAGTACTCAATATTCTGGAGAGGGCCCTCTAGGATAGCAGAACCACTAAATGGAAGGAACCTGGATCTCAAGTCACTATTGGTAGCAGAGCTGTTCAAGAGAGATATTTATTCAGAAACATCTGCTTTTGTATGAGCCAATGACATTTTGGCATAGGTTTTGTTTTTTTTAAACACACACCAATGAGCATTGATTACCTAATAATGCAGGTTTTTCCTTTCAGTCCCTATTCCTGAGGAGTATGCAGGAGAAGCATAAAATTCAATGTTTACTGCTTCCTGGAAAGCACTCTTGACTACAAGAGAAACGTTACCCTTCCCAGTGCCAATTGTCATCCTGCAGGGTAAATTTTGAATTATGCACATTGCCTTTTTTATTTATGCCTCAAATTATACCTACAATGGCTTTACAAAAAAGCTGTTTTCACTCCATTTAGAACTATAATTCCTTGAAGCTGTAGGTGCTATTGTTTCATTTACTCTTGCCTTGTCACCATAGTCTGCAAGAGTGAATTCTAATTGCAGAATTTTAATAACTGGGGAATAGACCACACTATTAGCAGTTAATAGTGTGATTGTATTGTGATTATAAACACCTACTGCATGTGCACATGCTTTACCCTTTACCCAAAGGGCCCCAATCCTTAATTATTTCTGGCAGCCCACCACTCCCATCCCTCAGCATTTTGCTAAAATTATAACCATACCTGGAAATATGTACTTTATCACTAAAAATTCCTCATTTATCAGTACCAAAATGTGTAACTGTTGGTTTCTGAACATTCTCTTTCTGATGAGATGGATCACACTGAAAGGAGGAGAAGAAGAAGAAGAAGAGGAAGAAGAAGAAGAAGGAGGAGGAGGAGAAGGAGGAGGAGGAGGAAGAGAATTATACTTAAATATGAAGAATTCCCTGGCAAAATTTGCCAGCCATGCACACTACTAAAGTTTTGCCCATGCAGAGCCTAAGATGATTCAGTTATTTAAGAAGCTGTAAATGTTTAAGTTTATAAGAAAATATTTTTCATGTTTTCAAAGAAAATGTCCCCAAAATGTAACGATAGAAGTCCAAGTAATGTTATACGTCATTAGTCATCTCTTAATTCTATATGGGGCATGCCGCTAATTCACCAATCCTTGATTTGAAGTTCATCTTGGAATCGTGATATGTAATGATCAGTTGCTCCCACCTGAGCCTTCTCCTAATCCATTCAATTCCATTACTTTCAGTTAATCTATAATGGTTTGGCATCTGGTCTAATTTCTTCTCCCTGTATTCTCCGTGTCAACATTATCTATGCTGCATGTGTTGGTATTGATCTCTGACTACATAATATCTATACTGATTTCCACTGCACAGTATTTTCAAATCTCTTTTTTCTATTCATCCCTTTTGCCCTAATTCACCTCCTTCTTTAATGTTTGGGATTTATGGCAATACCCCCCATTGCCTTGAGTTATTATCTGTTTTGAATGATTATGCCTCTGTCACAGTAAGCTTCCTAAATTTCAAAATTGATCATGGCATTCATGCTCTCTAAAACCATTAAATGTCTTTTGAATAATATCTAAATTCCTCATAATGGTATTCATATACCCATCATCTGTTTCCACCTACCTCGTAAGCCTGTATTCTGATCATCCTTTCCTCTTCTTCAGGCACTTTAGACAGTACTTATTTGGCTCTTTGCTTCTGCTCATACTGTCCTCTTTCCCTGAATGTCCTTCTATGCCCAATCTCTGACTTCCAAGGTCATCATACTCATCTTTCAAAGACCGGTTCCAAACATATATCCTCTTTTAAGCTTTTCACCTTGGAGTTAATTGCTTTATTCTCTTGCCTCACACTGCACTTTGTCTGGATTTCTATTATGTTACTGTTCAGATTCTGCTTTCTAGTAATTACTTGCTTATATCTCTGTCTTCTCTTCTAGACTGTGAAACACTTGAGTGAAATAACCATTCTATATTATTGTCAATATATCTTAAAATATCAGATAATCTATGTACACATATTTTAATTGAATTTGTTCAACGACCTTCAAACTTTGTTTTCCTATGAAAACTCAAGGCTAAACTGCTATAAAGTCTACATGAAATCCAGTCATTGGCCTGCTTTTCCTTATAAATGAGCACAAAACTACTTATTTTCTGGAGTGCATAATCATAAAGCACAACAAATCTTTTGCTGGGCTTTATAGCTATCAAGGGCCAGGGTGGCAGACTACTCACTGTTGTGTGCAACAATTCTAACATATGATCAGGAGAAATGTAGTTATATTTTTGTTATTATCTATTCTAAACATGTTATTCATAACTAAAAAGTAAAATCAGACAAGCAAACATGTCTAAAATCAATGGCAATTGAGAAGTTTTTATTTTCTTTGTATTTTATTGAATTTACTGAGGTTACATTAGTTAATGAAATTATAATAGGTTTCAGGTGTATAATTCTATAATATATCATCTGTATATTATATTGTGTTTACCACCCCAAGTCAGGTAAGTCTCCTTCCATCGCCATTTAATCCCCCTTTACCCCCTACATCCACCCACCCTTTTTTCCCCTCCTGTAGTCAACATACTATTGTCTATATCTGAGTTTTTTCCTCATAAGTGAATCTGAGAAGTTCATGAACAAGATACACATTGTTAAGGGAAGAATATAGGAGAAGCCGGGATTGAATATTGTAGAAATAACTGCCTTGGTTTTAATCTCTCCAAAAGCATTTGTTAACTAGATTCACAAAGTTTAATATTCCAACTTTTATTCCCTGTGTTTATGATATTTTCTTTTTTTAATCCAAATAATATAGTGCATTAAACATTAGGTTTCTAGTGGATGTGTATTAATATTAGCAAGGTGGAAGAAAACTAACTTGAGAGGTGGAGGTTATAGCAGTTTTTAAAAGGCAGGTATAAATTATGTGTTATGGAATTATGCTCCTGAAAACTATATAATTTTGTTAGCCAGTGTCACCCTAATAAACTCAATGAAAAGAAAAAAACACACAAAAAAACCCAGACCAAGAGTTAACAGGAGGTATGATGGTTGTAAAAAGAAAACAAATAAAAATAAAATACAAATACTTTGGTTAATCCTTCTACATCCCAAATAAGATAATTAATGTTATTAATGTGTAAATTATAAGCTTTGTTATTTTCATCATAGTCCCATTCCTCTATGGCCTAAGCTAATATTAATTGGTCTAAAAGAAACCTCTCATGGTTCAAAAAAAATTCTACTTTCTTTTCGAATGAGTATGTTTGTTACTAATCAAATGCTCCTAAATAGGCATATTAACCTAGAAGGTAAAATTTTAGTTTGAGGTTATGACTACATAATGTGAAATAGCCTTACTTATATTTTGTATCTTGTAAATTACTTTGAAAGGTGGTATTGCATGGGAATTTAATTGATCAATTAATTAACCATATATTAGTAAACACTGAACTAGGAGCCAGATGATCTGAGTGTGACTTGCTAAAATTATTATATCTCACTGGCCTTTGGTTCATCTTCCATAGAAGAAAGTCAACAAGTAATATAAAAAGAGAAAAAAAAATGAATACTAGTAGTATGAGCATTTCATTTAGGACTAAAGAAATATTAGCTAAAGTTTAAAACCTATAACTAGTGTAAAGGTATTAGTTATTAGGAGAGACAGGAAGGGGGAGTAGTCAATTTCTTTACATTATAACCATGTAGAATAATTGGACATTTTAAACCCTGTGAATATATAATTTCGACAAAAAAATGAATTTTATTTAAAACAAAACTGAAGATTGCACACTTTTTCAAACAGCATTACTGCTTATTTTCTAAGTGGCTGTGGGTAACTCATTTTGTTGTTTTTATTCTCTGCATGGCTATCACTTCCGTGTTTTTTAAATTTCTTTATTGAATGAGGTATCACATATTTGTCCTCACCCCCCCATTCCCATCCTAAACCACTCCCCATGCATGCCCCCACTCCCCTGTTGTCTATGACCATTGGTTAGACTCATATCCATGCACACAAGTCCTTTGGTTGATCTCTCCTCCTTATCCCCGCCCTCCCTTACCTTCCCTCTGAGGTCCAACAGTGTGATCCATGCTTCCCTGTCTCAGAGTGGGTTCTTATTCATCAGTCTACTATGTTGTTCATCATTTCCCCTAGTTGAGTGAGATCATGTGATACTAGAAATATACTCATAAGAACTAAAAATGAGACAAGCAATAATGGTTATGCTGAGAGGCAAATGAATCAGTCTGTAGTGAGTTTCTGGGCCAACATTTCTTTTGAGTCCCAATTTCAATGTCAAACAGTTCCTTATGTGGTCATGTCAGCAATTATATTTTAGTTCTGGGTGGTGGAAAAATGGTGGTAATGCAGGTCTGACCCTCACTGGTTTGGTCCTGGGCAACCTGCAGTGATGCACAGCTGCTGACTGCTACCCTGTTTCCCCGAAAATAAGACAGTGTCTTATATTAATTTTTGCTCCCAAATAAGCACTAGGTCTTATTTTCAGGGGATGTCTTATTTTTCCATGAAGAATACCATACACATTTACTATTAAATGAAATTAAGGAAATTTATTACCTGTATATGGTACGGTATTACGATAGTTGTCAAAACAGACCAGACAAACTGTGAATCCTACAATATCAAGAATTTACTCATTTATTCAATGACAATCATGTCATCATCTTCTGGAACATCATCATAACAATCCAGTTCTTGAATTTCCTGGTGAATTCCTTGTGACTCCATTTCTTTCAGAATCAGTGGACTAAATCTCTCATGTTTAGCAATAGCAGTGTCTTTAAATGAGTACTTCTTATCAAGGTAGCCTGCTCGCAGTGCATTTGCAATGCAACTTTCAGTGATTTTCTCCCATGAATTCTTCACCCAAGTCACAACTTCTTGCAGTTTAGTTTTCACAAAGTTTCCACACTGATTTCTCTCTATTCTATTTTCAATGTAGTCATTAATTTCCATTTGTAAATTGTCTTTAAATGGCTTCTTTATTGCAATATCAAGAGTCTGGAGATAGGACATCATTCCTGTGGGAATCATTATCTGATCTATTTTTCTTTCGTGAAGAAATGTCATCATGTCTTTAGCTCAGTGAGTGCTGGCTGCATCCAAGACTAGCGGACCTCTTTGGTTCCCTCGCATAATAAGCAGCAGCATTAAATCGACCCACTTCCTTATAACTGCTTGTGTGGCCCAGGCTTTTTCAGTTTCAAGAATAAAAATGCCCAAAACACGTTCAATCTTTTCCTTCTTGCCCTTAGAAACGATTAAAGGTGGGATTTTAGTGCCATCCAGATGAACTGACAAAATACAGGAAACACGTGCACTTTCCTAAGCAGTGGAGGGAATGTACACTAAGGGGCACCCCGCTGTTCAATTATTGTTTGAGATGATTGGCCCATGAACACTGCAGTTTCATCCATAGAAATCATGTTGGAAAGATTGTATTTAGAGAAGTCAGCATCATCAATAAAGGACTTGAATGCAAGTGCTCGCTTAATAACTTGAGTATCTCCCAACCTAAACAATGTTGTAGATCTTAAAGACAGTTCACTTCACTGAAGGAAATTATCCAGCCAGTGTTGTGATGCTTTGAAGTCTTCAGGGGCTATGTCAAACTGTGTTGCCATTGCAAGGGCAAATTCTTGAATCTGAGCCCTATTCACTTTGCTCTCCTGTCAATAACCCACTCACAGATCAGGTCTTCCAGCTCAGAAAATAATGGTTGCCAACCTGATCCACACTTGACCTTTTTTTTAAAAAAATATATATTATTGATTTTTCACAGAGAGGAAGGTAGAGGGACAGAAAGCTAGAAACATCGATGAGAGAGAGACATCGACCAGCTGCCTCCTGCACACCCCCTACTGGGGATGTTCCCGCAACCAATGTACATTCCCCTGACCGGAATCGAACCCGGGACCTTTCAGTCCGCAGACCGATGCTCTATCCACTGAGCCAAACCGGTTTTGGCCACACTTGCCCTTTTTAGCATTTCCCTTGTCCACTTGTTCAATGAGGTTACCATATTCTGCTTGCCATTTTTGGACCAATTGGATACTCAACATCTTCTCTTTGCAGAAAGCAATGAGATTTTGGCCCCAAGAGTTTTCCACAATTCCTTTCTTGTACTCCACAGAGCAGCCTTTTCTTTTTGCACTCATTTCTAGGGGTAAAAAAAGGAATTGGGGTATCAAGGTGGGGGGAGGGGGATCACTTAAAATGACACAGGGGGGATCATAAGGGGGAATCAAAATGGCACAGGAGAATCAGAGGGAGGATTGCCATTTTAGTAACCCCTTTTGATCCCACTGTGTCATTTTCATTTTGATTGTCCTCTCTGATCCTCCTGTGTCATTTTATGTGATCTCCCCTCCCCTGTGCCACTGAACACCTTCACCAGATATCCCCCCTACCCCTTTATCATACATTTACCTGCTGGGGCCTGCCTGGGGACTGTCACTGGGCTTGCTGGGGCCTGGATCTGGGCTGGAGCAGGGATTGTCACTGACTGAGAACCTTCAGTCATCATGAAGGCAGCCACGAGCATCAGGTAGTTTCACCAGAGACAGACCAGCACTCATCACCATCGCCGTGTCCCGTCAGCTCTAATCCTCCTGTTCTTCTACACGCATCTGCGAAAGTCTCCCCCTCTCTCCCTCCCCATGCTCACCACTCACTCCAACCTCTGCTCCAACTCCATACAGCAGTGAAGTCAGGACTCTGCTTAACTTCACTGGTTCCTAGCCGCCAGTCGGGGCGGCCCCAGCAACCAGTTTACGGTAAATTAATTACAAAAATTATAAGCAAAGTTGGAAAATACTACTATGTCTACATTTAAGTGATTAAACATCACTCCTGGCTAACCTGGGTTTCCACAAAATTTTGTAATGGAAAGATCCATGAAACTAAAAATAATATGTGTATGTATTCTATTGGTAGAAACAAAAAGATGTATATTATAAATAAGCCAAGTTGCTAGATAGCATTCCACTTAACAATGTTGATAGTAATAGATCCTCTGACTTGGTGAAGAGAAACGGTAGGGTGCCATGGTCTACCACTGATCTGAGTATTAGGTGGAGCCTTGAGTCCTCCCTATGCTATGAAGAAATTAAACATGCCTATTATAAAAATGGTTTCAAAATACATGATTCTGTAGTTTTAATGTCACCTAGTACTAGAATCATTAAATATGCATGAAAGTCTGAAGGGGTTAAAATAATTGTTTTGAAATTAGTCAGATCCTGTATTCACTCTTATGAGCCACATAGCCAAAACCAAAACTCTTAACTCCTTTAAGTCACAGTTTTCTCAGTTGTAAAAACAGCTGCATCAAAAGGATTTGTGAGGTTCCAGTGACAATATCACGGCATCCTGTATAGACCTTGACTCAGAAGAAGCATTCAAAAAAAAACCTCCGCATTTACATTAGTGCTTATGAAGCCCGAGCTACAAATCCCTGTGTAATCATGGTTTTACCAATGTAAATATTGTACACATAGTGCATCCCTAAAGTTAGGTGTTCAATAAGTATCTGATAAATTAATCAATGACTATTAAAGCAGTGAGCTATACTATGTCTTCAACTATTTCTAGTCAGATTTTTGTTTTTGTTTTTGTTTTTGTTTTTTACAACAGATTGACCTGGGTTTGAATCGCACTCTCCCACTTACTAGCGGGATATATGAACTTGAACAAGGTACCTCATGTCTCTGAGACTCAGTTTTACTCATATAAAATGAAATTATTAAATATAATGTACCTTACAAAATTTCTGGGTAGATTAAATGGCATAATGAAAAGTATCTAGTACAGTGTCTGGTCACAGAAAACACACGAGTAATCAGCTACAATTACCACTGGTCCCAGCCTAAGAGAACTAAATTATGCTGTAGGGAAAAAAATAAAACTAAATGGTGTAGAATTAGGCATCAATAAAATCTATATTTAAAATAAAAAGATCTCTGCATCCCTAAAATTAATTGAATTGAGAGGATAATATGTAAAAACTATATTAACACTCTTCATTAGATGGCTCACAATTTTATAGTTGCATAGATTGCAAAAACAGTAACACATTTATGTAATATATAAAAATAAAACCTTAGTTTTCTATTTAAGTAAAATTATTTAATATTAAAACTAATAAACAAGTACTAGGTGATAATGCTAAGTATATATAATTGACCAGGAAAAACAAGAAATGAAAAAAGTGAATTAAATTTCACCCTTGCCCATAGACATAATTTCTAAATGCATTTAAGTGCTCTGATAAAAATCAACCATCAGGGTGATAAAGATAATGAAAGCATTTTTACTTCATTTTAACCTTATCTATGAAGGTCATCATTTTTTTTTTGTTCTAATCCATTTAGCTAACAACAGAAAAAAAGGGGGGGGGATTCTCCACAATGCTACTTCGATATATTCCTTGATTCCAATTAATTTGTGTCACCTGTACTTGTACCCATAACAAAAATCTCTCTCCTTGGGGCTTTTGACCTATAAGTCATTTTGAAAACAGAATTGTTTTCTCTAAACTTTTAATGTGAGGAGTTGGCCAACTCTACATTTTTCTTTTCTCTGAGGGAAAATATAGGTTCCTATATATTGAATAAATGTGTGTATAGAGAGAGACTTAAGAAAAAAGTTATTTCCTCATGAGTCCAAATTTTAAAAGATGTTTATCAGAAATAAATTGTATAGGCAGTGAAGGGAAGCTGAAACTTGACTTGATTATATATAACCTGCTCATGGTATGGCTTAATTGTCAAAAAGGAAATGGGATATTTACATTATGAGCTGCTAAAGAAGACTAGAAAAGCCTATATTGATGTTGGTAATGAATACAGGAGTGGGAAAAAGTAGGTTTACAGTTGTTGGTATGGAAAACAATAGTCCAGCTGGCATGGCTTAGTGGTTGAGCATTGACCTATGAACCAGGAGGTCACACATGCCCAGGTTGCAAGCTCATTCCTCAGTGTGGAGTATGCAGGAGGCAGCTGATTGCTGATTCTCTCACACCATTGATGTTTCTATCTCTCTCTCCCTCTCCTCTCCACTCTGAAGTCAATAATAATAATAATAATAATAAAACCTATTTTAAAAAATACAAATATATTCAGTTTTTGTACTCACTACTGTAACTCTACTCTTGCCCATGCCTCTATAAGGCCATTGTAATGGTAAAATAACCAGTGATAATCTAGAGGGGTTGTAATTCTTTTGGAACATTAATTAAAATAGTTTACTATATTAACATATTTGAAAGAAAAATCAACAAACTCTCTAGATAGACAAAAATCATTTGCTAAAATTCAACATCCATTTGTGACAAAAAAACTAATCAAATAATACATTTTTAATAAGGGAAATACCTAAAACTAAAGAGCCATCATAATCCCTAAGATTGAAATATTAAAAAAAATAATTACCTGTTTAGATTGATGTTAATATTTATTGCATATCGTATATATATTCTATAGTTTACTGGCTTCAGGATCTAGGCAATGGTGCAAGTTTTCACCATTTCATTGAAGATATTAGTGAGTTGGCCGAAACCGGTTTGGCTCAGTGGTAGAGCGTCGGGCTGTGGACTGAAGGGTCCCGGGTTCGATTCTGGTCAAGGGCATGTGCACTGGTTGCGGGCACATCCCCGATAGGGGGTGTGCAAGAGGCGGCTGGTGTTTCTCTCTCATTGACGTTTATAGCTCTCTATCTCTCTCCCTTTCTCTCTGTAAAATATTAATAAAATATATTTTTAAAAAACACAGTGAGTTGTAAGGCAAGAAAATAAGTTACAGTTGTAAGAACTGGAAAGGATGACATGATTCTGTAGATAAAACTACTTAAAATAATCTTTGGATAAACCACGAATTAAGTAAAAACTTCAACAAGATGGCAGGATATAAATCTTACTATACAATATCAAAGTCAATTTATATATGCTAAAAATTAACAGAAAGAAAATATAATATAAAACATATATTTATAATTGTACCAAAATAAAAATTATACTTCTTAGAAAATCTACCACTATGAAGAAATGACAAAACATTGAAAGATATTAAATAATTCTATATAATAAAAGCCTTATATGCTAAATATCAAAGCATAATAGCTTGCTGCTGGGGTCCGGCAGATGGGGACTGAGTAAGATAGACCAGACACATCCTGGATCCCTCCCTGCTGGCCAACCTCCTGCATCCCTCCCTGGCCCTAATCATACATCGGTGGAGTTTCTTGGCCTTGCTTGCACCCTCTTGCAATCTGGAACCCCTTGGGGGATATTGGAGAGCTTGTTTTGGCCCAATACCACAGGCCAGGCAGAGGGACCCCACTGGTGCATAAATTCGTGCATTGGGCCTCTAGTATTGAAATAAGTACTAATGTTATGGGCTGAATTGTGACCACCTAAAATTTCCATGATGAAGCCCTAAAGAACAGTTGGACTATATTTTAAGTTAGAGCCTTTAAGGAGCTAATTAAGATTAGGTGAGGTATTAAGGGTAGGGCCCTAATATCATAGAACTGGTGTCTTTGTAATAAAAATAAAGATACAAAAGATCTCTCTTCCTCTCTATCTTTATTTATCCACACAGAGAAAAGGTCATGTGAGAACAGAGCAAGAAGGTGGCTATCCATAAACTAGGAATAGAAGCCTCACCAGAAAGCAATCTATTAGTACCTTGACCTTGGACTTCTAATCTCTACAACTGTGAGAAAATACATTTATTTTATTTAAGTCATTCAGTCTGTGGTATTTTGTTATGGAAGCTTGAATAGACTAATAAAAATTCAGGTGAGATATAACATGTTTATGGATCAGAAGACTGAAAATCATAAAGATATCAAATCTCCTTAAAATGATCTATGGATTTATTCTTTCTTTCAATATTCAACAATGCTTATTGAATCTACTATTCAGTAGGGACTATTTTAGGCACAGGGGAAAAAAACAGTGAAGAACACATAAAAATCACTGCCCAGATGAGGTTTACACACAAGTTCTTAAACTGCAGAGTCAATTATTTTAGGTCAGAATCTAAATTTTGAAAATATCCATGCAATTCCAATAAAAATACCACCAAGTATTTTTTATACAACTTAACAACATGATTTAAATTTTATACTCAAGGGCAAATGTCAAAAAATATCAAGGGCACATAAAGAAGAAAACCATAGTATGAAGATTTGCTTAGTTAGGGACCAAACATTATTTTAATACTATGCCAAAGTCATTATATGCAGTCAGAAGAGATAGACAAGCTGATGAACTGAACAGAATAGGGAAACCATTAACAGAACCAGATATAAATGAAAATTTGATATACAATGAGCTGACACTATTATATGGACTTGTCAATAATGTTGTTATGATAATTGCTTGACCGTATGTTTTTTAAAATGAACTTGAATCTGTATTTCACACCATGCATTTAAAATGTATTATAGGCCGAAACCGGTTTGGCTCAGTGGATAGAGCGTCGGTCTGCGGACTGAAGGGTCCCAGGTTCAATTCTGGTCAAGGGCATGTACATTGGTTGCGGGCACATTCCCAGCAGGGGGTGTGCAGGAGGCAGCTGATCGATGTTTCTCTCTCATCGACGTTTCTAGCTCTCTATCCCTCTTCCTTCCTCTCTGTGGAAAATTAATAAAATATATTTTTTAAATAAAATAAAATGTATTATAGATAAATAAAATACTTAACTTTAAAAAGAAAAATGCTAAGCTTTTAGAAAAACGTAGAATAAATTTATGAACTCAGGAAAGAGAAACCATAGGAGATACAAAACTTGTAAACATTACAAATAAAAAATGTAAATTGATTTAATATGATTTGATTATACTAAAATTAACACTTTTTATTCTTCAAAAGATACCATAAAAAGAGAGAAAAGATAAGCCTTAAACTGGAGAATATATTTAAAAGACTTTTAACTGACCAAGAAGTTGTATTCAAATCATATAAATACACCTGACAGTAAACAAGAAAAAGTACTTTAGTTATTGACTACCTATATAATTTTCAATAATCTTTCCCACGCAGTATACATATAAAATTGTGAAAGGCAAAACATAAGGCTTTTAGAATATAAAACAGAATATCTTCACAACCTTGGTCAAAAAGATATATTTCTAAGAACAACCCAAGGAACACTAATGCAAAGAAAAATATATTTGACTCAAACTAATTTAAAATTAAAATCCCATGTTCATTAAATAGCACCAATAAGGGAATATGAAGACAAATTAAAAACTGGAAAAAATGTTTGTAATGATATAACAAAAAAGGTCATGTAACCAGTATATATTATGATCACTGATATATCAATATGAAAAATACAAGCAACCTTATGAAAATACTGATAAGAGCCTTGAGCAGGCACTTTACCTTAGAGGAAAACTGAATGGCAAATGTTGGTCTAAAAAGATGTAAGAAATGCAAATTAAAACTAAAAGGAGACATCATTTTATACCCATCAAAGTGGCTAAACTGTCAAACCTAAGTTTGGTGAGGATCTGGAAAAAAAACTGTAGATTTAAACACTGCTGTTAGAAGCATAAATTGGAACAGATCTTTGGAAAACAATTTAGCAATACATATAATCCTATATAATAAAAGGCTACTGTGCAACTCAACCGAATGGTGGAATATCTGGTCACTGTGATGTGCAGTGACCACCAGGGGACAGATATTTAATGCAGGAGCTGCCCCCTGGTGGTCAATGAATTCCCATAGGGGGAGAGCCACTTAGCCAGAAGCTGGGCTCAAGGCTGGTGAGCACAGCAGAGGTTGAGGGAGCCTCTCCCACCTCTGAGGCAGTGCTAAGGATGTCCAACTGCCGGCTTAGACCTAGGCCAGCAGTTGGGCATCCCCTGAGGGCTCCTGGACTATGAGAGGGCACAGGCCGTGCTGAGGGACTGCCCCCCCCCCAATTGTATGAATTTCATGCACTGGGCCTCTAGTATTAAATATGTATACAACATTGGATTCAGCAATTCTACTTGTAGGTATACATCCTTAAAAAAGTCTTACTCCTGTCCACCAAAAAATATGTATAAGAACATTTATGAGAATTGTTTTTGTTGGCAGAAAAATAACCTGGAAATAGATCTAAATAAATTATGGTATCTATAATAACGACATTGTAATATGCTAATTAGGTCAGACAGCTGAATGACCTTCCCGAAGTCCTTTCAGATGAAGCTGCAGGGGCCGAAGCAGAGGCAGTTAGGGGCGATCAGGTAGGCAGGTGAGTGGTTAGGGGCAATGAGGCAGGCCAGCAGAGTGGCTAGGGGTGATCAGGCAGGCAGGCAGATGAGTGGTTAGGAGCCACCAGTCCTGGGATGTATAACTGCCAGTTTAGGCCTGATCCCATAAGCATTGGGCCAAAACTGGTAGTCAGACATCCCCTAAGGGGTCCTGGATTGTGAGAGGGTGCAGGCCAGGCTGAGAAACCCCCCACCCACGTGCATGAATTTTGTGCACCGGGCCTCTCATATTAATATAGTAGACTATAGGTATACATCATCATGAATAATTTCATTAATATGTTAAGAAAAATAATAATGTTTAAGAAGTCACAAAATATTTCATACAAAATAATTCCTTAATATAAGTTTCAAAAACAAAAAAATTTGTTTTGTTTTGTTTTTAATGTGAAACGTCTGTAAAGAAAAGCAGGGGAATAATAAATACCAGTTGAGGATTCTGAGTATCTCTGAGTGGGCAAGAAGGAACATGGGTTGCTCGAGTGACACAATAGGGAACATAAATTTTGATTCAGGCCTTTAAATAAAATGGTAGGAATATTTATGTTTAATGCTTTCATTACTTTGTTTACACCTTAAATTATATTTAACATTTAATAAAATCAATGAAAACAGAAACATAAGTATGATTCTTTTTGTAAAAATATTATAAAGATATATACAAATATACAGTAGATTTACCATTAAGAGCTTTCATAAATAAACCTTTGATTTTTCATTATGTGCTATTCTACTTAGAATATAAATTTTCTAAAAAAACAAATATATATTATTGCTGTTTTTATTTCATAGGATTATTTGGGGATCATAATTATTTATTTATTTATTTATTTATTCATTTTTTAAATATATTTTATTGATATTTCACAGAGAGGAAGGGAGAGAGATAGAGAGCTAGAAACGTCGATGAGAGAGAAACATCGACCAGCCGCCTCTTGCAGACCCCCTACTGGGGATGTGCCCGCAACCAATGTACATGCCCTTGACCGGAATCGAACCCGGGACCTTTTAGTCCGCAGACCAACGCTCTACCACTGAGCCAAACCGGTTTCGGCGGGGATCATATTTATAGAATATTAAATATTTTTTTCCTCTAAAGAAAAAGGAAAAAATCCTTAACACGATCAAATATGTGTTAAGAAGAAATAAGCAAACCATATTTGCTTAACGAGCAGAAATCCAATATGTAGTCCAAAAGCCTCAGCATTTCCTATCATTGAGCCATAAACTACTCCAAGGTATACAGTGTATCATACAGTAGTGTTCTGACACTCTTATTAATATATATTGTAGACAGTTCTCCTATTGCTGGATACTGGAGGGAATCTCAATATCTTCCTCTACAATGTGATAGAAAGGCACAAGGGAGTAAGACTGAGGGAGGACAAAGACTCCCAATAGCAGTCTGACTGAGTCTTGAGTCTTAACCTTTTGAATAGGTTCTTAGCTACTCAAGTAAAAAATCATCAGCAAGGAAAGGCAACAACTAACCTAAATGCTGTTTTCTGTGAAAGGTTATTCAGGAGCTGTGCATTCTGGACCATAGCTGTCAAAGGTCTGCCAGTGTGTGGCCAGTGAAGAGCATTTTGGAGGATGAGGGCAGAATACAATGCAAACTGCCTTGTCATCCAGACAGAAATGTGCCAAATTGTGAGAAGACAGCTTATCATGTTATTTCATGTTACTTCCAAGATCCCCGAAAAAGCCAAATCCTAGCCAGACTGTTGGTTACAAGCCCTATGAACTTCTATTGCAAACCTGTCACAAAATTTAAAAGGAATATAGAGTCAGCCTATTTGACTGATGTTGGCATTACGATTGAAAAATTAAATCTTCTAGCTTCACATGTCTCTTACCAGGATTCTAACTTGATCAGAGAAGGGAAATATAACCATTTAGGAAAGTATAACCAGGGTGAACATACATCTATAGTTTATAGCATTATTAAAATAAAATATGATATTTACTACTACAGGAGTTTCCACATGTAGATTGTCTTTACTCTGTAAACTTATATTCTAGTATTGCCAGTTTTTTTGTTCATTTGTTTCATGCTCATTGGCCCAGACTTAACATAACTTTGGATTGTGCTTCAAAGTATCCTTTACAAAATTTTAGTACTGGTGAAGGCACTCTGGAATATTGTGTGCTCTTTATTTCTGAACTAGAGGCTCGATGCGCCAAATTCATGCATGGGGCTGGGGGGACTGGGTGTCTCTCAGCCCATCCTGCACACTCTCCAATCTGGGACCCCTCAAGGGATTTCCGACTGCTGGTTTAGGCCCAATCCCATCGAGATTGGGTCTAAACAGGCAGTCGGACATCCCTCTCACAATCCAGGACTGCTGACTCCTAACTGCTCACCTGCCTGCTTCCTGATTGCCTCTAACTGCTTCTGCCTGTGAGACTGATCATCCCCTAACCACTACCATGTCAGCCTGATTGATGTCTAAATACTCTCCTGCCAGCCTGTTTGACCCCAACTTCCCTCCTCTACCAGCCTGGTCACCCCTAACTTCCCTCCCCTGCAGGGTTGATCACCTCCAACTGCTCTTCCTTGCAGGCCTGGTCCCTCTCAGCTTCCCTCCCTGCAGGCCTGGTGTCTCATAACTGCCCTCCCCTGCTGGCCATCTTGTGGTGGCCATCTTATGTCCACATGGTGGCAGGATCTTTGACCACATGGGGGAAGCTATTGTGTGTTGGAGTAATGGTCAATCTGCTTATTACTCTTTTATTAGATAGGATAGAGGCCTGGTGCATGGGTGGAGCCCAGCTGGTTTGCCCTGAATGGTGTCCCCAATCAGGGTGGGGGATTCCTTGGGGCATGGAGCGGCCTAAGTGAGGGGCCTGCGGTGATTTTTAGGCTGGCCACACCCCCTGGCGACCCAAACAGAGGCCATGGTATCTGGGATTTATTTACCTTCTACAATTGAAACTTTGTAGCCTGGAGTGGAGCCAAGCCTCCTGATCATTTTGTGCCAGCAGCCATTTATGTTTGGATTTGTTTACCTTCTATAATTGAAAATTTGTAGCCTTGAGTGGAGGCCTAGGTTGGCAAGGGCAGGCAGAAAGCTTGGCTTCTTCCATTGCCTGGGAAACCCAAGTTTCCTTCCTGCTCTCTGTGGCCAGTAGCCATATTGGTTGGGTATATTTGCATATTCACTCTGATTGGCTGTGGGCGTGGCTTGTGGGTCCAGCAGAGTGATGGCTAATTTGCATATTACTCTTATATTAGGTAGGATGATATCTTGAGCCCCTAGCCACAATAAAGAAGACCAAACCACACATATAGAATTAGATAGTATCATGCTGGATTGGAACAGAGAGAAATAGGGGAAGTCAGATATTTTGTTTTCTGCTTACAAAAAAAATTGCATCTAATGCTAATATAAGAGTCAAATATATTGATCATTAGTATTTACTACCTAGAACAAGACTTTGACATAAAAACAGATATGCTAATTTCTAAATATGCATATTCTTTTTCTAAAAGCCAATAATAGCTCAATTTTTCTTACTCCTGTATAAATTCCAAATTATAGTGACTTTTTGAATTATAAACTTGCAAAATCAGGAGAATGGTTCAGTTTTGGTAAAGAAATTGCTTCACCATATGTCTGAGATTTTGCTGCCTGTGGATTCCTCTAGTATTTTTATGGTTTTCTGTCTTATGTTTAAATCCTTTATCCATTTTGATTTTATTTTTTGTATGGTGTAAGTTGGTGGTCTAGTTTCATTTTTTGCATGTATCTGTCCAATTTTCCCAATACCATTTGTTCAAGATACTGTCTTGACACCATTGTATGTTCATGCTTCCTTTGTCAAATATTGAGTATAGTAGCTTGCATCAATATCTGGGTTCTTTATTCTGTTCCATGGATCTATAGGTCTGTTCTTATGCTAGACCAGGCAGTTTTGAGAACAGTGGCTTTGTAAATACAGCTTTAAATATGGCATTGAGATTCCACCTACTCTATTCTTCTTTCTCAGACTTGCTGTGGCTAATCAGGCTCTTATTTTATTCCAGATGAATTTTTGGAGAGTTCTTTCTAGGTCTGTGAAATATGTTGTTGGTATTTTAATGGGGAGTGCATTAAATCTATAGATTGCTTTGGGTAGTATTGACATTTTAATTATGTTAATTCTACCAATCCATGAGCATTCTATGTTCTTTCATCTGTTTATATCTTCCTCTATCTCTTTTTGTAGTGTCCTGTAGTTTTCTGCATATAGATCTTTTACATCTTTAGTTAAGTTTATTCCTAGGTAACTTAATTTTTTTTGGAGCAATGATAAATGGGATTGCTTTATCCATCTCTCTTTCTGTAAGTTCACTATTGGTGTATAGGAATGTCATAGATTTATTGCTGTTAATTTTGTATCCTTCCACATTGCTAAATTCATTTATTAAATCTAATAGTTTTTTTCTATGGAATATTTAGGTTTTTTATATACAATATCATGTCAACTGTGAATAAGGACAGTTTTACTTCTTTTCTAATTTGGATGCCTTGTCTAATCCCAATGGCTAATACTTCCAGTACTATGTCAAACAGGACTGCTGAGAGTGGGCATCCCTGTATTGTTCCTGTTCCTAGGGGAAATGATTTTGATATTTGCACATTGAGTATGATTTGGCTGTGGGCTTGTTATATATGGCTTTTATGATATTGAGGTATGATCCTTCTATTCCCACATTGCTGAGAGTTTTTATCAAAAATGGGTGTTGGATTTTGTCAAATGTTTTTTCTGCATCAATTGATATGACTATGTGGTTTTACTTCTCATTTTTAAATGTAATGTATCACATTTATTGACTTGTGGATATTGTACCATACTTGCACCCCTGGCGTAAATCTTATTTGGTCAAAGTATATATTCTTCCTAGTACTGCTGAATCCAATTTGGTAGACTTTTGTTGAGTATTTTGACATCTATATTCATGAGGGATACTGGCCTATAATTCTCTTTCATTGTATTGTTTTTATCTGTTTTTGGTATTAGTGTGATGCTGGTTTCATACAATGAGCTTGGAAGTGTTTCTTCCTCTGGAATTTTTTGAATAGTCTGAGGAGGATAGGTTTTAGTTCTTCCTTGAATGTTTGGTAGAACTCCCCTATGAAGCCAACTGGCCTCAGGCTTTTGTTTGCTAGAAGCTTTTTGATGACAGCTTAATTTCTTCCATAGTTAATGGCTGTTTGAGATGTTTAGATACTTCCTCTTTGAGTTTTGAAAAGTTTTAATTTTCTAGGAATATGTCCATTTCCTCCTTGTTGGAATAGAGTTGTTCATAGTATTTTTTAACAATCCTTTGTATTTCTGTGGGTTATGTTGTTATGTCTCCTCTTTCACTTCTGATTTTGTTTATTTGGGTACTCTCTCTTTGTTTCTTGGTGAGCCTGGCTAGAGGTTCATCAATCTTGTTTATCCTTTCAAAGAACCAGCTGTTGATTTTGTTGATCTTTTGTATTGTTTTTTTTGTTTGTTTGTTTGTTTGGTTGTTTTTGTCTCTATGTCATTTATCTCTGCTCTGATCTTTATTATTTCCTTCTTTATGCTTATATTTGGCTTCTCTTGTTCTCTTTAGAATTCCTTTAGTTATAGGGTTAGGTAATGTATTACCATTGTTTCTTGTTTTTTTGTTTGCTTGTTTTTTGTGGTTTTTGTTTTTTTTTTTTTTTTGCAGTAGGCTTGTAGAGCTATGAACTTCTCTCTCAAGAATGCTGTGTCCCATAGATTTTAGATTATAGTGTTTTCATTGTCGTTTGTTGCCTTGATGTTTTTTATTTCCTCTTTGATCTCTCGTAACCCATTCATTGTTTAATAGCATGCTCCATGTATTTTATTGTCTTGGATTGATTTTATTATAGTTGATTTCCTATTGTATGCCATTGTGATCTGAGAAGATGCTTGATATGATTTCTATCTTCTTGAACTTGAAGAAACTTTGCCTATGACCTAATATATGGTGTATCTTTGAAAGGTGCACTTGAGAAGAATGTATATTCTGTGGCTTTGCGGTCTAATGTCAATTTATTCAATCTGGTCTAGTGAGTCATTTAGGATTAATGATTATTTGTTGATTTTTTGTTTAGAGAATTTTCCAATGGTGATAGTGGGGTATTAAAGTTCCCTACTATGATTTCATTGCTCTTAGTCTCTCCCTTTATATCTTCCAGGAGTTGTGTGTGTGTTTTTTTTTTTTAATGTATTTGGGTGCTCCTGTTTTGGGTATGCATATGTTTACTAGAGTTATTTCTTCTTGTTGGATTGCTCTCTTCAGTCTTATGAAGTGGCCTTCCTAATCTCTTGTTATGTCCTTCACTTTGAGATATAATTTGTTAGATATAAGTATTGATATCAGCTCCCCCCCGCATTTCCATTCACCTGAAAAACCTATTTATATGTATTCACTATCAGTCTGTGAGAGTCCTGTTTTCTGAGTTGGGTTTCTTCTATATACCAGATATATGGGTCATGTCTTCTTATCCATTCAGTTACCCTATGTCTTTTGATTGGGGAATTTATCCATTTACATTTAAAGTTATTATTGATAGGTACTTGTTTGTCATCATTTTTATTCTTTACCCCTGTGTTCCTTCTTCACTTCCTATTTCTTCTTTTTACAGCACTCCCTTCAGCATTTCTTGCATTGCTGATTTGGTGGTAATCAACTCCCTTAGTCTTTTTTTTTTTTTTTTGTCTGAAGCCCTGATTCCACCTTGAATTTTGAATGATCGCCTTGCTGGGTATAGTATTCTTAGATTTAGTCCCTTACTTTGCATCACTTTGTATAAAAAATTATATATTTCATTTCATTACCTTCTGGCCTGGTGTTTTTCTGTTGTGAAATCAGTTGATATTCTAATAGGAGATTCCTTGTAGGTCACTTTCTGTGTCTCTCTGGCAGTGGTTAAGATTTTTACTTTGACATTGGTGTTCGCCAATTTAATTATGATGTGTCTTGGCGTTGATCTTTTGGAGTTCAATTTGTTTGGGACTGTATTTCTTGGGCTTGCATAGTTTTTTCTCACCATCATTAGGAAAGTTTTCTGTCATTATTTCTATAAATTGATTTTCTCTTCTTTGCTTCTCTTCCTCTTTTTGCTAATCTTATTATGCAAATGTTGTTTCATTTTGTCTTGTCCCAAAGTTCCCTTAGGCTCTCCTCTTGGTTTTTAAGTATTGCTTCCAGTTGCTGCTGTGTTTTTGTGCTTTTCCTACCTTGTCTTCTAATTCGCTGATGTGGTCCTCAGCCTCTTATAGTCTACTTTTTAAGCCTTCCATGTGTTCTTTATTGCAGCTATGTTTTTCTTCATCTCCTCTTGGTTCCTTTTCATGTTGGTGACATTTTCATTTAGCTCCTTATAGTTCTTATTGAGTCTTATGTATTTGTCATTGAGTTGTGTGTGTCATCCGTCATCCAGATGTTTAAACATCCTTATAACCATTACTCTGAATTCTTTCTCTGAAATGCTGCTAGCCACAATTTCATTTAACTCCCTTTCTGGTGATTCCTCTTTTTCTGTGCTTTGGGGATTGCTTTCTTATCTCCCCATGTTTTGCTGTAATGTTTTAATTGTATGTCTGATTGGTTTGATACTCAGGTACTTTTGGGGATGGTGCTACTGGTGTGATCTCTCAGGTCTCCTGGGCTTGGTAATCTAGTGAGTGTAGTTCCCTACTTGAGCTATTTGAATTCTCTTGATGTAAGCCTGTGAGCTGGAGAGGTACAACTGTGGTATCTAGAAGTAAGCAGCCATGGAGGAGAGGTCCCAAGTTTTGCTGTCTTCTACCCTTGATTGAAATAGAAGGTATCCATCAGGTACTCATGGTGGCACCCAGGAACCATCTGTTTGGGTGATGGGTTTCAGGAGGCCAGCGTTCTGGAAAGACATGACTGTGGTGTCTAGAGTTCTGTAGTTGTGGGGTGGGCAGACTCAGCTTTTGCTGCTGAACCTGTGGTGGATATGTGCATGCTCCCAGTGATGGATCAAAGGGGCACCCACGGTGTGTTTGCCAGTGAGGGGCGCTGAAGTACTCTGAACTCCCTGGCACTGAAGCTGTGTAATTGAGGCATCTGTGTGCAGGTATCCAGGGTGAATTAAATCAGAATTTCTACTGTCAATCAGAGTGCATCCTTGGTTTTCCAAGATCACACTCAGCAAGGACTCAAAGCAGCTCCCAAAAGGACTCTTTGTATAGATGAGTTCAGGGTGTTTGCCCTTTGGAAATGCTCATGGACTGGTGATGTGTTTGCCTTTGCATAGCTCAGATGCACTTTGAGGAGCCTTGTCACTGAAGTTAAGCAGCTAGGGTGTATGTGAGCAGTTATTCAAGAGGAAGGAGGTCAGAATTTCTACTACAGGGTAGCGTGCCCTTGTCTGTACAGAACCACACCCAGCAGGGGCTCAAAGCAGCTCCCCAGAGGACCCTGTGGATATATGGGCTCTGTTTGCCTGCCCTTTTGAAATGTGCTGGTCAGTGATGGTGAGTTTGCTGGCAGAGAAATCTGACACACTTTGAGGGGCCCTGGCACTAAAGTTACATGGCTGGGGTGTCTCTGTGGGTGTCTAGGATGAGTGAATTGAGAATTTCTACTGTGGGGCAGAGTGCCCTTGTCTGTACAGAATCATACCAGCGGGAGCTCCCGGCTCTGCCTAAGCAGTGGTGTGCCTGGATGCCTGTAAGGCTAGAAAAGCACAAAAAGAAAGTGGTGTCCAGAGTTCTGCTGCTGGGGATGGGAGAGATACACTTATTGCTGCAGGAAAGGTACACCTCTGGAAGTAGAGGTCCCAAGGTCCGCAGTTCTGCAGCTGGGGTAGCAGGATTTTGGCTGGAGTGGCTGCAGGGTCACGGGCGATGTCAAAGTCCTGTCTGGTTGGTGCTGCTTATGAGTTCCTAAAAAAGGGCGTTCTCCCCTTCATGATGACGTAGGCTCCATGCTCAAGTCCTGCAGTCCAGGGATGCGCACAGAAGTAGTAGTCTCTCCTTGTCCAAGAGAGCCTTGTCTGACAGCCCTGCTGTTCCTGCAAGATTCAACTGTCCCTTACTCACTCACACATACATCACACACATCTACACATTCTTCTTTCATACCCTTACTCACTCACTTCCTCTCCCTCACCTCTGTCCTGCCAACCTCCATCTTTTTCTCCAGCTGATTTTAAAAATATATATTTTATTGATTATTTTTACAGAGAGGAAGAGAGAGGGATAGAGAGCTAGAAACATCAATGAGAGAGAAACATTGATCTGCTGCCTCTTGCACACCCCCTACTGGGGATGTGCCCGCAACCAAGGTACGTGCCCTTGACCAGAATTGAACCTGAGACCTTTCAGTCCACAGGCCGATGCTCTATCCACTGAGCCAAACCGGTTTCGGCTCCAGCTGATTTTCAATACAGAATTTTCCCATTTTGGTTCCTTTTCTTTTTGTTATTTAAAGTATTGCAAATAGTAGTACATATGTCTCATTTTTCCCCCATTGACCTCCCTCTGGCCACCCCTACTCCCTGGCACATGGCCTCAACCCGCCACCCCCATGTCTGTGCCCATTGGTTATCTTATATGCATACAAGTCCTTAGGTTGATCTCTTATCCCCAACCTTCCTTTTCCTTTTCATTGTAGATAGACATTCTGTTCAATATTTCTTTTTCTCTGTATCTATTTTTGTTCATCAGTTTATTATGCTCTTTCTTTTCCTTCCAGCTGTATGAAGAATCCCAATTTTTATAAAAAAATTCCAAGTGAAAATAGAATACATTTTACACTGAAATGTGTTTGTCTAGTAAGCAATAAATATTGGTATACAGAACTACAAATGATAGTTTATACCAGAGAGAACCAAGAAGCTTGAACTCACATGCCGACTCTTATTGATGAATAGTGGTTGTCTGCATAGCTATGTTGAAAGGGACACTGAGGTGAGGTCTAAGCTGAACACAGAAGAGCGCCATTATTGATTAGCAAACTTTGCTGGGGAAAAATGACAGGAACATTGGTATAAGTACTACTTATTTGGTATTGTCATATCATTCCTTTCCCTATGTGCATGTGTATTTTTCTTCCTTTCTGTCGTTTGTGTCTAGCCTGCCTGAAAAAATATGAGCAAATGGCTTTACAGTAGTAAGGTCAGAAACTGCTATGATTTTGTTGCTGGAAAAAATCAGTTAAATAATAGTGGTTTGTCAGTTTAAAGAGTTTGCAATTCACAGATTGGATATATTTGTATTACATAGCTATATAATTTGGATTTTCAGGCTCATTCTTTTTACTATTGTTCTTCTAAGAGGCACATTGTAAATATTGACAGAAATATCCACAGAAAAGCAACAAAAAAGTAAATGTGATTAACAAGATATAGTCAATAATATCTGTATAAATGACATTGGACAGTACTGAAAAAATAATTGCCTCTTGTCTTCTCTCTCTCTCTCTCTCTCTCTCTCTCTCTCTCTCTCTCTCTCTCCTGCATATATTATCATCTAAATGATTAGATTCTCCTTAAACTTATCTTCTTATTCATCTACATGTTTTCATAATGCCATATTTAATCCTATTTTAAAACAGCTAGAAAATAAGTCAGCTGTGGGATTGTTGAATGAAAATTAGGATTAAAGTTTGAAAACCCAGTTTAAGTGTCATTTTCCAATTTACCAGCTGTGTAACTGGTTAAGCTGCGTATTTTCTTTTATTATAAATTTTTATAAAGCTGTAAATTTGTTGTGAAGATAAAGTCTGTGAAACATCTTGGATAGTGTCTGCCACATACTAAACACTTGAATGGTTCTATTTTTAATTTTCACTTTTTTTCCGAAAAGTGCTTCTGAGTGAAATATTTGTTTATAGTTTATAAATTTATCAAACTCATTGTGAGTCAAATAATTGAAATTATAATTAATAGGAAAACATTTATCATTTTCAAATGTTCAATTTAAGCAAACTAATAAAATAATAAACAATAAAAATATACACTTTGATGTATACCATGTATCAAATAGAAGTAGAATATTTACTTATTCTTTAGTTTGTGTTAAAAATTAAATAGAAAATGGAGATAAGACTTGAAAATTCTATGGACAGATAAAATAATTTAAGCCACTTAAGCAAAATTAAAGCTATATTATTTCATGAACATAAGTGAGACATAACTTAGGTTATTTCCTATAAATGCCTCTCATGATCATAAAAAACACAAAAAACCTTGTAATCTTCCTAAAAATGGGATGATATAATCACTTTTAACCACCCCCCTGCCATCCAGAAACCTCCATTCTAATAACTAATCATGCAAAGGTTAAGAGCTTCCAATTTTTCACTTTATAATCCATCCTATAACTTCATGACCCTGAGCTTCATATCAGTCTTTGATTTTGAAAGCTTCCAGTTTACAAACTTTTCTTTCCTTAGGGCTGTTATTTTTGGAAACATATGGGTATATCTTGATATTGTTTATTTAAGTGTGGATACTGTAGGATCAAATTAAAATCATATAGAGAAATTACATCAGCAAAATGGCAGAACAAGCAGCCGCAAGTTTTCATTCGCACAGAGAAACATTAAAACACTAGCAGGAACTGTCAGAACCAACATTGCCAGTACTCTGGAAAAGTCAAAGGTTTATAGCTTTTAAGCAAACACTGAATTTTTTATAAGGCAATTTGAAAATGGTAGAAAAGTTTTGTGGCATTTTTATTTGCCCTTGCACCCCTCACCCTTGTGTATGTTGGTAGTTTTAAAGAAGGAGAAGTTTTAAAATACGCCAGCCTGTGTTCTACGCTGGACTCTTGTCCTTGGTTACAGAGGGAGCACAGCAGATCTCATTTTCAAAATATCATGTATGCATATTATAATATGTCCAGGGGTTTCTTATAGTACTGTTGTGAGGCACTCATCTGTTTTACCTAATTTGGAACACAAGTTGGAAAAGTGGGAGACATTGCTAAAAAGTGCTACAAGGTTAACTCACAAACTAAAGCTGCCTGGGGCAAAATATAACTGGTCAAGACATACAATAGACATATAAAATGCTCAGTGTAAAGACTGGGAGAGGTTCTTTGGGGAATTATGAAAATCAAAACTACTTGTGTATGGGAGATTTTTAAAAGCTACATACATGTCAAGGGAAATATGCATACTAAAACATACACACACAAAAAAAAACGCATACAAAACAAGAAACAGAATATACCATAAGCTTCCAACTTAAGCTGATCCCATCACTTTGTAATACTGGGAAAGAATCTCCTAGCAAGAGCTAACTAACATACACTGGGGAGAGGTGCTTTAAAAAATTCTATTTTGTTTGTTTATATTTTTCTTTTTTATATCTTGTTTTTTTCCCCAGAAAATATTTTTGTTAAATCTTTGACCAAGTGAGAGCTAAAAGAATTGAGACTTGAGTCATCACATCTGATGAGGAATACAGTCTAAACTAAAACAAATTGTGGTGAAAAATAATGTAATTTCTAGAGTTAGAACATTATAATATTCAAACATCTGTTTTTTGACAAACAAAAAAAATCACAAAGCATAAAAAGAACTGGAAATTATGACCCATTCAATGGAACAAAATTAATTGACAAATGTCACCCCTGCAGAAGCCCAGAAACCAGACTCAGTAGAAAGAATTTTAAAACAACTCAAATTTGCTCAGAAACAAACAAACAAAAAATGACAAAAAAAAAAAACAGCCCTAAAACAGATGTAAAACAACATGAGAATATCAATAGAGTTGGGATTTCTGAAAAAGAATAAAATAGAAATTCTGGAGATGAAAAATAGAAAAACTGGCTAGGCTGGTGTAATTCAGTGGCTGAGTTTAGAACTATGAACCAGGAGGTCATGGTTCAATATAAAGTGGTGTGCAGAAGGCAACCTATTGATGATTCTTTCTTATCATTGATCTCTCTCTCTCTCTCTCTCTCTCTCTCTCTCTCCCACTCTCCATTGGTCTCTCTGAAATCAAATTAAAAAAAACTTAAACATAGAACTGAAATTAAAAATTCAATAGAGGAACTCAACAGTAGATTTGAGCATAAAGAAGAAAAATAGAAAAGTTGAAGACAGGATCATTGGCATTATTGAGTTTGAAGAGCAGAAAGAATAAAGAATGAAAAAACGGTAACAGAGATTAAGTAAAATGAATGAAGTAAAATGCAGCAAGTGAATAAAATGCAATAAACAGAACCTGTGGTAGCTTTACCATCATGTTAAATGGAGACAATAAAAAGCAAAAAATAAAAGATTACAGAAAGAATATTTGAAGAATATGGCTAAAAATATCTGATTTTATGAAACATAAAACTATAAATCCAATAAGCAAGGTGAGTAAAAGATATGTACACCAAGATACATTAAAATCAAAATGTTAAAGCCAAAGACAGAGAGAATATTGAAACAATAATCAACTTATCATATATAAGGAATCTTAAATAAGATTAACAGATGTAGAAAAATTGGAACTTTGTGCACTGCATTGATGTTGAAAATATAACAAGGTGTCATTTTTATAGAAACTGTGGATCTTCTTTAAAAATTGCAAAATAGAGATTCCATATAACCCATCATTTGTGTTTTTGCGTATTTATCCAAAATAATTGAACACAATGTCTCAAAGAGATATTTGCACTCCCATGTTTATTGCAGCCTTATTTTCAATAGGCAAGAGTTAGAAACAACTTAAATGTTCATAAATAGATGATATATCCATTCATGTGTTTCAACTGGATATATTTAGGGTGAAATCCTCTGATATGCAATGCTAGTGTAAATACAACATGGATGAACCTTGAGGATATTGTGTTAAGTCAGTCACAGAAGAACAAATACTGCATGATTGCAATTAAATGAGGTATGTAAATTATTCAAACTCATAGAAGCAGAAAGTAGAATGGTGACTGTTAGGGGCTGGTGTAGGGAACATATGGTAAATTTTTGTTTAGTGGATATAGAGTTTCAGTCATTGAAATTAAAAATTTCTAGATATGCAATAAACCAATGCACATATAGTAAGCAATATTGTACTGTATGTTTAAAAATTATTAATCTGGTATGTTTTATATTATCTTGTGGTATTTTTTACCACTTAAAATAACAAATATTGGTAAGGATATGAAGAAACTGGAACCCTTGTATATTGCTAGTAGGAATATCAAATTGTGCAGCAACTAAAAATGCAATTTGTCAGTCCTTCAAATAGCCATTCATAGAATTACCATATAACTCTATAATAGTCCTTGATATATACCTAAAAGTTGTGAAAGCAGGGTTTCAAAGAGATACTTGTACATCAATGAGTATTCCAGCATTACTAATAATAGCAGAAAGCTATTGTCCATCAATATTAACATTAGATGAATGGAAATATATGTGCTATATACATACAATGGGATATTATTTAGCTGTAAAAGGGAGTGAAGTTCTGATACAAGCCACAACATGGATAAGCTTTGAAAACACTATGCTCAGTGAAATTAGTCAGACACAGGAGGAAAAAATGGTTTATGAATTCACATATATGAACTATCTAATCTATAATAATAAAAGCATAATATGCTTTCTGTATGTCCTTCCAGACCATGCTGGGGCTGCAGCCACCTCAGCTATGAGAGAGGGATTGAGGCAGCCACTGCAACTGTGAAGACCTACTCTTGCACGAATTTTGTGCATTGGGCCTCTAGTATAAATACATTCATAAAGACAGAAGATAGATTAGAGGTGCCAAAACCGGTTTTGTTCAGTGGATAGAGCATCGGTCTGCGGACTGAAAGGTCCCAGGTTCGATTTCGGTCAAGGGCATTACATTTGTTACGGACACATCCCCAGTAGAGGGTGTACAGGAGACAGCTGGTCGATGTTTCTCATCGATGTTTCTAGCTCTCTATCTCTCTCCCTTCCTCTCTGTGAAAAATCAATAAAATATATTTTAAAAAGAAAGAAAATAGATTAGAAGTTACTGAGGACTGGGGGACAGTTATTGCTTAGTTGTTACATAGTTCCTATTGGGATGATGAAAAATTTTTGAAATAGGAAGTGGTGATGGTAATACAGCATTGTGAAGGTAATTAATGATACTGAATTGTATACTTAAAATGGTTAAAATGGTGAATTTTATTATATATTATTTTATAATTAAAATATTAATAATATAATGAATAAAAACTGAATTATACAGCTTTAATGGGTATATTTTATATGTGAATTTTGTCTAAAAATATGTTAAGAAATTTTATAGCCACTGAAATCTTTCCAATATTATGTGAGTGTGTTTGTGTATGCATACTAGTATGTGTTTAATGGTAGTAGTTCTGGAGATACAGAGTTAAAATATCTATATAAACAAAACATATAGAGTGTATCTAATTAAGGGTAAAAATATTATCACACACTTTTCAGCTATCTTAAAATAATTTTAGCAAGTATTCATTTATTTGTGGTATAAAATCCAAATGAGTAGATATTAACTATCTTAATTGTTAAATTTGAAAATATTGTCTTAATGAACACCATTAGCATTAGTTTCTAAACATCATATATTATTTATTGTAGTTAAGCAATTTCTTCTTCATAAAATTCATACAATTGCACAGTTGGAAGTGTTCTTAAGTATCATTTAATTCAACTTTTTCTATGATGCTTATGGTCCAAAAAGGGCTGAATTTGTTTCAGTATTAAAGCTGTGATACACTTATCTTAAATTCATTTAAAGCACTTTTTAAAAATATAAAAGTTATTTATTTTATTTTTAATTAAATTTATTGGGTGATATTGGTGAATAAAATCAAAAAGGTATCAGGTGTGGGTTTCTATGTTACATGAGCTGTATATTGCACCATGTGCCCACCACCTCTTGTCACCACACCTGGTATGTTAGGACTCCCTTCTCTCTCTTTCCACTACCCTCTGGCAACCTCTACACTATAGTTTGTATTTACAAGTTTCAGATTTATACCCCACAAATGAGTGAAATCATTTGGTTCTTAGCTTTTTCTGACTGACGTATTTCACTTAGGAAAATGTTCTCAAGGTCCATCCATGTTGTTGCAAATCGCAGTATTTCATACTTTCTTATGGCTGAGTAGTATTTCACTGTGTATTTGTACCACATCTTCTTTATCCAATCCTATATAACAGGACACTTCAGTTGTTTCTATGTCCTGGCCACCATGAATAATGCTGCAATGGACATAGGGCTTAATATATCTTTGCAAATACGTGGTTCCAAGTTTTTCAGGTATATACTTGGGAGAGGGATTGCTAGGTCATATGACAAAGTAATCCTGAGGAAAAAATAAATGAAGCTGAGTATCACTCTACCTGACTTCAAATTTAACCATAGAGCTATGATAAGCAAAACAGCATGGTATTAACAGAGAAACAACACAGAGATCAATGGAACAGAATAGAGACCACAGGTATAAAAATATGTGTATATGGACAGGTAAATTTTGACAAAGGATTTATAAACACACAATGGAGTAAAAATAGTCTCTTCGATAAATGGTGCTGAGAAAACTGGCAAGTCACATGTAAACAAATGACACTGGACTACAATGTGTCCCCGTGTACAAAAGATAATTCAAAATGTATCAAAGACCTAAAAATAAGACACAAATCAATAAATTACATAGAAGAAAATATAGGTACCAAACTTGTGGACCTTGGTCATAGAGAACATTTTGTAAACTTGATCACAAAGGCAAGGGAAGTAAAGGGAAAAGCAAATGAATGGGACTATGTCAAACTGAAAAGCTCTGCATAACAAAAGACAGTGACAAGAAAACAAAGAGACAGCCAACCAGACAGGAGATGATATATGCAAACAGTACCTCCAATAAAGGTTTAATTTCCAAAATATATAAAGGACTCATAAGACTCAACACCAAACAGACAACCCAATAAAAAATCGGACAGAGTACCTAAGAACACATATCTCCCAAGAAGATATATGAACAGCTACTAGATATATGAAAAAGATGTTCAACCTTACTGGCAATGAGGGAAATGCAAATCAAAACTACGATGAGATACACTTCATACCTCTTAGAGTGACCAATATTAACAAGATAAATGATACTAAGTGGTGGAGAGGTTGTGAGAAAAAAAGAGATCATTCACTGTTGGTAGAAATGTAGACTAGTATAACCACTATGAAAAGCAGTTAACAAAAAAGGTAAGAATCACATGTGTAAATTTTAAAGCTGTCAAAAAGCTAGCTTTATTCTTCTTCTGAAGTGTATAATGAGAAATATCACTTAGGTTCTTTGTTAACTATTAGTTATATCATCTTGACTACAGTAATTAGGTAAAATATATGTTATATTCATTTGTCCAAGATAATACTTGCAAGAGAAATTTATTTGTGACTTAATAAATATAGCAGCCGAAACCGGTTTGGCTCAGTGGTAGAGCATTGGTCTGTGGACTGAAAGGTCCCAGGTTTGATTTGGTTGAGGGCATGTACATTGATTGCGGGCACATCCCCGGCAGGGGGCGAACAAGAGGCAGCTGGTCGATGTTTCTCTCTTATCAACGTTTCTAGCTCTATATCTCTCTCCCTTTCTCTCTGTAAAAATATCAATGAAATATATTTAAAAATAAATAAATATAGCAATTTATTCGTTTATATATATTTATAATATATTATTTATAATAAATAAATGAATAAAAATGACTCTATATTCCCTCAAGCCATGTACTACTTTGCAAGCTCAATGAGAGCCTGAAATCTATAATTTATTAATGTTCAGATATTTAAACAGGGCTTTAAATAAAAACTTACTATAAAAAATGACTTCCTGAAATATTTCTGCTATCATACTTATTATTATTGTTTTATATATTTTTTATTGTTTAAAGTATTACACATATTAGTACATATATCTCCTTTTTTCCTTGTTGATCTTCCCCTAGCCTCCCCTACTTCCTGTAGCATGCCCTTGTCCCACCCCACCCCTTATGTCTTGTGTCCATTGATTATTGGAACTTTTTTATATGTTACTATGGTTTCCTAGCCTTTTAGACTGAAGGTTTCTATTTGACTGCATTCTGATAATAAAATGTGTGTGTGTGTGTGTGTGTGTGTGTGTGTGCTGTGTTCAAGGTGAAATTGTTATCTGTTTGTTAGATGAGAAGATTACATATATTTATTTAAATTTAAAATAGGTTTTTTATTGAAAAAATAATGGACTTTATTGACTAGAGAAGCCCACATTTGTATGAACCATTTTATGTCTCTTATCACACAGGCTATTGGTAATAAAAATGTGTTTAGTGGACCAATATTATCATCATCTATTGGAACTCATTAAAAATGCAGAATATTGGGCACAAGTCCAGACTTACTGAAGCAGAATCTGCATTTTAATAAGATCCTCAGGTAATTCAAGTGCCCATTAAAGTTTTAAAAATATTGACATAGGTATATAGATTTTTATTAATTCATTTTGGTTTGAGAAAACAACCTAACACGCAGTAGTTTAAAAAAACACATTTGCTTAAGCATGGTTGTGTGGGCAATTAATTTTGTCTTGGTAAAGCTAAGATGGTTTTTCTCTGTTGTGTCAACTGTGCTCCCATATGTCGTTGTAGTTAGCTAGGAGTTGATGTTCTTTTTTTTAAAATCCTCACTCAAATATATGTGTGTGTGTTTTATTTGAGAGGGAGGAAAGAAAAGGGGGAGGGAGACATAGAGGGACAGGGAGAGAGGAAGGGGTGGATGAGCAAGAAACATTGATGTGGGAGAGAAATATCCATCGGTTGCCTCCCATACGTATCTTGAGTGGGCAAGAACACACATCAGTTTTTTTTTTTTTTTTTACAGGAGGACACCCTAACTAACTGAGCCATCTGGTCAGGTGGGGTTGATTTTCTTATTTATGTGTCCAGTTGTTGGCTCCTTGTTACCAGGTGTAATGGGGGAAATTTTGCCATATGTCATTCATTATTAAATAGGCCAGTCTGGGTTTTTTCCCCTATGGCAATAGTTACAGTGTTCTTAAGAGCAGTAAGAGCAGGTAAGCTTCATAGTTCTAACAGTTTTCAAGTCATTCTTGCATCATGCCTACTCAAATATTATTAACCAAAGTAAGTCATAGGACCAAATCCGGATCTTGAATCAGATTCAAGACAGAGACTCCACTTCTTGATGAGAAAAGCTGAAATCTCATGGTAGAGGAGGAACATAATGACAAATATGTGCAGACTCTGTTATCATGTTGCCATTAACTACAAAGCCTCCATACAAAACACCAAAACCCTCCTGTTTCCTAAAATGCAGAAGTAATCCATGGATGCTTTATTCCCTACTGATTAAATACACATAATTTATAAAGCTAACTGAGGCCATTAGATTCAGGCTATATTTAATCATCCATTACTTGATTAATTAAAACTTTTATGACCTTTTCCTCCTCATAGGCAAAGGTAAAATAACTGATCTCAGAAAGTAAAATAATTGCTTATTATTACTTAAGGAAGTCAATTAATAGACTATATATTGAAGTTTCTAGATCAGGGCTGGGCAAACTACAGCCTGCGGGCCGGATCCAGTGAATAAAACTATTAAATTAAAAAAAAAAGACTGCACCCTTTTATGTAATGATGCTTACTTTGAATTTATATTAGTTCACACAAACACTCCATCCATGCTTTTGTTCCGGCCCTCCAGTCCAGTTTAAGAATCCATTGTGGCCCTCAAGTAAAAAAGTTTGCCCACCCCTGTTCTAGATATACAGGCCATAATTGTGACACAGTATCTCACATTAAATAGTAAGGAAATTATTTGTAATTATATATAGACATAGTCTATATTCATGTGTACACATGTGTGTATTTTCAAGAATCTAAAGAATACTAAGACAAAATATGTGGAAATCACAAATTGTGATGGAGAACTTCACCAGGAAAGACTTTAAGGACTGCTCAAGATCTAAAGACAAAGAACTAACATTCCTGACACCAGAAGGTAGAGTAAAACCTTGGTTAACCATGGCCAAATGAACTTCAATTTCTTATTATAATTACCATTTCTCTAATTATGTTTATTTCTTCTTAAAAGGCAAATATTAAATACTTTATACAAAATTATCACACTTAATAGACAAAAATAACTAGCAATGAATCTGGCACACTTAACTATTCAATGATTATTACTGAATAAACATATACCTTACATTTGAATAGATTTTTGCATACCTATATAAACTCATAAGCTACATGCAGATATATATATATATATATATACACACACACACACACACACACACACACACACACATTTATAGGTATATGTTTTAAAAGTATACAAACAAAAACACATCAAGAGAGTTCTAATATCCCCAGTATATCCAGTTTAGCATCTTTACCATCTCTATCTACAAGCTAGCAAATAAGTGCAGGCATTTAGACTATAGGGACAAAAAAAACCCAAAAGACTTCTAATCATCAAAAAATATAAAAATACATTGTCTATATGATATTACAAATGCAGCAAAGTGAATGATATATTAGAAATAGTCTCCAACAAAAGATTTGGAAGTTAAGATTCTTATAAGAAAGATTAAATAGCCAAAACAATACATTAACATTTTTGTTAATAGAAGTTTTATGGTACATCACTATAAGTTCCTATAACTCTATATTATGCCAAAACAATAATCTAATTTATTAATTTTTAAGATATTTGATCCATAGATTAAATGAGGATTCTTAAATTTGTGTGATTTTCACTTTTAACTCATGATTTTTTTTAAATCATCATGAAGAAGAAATGTTTCCTCCTCACTTCTGCTACCTGATAGAAAGTACTTCCCTTGATGTGTCATTATCATAAGTAGTTTTTATCTATTATTAATCCAAATTTATAACGAAGAAAATCCCAGGATCATATGACTTCAATGGTGAATTCTACCACAGATTTAAGGGAGAATTAGTAGCAATCCTTCTCCTCCCCCCCCAAAATAAGAGATAAACATTTTAATTCATTCTTTGAGCCCATCATTTCCCTGAAACTAAAGCTAGGCAAAGATTGCACAGTAAAACAAAACTATAGTAAGAGCTCAACAGTCTTTATTAATATAGATGCAAATGTCCTTAACAAAATACTAACAAACAAACCCCAATAGTATATTAAAACCACAATAAGAATTTCCCAGGAATAAAAAGGTGTTTCAACATGCAAAAATCAATCAATCAATGTAATACAGCTATTAATAAAACGAAGAAAAACACACAATGACACTCTAAATCAATGGAGAAAAAATATTTAACAAAATCAAACATTTTTTCAGAAAAACTCTCAACAAAATAGGGATAGAAGGCTATTTCTCCAGCATGATAAATTTAATCTACTTAAAAAACAGATCCAACATCATACTGGCAAAAGACTAAAAGCTTTATCTCTGAGATAATTTACAAAACAAGGATGTCTGCTCTTGTCACTTCTAGTCAACATTGTACTCATAGTTTAAGCTAGGGCAATTAGTCAGGGGAAATAAATAAAACATACAAATTAGAAAGAAGGAAAGAAAACTGTCACTATTTCTATATGACATGACATGAGCATATATATATTGAAAATCCTAAGGTATATAAAACAAAATATTAGAGCTAATAAACAGATTAATCAAAGTAGCAGTAGTCCACAAGATTAACACAGAGAAATCAGTTTATGTCTATATACTAGGAATGAATAATCCAAAAATAAAATTACTGAAAAGAATTCAGTTTACAACAGTATCAAAAATAGCAACGTATTAGAAATACATTTAACAAAGTAAGTACAAACTTTCTATGCTGAAAACTGTTCATTATAGATGATCTAACCAAACAGAAAAATATCCTATGTTCACTGATTGAAAGACAATATTTTTAAAACACTAATTCTCCCCAAATGATCTATACATTCAATGCAAACTATCTCAGAATCCTAACTTCATTTTTAGCAAACTAATACTCATAATGTATATGGAATTGCAAAGGACCCTGTGTAGCTAAAACTATCTTGGAAAATAGGGGGGGGGGGAAGGCTTTGGTCTCCCACTTCCTGATTTCAAAACTTAGAACAACGCTACAGTAATCAACATAGTTCAGTCCTGACATAAAGATAGTCATATAGATCAATTGAATATAGTTGAGTTTCCAAACATAAACCTATACATCCATGTCCAGTTAATTTTCAAAACGTTGCCAAGTCCATTCAATTGAGGAAAGAACAGTCTTCCTAACAAATGTTCCTGCAACAATTAGATATTGACTTGCATAAGAGTGAATTATGACTTTTACCTCATACTGTTGACAAAAATATCACAAAATGGTTTAAAGAACTACATGTAACAGCTAAAAGTAAAAAACACAAAAAATAGAAGTAAATATTTGTGTTCTTGAATTTGGCAATGTATACATAATATCTATTACCAAAAACATAAGCAACAAGAGAAAATATATAAATTGGACTTCATCAAACTTAAAAACTTTTGTGCATCCAAGAACTTATTAAAAAGTGAAAAGACAACCCATAGAATCTGAGAAAATATTTTAAAATTATATATGTGATAAGGTTCTGGCAATCAGAACAAAGAATACTGACAATTCAAGAACAGCAATGAAATTATCTATCTAGAGCACAGCCAAATGTGTTGAATAGATATTTCTCCAAAGAAGATAAATAAATAGCCAAAAGACAAATGGAAAGATGCTTAACATATTTGGTCATTGGGGAAATATAAATTGAAACACCGTGAAATATTATTTCACATCACTAAATGGGTCCTAAAAATCAACAATAACAGGAAATAGGTGTTGGCAAGAATGTGGAAAAATTGGAACCCTTTGTGCATTGCTGGTACGAATGTAAAAAGGTGAAGCTGCTATGGATAATTATCTGACTGCTCATTAAAATTTATACATAGACTTTCCATATGAGTCAGGTTTTGCACCTCTATGTATCTATCTGAGATAACTAAAAAAGTAATTTCCTACAATGACTGGTGTTCAGATGTTCATAGCAGCATATTTCCATGATAGCCCAAAGTGGAAACAACCCAAATATCCATTACTTGCTAAACAACTGTGGTATATCCATACAATGTAATAGTATATGCTCCTAGAAAGGAATGAATATGCTACAATATGAATGAATTTTGAAAACACTATGTTAAATGAAATAAGCCAGACACAGGGGCCCCTTATTGTTTAAGACTATTTATTTGAAGTGTCCAGAATAGAGAAATCTGCAGAAAAAGAAAGGAAGTTAGTTGTTGCCAGGGACAAGAGGCAAGGGGTGGGGGATGGGAAGTGACAATTTAAAGACTACATTGTTTCTTTGGGGGGTGCAGAAAATATTCTGAATTAGATAGTTGTTATGATTGTACAACACCGTGAATGTGCTAAAAGTCACAGGACTGTATACTTAAAAATGGTAAGGGCCAGATTATCAAAAGCATTTTTCTCTGCAGCATGATTTCTGATAAGATGACTAAAAAACTCATTAAGGACTCTAGATCTGTGGGAGAGAGACACTTCTACTCAATGTACAAGGCTCAACTGCCACCTGGAAAGAATGGATCTTAGAAGTTGAGAATTCACATTTTCTGGGAGCTACTTATTTGGATGACAATATCTAAAGAGTAAATAAGTTTGTCAATACAGAATGTTTCTTTTGTGTGTTTTTTTAAATCCAGACCTTGTCTTTAGAGAAGTTTATGGTTAAGAGCAAAATTGAGGGAAAGGTACAGAGATCTCCCCTATAACCCATACTCTTGCTCTCACACATGCATAGCTTCTCCCATTATCAACATCTTCCACCAACAACATTTGTTACAATTGCAACATTTGTTACAATTGATGAACCTATATTGACAATCATATTTACCCAAAATCCATAGCTTACCTAGGGTTTACTCTTAGTGCTGTATATTTTATCTGCCTTTTGAATATTTTTTAAATCTTCACCTGAGGATATTTTTCCATTGATATTTAGGGAGAGTGAAAGACAGAAACATCAATGTGAGAGAAGCACATCAATTGGTTGCCTCCTGCATGAGCCCCATACAAGGCCTTGGGCTGGGGAGGAGCCTGCAACCAAGGTACATGCCATTGCCTGAAATCAAGCCGGGGACCCTTTGGTCCACAGGCTGACATTCTATCCACTGAGCTTGTTGTTTGTTTGTTTGTTTTTTTGTTTTTAAAGTGGAACCATCTTTTTTATACCTGCCAAGATGGCCATTCTTGCTTCAATCAAAGCAACTCTATTTTTTATGTATTTTATAAATTGGGGTTGTACAAAAAGTTTTGTTTGAAAACAGGATCTGGCTACTAAACATATTTTGCAAGCTATTCAACTAAAGATTTCTGAAGTTGTTTTCATTTTGATGTTGTATTTGACGATCATGACCTTTCACTCTGGAGATTCTGAAATCTACGAGATATTCCTGCTCAGAAGCATCACTGCAAGCCTTGCAAGAAATTTTATTTATGAATTCCTTATAGCTTGCATTATGGTCCAGATGCTGCTCTCAGAGCTTTGCAATAATTATTAACTTTAATCCTCATAGCAACATTATGAGTCAGGTACCATTTTCATCCCAATTTTACAGAAGATGAAAATCAGGGAAGAAAATTTAAGACATTTTTCCAAAGCATCAGTTAATGACAAACAGTGTTGGGATTTGCACTCCATTAATGTGACTTCACAGCTCCACTAAACTGTTATTTTCCATACTGATGAAACTACCTTTCCATATTAATGAAGCGCCTCAAGGAAAGCTCATATTTGTGAGCACTTGAACTACTTGGCTAGGGAATCATTTAAAATTTCTTTTGTTTTTTAATTCTTTATTATTTAAAGTATTACATGAGTCTCCTTTCCCTCTTCCCCATTGATCTCTCCCCTGCCACTCCCTCCCCCAAACACAAGCCCTCACCCCCTACTGTCTGTGTTCATTGGTTTTGCTCATTGCGTGCATACAAGTACTTTGGTTGATCTCTTACCCCTTCACCCCCCGCCTTTCATCATACATTGTACAATATGCTTGATGCTTCTATGTCTCTGATTATATTTTTGTTCATCAGTTTATGTTGTTCATTATATTCCACAAACGAGTCAGATCATATGATACTTATCTTTCTCTGACTGGTTTATTTCAATTAGAATAATGCTCAACAGTTACATCCATGCTGTTATTAATTATAAGTATTCCTTCTTTCTTACATCAGCATAGAATTCCATTATGTAACCACAGTTTTCTAATCCACTCATCTGCTGATGGGCACTTAGGCTGTTTCCAAATCTTAGCTATTGAAAATTGTGCTGCTATAAAGATAAGAGTGCATATATCCTTTCTGATTGGTGTTTCTGTTTTCTTGGGATACATTTCTAGAAGTGGGATTACTGGATCAAATGGAACTTCCATTTTTAATATTTTTAGGAACTGCCATATTGTTCTCCACAATAGCTGCAGTCTGCATTCCCACCAGGAGTGCAAGAGGATTCCTTTTTGTCCACATCCTCTCCAACATTTGTCCTTTGTTGATTTGTTGATGATAGCCATCCTGACAGGTATTGTTTGATATGCATCTCTCAGCTGATTAGTCACTTTGAGCATGTTTTCATATGATCATATTAATTGATGCAGAAAAGGCATTTGACAAAAATCCAACACCCTTTTCTGATAAAAACACTCAGCAAAGTGGGAATAGAGGGATCATACCTCAACATAATAAAAGTCTTACATGACAAACCTACAGTCAACATCATACTCAATGGGCAAAAAATAAAATCATTTACCCTATAACAGGACCAAGACAGAAATGCATCTCTTTCACCACTCCTGTTCTAAATAGTACTGGAAGTGCTAGTCATAGTGATAAGACAAGAACAAAAAATTAAAGACATCCAAATTAGAAAAGAAGATGATATGATATTATACATATAAAACATTTAAAAAACTACTTGCCTTAATAAATGAATTTGGCAATGTATCAGGATACAGAATTAACACTCCAAAATGGCTTTTTTTACACCAGTCATGAACTAACAGAAAGAGAATTTTTTTTAAAAAAAAATCCCATTTACTATTGCACAAAAAAATTAAGGAATAAATTTATCAAAGGAGGTAAATGACCTGTACTCAGAAAATTATAAGATGCTGGGAAAAAAAAACAGATAGAGGAAGACAATAACAAATGGAAGAATATTCCATGTTTATAAATTTGTAGAATCAACATCATTAAAATGTCTCCATATTATCCAACGCAATCTATAGATTCAATGCAATCCCCACTAAAATATCAATGGAATACTTCAAAAACCTAGAACAAATTCTCCAAAAATTCATCTGGAATAAAAAGACCCCAATTAGCTGCAGCAATTTTGAGAAATAAGAACAATGTTGGAGGGATCACAATTCCACATATCAAGCTATATTACAAAGCCACTGTTCTCAAAACTGCCTGGTACTGGCACAACAACAGACACATAGACCAATGGAACAGAACAGAGAACCCAGAGATTGGCACAAGCCAATATGCTCAATTAATATTTGACAAAGGAGGCAAGAACATACAAGGGAGTCAGATAGTCTCTTCAATAAATGGTGCTGGGAAAATTGGACAGAAGTAAAAAAATTAAACTAGAACACCAACTTATACCATACACAAGAATAAATTCAAAATGGATAAATAGTTTAAACGTAAGATGGGAAACCATAAAAATATTAGAAGGATTCATAGGCAGCAAAATATCAGACATATGTCATGGCAATATCTTTACTGATATAGTTCCTAGGACAATGGAAACTAAGGAGAAAATAAACAAATGGGACTGCACTAAAATAAAAAGCTTCTGCACAGCAAAAGAAACCATCAACAAAACAGGAAAGCCCACTGCATGGAGAACATATTTGCCAATTTTATCTCAAATAAAGGTATAATCACCAAAATTCACAGGAAACTCAGACAACATAACAAAAGATAAACAATCCAATCAAAAAGTGGGCAAAAGACCTAAATAGACACTTTTTGTGAAAGAGGACATACAGAAGGCCAAGAGACATATGAAAACATTTACACTTTGTTACAAACTTCCCCCTGTGACTTCCAGGAGGTATTTTATATGGCTAGCCAGATGACATGGATCATATCTTTATGGGAGTTACTATTGTGATATTATTTTCTTTTATCTTTTAAGGAAGGCAATCATTTATACATGCAAACAAGTACAGAACTGTGATGTTGCTAAATCTATGCCCTAATAAAACTTGACATTTAACCCTAGCCTAGATAACCATAATGGTAACATCCCTAGGACTAAGACAATGTCTTTGTTGATGAATATCTCTGTTGGAGAATATTTCTCAAAAATACAATTTCACCATTGTTTCTTTAAGCAACTCTTCTGTTGATATGCTGTATTTATTCATTTTCTTCAAAAATTTACAAATAGTATATTTTTGAAATTCATGATAACCTGTTTATGGTCTTACTGTGGTAGGCAGTTAGACAGACATGAGCAGAGAACAGAAAGTCACCAGGGCAAAAAGCCCTGGGTGCCAAGCAACAGACATTTATAGGGTAGGACCTTGCTGCCAGGGTAGCCTTTCCTCCCCTAGCATATTGCTGGACCTGCTCATGAGGTGTTAACCCCCAACCTTTCATATGACTAGATGTGGTTTAGATCCCCCTTACCTTTCTTCCTTAGAGATAACATCTAGACCTCAGTTGTCTTTCAGCTCCAGGCCCATAAAAGCAGCAAAACCAGAGAAGCTATACCAAACACTGCTCTCAGGACCAGCTGCATTGAAATAATGACCCCCTACTCTAATGCCAGCCAATCAATCAGTGGAGACCATAACCTGAAAGGACACACATGGAAAACTGCTCAATATTCCATTGGGATCTTTTTCTGGTATCTACCCTAAAATCCCCACCCTTAAAAACCCTGAGGATGCAAGACTCAGATGTTCATCTTCCCTGGAGCACACCTGTGGCTTTCCCCTTTCCCTCTCCATTCCCACAGGCATGGCACCTTTATCTTCCTCATTTCTAAGCACCAAGGGCCCTTCCGTTGCCTCTATAGCTTGTTTCCTGAGCCCATTTCTTCGATGACTTATTTCATCCACCATTGTGATTTTCTAAATAAATAAATATTCTGTTATAGTTTGTGACTTAGCTCTGAATTCTTTCCTAGTTGGAACTCAAGTACCAAGGTTGCTGAACCCAGGTCTGTTCAGACTCCACTAGTGTAATACCTAGTGCATTCTCAAAATGAGAGAAAAAACTACACACACAACTATTTTACTAGTTAAAATACTGATCCAGAATATGATCACTTACCGTATTCTCAAGCAATCTCTGGGTGAAATGGAGCATGCATGTAAGGTAGGTTTAAGTCCCTTCTGGTTCAGAAATAAGATAGACTCAAGCAAATATATAGTGATATCACTGGGACCAGCTAAATAATTTAAAGATAGATAATTGGTATAATTGAGTTCAGTTAAAAATATGGGAAGGACAATAAAATTTATTTTCAATGACTGAATATACAGGTTATATCAAGAAATACGTACACACTTTAACAGCTTAGAGCTCAATTTTGAAAATAAAATGTATTTTAATAAGCATTGCCTTTATGATTATTCAAAGCCTGTGTTTACTTTTGGGGACTATATTTCTGTTAATAATTACCTGTTGATTGTGACCATTCAGCTCAGCTCTATAGTTATACTAATGAAAATTTGCCATGGTAAAATCATTCTATATTCATCCAGCATTTTAAAAAATGTTATTGCTTTAGAGAACTTCAAGATATAATGAAACAATTTTTAAAATATTTCAAATTTTGTAAAATAGGACTCATGAGAGTATATGACAAGAACTAAAATTATTTTGGCTGAAATAGAAAATACTAAAGAAAAACTTAATAATGGGTTTCAATTGCATGGAGGCCTGTTATACAGAGAACTCTCGATATCTCTCCCATTTCCGCTGACAGAGGAGCAAAAAGAATACAACAAAATTGATAGGATTATGGATTAACTAAAATAAGGAATCAATTTGAGACATTGGAAGTGTTATTGATGTGAAATGAATTTCTTTAAGGTGGAATTAAACACTGATTAATAATATGAAACAAATTTTAAATATTGAAGGGCAGAATATTATTTTTAACTATCATGGAAAGAGGGACTTTACTAATGTACTACAACATTTAAGAATCTAAGCATTCCTTCTACAGATAACATGAAATTTGAAATCTGCAGTACTAAGACTTGCAGAGAAACTTACCTTGTAAATTTAAAGGATCCTAGTGTTGAGATTTCTGAGAATAGGGGAGTGTGCTATCACCTGCAACTACTATATATAAGGCAATTAGAGAGAGAAAACACATTTGTGCTTCATTCCACTTGAAGGCACTCAAGTAAGCAGGCATTTTGTTACTGAATCTGAAAGAAAACCTTTCCACCATTCATCATCTTATATACCTATTCAAGATGATGGTAAGTAGCTAAGACTGACTATTATAGTGTTTCACCTTTAGTATTCTCTTAAGATTTATATACATACTGGCATTCTGAGATTCCGCAGGAACATTTATTTAATCTATAATCTCTAACTACCTAAGGGTAAATGCACTCAGAGTATTTTAATTTTGAAAATATGAAACCCAGATGGTGTGGTTCAGTAGTTGAATGTTGACTCAGGAAGCCAGAGTTTGCCAGTTCCATTCCTGGTTGGACACAAGCCAGGCTTGCAGGCTTAACTCACAATACGGAGTGTGCAGGAGGCAGCCCATCAATGATGTTGTCTTTCATCAATATTTCTCTCTATCCATCTTCCTTCCTCTATCTCTAAAGGTCAATAAAAACGTACATTTTAAAATATGCTAAAGATTTTATGTATTTTATGTACGTGTGGTCAATGGGTCTGTGTGAATGTCTGCCTGTGCTCATAGAAGATTTATGATTTTGAAAGCAAATACAATTTCTGACTCAAAAATGTATCTATTGAATTTATTATTGTGGTAAAAAAAATTAAACTTAAGAGAACTGAACTTACAGTGTAGTTCATAAGTGCTATTTCCTACTGTTAAGTTAATGTTTTATGACATCATTATGCAAGTTTTCCACAGCCATTGGAGAATTGTCCTCTATTCTCTTTTTTTTTGTGAATAAATAGCCTGAAACAATATACTCTGATAAGTGTTCTGGCTGAAAATCATATCTGCACCCTGTTGAGAAATATGGCCCAATTTAAATTAGTATTTCCAGTAAATATACAAAAACACTTTCCAAAATATATTTTAGGGATGCTACATCACCAAATGATGTATTTTCTTGGTTTCTGGGTCAATGCTCAACTGCTGAGCCACACCAGCCAGTGATGTATTTTCTAAGTAATGCAGACCAATTTGTATTCAAGTCATTTACCATCCCATTAAACTTTATAGCATACAGCATTTTCTTCAAAAGAAATGAGACAAAAAAATAAGACACATTGAAAAGGAAATAATAACTAAACTTTCTTTATTTATATTTTTTGTTCATTGAATTTTGTTCTGATGATAACACATATCTTTCACTCTGTAAAGGATAAATATGGATGCATGTTTTGGATAATATTGTAAATATGCATGCAATGTTTGTTTATTCACTTTTAAACAGACATAGAACAAATGCTAAAGCAGCAAGACATTTTTACAGTTTATTATCGGCAATTATAATTTACTAAAAATTAACAAACATTTACTGATCTCCTATGGTTGCCAGCTTCTTATTCTTACTGTGAGTTATATAGGGATCAACTAGATAGGCATTCTCTCTGATCTCACAAAGTGTACGTTATTGGGGTGTTTTCTTAATGTTTATTGTTGAAAGTATTACATTTGTCTCCCCCACACCCACACCAGCATTGACTTCTTCTAGTCCACCCGTACTTACATTATTTGGATTCAAGTGGTGGGAGGTTAGAGGAGGCTAAAAACAAACAAACAAACACCCCAAAACTTGAATAAACCATTAAGATATTTTAATAAGGAAAATGTTTATAAATAAATTGAAATGAAGTAAGGTGATCAAGATATTCTATGAAAATTATAAAAAATCAAGATATTTTTAAGAACAAGAGGCTTGCCCTTGCCGGTTTGGCTCAGTTAATAGAGCACCATTCGCCTGTGGACTGAAGGGTTGCAGGATTGATCCCTGGCCTTAGTCTGGACTGTGAGAGAGGCAACCAATTGATGTGTGTCTCTCACACCGATGCTTCTCTCTCTGTCTTACCCCCTTCCTTTCACTTTCTCAAAAAATCAATGGGAAAATATCCTCAGGTGAGGGTTAACAATAACAAACACAAACAAACAAACGAACAAGAGGCTTATCTGAGAAGGTGATATTTGATTGAACCTTTATAGTAACATGGAACTAACTTCATGAATATCTAGAGCCAGAATTTTTCCAGTGGAAGAGACAGTAAGGTCAAAGGATCTGAAAAAGGAGTTAGCTTTGCGCATTTAAGAAATTTAACAACCCCTAACTGGTTGGGCTCAGTACATAAAGTGTCGGCCTGCGGACTGAAAGGTCCCAGGTTCGATTCCAGTCAAGGTCACGTACCTTGGTTTCGAGCACATCCCCAGTGAGGAGTATGCAGCTGATTGATGTTTCTCTCTCATCAATGTTTTTAACTATCCTTCTCCCTTCCTCTCTGAGAAAAAAAAAGAAAAAAAAGAGGGCCCTTATCTTATACCATACACAAAATGGGTCAAAGATTTAAATGCAAAGTCTTAAACTATTTAGAAGAAAGCATAGGAAAAGAGTTACATGACATTGGATTTTGCAATTGTTTCTTAGATATGACAAACATACAGGAAAAAGATTTGAAAAAATAGATAAATTGGACTTCATAAAAAATAACTTTTCTACATTAAAGGACATTAGAAATGGTAAAAAAAAAAACTTATGGTATAGGAGAAATTTTTATATATTTAATAAGGGATTGATATATAGAATATTTTTAAAAATCCTATAACTCAACAATAAAAGAACAAAAAAATTTAAAAAATGGGCCAAATATTCTAATAGACATTTCCTTGAAGAAGATAAAAAATCATCAACATCATTTGTATATTGTGTATTATACAATTAGTAGAGGATAGGTGCATGAAATTCATGATTGGGGCGAGGAAGTCCCTAAGTCCAGCCTGCAACAACGCAAGTGTTCCGTGTCCTGCTTGGCCAGAGGCCCTCCGCAGCCAGGTGTGGCCAGGCATGGAATGCTTGCCTCATTGTTGGGTGATGACACAAGCAATCCCCATTCCTCCACATCCCCCAGCCACTACATGCAAACTGCCTAGAGGCCTTCTGCACCCAGGTGGAACACTTGCCTTATCACTGTGGAAAAAAAAAAAAAACACAAGAATTCTGCCAGTCCGCTAACACCACTCACTCTCAGTGGCCACCCCCTGGGAATGCAGGACTCTGGTGGAGCTGGGAGGACTGGGTGCTGCCATCTTGTGGCTATGGGTGACACCATCTTTGTGGAGGAGTGATGTTCAATTTACATATTTACTCATTACTAGATAGGATACACTTGCTACCTATATAATTTTAAAAACTGTTACCCCCATAAATTCAATATTTTTAAATACAGTAGAAAATAGTTAACAAACATGTGGAAAGAGATGCTCAACATCACTAATCATTAGGAAAATGCAAAATGAGATGTCACTTCATGCTCATTAGGATGTTTATTATGAAAAAATATAGTCAATAAGAAGTGTTAGTGAGATTGTATAGAAATTTAAATCATTTGTACAGTACATTGCTGTTGGGAATACAAAATTGTGTAGCCACTGTAGAAAATAGTATGGTAGATCATGAAAACATTAAAAATATAATTACTATATGATACAACAATTACACTTCTGGATATAAACTAAGTGGTCTGATTATTATGATCTCTGAAGGCATAATAATCTGGCCAGTCAGTGTATATCCTATATAATAAAAGGCTAATATGTGAATTGTCCCCTTGACCATTAGTTCTACCAGCAGGAAGGCCAGTCAACTGCCCTTGCATGAATTCATGCATCAGGCCTCTAATACATACATACATACATACACACACACACACACACACACACACACACACACACACAGAGTGGTCAGAGTATTATGTTATCAAAGATCATAATAATCTGGCCACTCAGTGTATACTCAAAAGATTTGAAAGTATGTTTGCGAAGATCTATTTGTTCACCTATTTTTTTAAAGAATATTTTAATATGCACTTAATAGAGAATTACATTTTATATAGAATAATGCATTCTAAAGGTGATGTTTATGGATAAACTTAAGCTTTGTAAAAATGCTTAGTCAAATTTTAAAAAAATATATTTTATTGATTTTTTACAGAGAGGAAGAGAGAGGGATAGAGAGTTAGAAACATTCATCAGCTGCCTCTTGCACACCCCCTACTGGAGATGGGCCCGCAACCAAGGTACATGCCCTTGACCAGAATCAAACCTGGGACCTTTCAGTCCGAAAGCGACCCTCTATCCACTGAGCCAAACTGGTTTTGATGCTTAGTTAAATTTTTATGACTGCCAAGATTGAGTATAGACAGAGAAGGAAACTATGTGATATGCATACTAATTTAATTATTTTAAAATTTTCTTCCCAAATAATTTTTATTTATTTATTTATTTATTGGTTATGGTATCACATAATTGTCCTCATCCCCCCATTCCCATCCCAAACCCCTCCTCATGTATGACCCCACACCCCTGTTGTCCATGACCACTGGTTAGGCTTATATGCATGCACAAAAGTCCTTTGGTTGATCTCTCCCCCTTACCTCCACCCTCTCCTACCTCCCCTCTGAGGTTTTACAGTCTGATCACTGCTTCCCTGTCTCTGGGTCTGTTTTTGTTCATCAGTTATGTTGCTCATCATATCTCCTAGATGCATGAGATCATGTGATACAAGAAATATACTTATAAGAACTGAAACTGAGATAAGCCATAATGGTTATGCTGAGAGGCAAATGAATCAGTCTGTAGTGAGTTCCCTTCTAGGCCAACAGTTCTTTTGAGTCCAAATTTCAATGTGAAACAGTTCCTTATGTGTACATGTCAGCCATGGAATTTCAGATCTGGTTGGTGGACAAATGGTGCTGGTGCAGGTCCTACCCTCTCTGGTTTGGTCCTGGGCATCCTTCAGTGACACAAAGCTGCTGTCTGCTAGCATGGCAAGATGTTGTCAGCATTTTCCACCTCTGGACTGTTTCTCTTCTGTCTTCATGGCTGGAGTAGTCCTGTCAATTCATCTCTGTTGCAGGAATCCACATGGTCTCATAGGTGATTTCTGAAAATATACAAACATAATATAAACCAAAAGTTAATAAAGGGATATTTTCTATAAATTTGAATTGGTATCCCTTTTTGGTATTTTTGTTTTTTGTTTTTTTCTTGCCCAAATGATTTTCCTCTGGCTTGTTTTGATATCATGTATGTTTTTCATGAGTATCTTGCTCTTAGCATTTCAAATGAAAGTTAATTTTCTAAAGTACAAATTTTCTAGATGTAATTTATTCACGGGATATTTTTCCTTACATGATATTTTCCACTACCACCCCTATTTTTTAATTTAAATATTAGGAGGCTTTTGGAAATTTTATAATGTAGTCTTGATAGCTTTTATATTTTAATTACCATATTTGCCGGCGTATAAGACGATTTTTTGGCCCTGAAAAATACCGTATTTGCCGGCGTATAAGAGACTGGGCGTATAAGACGACCCCTAACATTTCCACTCAAAATACAGAGTTTGTTATATACTCGCCGTATAAGACTACCCCCCACTTGGAGGCATATTTTTCAGGGCCAAAAACTAGTCTTATACGCCGGCAAATACGGTATTTGCACTAAAATATGACTGCTTTAGGTTCATTACATGTTAAACAATTTTACCATGAGATGAACTGCCAATAAGAATTTTTGTTAACACTTTAGGAACAGCTTTTTGTCCAGTACAATCAATTTTTCTAGAATATTTGCTTATTTAACTTAGCCAATTTAATTTCCTCTGAGAAATTGACTACTATTAAACTGTCAAACTCAACATTAATCATTATTAACAATAGCCAAAAGGGAGAAAAGTCCAGATGTCTATCAATGAAAAAGTGGATAAACAAAATATGGTATACTATTCAGTGATAAGAAAGAATAAAATTCTGACACATGTTACAACATACAGGGACATTGAATATATTATAATTAATGAAGTAAGTCAGTCATAAAAAACAATAATGTATGATTCCACTTAAATAGGGTACCCAGATAAGTAGGATTCATGAAACAGAAAGTAAAGTAGAGGTTGCAAGGGTCTGGAAGGAATTAAATACATTTTAGTCAACTTCAATTTTATGTGTAAATAGATAAGTGTGTATAAGTAATTCAGGAAAATCTGGAACATCATCATTTGTCAATTTATTTAAATTCTTCCTCATATTTAAATTTGCACACTACATAATGCTTAAATTAGTTATCTATCTTAAACTAAAGTTTCTTCTAACAATTATTCTTTAATATTTAAATATTAAATAATTTCAAGTATATATATTCATAAATAAGTCTACTTATTTGCACACACTATGCTTCTCATTCATTTATACAATTATTTTATGACTACTGTAATCACAGTAAGACACATAAGAGGTTATTCAAAATATTGAATCTGAATCAAAAGTACTAAGAATTTATTTTTTCCATGATCTACAAAATATTTTCACAAACTTAAAGAAGCTGAATTTTCAGTATTTTAGTTATTATTAAACATGGTGCCTAGATGGTATTCCTAAATTACAATAAACTGAATCTAAAGGTAGTTCAATAATCCCCAGTTATCTGTAGGGGATATGTTATAAGACCTCCCAGTGGAATGGAAAAAAAAATGGCAACTGGCAGGACAGAGGTGAGGGAGAGAAAGTGAGAGAGTGAAGGTATTAAAGGAAAGTGTGTGGATGTGTGTGGTGTGTATGTCAGTGAGTAAGTGCCCCTTACTCATCAACAAACCCATCAGGGGATTGCAGACCAGGCTCTCTTGGACAAGGAGAGTCTACCACTGCTGCAGGCACTCCCTGGACTGCAGGACTCAGGCATGGATCCCATTCTATCTTGAAGGGGACAGAGTCCTTTTCTAGGAATTCATAAGCACCACCACCCAGTCAGGACTTTGACATTGCCTGCAACCCAGTAGCCACTTCAGCCAAAATCCTGCTATCCCAGATGCAGACCCTTGGAACCTGGGACCTCCACCTCCAAAGGTGCACCATTCTGGCAACAGTAAGTGCAACTTCCTCCCTCCACAACAGCAGATCTCCAGACACCACATTCTCATTTCTCCAACCTCCCAGGCATCCAGGACACAACACTCCTTGGGCAGCACCTGGGAGCCACTGGGAACTCTCTCTGGGTATGATTCTGTGCAGACTAGGGAGTGCTTTCCTGCAGTGGAAATTCTGAATTCCCTCTGCATGAATAACTAAACAACCCTAGACACCCCAGACATGTAACTTCAGTGCCAGGGCACCTCAAAATGCATCAGAGCTCTGTGCCATCAAAGGTACAGACAAATGTACCTCCAGCCACTGTCTGAGCACAAGAATTTCAAAAAGTCAGGCACCCTGAGTCCATCTATCCACAGGACGCTTGTGGGAGCTGCTGTGAGTCCTTGCTTGGGTGTGATCTTGGACAAACAGGGTCATATTCCCCAGGAAATAGAAATTCTGAATTCACTAATCCTGGATACCTGCACACAGACACCTCATTAGCATAATTTTAGAGCCAAGGCCCCTCAAAGTTCATCAGACCTCTCTGCCAGCAAACCCACTGCCATAGACTGGCACATTTACAAAGGGCAGTAACCCTGAGCCCATATATCCACAGGGTCCTCTAGGGAGCTGCTTTGAGCCCCTGCTGGGTGTTATTCTGAACAGATAAGGGCACACTGCCCCTCAGTAGAAATTCTAAATTTCCCCTGCCTGATTAACTGCCTGTAGACATCCCAGCTGTGTAACTTCAGCACCAGGGACCCTCAAAGTGCATCAGAGCTCTGCACAGCCATAGTCCATAAGCATGCATTTCTAACAGGCAGGCACCCTGAGCCCATCTATCCACAGGGCACTTGTTGGAGCTTCTGTGAGTACTTGGTGTGTGTGATATTGGACAAACAGGGATGCACTCCCTCTGAAGTATAAATTCTGAATTCACTCAAACTGGAAAACCAGTCACACACACCTCAATTATGCAGATTCAGAACCAAGGCCCTTCAGAGTGCTTCAGCGTCCCTCACTGCCAAACGCACTCCAGGTACCCCTGTGAGTATCCAATGGGAGTGTATGTATATCCATGACAGGTTAGGCTGCAAAAGTTGAGTCTGCTCACCCTACAACTACAGAATTATGGAAAACACAGCCATACCTCTCCAGAGTACAAGCCTCCTGAGACCCGGTACCCCAGCAGAGGGTTCCTGAATGTCAATGTGAGTCCCTCCTGGACATGTGTGTGATTTCAATCAAGGGAACAAGACAGCAAATATTGGGATACCCCCTCCATGACTACTGACTTCTAGACATCACAATTGTACCTTTCCAGCTAACAGGCCTACATCGAGGGGACCCAAATATCTCAAGTAGGGAGCTACACTATATCACCAAGCCCAGGAGACCTGAGAGATCAAACCAGTAGCACCATCCTCAAAAGAACCAAAGTATCAAACCAATCAGACCTACAATTAAAACGTTACAGCAAAACATGGGAAGACAAAAAAGCAATTTCCAAAGATAAGAAAAAGAGGGATCGCCAGAAAAGGAGTTGAATGAAATTGAGCTAGCAGCATATTAGAGAAATAATTCTGAATAAAATTGGGAAGATGGTGGCATGGATAAACACCTGAGCTTGTTGCCTCTCACACCCACATCAAAACTACAACTAGGGATCTTATCTGAGACCTGAAAAAACCACAACTATGGAGACCACCGAGCAGCTGTGGGTCTCAGGTCGGTGTGGACACACAAATTCCACAGAAAGGTTGGATTTTGCCAGGGATAACATGGGATGTCAGGGTTCTGGCAGTGGAGGCAGCAGCTGCAGAGGCTGTGGCAGCAGAAGCTGTGGCTGCCAGGGCAGAGACAAAAGCAAGCGCCCTGCGAGACCCGGAGATATGTGGAAATCTGTGTCCACAAAAGCCCCCTGCTCTTGGGTCTGGCAAGATCTGTGAGAGTAGACGGGGGTCTGAAATGGAGGGAGAACATAAGAGTTTGAAAGGTATGCAGTCTGTTTGTAAGTGCGTGAAGACTGGTCCATCGCACACCTGACCTTGTTCCCCTGCAACCCTTTGCTTCTGATTACAAAGGAGAGACCACCCAGATTAGCTAGCCCTGAGAGGGGGAAACTGCTTTTCTGGAAGCTGGGAAGCAGAGCTGGAAGAGCCCATCTGAGAACCAGTTCAGAGGCAGCCCACTTCCACAAACTGGTATTGACTGCCAGAGAGAAAGAAGGCTAGAGCAGCCAAAAAGACAGGGACATCAATCCAGAAACACTGCCACCTAGGGGCTGAAGTACAAACTGACTGTGTTTATTATTAGTTTTATTTAATAAGAAACTAAGAAATTGCAAACTTAAAATTAAGGACTAGCTTACAACACTGAGGTAGAGCAGAACACAGGGAACTGCAATACTGTCTGAACTGAAAAACAGGAATGGCAAACAGAATAATGGAGGAAGTGAATGGCCTTCACTACTGCACACTGTTTATGCTAATTTTTATTTTTTATTTTATTTTCATTTTTTGCATCTTTTATTAAGAAACATTTTTATTCCCTTTTTCATCGCTTAATTTTACCTTTTTAATTATTACATTTTTAGGTTCAATCAGCATTATTACTACGGCTATTTTATCTTTTTTGTTTCCTTTCCCTTTCTTTTTTCAAATTCCATTTTATTTTCTCTTTATTATGCATTGGAATTAGTGTTCTTCATTCTATTTTCATTTATCTTTAGCATTGTTTAACCCTATTTCAACACGACCTTTACACAAACACTCTCTTCCTAACCTTTCCCCTTTTTCTGTCCTATTTATCTTCACCCTTTCCTGCTTTAGATTTTCCCTACTCTTTCTGTCTACCCCCTGCTAAAATTTTTACCCTACTTATATATCTCATTTCCTATCCCCTGTGCCGAGTGCATTTACACCTCACTCTTAACTGTATTAACTAGCAAAATAAAATGTTTTCTTCTCTGTCCTTTTAACACTGTTTGTATGAATGTTCATTATATTGTATTTTTATGCTTTTTAGTGAGATTATTTTGTTTATTCTTTTGTTGTTGCTGTTGCTTTGTATTTTTTATTTGCTTTGTCTTTGTTTTTTTTTTGTTGTTTTTTTTTACTTCTGTTTTCCCTTGCTTTGTTGGATATTAGTGGGTATTGTAGTTTGTATTAATCTCCAGGTACTATTGCTGGTATTTGCTGGGGTTGGTGGTTGTTCTATTGACACTTTCTCCATATATATATATATATATATATATATATATATATATATATAGTTTGTTTCCCTCTTCTCTCTTTGTCTCTTTCTTCTCTTTCTTCTCTCTCTCTCTCTCTCTCTCTCTCTCTCTCTCTCTCTCTCTCTCCCTCCCTCCTTCTCTCTTTCTTTTCCCCTGTTTCCAAATTTCATTTTGACACTACTTTTTTTTCTTTCTTTTTTCCTTTCTTTTTCTTTTTCTCCCTCCCTCTTCTCTTTTTACTCTTCTTTCACTCTTATCCCCTAATTTGCCCTTCCCAAGTGGTCACCATTATTGGAGGTTATTAACGTCACAAACACATTTCTGTTCAGTGCCTTATGTCATACCTAGTTGTGTTGTATTTTGTGCCTTTAAATCAATGCAAGAGAGAGATAGCTACATAATCAGACATCCTGAAAAGAGAGATCATGGGGAGACAAAGAAACAACTGGCATATGAAAGAAAAGCAGATATCACCAAAAAAGGAAGTAAACGAGTTAGAGACAAGCAACTTATCAGAGCAATAATTCAGAGTAATGATCATAAGATGGCTAAAAAGAATGGAAGACAAAGTTGACAATATGAGTAAAAACCAAGAGAAAATGAAGAAGAATCAAGAAGAAAGAAAAATGACATCACTACTGTAAAAAACTCAATAGAAAGCATCAAGGGTAGAATAGAAGAGGCACAGGACTGCATGAGTGAGCTAGAATACAAGATGGAAAAAAAATACTCGATTAGAGAAGCTTCTGGCAAAAAAAATAAAAAGCAGGAGGAGAGCCTAAGGGAACTTTCAGACAGTACAAAACAAAATGATATTAGAAAAATAGGAGTTACAGAAGGAAAGGAAACTGAGGAAGACTTGGAAAATGTATTTCAAGAAATAATGACAGAAAACTTTCTTGCAATAGAGAAAAAACCCACACAAATCCAAGATGCTCCCAGAGTCCAAACCAAAATGATCCCCAAAAGATTGACACCAAGGCACAATATCATTAAATTTGCAAACACCAATGACAAAGTAAGAATCTTAAAAGTGGCCAGAGACAGAAAGTTATATATAAAGGAACCCCCATCAGAATAGCAACTGATCTCTCAACATAAACTTATCAGACCAGAAGAAAATGGAATGAAATACACAAAGTCATGCAAAGGATGGGTCTGAATCCAAGAATACTATACCCTGCAAGGCTATCAATCAAAATTGAAGGTGTAATCAGGAGTTTAACAGACAAAAAAAGTCTAAGGGAATTTATCACCAGCAAACCTGAAATGCTATAAATAAAAAGGGTCTGCTGTAAAAATAAATAAAAAGAAAATGAAGAAGGAACACACAGGTATAGAATAAAAAATGGTGACAATAATACCTTTAAATGTAAATGGATTAAATGCCCCAATCAAAAGACATAGGGTAATAGATTAGATAAGAAAACAAGACCCATATATCTATTGTCTATAAGAAACCCACATCAGAACAAAAGACGCACACAGACTGAGCATGAAGGGATGGAAAAAGGTTTCCCAGGTGAATGGAAATGAAAAAAATCTGGGGTGTCTATACTTATATCTGACAAATTAGATGTAAAAGTGAAGGACATAACAGGAGATAATGAAGGCCACTTCATAATACAAAAGGGGGCAATCAAACAAAAAGAAATAACCTTAGTATACATATATATTCACCCAATACAGGAGCACCCAAATACATTAAAAAAACTGCTGGAGGACATTCAGGGAGAGATTAATAGCAATACAATCACATTAGAATATTTAAATACCCCACTATCACCTATGAACAAATCATCTAAACAAAAAAAAATCAGCAAAGCAATATCAATCATAAATGACTCACTAGACCAGAAGGAATTAATCAACATATTCAGAACGTTCAACCCCAAAGCCACAAAATATACATTCTTCCCAAGTGCACATGGGTCATTTTCAAAGATAGACCACATGTTGGGACATAGGCGAATCTCTTCAAATTAAAAATGATAGAAATCATATCAAGTATCTTCTTAGATCATAGTGGCATAAAACTGGAAATCAACTACAATTAAATAATCCAAAGAAATCAAACACATGGGGACTGAACAGCATGCTTTTAAACAATGACTGGGTTACCAGAGAAATCAAGGAAGAAATTAAAAATATCCTGGCAACAAATGACAATAAAAACACAACAATCCAAAATCTATGGGACACACCAAAGGCAGTCTTGAGAGGGTAATTCATAGATCTACAAGCTTACTGCAAAAACAACAACAACAACAAAAGGGGGAAATGCTCACAAATTAACTCTACAACTTAAAGAGTTAGAAAAAGAGCAACAAGAAAAGCCAAGTGTAAGCAGAAGGAAGGAAATAATAAAAATCAGACCGAGATAAAGGACATAGAGACCAAAGAAACAATACATAAGGTCAACACAACCAAGAGCTGGTTCTTTGAAAGGATAAAGAAGATTGATGAAACTCTAGTCAGGCTAACCAAGAAACAAAGAGAGAAGACCAAAATAAACAAAATCAGAAATAAAAGAGGTGAAATAACAACAGACTCCCTCCGAAATTCAAAAGTACTACGAACAACTTTATTCCAACAAACTGGACAAAATGGAGGAAATGGATATATTCCTAGAAAAATATAACCTTCCAAAACTCAATCAGGAAGAATCTAAAAATCTCAATATACCAGTGACTTTGGAAGAAATTGAAGTAGTTATCAAAAGCTTCTAGCAAACCCAAGTCCAGGGCCAGATAGCTTCACAGGAGAGTTTTACCAAACATTCAAGGAAGCAGTAAAACCTATCCTCCTCAGACTATTCCAAAAATTTCAAGAGGAAGGAATACTTCCAAACTCCTTCTATGAAGCCAGCATCACCCTAATACCAAAACCAGATAAAGACAACACAATGAAAGAGAATTACAGGCCAATATCCCTCATGCACATAGATGCCAAAATCCTCAACAAAATTCTAGCAAATTGCCTCCAGCAGAACATCAGAATGATCATACACCATGACCAAGTAGAATTTATTTTGGGAATGCAATGATGGTGCAATATCTGCAAATCAATAAACATGATACATCACATAAACAAATTGAGATAAAAACCACATAGTCATATCAATTGATGCAGAAAAAGCATTTGATAAAATCCAACACACTTTCCTGATAAAAACTCTCAACAAGGAGTGAATATAAGGATCATACCTCAACATAATAAAAGCTACATATGATAAACTCACACAAACATCATACTCAATAGGTAAAAACTAAAATCATTCCCTCTAAGAACAGGAACAAGATAGGGATGCCCACTATCACCACTTCTGTTTGACATAGTACTGGAAGTACTACCCATTGGGATTATTCAAGAAGAAGAAGTAAATGGAATCCAAATTGGGAAAGAAGAAGTAAAGTTGTCCTTATTTGCAGTTGACATGATATTGCATATAAAAAAAAACAAAAGACTCGATAAAAAAAACTAATAGACTTAATAAATGAATTTGGCAATGTAGCAGAATACAAAATTAATGACAAAAAATCTATGGCATTCCTATACACCAATAGTGAACTTACAGAAACAGAGACTAAAAAAGCAATCCCATTTACCATTGAACCAATAAAATTAAGGTAACTAGCAATAAATTAACTAAGGATGTAAAAGACCTATAGGAGGAAAACTACAGGACACTGAAAAAAAGAGATAGAGGAAGATGTAAACAGATGGAAGAACATACCATGTTCATGTAGTGGTAGAATCACCATCATTAAAATGTCCATACTTCCCAAAGCAATTTATAGGTTCAATGCACTTCCCATTAAAATAATAATGGCATATTTCACAGACCTAGAAATAACTCTCCAAAAATTCATCTGGAACAAATAAAGACCCCCAATAGCCACAACTATCTGGAGAAAAAAGAACAAAGTAGGTGGGATCTCAATACCAGATTTCAATCTGTATTACAAAGCCACTGTTTGCAAAACAGCCTGGCACTGGCACAAGAGAACAAACATGTAGATCAAAGGAATAGGATAGACAACCCAGATATCAACCCAAATCACTATGATCAGTTAATATCTGACAAAGGAGGCACAAATATACAATGGAGTCAAGACAGTCTCTTCAATAAATGGTGTTGGGATAATTGGACAGATACATGCAAAAGAATGAAACTGGACCACCAATTTACATCATACACAAAAATGGATAAATGATTTAAACGTAAGATGGGAAAACATAAAAATATGAGAGGAATCCACAGGCAGCAAAATCTCAGACATATGCTGAAGGAACTTCTTCACTGATACTGCTCCTAGGGGAATGGAAGCTAAAGAGAAAATAAACAAATGGGACTACATCAAAATAAAATCTTTTTTACAATAAAAGAGACCATAAACAAAACAAGAAAGCCCACTTTATGGGAAAATATATTTGCAAATGGTATCACTGATAAAGGTCTAATCTCCAACATTTACAAGGAATTCATGAAACTTAATGAAAGGAAGATTAATGATCCAATAAAAAATGGGCAAGGGACCTAAATAAAAACTTTTGGAAAGAAGACAGAAGGAAGGCCATAGGCATATGAAAACATGCTCGAAGTCACTAATTATATGAGAGATGGAAATCAAAACGACAATGCAGTACCATCGCACACCTGTCAAAATGGCTATCTTCAAAAAATCAACAAAGGACAAGTGATGTTGAGGATGTGGAGAAAACAGTATCCTCATGTACTGCTGGTGGGAATGCAGACTGGTTCAGTCCCTATGGAGAACAGTACGGGGTTTCCTCAAAAATCTAAAAATAAAACTCTCATTTGACCCAGTAATCCCACTCTTATGAATATATCCCAAGAAACTAGAAACACCAATCAGAAAGTATATATGCACCCCTATGTTCATAGCACCACAATTCACCATAGCTAAGATTTGGAAATAGCCTAAGTGCCCATCAGCAGATGAATGAATGTGAAAACTATGGTACATCTACACAATGGCATACTATGCTGCTATGAAAAAAGACGGAATTCCTACTGTTTGCAGCAGCATGGATGAACCTGGAGAGCATTATGCTAAGTGAAATAAGCTAGGTAAAGAAAGAAAAATTTCACATGATGTCACTCATTTATGGAAAATAAAGAACATTATAACCTGTTGAACAAAAAGGTAGATACAGATATAGTAAAGCATCGAACAGCGGAAAGGATGGGGAGTGTTGGGGAGGAGGGGGAGAAGAAATCAACCAAAGGACTTGCATGCATGCATATAAGCACAACCAATGGATACAAGACACTGGGCGGGAGGTGAGGGCATGCGACAAGGGGTAGGGGAGGCTGGAGGAAGGCCAATTGAGAAAAAAAAAAGGAGATATATAAACTACTACATGTAGTACTTTAAAAAATAAAATAAAATTTAAAAAAGACCCTCCAGTGGATGCCTAAAACAATAGATAATACTGAAGCCCATATATTAATATACTATGTTTTTATTCCTATACATAGATACTTGTGATACAGTTTTAGAAATTAGATACTCTAAGATATTAACAAGAATAACTAATAATAAATTACACCAATTTTAACAATATTTTGGGCTCTCTCTCTTTGCTTCTCTGTCTCTCTTTTTCTCTCTTGCCCTCTCTCTCATATCCAAACCTGATTACCTAGTCAGCTAATAAGTGACTGAGGGGCAAATAATGTATTCAGCATTGACATACTAGACAAATGGATGATTCACTTCGTGGTCAGGAGGAGTGGGACGGTGCAATATTTTATCATGCTACTAAGAAAATCATGCCATTTAATTTTTTTTGAAATTTTCTTTTTAATATTTTGGACCATTGTTGACTATGGCTAACTGAAACTACAGAAAGTGGAACCTTGAATAAAGAGGAACTACTATAGTGTATTTTCCCTTATGAAGAATATTGCATTATCTAAAAATTGATCAAATGTAAATATTAAGTGAATTGATATCTTTCTGTAAGTTTTCACTTAATTTTACATGCTGTTGCTCATAAAATAAATCCAAATGCTTTAGGTATTTTCCAAAATCTTGTATGTCTGGAAACAAAAAGTGGTGTGGTTTTCAAGAAACAGATAAATTTTTTAAAAATATATATTTTATTGATATTTTACAGAGAGGAAGGGAGAGAGATAGAGAGCTAGAAACGTCGATGAGAGAGAAACATCAACCAGCTGCCTCTTGCACACCCCCTACCGGGGATGTGCCCACAACCAATGTACATGCCCTTGGCTGGAATCGAACCTGGGACCTTTCAGTACACAGACAAACGCTCTACCACCGAGCCAAACCAGTTTCAGCAAGAAACAGATGAATTTTAAATAAGTTGTTTGAAGGGGGAAAAAACTGTCTTTCTGGAAAATCAATATGTCCTGGCCTAAAGTACAATTGACAATTGGTCATTATACTATATGGAAGTCAAGCATTTAACATTCAGTTGTTTTTTTAAAAAATATATGAAAGTGTTACATTTTTGTTAAGTTACTATGGAGAAAGTGAGGTAGGGGTAAGGTAGTGGCACTAAGGAAGAAAATAGTGTAGTGATGAGATAAAAACAATTCAGAGATGACTTTAAAAATAAAACTTGATTTTGTTTTGAAAATGTCAAAATGAGAAAAAGCAACAGTTCTGGCCTTTTTAATTACATGGAAATGTCAACCTGGCATATATTTACAGTTCTTTTTTTCTCATTATAGATAAAAATATTTTGCTCATTAGAATCTTACAGCACTGTTTGGATTCTTAGAAATCAGTTCAGAGTTTTTAAAATTTATTTTCCTCAATGACTATATATATATATATATATATATATATATATATATATATATATTGCAGAGCAAGATGGTAGAATAGAAACCCTCAGCCGAAACCGGTTTGGCTCAGTGGATAGAGCGTCAGCCTGTGGACTGAAGAGTCCCGGGTTCGATTCCGGTCAAGGGCATGTGCCTTGGTTGTGGGCACATCCCCGGTTGGGGGTGTGCAGGAGGCATCTGATCTATGGTTCTCTCTCATCGATGTTTCTGACTCTCTGTTCCTCTCTCTTCCTCTCTGTAAAAAAAATCAATAAATTTTTTAAAAAATAAATAAATAGAGTAGGAAGCCCCATACTCTCCTTTCTTTCACAGAGACACCAATAACAGAACAATTTTCTTTGTGAGAAATTCAGAAATAAGTTAACTCACTTCTGCACCCAGGCTACATCAAAGCCTGTAGGAAAATTCATGGTACCCACTGGCCATATCTTTTCTACCCATCATAGTATGGTGCAATTAGAAGGAAACTCCCAGACCCATCTTCTCCCTAGGAAGAAAATGAAAGGACTTACTATTTGTAGAATGTTGTAAAGTTTCAGGGGTCTCCCTGAAACAGGACTACTAACTTGTCTAAATCCAAATGCTGATAGGAAAGCATTCCAAGTAGGGGGCCAATGAGATCAAAGATGGATATTTGGAGTAGCACATTTGCTTGCCAAAGTTGTTCTACACAGCTCAGAATAAATGGGAGAATACTCCTAATTCCCAGGTACTCCCTGGGGATGAAAACAGTTGTTTCAACTTTTCATGTGTCTTCCCAAGGGACTGGTTTCTGTCTCTTCTGACTTATAGTGCTAATCTAGAAGCCTCAAAGCTCCAGAGAACATGAGACCTGGGCAACTTATAGCAGCTCCAGAGAACTTTCAGTACCACAGACAAACAGTAGAGGAGAAAAGGAAAGAAAAGAAAAGAGAAGAAAAGAAAAAAAGAAAAGAAAAGAAAAGAAAAGAAAAGAAAAGAAAAGAAAAGAAAAGAAAAGAAAAGAAAAGAAAAGAAAAGAAAAAGAATAGCTCTTGGAAAGAAAAAAATTGACAAATCTCTTTAATTGTGAACTTTTATGCACAGTCTGAAGATTTATCTACAGAAAATATTTGAGACTCCATCTCTTTAATTGTGAACTTTTATGCACAGTCTGAAGATTTATCTACAGAAAATATTTGAGACTCCCCAGAATTTCTGGATGTGCTAATTAGGAAAGTCTTTCCCTATATGAAACTAATATATAAAGACTAGAAGTAGGTTCCAACATAAAATTACAAAGAAGATGTAGAAATAGGGAAGCAGGGCCCAAAGAACAAAATAAACTATGGAAACTAAACCTAAAGAAATAGAATTATATGAGTGATCTAAAAACAATAATTAAAAATAATCATAATGAAAATGCTAAATGACTTAAGGAAAATAATGCATGTACAAAATGTGAATATCAATAAAGAGGCAGAAACTGACTCAAACAGAAAATCTGGAGCTGAAGAATACAATAACTAAACTAAAAATTTCACTAGTGATGACCAACATCAGATTCAATCAAGCATAAGAGAATCAGCAAACTCAAAGATCAGTCATTTCTTGTTATTTTGTCAGAGAATCAAAAAGAGAAGAGAATGAGAAAGAGTGAAGAAAGCCTAAGGGACTGAAGAGAATACATCATGTAGACTAATATATACATTACTAGAGGCCCAGTGCACAAATTCATGCATAGGTGGGGTCAGCTGGCCTGCTTCAATAGGGGCTAATTGGGCAAGGCCAGCTGGGGCAAAGGACCATGGGAAGTTGACCAGCTGGCCCTGCCCTCAATCAGAGAGGGGGTGGGATCAGAGATGGGGGATGGTCAGAGGGAGGGGTTGTGGGCATTTGGCAGACCAGCCCTGCCCCTTGGTCAAACTTCCAATAGAACTATCAGTTGGGGGGACAATTTGCACATTAGCATTTTATTATATAGGGTGTGAGTCCCAGAGGGAATAGAAAAAGATATATGAGCAAAAAGCTTAATTGAAGAACTATTAGCCACTTTCCAAAGCTGGGGAAGGTAATGAACATTCAGATTCAAGTTGCGTAATGTATTCAATTAAGAAAAATTCAAAGAAGACCACACCAAAATACATTGTAATGAAATTGTAATAAGTCAATGACAGAGAATTTTGAAAGCAGCAAGACTTTTCAAACATAATGAAGCTTCCATAAAACTATCACAAGATTTCTCAGAAGAAATCATGTAGGTCAGAAGGAAATTGAATTATATATTCAAATTACTAAAAGAAAAAAGTGCCTACCAAAAATACTAAACATAAGAAGGAGAAGGAGAAGGAGGAGAAAAGAAATAAAGTCTGTCCCAGATAAGCAAAATATGAGAGAGTTCATCTCCACTAGGCTTCCCTTATAGGAAATGCTAAGAAAGTCTCTCAAGTTAAAATGAAAGGACACTACAGAGAAACACAAGAGCATATGGAAAAATAGAATTTGCTTGTAAAAGTAAATATATAGAAAAATACCCAATACTCACTACTCTAACAATGGTTTATAAATCACTTTTAATTCTGATAAAGATGTTAAAAACAAGTACAAAAATAATGATGACAATTAAAACATGACTAGAAAAGATAAATATTATACCTGAATCATTACAATATGCTAATCACTTTTTATATACTGAAAAATTATTGACATTAACAAATGACTTTCATAAGGAAACAAAGTATATCAACCTCATTAAGTAACCTTATATCATAGAACAGAGAGCATCTTCATTGGGAAAATTAGATATAGACTGGGCATATGTTAGCTTTCATGTGTATCTTGACCAATCCTTAATCAAATGGGTTGAGAAAAATTTGATTCTGAACCTGAAAACACTACGGCCAATAAAATGAAATTCTAAAGGACATATTAAACATTTTAAAATGTGTAACTGTAAAGACCAGGAAGATTTATCAAATTTACTTCTTTCATGTTACAGTTGAGTAAATCATCCAATGAGGCAAAAATATTTATTTAAATTCTCATACATATTTACTAAAAGAGTTGGGACTACAATACTGATTTCCTAAGAAGGGATTTTTCTATCACAGAAGCTCATGAGGTCAATCAGAATGAAAAAAATACCAAGATTAAAATAGGATTCTTACTTTAAAATAATTAACAAATAGGTTTCAGTTAATTTTACTGGTAGACAATATAGTTCCCTCCTCCTCTTCCACCTCCTCTTGTTCATCCTCATCTTCTTCTAATTAATATGTGACTATTTATAATGATTTGATTTCTAACAAATTGCCCTTCTTTATACATATTTTAAAATATATTTTCCAAACTCCAGATCTACATGCATGTATAATTTTTCTACAATATAGTAATTGAAATAAAATATATTAAAATTAAAATCTTGTTATAATAATCAGACACGACTTTCTGTATTTATATTGCATTTTTACAAATCTATTATGTTTACATTATGGCCAACATATCTCTCCTCTCATTATAAAATATTAGTGTGTCATTTGTTAACACTTGGTTTTAATGTAACCTCTTCCTGGATGCAGTGTTAATTGTATTTTGGAGTAAGTTTGGCTCCTATCTTAATTGGCTCTATTTTAATTTGAAGTGGTGCAGTTTGGAATATGCTGACAATTTAAAGACCCTTTTCAAAGGTTTAAAAGAAAGACAAAGAAATACTCTTATCCAAAGTATTGGCATGCAATGACTTAGTTTTACATTTTAAAACTTGGCTTTGTATAGTGAGGTAGAAAAGTCTCTTTATACTGTAAATATGAGAAGAAAGTATAATGGGAAATTATAGTTGGAAAAATAGCCTCTCTCACTCTCTGAAAATAATCTAAGTATCTATTGAGAGATGAATGAATAAATTGTGCTTTGTACATATATTATATCTGATATAATATATAGTGTATTTTATATGTTTGTCTTCATATATGCATATATAATATTATATTTATATATCCATATAATATTCATCATTTAAAGAAGAAATACTGCCATGAAGCAACATGGATGAGCCTGCAGGAAATTATGCTATGTGAAAGAAGTCATATATAGAAATATAAATACTGCATGACCTTACTTTATGTGGAATCTAAAAAAAGTTAAACTGAAAAAACAAAGAGTAGAATGGTAGTTGTCAGGGGCTTGAGGTTTAAGAAAATGCGAGGATGTTGGTCTAAGGGAACAACGTTTTAAGTTATGCAGAATGAATCAATACTAGAGATCTAATCTACAGCATGGTGACTATAGTTCATATTGTATTGTATTCTCAGAATTTGATGAGAGTAAATCTTAAGTGTTTTAACCACATATAAAAATGATAACTATGCAAGCTAATAGATGTGTTAATTAGCTTGATTGAGGTTGTAATTTCATAATGTATATGCATATCAACATAAATTTATCCAATTTCAATTTATCAATTAAAAGTCAATAATCTAAAAAAAAGTGAAATCAGAAACAAAGATATTTTCCTGCTCAAAAGAACATTTTATCTTTTTAATAATATTGTATGGCATAAGTCTGACCTATTCCCAATACTTCAAAGGAGAAGAATAGGAGAATTCAAAAACTGCACATGTGTGAAGAAATTCTCATATATCTGTATGACTAGAAAATAACATAAACATTGAAATAAAACTGGAAAAGTGTCTATCAAGCTTTTCACCAGTCCTCTGACTTTAAAGTTCTTATTGAAACAAAGAGACAATAAGTTGTTTAGCAAAATATAGACATTTTTATCAGATTCAAGTAATTTGTTTAGGTGATTCCTGGATATTCTTCTCACCTTCTATTGCTTGAACAGCAAAGTTTCTGTAAGTCTATGTGGAGTAGCATAACATAGCAATATGAGGGATTAGTCTAAATATTTCAGAGTGTTGTCCCCATGTTCTAGAAATTACTTGTTACATAACCAGATTATATAATATTCTCTCTTAGGAAGCTGGATTGATTGTATGATTGCCTGAAAAAGAGTATCAGTTACTTCTTCAAGCAACACACATTTCCTTTTCTTAAGGTTTATTAATCCATTCATTTATTAAAAATTTATTGCACTTCTATTACATCCATAACATAATACAATAGTTACTTGAGGGATATAAAATATGTAATACAATTCTAATTTTGAATAAGATAGAAAACTCGTTGAAGTTTTGGTTTCCTTGCTCAATCCTAACACCTGAGAGACAGTGATAATAGTTCTAAAAAATGTAGTCAGCAATAAACACAAATACATTGAAAAATCTCTAGAAAGTCCAAGGTGGAAAGAAGAATTATGTCCACAGGGAATTACAAACTGTAGCAGAAAATAAACATGAGCCACAGGTAAGGATAGGTTCAAAGAAACTTTCTAATTCATGAATTAATGCAGAAGTCTTTTTAGGTAACTGCTATGTGCCAGGTACTGTTCTAAGTATTGAGGATATAGCAAAGAACAAAACAAGAATTGCTGCCTCATGGAGCTTACATTGTAATAGGAGCCAAACAACATACTAAATAAGTAAAACATAAACATGTCAGTAGGTAATAAGCAATATAGAGAAAACTAAATCAGGAAAAGGTATAAGGAGTTGCAGGGAACACATGAAAATTTAAATGTCTTCAGGGAAGGCCTGTGCTAGGAGGTAATCTATAATAATAAAAGCTTAATATGCTAATTAGACCAGACATCCTTCTGGAAAACCTTCTGGACAAAGCTGGGTTGCTAGGGAAGCCCAGGTCCCAGGTGACAGAGGGAAGGTAGTGCTGGCAGCCAGGGGAAGGAAGGCCTACTTTTGCACAAATTTTGTGCATCCGGCCTCTAGTAATTGAATAAAGATATATAGGTGAGAAAAACTATAGATTTTTTTTCTGAGAGAAGAGACTTCCAGGCTCAACAAATATACTGAGGTGGCAGTGGCTCTGTGTTTGTTCGCGAAATAAAAGGGACCAATGTGACCATAATAGAATAATTGAAAACATAATGTCAGAGATATCATGGTGAGTGGAGGCAGGTCATGTACAGCCTTACAGGCTAAAGTGAGGACTTGGCACTTCATTCTAATCTAAATGGCATGGGAAGCTATTGAAAGGCTGTGAATAGAGATTAAAATTATATGACAGTTTTAAACAGCATTTCCCTAACTTGTGTTTAAAATACAGACTGAAAAGAAATAGGTGGGAAAATGGGGTTGGGGAACAGTAAGAAAGCTACTTGAGTAATTCAGGTGAGCAATATTATTCCTTTGTCCTAGGAGAGGATTTCCAATCAGCATTATTGACATTTGAGACAGACTATATTTTCTTGTGTATGTATTGAAGAGAGGCACTGCTCTGTGTATTGCAGGATATTTAGCAGCATCCATGGCCTCTACAAACTGGATTCTATTAGCAATGCCCTCCGCTAGTTGTGACAACCAAAAATGCTCTCAGGTATTGCCTAATGTCCTGAATAGCAAAATTACCCTCAGCTGTTGGAATCATTTTTCCAGGATAATTATGGGATAAGTGGAGAGGAGTTGTTATATTCTGGATATGTCTTGCAGGTACAGTCAACATGATTTTCTGGCAAATTTTATGCGGTGCAAGGGAAAAGATCAATCCATATATCTAAGAATTTTGGTTTTAACAACTGGAAGAATAGAGCTTATTAACAAATACTATGATCAACTCAATTGAAATTAGGAAGATTTCAAAAAGCAGATTTGGGTTAATAATTAGTCATGTTAATTTTGAGATTCTTATGAGACATCAACTGAAGATAGTGCCCCATTTTTCCATATAGTTCTGTGTATGTAAGTGTTGCCATGGAGAAGAGAGCAATAATGTTGGACCAATTTCAACCAGAGGTCATCTATCTGTGGGGAAATTTTTAAGGGTAGAGAAAATGCCTAGTATAAAGGTGATAATATGAGAGAAGTGCTCATACATAATTGGAATGGGAAGACAATAGCATTGTGAATAAGAGGCTGACTACATATTTCTCCTCACCCTGATGCTTAGGTATTTTTTTGACACATTGAGTATGATTGGGCTATGGGTTTTTCATATATGATGTTGAGGTATGATCCTTTTATGATGTTGATGTATGATCCTTCTATTCCCACCTTGCTGAGAGTTCTTATCAAAAATTGGTGTTGGATTTTGTCAAATGCTTTTTCTGCATCAATTGATATGACTATGTGGTTTTTATCTCTCAATTTGTTTATGTGATATATCACATTTATTGATTTGTAGATATTGTAGCATCCTTGCATCCCTGGGATAAATCCTACTTGGTAATGGTATATGATCTTTCTGATGTCCTGCTGAATTTCATTTGCTAGAATTTTGTTGAGGATTTTGACATCTATGTGCATGAGGAATATTGGCCTGTAATTCTCTTTCATTGTGTTGTCTTTATCTGGTTTTGGTATTAGGGTGATGCTGGCTTCATAGAAGGAGTTTGGAAGTATTCCTTCCTCTTGGAATTTTTGGAATAGTCTGAGGAGGATAGGTTTTAGTTCTTCCTTGAATGTTTGGTAAAACTCCCCTGTGAAGCCATCTGGCCCCAGGCTTTTGTTTGCTGGAAGCTTTTTGATGACTGCATCAATTTCTTCCACAGTTATTGGCCTATTGAGTTGTTTAGATTCTTCCTGATTGAGTTTTGGAAGGTTTTAATTTTCTAAGAATATGTCCATTTCCTCCAGGTTGTCCAGTTTGTTGGAATTGAGTTGATCAATTGAGTACTTGTTAACAATCCTTTGTATTTTGGTGGATTATGTTGTTATGTCTCCTCTTTCATTTCTGATTTTGTTTATTTGGGTACTCTCTCTTTGCTACTTGGTGAGCGTGAGTGACTAGAGTTCCATCAATCTTGTTTATACTTTCAAAGAACCAGCTCTTGGTTTTGTTGATCTTTTGTATATTTTTTGTCTCTATGTCATTTATCTCTGCTCTGATCATTATTATTTCCTTCTGTCTGCTTACAATGGGCTTTTCTTGCTGGTATCTTTCTAACTCTTGAGTTGTAGGGTTAATTTACTATCATTGTTTCTTGTTTTTTGCAGTAGGCTTGTAGAAAATGAGAAAGACTGAAAATAAATGAGCTATACATTCAATCTAGAAAGCAAGGAGAAAAGCATTAGAGTAAATTTTAAATAAAATGAGAAATAGCAAATAATTTAGTCAAATAATTTACAAATGTAAATCTAGTTTGTTAAAAGGAGTTAGAAAAAGGGTAGATAAGTAGCAAGATTAACCAATAAAAATAAAAGCAGAGAGACTAAATAAATACTGAAAAGTGGGTGATAACTAAAGATAAAAGAGTAATAGCAATATAAAATAACATTATAATCAAATATATGTGTTTGAATAAATAACAATGTACTTCTGGAAAAATATAGGGTCAAGATAAAGATATAATGAAAGAGCAAAATGGAAAAACACAAATAGTCATTATAGATATCAAGATCATAACAAAAATTTTTCTGCTATTGCACATATCAGTGCCAACAGCCCCATAATCAGACAATTATACAATTGAATTCTATGAAACATTCAATAAACATATAATGCATATTCCTATTTTGTACAAATAGTTAAAGAAAATAAATTAAAATGGTTAAAGTGTCCAAAAATATTTTAATAGCTTTATTGAGATATATTTGGCATATTATTAAGTGTTAACAATAATGTAGAGTAGTAGGAAACATTATGTACCGCTAGTGAGAATGCCAACTGATGCTCATTCTGGATAGCAAACTTACAGTACTTAATGAAATTTAAGAATGTGTATATCTTGCCTTAACCAGTTTGGCTTAGTGGATAGAGCATGGGCCTGCAGACTCAAGGGTCCCAGGTTCGATTCTGGTCAAGGGCATGTACCCTGGTTGCAGGCACATACCCGGTAGGGAGTGTGCAGAAGGCATCTAATCTATTATTGATATTTTACAGAGAGGAAGGGAAAGGGATAGAGAGTTAGAAGCATCAATGAGAGAGAAACATAGATTATATATATATTAGAAGAATGTGTATATCTTGCCTGCTGGCATGGTTCAGTGGTTAAGCTTTAAACTGTGAACCAGGAGGTCACAGTTCAATTCCCAGTCAGGACACATGCCCAAATTGTGGGCTTGATTCCCAGTGTGGGTCATGCAGGAAACAGCTGATCAATGATTCTCTTTCATCATTGATGTTTCTATTTTTCTCCCTCTCCCTGCTTCTTTGAAATCAATAAAATATATTTTTAAAATAATGTGTATATCTCATTCCCATATTTCTATCTCAGAAAAACTCACATAGTTTTGTTAAAAAGTGAGATATCTCTTTTAGTATGTTACCTAACATGGTAGCTGCTTCTTTGCTAAGTAGAAACCTACTGCTGGTATCACTTAGAATGCTTTGTTTAAAATACACATATTAAGATGTTAACAATGTATCATGCCTGGCAAAATAAATACCATGCGTTTATTTCTATTTTACTCTGATGTTTTACTTTTTGGTTGTATCAACTTGTGTATTAAATATAATCATGTTCTGTTTAAAAAAAATAAAACACATTATTAAGAACTAACCTCTGGGCATATGATTCAGTAGATTTGGGTTGGGGTCCAGACATGATTTATTTTATAAAATCTTGACACACAATTCTGACATTTAACCCTTAGTTAAGATATAGTGATGTGCCGAAACTGCTTTGGCTCAGTGGATAGAGCATTGGCCTGTGGATTGAAAGGTCCTGGGTTCGATTCCAGTCAAGGGCATGTACATTGGTTGCGGGCATATCCCCGGTGGGGGGTGTGCAAGAGGCAGCTGATCAATGACTCTCTCTCATCGATGTTTCTAACTCTCTATTCCTCTCTCTTCCTCTCTGTAAAAAAAATCAATAAAGTATATATTTTTAAAAAGATATAGTGATGTGGTGGAGTTATATACCCAAAAGGACCTTTATCCAGGAATTTAATTAAATAATTTACAAAGTCCACCCTGGACTAAAAGTAAAGAACAAAGAACATAGAGAGTCAAGCAAAGCATTCATTCTCCAGTTTTCCTTTAATCTTTATATTGTGTTATTTATCAGACTCAGAGAAGTCAAAAATTCATCCCATTAGCGCTAATAAATGCATTTTGGAACAGAGTATGCATTCATTAATGCTTTGGGAGAATTTATACCAAACATGTTGAAGCCTATTTCATGTGAAGTTGGTTTTCTCCTAGGATTTTTTTTTGCTAAAAATAAATGTGTGGAGGGCACACAATGCAAATCATGCATCATAGAAATGTACACTTGCAACTTATATGATCTTATTAACCAATGTCATCCCACTAAGTTTAATTTAAGAATAATAAAATCACTTCATATTCCATTGGGTATATTTGACTTGGAGTTATGGAAAGCACACAGGGTTTCTATTTCTCCCATCATTTTCACAAATTCTGTGCCCAAAGAAAAATCATTAATCCAAATCATTTCCTATAAATCAATGTTACCATATAGCCTCTGGGTGCTAGAAATCACTATCTATTGGCTGAGAGTGAGAAAATGAGAGAACTCTGAGGTTAACACTACTCCCAACTCCAATTCCCAAATAACCCAAAAAGAAGTTTATCAGGTTGATCTTCAGAACTTGTTTGCTGGCTATTGTTATTTGAGCCACATGCCCCTTGTCTCTCACCAACCCCCACCCCTCAAGCCAAATGGATCAATCAGCAAATAATTTCTGTGTTTTATTTACGCGTAAAATGCTTAAAATGGGATAAAATCTTACCTCCAAATTGAGAGTTGAAGTACAATGTGCCAATGAATCTAAAGCTTAACAAACTGATTATGACTTTTTCTGGGAAGAGAGAATGGAGTGAAAAAGGGGCATGAAAGAGGAGCTGAGAGTGAAGAGCATATCCCTAAGAGAAAAAGAAAAGAAGAAAATAGAGTATATATCACTGACTTCAAACTTTTCTACAGTGGATTCACCTAAGTCTTTCTTAGGCAAAGACAAATAGATAGCTAAGTAATAGTTGTAGGCTTGACTTTGGTAAATTTAAGTTAACACTGCTTCACAGGATTTACGCAGATTTGTCTCAACCCAGGAGATTTTATTGAAGGCTATTTGGGGAATTTTTATTGAGGAATTGTTACATTTTAAAATTCTAACTTCATGATTCATAGTCTTTCGTACACAGTGCTTTTTAAGGTAGTATAAGCGCCTGGTTAAACAGAATACTTTTCTTTATGGCAATGCTAAATAACAGAAGAGCTACTCTCTTACCCGAATCTTTCCTATGGGCTTTATGATGAAGCAAAGTAAATTGGCAAAATAAAGGTGAAATAATACTAAAGAAAAACTAGGTAAAAAGTGAAAATTCTTTTCAGTCAATATTTCTCTGTTTAGAGGTTTTCTACTCTATACAAATTTAGTTTCAGCCTTAGGTGATAAGAGAAAATAACATTTGACACTGTAGCAAGAAACCTGTCCAGAAAATTATTTTTATTTGAAAGCTGGAAAATTGATAATAGGAACTGAACAATGATGGGAAATTGGGCTATGGCAGTGATAACATTCTAGTGGCATTCTGTCTTTTGAACATTGAGCAAACAGTATAACTCAATATCCTCCACATTTCCCAGCTTACTACATTCAAGAAAAGTGGAAGAATAAAGCATTATCTTTTAGCAAAGTTAAAGGAATGGTATGATTATAAGCAGAAAGTTAATTAGAGAAGAATGCACTGAGGACTTACTGGTACCATGACCTTGGGCAAACTTTTCCTTGGCTTTAAAATTACAATATTAATATCAACATTACAGAATTGTTTTAAGACTTAGAAATAATATAACTAAAGGATCTTGTACTTTATATGTGTATTTAGTAAATGGTAGTGATTATTGTTACCTTTCCTAATTCCAAACAGAGTTTATCTTGGAAGAACTCAAAAGCAAACCCATATTGTAGTGAATTTTTAAAATATATTTTATTGATTTTTCACAGAGAGGAAGAGAGAGAGATAGAGAGTTAACAACATCGATGAGAGAGAATCATCAACCAGCTGCCTCCTGCACACCCCCCACTGGGGATGTGCCCTCAATTTAGGTACATGCCCTTGACCAGAATCGAACCCGGGACCTTTCATTCTGCAAGCCGACGCTCTATCCACTGAGCCAAACCAGTTTCGGCTATAGTGAATGTTTTGATAAATAAAGTGTTACCAATGAATTTTCCTACCTGATTTCAAATTAAAATTGCTGTATTATTTTTGAAAATTCAACTCAATGTATGGCATAGGGCAATGTTTGAGAGCATGATGAGTAAACTAATGTGGAATATTTTTTTTAATGAGATACTGTGACTACATTGTATTTTCTTCTTTATTGAGGTATTTTTCCATAGCTATGCTCAAAGTGAAAATCTATAAATGCAATTATAAACCACATTGCATAAGTTTCTTAATGAGCATCTCTTCATAAAACAATCAAAGATTTATGTCCAAAAATAAGATAAAATGAATGCATCTAATTTCTTTTGGGTGAAGAAATACTGTGTATACATTTTATTTGAAACAGAAAGACACAGATCATTTCATGAAATTTGGTGTTCCATAGTTATAGCTCTTCACCATTGAATTATTATTATGCAAAATACAAATTTTATGGAGTGATACTTGTTACAAATTTGGATGCTTAATTTATGTGGTTAAAACAATTAAAACTTATTTACTTCAAATATAAATATTATTACTAAAGATAACTCCAAAATTCATAAAAAGCAAATAGTAGATACTTTAAAAAATACTCAAGCCACTACAGAAGAAAAGGTGAAGAAATAGAATGGAATGTGCATAGTAGAAGGATTTTCTCAAAATTTTTAAAACTTGGACAACCTACCCAGCAGGCGTGTCTCAGCAGTTGAGCATTGACCTATGAACCAGGAGGTCATGGATCAATTCCCCTTCAGGCACATGCTGGGGTTGCTGGCTAGATCCCCAGTGGGGGCTCAAGCAGAGACAGCCAATCATAATCATGGATGTTTCCATCTTTCTCTCCATCACCCTTCCTCTCTGAATTCAACAAAATATATTTTGAAAAAACGAGGACAACCTATCACTTCTATGTCAAAAGTTAAGATAAAAGATTATTTTACATGAAATATGAAATCTAGGAGAAATTGCTAAGAAAAGATTTTAAAATCCTATGATTTTAGCATTGTGGTGTTAATGTTATACTGTTGTTTAAACTAAAACTACATGTTTCTGTCACTAGATGATGTTAGGATTGGAGAAGTTTTTATCTGATGGTTAGGATGGAAATGTATCAAATCAGATTAGCAAAGTCCTATATCCCCAAGGTATGGTTACATTTCTAGATTCCCAATGGGGGCCTAGTCTGCCAGATCCTGCATTCCACCTGGAATAAAAGGATGAGGTGAGGAGATCTCTCTTTAGAGTCAAGCCAAAGAGATCCAAGAGCTACTCATCACCCTAGCTCATTTTGATCAGTGGATAGAGCATCAGCCTGTGGACCAGAGAGTCCTGGGTTTGATTCCAGTCAAGGGCATGTACCTTGGTTGCAGGCTCCTCCCTGGCCCAGGCCCTGGTGAGGGCTTGTGCAGGAAGCAACCAGTCAATATGATACATTGATGTTTATCTCTGTCTATCCCTCTCTTCCACTATCCCTAAAAATGAATGTAAAAATATCCTCAGGTGAGTAAATAAATAAATAAGACTATAAATTTTTTTAAAGGAGCTATTTTTCAACTGTAGGAGTAATTACCTATAATTACCTAGAATAGTCTGTGCTAGAAATAATTCTAGATGTCCCTCAAAATTCCTTCCCCCGGGTATATATGGCCCATCTAATTACCTTCTTTTGAGTGTGGGTAGGATCTGTGAATATTAGTATGTATACTAATGAATTGACTTTGAGGTATTCAAAATTAATCTAATCCTGCATGTTCTGATATTTCAGAGGAGGCTTAAAAGACGAAGTGCCATAGAGATGAAAATTAAACTACAATGAGAGGCCCTGAGCACAGGACCAAGATATTCAATGCCTAGCATCCTATTCACAGAAACTGTAAGATAATAAATTTGCATTGTTTTAAACTACTAAGTTTGTGGTAATTTACTATACAGTAATAGAAAAACTGCCGAGTATCTACCATCAATAAATCATCAAAAAAGTGCTGGTGAGGATGTGGAGAAAAAGGAAACCTTGAGCACTGCTGGTGGGAATGCAGACTGGTGTAGCCACTGTGGAGAACAGTATGGGGTTTCCTCAAAAAATTAAAAATGGAACTCCCATTTGACCCAGAAATCCTCCTTCTGGGAATATAACCTAATAATCTCAAAAACATGAATCAGAAATAATATATGCACCCCTGTGTTCATAGCAGTGTTATTTACAATAGCTAAGATTTGAAGATGTCCCAGGTCCCCATCAGCAGATGAGTGGATTAAAATATTGTGCATTTGCACAATGGACTGCTACACAGCTGTAAAAAATAAAGAACTTTTAATATCTGCAGTCTTCACTGGACCTGGAGAGTATTATACTAAGCGATAAAAGCCAGTCAGAGAAAGGTGTCACAATTAACAAAATAAACTGATGGACAAAATAGATCCAGAGACATAGAAGTATGGAATATACTGTTAAACCTCAGAAGGAAAGCAGGGGAAGGTGGGTGGAAAGAGATCAACCAAAGAACTTGTATGCATATATACATAACCTATGAACACGAACACGGACAATAGGGTGGTGAAGGCCTGTGGGGGGCAGGCTGGAAGAGATCAATGGAGGATAAAGGGGAGACATATACCGTATTTGCCGGTGTATAAGACGATTTTTTGGCCCTGAAAAATACGTATTTGCCGGCGTATAAAATGACTGGGCGTATAAGACGACCCCCTAACATTTCCACTAAAAATACAGAGTTTGTTATATACTCGCCGTATAAGACTAGCCCCACTTGGAGGCATATTTTTCAGGGCCAAAAAATCGTCTTATACGCCGGCAAATACGGTATAATACTTTCAATAATAAAGATTTTAAAAAAGAGTTGTGTGACATTTACACAATGGAATCTATACTAATAAAAAAAGTAATGTGCAAATTGGTCAGTAGGCCCTCAGAGTAATGGCTAAACAGCAGGCTTTGTGGGGTGACAAGGCTGGCAGAGGGGAAGCAGTGAGGGGTGACCAAACAACCAAACAGCTGGTTGCATGGGGCAACCAGGCTGGCAGGGGGGACAGTGAGGGGTGACCAGGCCGGCAGAGGAGGGCAGCTGGGGTGACCAAGCCAGCAGGCAGAGGCAGTTAAGGGTGATCAGGTTGGTGGGGGGGGGCAGGCAGTTAGGTGCAATGAGGCAGGCAGTCAGGTGAGCAGTTAGGAGCCAGCAGTTCTGGATTGTGAGAAGGATGTCTGACTGCCAGTGTAAACCCCCAAGGGGCCCCAGATTGGAGAGGGTGCAGGCTGGGTTGAGGGGATCCTTCTCCATGCATGATTTTTATGCACTGGGCCTCTAGTACTACTATAAAAAGGAAGGAAATCTTACCTTTTGCAATAGCCTGAATGGGCCTAGAGAGTATTATGCTGTGAAATAAGCCAGTCATAGAAAGAAAAATACCATATGCTCTCACTTATATGTGGCATCTATTCAGCCAATTAAACTGAAAAACAAAACAAAAGCACAGGCTTGGATGCATAGAACTGACTGACCCCTGTCAGAGGGGAAAGGCTTGGGGAATGAATGGAAGAAGGTAAAGAGATTAGCCAGAGAACATACACTAGTAAACGTACATAGCTCATGGGTACAGGCAACAGTGTGGTGACAAACAGAGGGAAAGGAGATGTAGGGGTTGGTAGAGGTGAGCAAAGGTAGGGGGCATGGGGACATCTGTAATAGTGTCAATAATAAAATAAAGTTTTTTTTTAAAAAAAGAGAAAGATGAAGTATTAATTCTCTGCTGCCACTGGTTTTGAAAATACAGCTCTGTGATTTTGAAAGCTAGAAATAAATGGGATGTATCAACAAACATGTGAGCTTGGAAAAGAAGCCTGAGCATCAGATGAAACCCCAGTCTGGCCAACTCTCTGATTTTGGTTCACTGAAGCTCTGGGAACAGGGCCCAGATACTCAATGCCTAGAATCCTATTCATAGAAACTGTAAGATAATACATTTGCATTGTTTTAAATTAAGTTTGTGGTAATTTGCTATGCCACAATAGAAAAATAATACATAGTTTAATTATGTTTTGTCAAAATAGGAAGTCTCAGTTGAAATACAAAAAAAAAAATGTAACGATACAATGGGATATGCAAATATGAAGGAAGTGAAGACTAAAATAAAAGGGAGTGGTTAAAGTGGCCATAAATGTCAAGAGGAAGACAAAGTGAGAAGTAGAGTGAAAGGTAGAGGTGGGCAAATAGACCAGATAAGGGTCTAGATTTGTTCTGGTCTACTCTGCCAAATTAATATCAATAGCTCTTATTCTGGAATGTGAACTTTAGAAAACACTTTTTTTTCTTTCTTTCTTTCTTTTTTTTTTTTTTACCAACTAGAGAGTTGAATATTGTTCCTATCATCACTGGCTTTCTAAACAATGAATAAAGTCAGAGGGTAAATGTGTGACCTAAATAGCGCAAGAGAAAAAAATAGTGGAACATATTGGATAATAATGGAGAGGGGGAAAATTATGGAGAGCATTGTGCTAAATTAAATAAATCAGTAAGAGAAAGACTAGTGCCATATGATTTCATTCATATGTGTAATATAATGAACAAAATGAACTAACAAGCAAAATAGAGACAGATTCATAGATAGTGAGCAGGCTTATAGCAGTCAGGGGGTGGGACTTGGGGTAATGGGTGGGGGAGTAGTGGAGGGATTGAATAAAAAAGAAAAAAGAAGAGAGAAAGACAAAAACCTATGGATACAGATAGTTGCATGATAATTGTGGGAGGTGTGTATGCAAGGGTATAGGGACATTAATGGAAATAGATGAAGATGACTTGGGGTGGTGAACACATAATACAGGTACAGATAATGTGTTGTGGAATTGTACATCTGAAACCTATGTAATTTTGTTAAACAGTGTATCTCCAATAAATTCAATAAAAAGAAAAATGTGTTTGTGAAAACAACCGAAAGCAACAAACAAACAAGAAAACCAAAAACTCATAGACAGATAATATTATGGTAGTTACCAGAGGGAAAGGGGTGGGAATAGTAAAGGGTAAAGGGGATCAACTATGTGATGATAGAAGATTTGACTTTGGATAGTGCGCACAAAATGCAATATGCAGATAATGTATCATAGAATTGTACAGTTAAAATCTGTATAATTTTATTAACCACTAGAAGACTAGTGCATGGATTTGTGCAACAGTAGGGTTCCTTGGCTTATCCTGCACCCTCTTGCAATCTGGGATGTTATAATGCCTGTTTGGACCAATCCCCACAAACCAGGATAAGGGACCCCACCAGTGCATGAATCTGAGCACCAGGCCTCTAGTATGCATGTAAGATCTTTGGTTAATCTCCTCCCACCAATCCCCCTGTCCCCTGTGATTCATCAGTCTGTTCCATGTTTCCATGCCTGTGTGTTGAGCGTGTGCCCCCAGGTGGTCATTGCGCATCATAGCTACTGGTTGAATAGTCAGTCAGTCACTTAGGCTCATATATATAATTATCACCCCAATAAATTTAATTGAAAACAAATTTTAAAAAATGATGCACGAACTGATGAGATGTACAGTATGGAAAACTTGAATAATCTTAGAATGTGTTATCAAATTTGTAGTGAGAATTTGTAAGGAAAATGATGACATATATTTGTATGTTTATTTTAAACAGTTTATTTTCTAGTAGTGTGCCTAGTCCCTAGTGATTTTAAAAGTCTGAGTCTCTTTTGCCATACCCAACTGATGTCTACTGCTGACTTAGTAGGACATTGAAGCATTGCTTGCCCCCAAATTACTGTGCTCTAACTACTAATGTGATGTCCAGATAATTTATCTTGACCTTTATTCATTACTAAGTGCATGCCTGGAGCACAAAATTATACTGCCATATACTCATGGACTTTTCTACTTCCTGGACTACTTCTCCCTTACCTTCCATGATTTAGAGGATTCATATCCATTCACTTGTGCTCTGTTGGGAAAATAGCTATACTTGGTTAAAAGTGAGACAGAGCATTTTAATTATAGCCCTTTAATACTCTTATCTCCGTTTGCAACAACACATTTATTTAAATTGTGTGAAATTTTAATAAATTGAGGACAATGATCATGAGCCCTAAAGCTTGCTGATTTCAAAATGTAGTGGGAGGATGAGCTCCAGATAAAGGGCAATAGATTCATTTGTGGGTAAGTTGTTATAGGTATAAGTTTTCAGGCCTAAACTTCACAACATTTGATCTTGAATGCAGGAAACTACACTTAAAATTTGCTCCTCAGGTGATTCTTATGAAAGAACAATTTTGAGGACCACAAGATTAGAGCATTTTAGAGATATAATATACATATTTCACATTTTGTTTCATATCCTTGTTGTAACAAATTGTAAAGAAATGTCACTACTTGTTAATGTATTAGTTTCCTCTATCCACTTTAATATTTTAATGCAAATGTCAAATTTACAGTTTAAGTATTCTCTCAACATTATATATTTACTAGAGGCCTGGTGTATTAAATTCATGCATGAAGGAGTGTGTCCCACGCCCAGCCTGCACCCTCTCCAATCTGGGACCCCTTGAGGGATGTCCGACTGCACATTTAGGCCCAATCCCACCAGACAGTTGGACATCCCTCTCACAATCCAGGACTGCTGGCTCCCAAGCACTTCCACTGCCTGCCTGCCTGCCTGATTGTTCCTAACCACTTCTGCCTGCCAGCCTGATCACCCCCTAACCACTCCCCTGCCAGCCTTATCGATGCTTAACTGCTCCCCTGTCAATCTGATGCCCCTAACTGCCCTCCCCTGCCAGCCTGGGTCCACCCCAATAGTCCTCCCTTGCAAGCCTGGTCACCCCCAACTGCCCTTCCCTGCAGGCTGGGGTTTCTCCCAACTGTCCTCCCCTGCAATCTTGATAACCCTCAACTTCCCTTCATTTCAGGACTGGTCCCTCCCAACTGTCCTCCCTTGCAGGCTATCTTGTGGTGGTTATCTTGTGTCCACATGAGGCGGACATCTTTGACTACATGGGAGGTGTCCATCTTTTGTGTTGGAATGATGATCAATTTGCATATTACCTCTTTATTATATGGGAGAACATGATTGCAAATACTAGATTGGCTTTTATGGGTTTGTTTTCTTCCATGATCAGCATTTAAAAATGAAGAGTGTAAAAAGGTTACTTTAAAGATGAGACAATAAGAAACTAAATAAATAGAATTCAAAAGAAATACCATTCACTGGTAAGACATGATTATTAATAAATTGTTATATTTGCTCATTATTGGTTCTAATATTTAATGCCCCAAGCTTGCAAGTATTAACTTAGTGCCAGCATCATAGCAGGTCAGAGTGTTTTAGCATATTTATTGAGATAAATATATCTCACTGAAATATTTTATATAAATATTTTTATTATTGATTTTTTTTTACAGAGAGGAAGACCCCCGACCGGAATCAAACCTGGGACCTTACAGTCCGCAGGCCAATGCTCTATCTACTGAGCAAACTTGGTTTCAACTCACTGAAATCTTAATATGATTCACATACAATAAATAAGCTATTACCATAGGAATGTTTTAAAACTTAAAGAAACATTTGAGTTTTGTATTCTGAGATCTGCAGTGGACAGCATGTTTTAGTTTTATTTGCTCACGTGAAAACAAGAGGGAGTTCAGTTAAAGTAAATTTTGCATCTGTGAAAGAATATTTCTCTACGTAGTACTGTTGAACAGCAAGGTGTTCAATTTGAGGATTTCAGATAGTGTGAATGAATACCCCTCTCAAGAAGTTAAAATATTTAATTAATAGAAATGTAATTTGGGAGAAAATGCCCAGTTTATTATCCTTGTTGGAATTCAAATAAAACAATATAAAAATAAGATAGTTGATGAATGTTTAAAAAAATACCTTTATGTGACATTCTGTGATATTTATTTGAGAAAATATTGACCTTTTTTTATAGACAAAACAGTTCATTTTTAACCAAGTAATACAAATTATAAATTAGCAATTAATTCTAGATTAACTAAGGATTTTATAAGAGAAATAAAAAAAAACAAACCCCCAATATTGAGACCATAACTTTTTGTACTTAAAGTACATTGCATACTAATAAATCTAGTATCTATTTGCTTAATCAACAGATATTTAATTGTACAGCATGTCATAATTTGAAATTAGTCCATGTAACAAAAGTACTATAATATTGTAACTTACTCTAGAAAAGTTACAGAATAAAAAGGCAGTTAACATATTAGGAAAAGTTGAAAAGTGTGCCCCAAAGTGTTTGGATGACCAGTTCATAGTTACACACAATTTAAATAAAAGAAAAATAAATACCATATTGATCTCATTTTTTTAAATGTATTTTATTGATATTTTACAGAGAGGAAGGGAGAGAGATAGAGAGCTAGACACATCGATGAGAGAAAAATATCGACCAGCTGCCTCCTGCACACCCCCTACCAGAGGTGTGCCTGCAACCAATGTACATGCCTTTGACCGGAATCGAACCCGGGACCCTTCACTCCGCAGACAGTGGCTCTACCACTGAGCCAAACCGGTTTCGGCTGATCTCATTTTTTGATAAAATACTTTCAGCACTAGAATACTGAATTATATACATACTTACTAAATACTACATATATAACTAATCAGCAGCTTTCCTTAAGTGATATATTATTTATTTTAATGAAGGTTGCATAATTTTTTGTAAATTTAGTCTTTTTACAAAGAAAACATATTGGTAACAAAATAAAGAATTCTATATATAAAATTGAATGGAATGCCAAAAAGAGATCGGAATATAAAATAGGAGTTTATTTTTATTTTTTATTAAAGTATAGTTGACTTTCAATATTATATTAGTTTCATCTATACAGCAATTCAACCTTTATATACTTTATAATTTGATCACCACAATAAATTTAGTAACTATCTGTCACTGTAAAACGTTTTTGCTATATTTGACTATATTCCTTGTCTGCATACTACATATCCATGAATTATTTATTTTATAACTGGAAGTTTGTACCTCTAATTCTGCTTCACTTTTTCACCTCTTATTCCCCTCCACTCCAGCAACCATCAATTTGTTTTTTTGTATCTATTGGTTTGTTTGTTTCTTAATTTTGTTTTTTAGATTCCACATATAAGTGAAATAATATGGTATTTTACTTTCTCCTAATAATTTATTTCACTTAGTACAATACACTTTAGGTCCATCCATGTTGTCACAGATAGCAAACATTTATTCTATAGATGAGTAATCTTCCGTTATTTTTCATATATGTGTATATATGTGACATATAAATACATTTTCTTTATTTGTTCATCTTTCAATGAACACCTAGGTTGCTTCCATATATTGACTATCAGAAATGATGTTGCAAAGAACATAGGGGGGGGCATATATCTTTTTGAATTAGTGTTTTCATTTTCTTCTGACAAATACTCAGAAGTGGAATTACTGGGTCATATGAATATATATATATATATATATATATATATATATATATATATGCTTCCATACTGTTTTCCATAGTGGTTACACAATACCACCAATAGTGCATGAGGGCTCCCTTTTCTCCACATTACCCTCAGCATTTGTTATTTGTTAACTTATTTATAATAGCCATTTTGGAGGGTAGGAAGTGATTTCTTATTGTTATTTTGATTTCCCTGATTAGTGATTTTGATCATTTTTATATGTCTGTTGGCTATCTGAAAAACATTAGCTTATTTATACTATCTGCTATGATTTTGAAGATATATGTGTGAATTCGATGCTTTCCCAAATTGATTTAGATTATTACCATACGTATTAAATATTACATTCAAAAATTCAACATCTAGCTACAAAATCAGGATCAGTAGTAAAGAATCAGGTACAAATAATTTGATCTGTAACAGGAATAGGGTGTCTTGTGTACAGTAAGAATCAGATGAGACTAAAATATTCATGATATCTTAACCTATGAAGCACATGAAAGCAACATTTGTGGATAGAAATTGAAATTATAAGCTCCCTATTTATTGTGGAGTAATGAAACTTAGCAGAGGAAATAATGATGTGAAGATGAATATGAAGATGAATGTAAAGCTGATAATGATTATGTGCCACTCATTGTCCATGTGGTATAGTAGACATGGAAGATATGAATTTGATTTTCATCTTCACCAATTATTACCAATGTGACCTTGAACAAGTTACAACTTCTCTGAAATTTCTCAAGTGTAAAATGTAACTAATAATACTTACATCACAAGATTGTTGTAAGACCCAAATGAGATAATGTGTGTAAAAGCACTTTACAAATTATAATTTTCTGTGTCATCTTTAGATTTATATTCCTGACCTTTCAGAAGGAAATTGTTTTAATTGCCCCCGGATCAAGTAGTACCTCTTCTCAAATATTAAGGCTTCTACAACAACCTGGGCTGATTAATTCCTGCTACGAAAGACAATGGTACAAATTTCATTAGAGTCGAATAACAGTATTTCAAAAGGAGTTTCAATGTCCTATGTGCATTGTATTATTTCATAAAATGAACTTTATAAAATGTTTTCATTACAAGCTGTGAAGTCAAGTTTATTATGATTTCTGACTGCATTTCAATTCAGTACTAAGTCTCATGCAAATTTTTTGTTGGATTTTTAGTTTTTTCATATCTACCCAATAAATACTGTAAATCTCTCTTGTTTAAAAATTAATTGCATAGGAATCATAAAATTCTAGCATTTTAATGTTATGAATATTCTAACTTAATGGATCTCCTGAGCAATTGTGTTGTTTCTGTCAGACATTTAAAAAATACATGATTACTCATGCAGAAACTTGTTAATGTTTCATTGAAATGGATTTTAATATATAGACTTTAGCATTACCTCTTCATTTATTTTATAGGTGTGATGAAAACAATCTAATGAAAATAATTGAATCTACCAGTGATTAGTAAGTATAAAGTAACCCAAATTGCAAATATAAATTAATTTAATGACAAACAAAATTGTTAAACTCTAATTTCAAGAAAAGTACATTAAAAAGTTAATTAGTTGGACTGATATTTTCAAATACCAAGTTTATATTTGGAATCATACAGAAAAAAAATGAGAACTTTTTTTTACTTTCTTTATTGATTGTGGTATTACATATGTGTCCTTATATCTCCATTACCCCCAACCCTACGCCATTCATGCCTTTACCCCCCTATTGTCTGTTTCCATTGATTAGGTTTATATGCATGCAGGTTTGAGGTTCTGATAGATGTTTCTTTACCTCTGGATCTGTTTTTGTTTATCAGTTTGTTGTTCATTACATTCCATAAATGAGTGAGATCATGTAATATTTATCTTTTTCTGACTTGATTATTTCACTTAGCATAATGCTCTCCAGCTCCATACATGTTGTTGCAAATGGTAAGAATCCCTTCTTTGTTGTAGCAGCATAGTATTCCATTGTGTAGATGTACTATAGTTTTTTTTTTAATCCACTTTGCTGGTGGGCACTTAGGCTGTTTCCAAATCTTAGCTATGGTGAATTGTGCTGCTATGAACATAGGGGTGCATATATCCTTTCTGATTTGTGCTCCTATTTTCTTGGGATATATTCCTAGAAGTGGGATTACTGGGTCAAGTGGGAGTTCCATTTTTAGTTTTCTGAGGAAACTCCATTCTGTTCTCCATAGTGGTTGCACCAGTCTGCATTCCCACCAGCAGTGCATGAGGGTTCCTTTTTCTCCGCATCCTCGCCAGCACTTGTCCTTTGTTGATTTGTTGATGATAGCCATTCTGACAAGTGTGAGATGGTACCTCATTGTTGTTTTGATTTGCATCTCTCTGATAATTAGTGACTTTGAGCAGATTTTCATATCTCCCTTGGCCTTCCTTCTGTCTTCTTTCTTTTTTATAAAATATATTTTATTAATTTTTTTCACAGAAAGGAAGAGAGAAGGACAGATAGCCAGAAACATCAATGGAAGAGAAATATCTATCAGCTGCTTCTTACACACCCCCCACTGGGGTGCGCCCGCAACCAAGGTACATGCCCTTGACCAGAATCGAACCTGGGACCTTTCAGTCTGCAGGCCTATGCTCTATTCACTGAGCCAAACCGGTTTTCACGCTTCTTCTGTCTTCTTTCAAAAAGTCTCTATTTAGGTCAGTTGCCCATTTTTTGATTGGGTTGTTTATCTTCTTTTTGTTAAGTTGTATGTGCTCCCTGCAAATGTTGGAGATTAAACCCTTATTGGAGATAACATTGGATTTCTTTCTTTTACATGGCTGAATAGCATTCCATTATATATGTATAGACCTTTTTATTCCAGTCATTTGTACATTAAGGCTGTTTCCATATCTTGGCTAAAGCAATAAGGTAGAAACAAAGGCATAAGAATGAGAAAGATAGCAGTAAAACTGGATTTATTTTCAGTTTATATGGAGATATATATATATATTAGTGTCCTAGTGCACAAAATTCAGGCACATTAAAAGTGAATTAATTAGAGGGAACATGTAAATATTGTAATTTGCCTTATATCTATATTAGAAGTATCAGAGATGAAACAAAATTACTAAAATGTATATGAAAATCTTCCTCCTGTCAGAGTCTGGGGCACACTGTGGGACCCAGAGTTAAGTCCCCACTCACCAGCACAGGCTTCAAAATTGCATGAGACCCAGACACAGCTGGCCCACCCCCATTGGGCAAGATCCATACCCGGCTATCCCCACTCCCATCAAGACCTGATGGGCTGGGTGCATGGCCTGAGGTCCACTGTTAAGCCCTGCTGGTGCGTGTTTCAGTCAGAGGTCCCCTGTCAAGCCCTGCTAGGTGTGGGGTGTGCCTTGAGGTCCCTATCAAGCACTGCCAGGTGGGGGGCACAGCATGAGGTCCCCCATAAAGCTGTGCTGGTGCAGGGGGTGCTGCCTGAGGTCACTCAGCCTGGCACCAGGGTGGGGGCACAGCTTGAGGTCCCCCAGCCTGATACTGGGGTAATGGGTGTGGATATTTTTCTTTCTCTGACTGGCTTATTTCATTTAGCATAATGGTCTCCATCTCCATCCATGCTGTTGCAAATGGTAATAATTAATTCTTTTTTACAGCAGTCTAGTGTTACATTGTGTAGCTGTACCACAAAGCTCTAACATTTTATAATAGCATTACCCACTGCCCTGTTTTCCATATATCTGACAACTTCCTGTTTTCATATCTTAAATAATTATGCTCACATTACCCTAAGGTATAATATTCTCAAAACTGCACATGCTCAATTAAGGTATTATATACCCTCACCCAAAGGTCTTTACCACTACTTCTGTCTTTGTTATTGTACATGTTTTTGTCTAGAAGTCTACCCATTTTGTTTCAATTTTATCCTAAATTCTCTTGTGAAATTTGTACCAATTTATTCTCCAAACATAGGCGTTATTACTTAGTTACTATATAGCATTTTCATCTCAGGTTTCCAAATGTAAATACTAATTTAAGTTCGAATCTTAGATGCTATTTACCATCTTTTTTCCTGGATGACCTATCTCAGTTCCCCTAAAATTCTCCTGTACTAAAGTTCTGATGCTTCTGTTATCCTGTAGAATAACTTCATGGAAGATCACATCTATTGAAAGGATGTAGATCAAGGATGGATTAATAGAACAGTCTACATTTGAACTGAGCCTTAAGAGATGGGAAGGATTTCCACAGAGAGTGAGGGTGTTCTAGAAAGAGGCAACAATATGAACAAAGGCATAATCTTCAGAGCTTCTGATTCAATGTAGAGACCAGAAATAGCTATTTTAAATGAGTGGCCCCTGCAATTTTAATGCAGATGGTTCAAAGACAATAGTTTGAGTAATACTACTTGGATTCATTGATTCTGTATAGCAATATTTAAACTAAAGGACTTTGCTCTACACATTCATGTAGACATGCTATAATACATACAAATACTGGCTTCGTTGTGAAAAATGACCCTTTTCATATGATGGAAAATGTGAAGGGGGTTGGGGTAAATCACAGAATCCTCTACAGTCTTTACAAAATGGAAGAATGGAAACATAACATTTAATCCAAAGTGAAATGCCCATGAGCTTCAAAAATTATTTATTTTGAACATTCCAACTTTTTAAGAAGATTTTTCTGCCAGTTTAATACAGATGGCATATTGCAAAAATAAATGAAAGAAAAAATAAAACAAAGTGTTTCATGCCTCTGCCTCAAGAGCTCTGCTTTATATAGTTTCAAAGAAAGAGATCCTGCTATTTCTCAACAGTGTTTGAATTAAATAAATGTGTGCCTTTTTGCCCTGGGAAGTCAGGCTCAGAAAACATTTTTTCCATAGATTCTAATTAGTGTACAAGGCTTTAGGAAGTATATAGTGAATATAAGAAACAGAAGCAAAACTCAAAAATCTGGTCATTGTCCAGTTTATGGAGCAACACAAAGTGGAACACAAACACTAGTAGAGAGGCAAGCTTGGCCTTGGGCTTTGAAAAAAGGGCATCTAAGATGAAAGATGCTGCACAGCACAGGTGGTATGAATTGATGTCAAGATGACTTATCTCACCCCTTTTCTGGTTCATCATAGAGCTTCCTTTGTGATCTTCTATATAAATCAAAAAGGCTACAGTAAAATAGGCAAGAGAATTGCATACGTGAAAACTCACACAAATGCCTCACCTTATTACTGCACAATCAACCTACATTTTCCTCTACGAAGACAGTTTGTATTTGTTTTCTATTTGTTTTTGTATTTTTTGGCATACTGCTATATAATTTTCTTCAAATTGTTTCCTGGGACTGTATCTTCTTTCCTCAACTGGACTGAATACCCCTCAAAGCCAAAGGTCATTCATGTGATTTCTTTGGCAGCTCCTCACATTGAAGAGCGCATTATTCTGGGCACATCCTGGGGGTTGAAGATGTACTTGAGGATAGCCTCCGTAGAACTGTGACAGGTAGCTGTGTACTCTTCTGCATTTTGTTCAGCTGCCAAAAGGTGGGGCCTAAGGCTAATTCGTATTAATAAACTTGCAGCCTTGTTAGCAAATACTTCAAATGAAAACTGTCTCACCCCATAATGATACTGTCAGGGAGATTAGTTTATGTTTTCTGATTGGCTTCTGACAGTAACAAGTATTGTGATTTCTGTCAGTATTGATGTTACCTTATAGGGGCTTTTCACCTTACTATGTAGGTTCATAAAGCTACCTCATTTTAAGAAAAACCTTCTTCAAACAAAGTGATAGGTTTTTTTTAAGGGACTCTCTGATAAGCACTTCATTCAGAAAAGGGTACCACATTTTTTTCAGAGCTTAAGGACAGATCTAGAACTCTGAGCAGGTCTTATGTAAAAAAAAAAAAAAAAAAAGAACTTGATTATTTTAGTTCAAAAGATTTTCAACCTTGGTTCTAATTGCATATAATCACTATTGTTGTTCCACAGAGCATATGAGATTAAAAATACAGAGACAGAGGTTTTGAGGGAAGAAAGAAACTTTCCTTAAAAGAGGGAAGTTTTTATATTAATAAGATTATAAATAAAGGTGCATTGAAAGACTATTTTAAAAGGAGTAATACAAATCACTATTATCCCAAATCATAAATACAATTCCCTTCTGGAGGTTTTCATTAAAATATATTTCAAAGACAAACTCAAACTCATATTTTGATAGTAAAACGAATACCTAACAAGTGTGCTAACATGGATCTGTTCTGAATAAAAATCATTTTGATAGAATTCTGGAAATATTGCTCAGATTGTTGAAATACAGTATCAAGGAGAGAAATACATAATATCCTTATGTAGAGAAATATTTCCAAGACCCTTTCATCAGTACCATCTGAACTCTAAGTGGGTTGCTCAGGTGTAGGATTGAGTTAAGATCCCAACAGTCACTATTTTGTCTCTTCATGTCAAATGGAAGATCAGGGGAAATACATCACAGCATGAATCTACATCTTTAACATCTTAAGCATGGTATTAATTCTTTCCCCAGGTCAAAGTAAATTGCAAATCTATGAGCAATATCTAGGACTCTGAACACTGTTTGATCCTAAGGCTGAATGTAGATACAAAATGGGTTGGCATTTTTTTCTACACTTAATGAGCTTATTGGTCAATGACTTTTAAATATTTCCTTTTATTTACTTTATAAGTACAATCAAAATAGTCATGACATGGGTGAGAAAATATAGAAATATAATCACTATACCTATGCTATAAATGTCCTATACTTTTCAAATAGGAATCTTTCACTAAGTTGACAATAAATATAACAATAACTACACAGCAGCAGAAGCAACATGACAACAATATTAGCTAATATTTGTTAAGCATTTAGTAAGTGCTTAACAAATATTCAAGTTACTATACCAAGTAATTTGTATTCATTAACTCCATAATTTCATACAATACTCTGAAATGCACTTTTTCCTATTATCATCATTTAAAAACCCCATAGCACATGGCTATTATTAGGCCTAAATTACTAAGCCTAAAGCATTCAGCTATTAATGACAGAGCCAGAATATAAGATAGGGCCAGTTCAAAGAAATTGACTTAGTGACCCATGGAGCACTGTAATTTTCTGAATTTTGTTGAATAGAAGAGACTTTGGTTATTTTGCATCATGGGTATTATCCCAATTAAATTTATGGGATTGTTCCTTTACCACTTATGAATTTATAGGTTGGTGTATTATGTCTCAAAACTAGTCAAATACTACAGCATATTTACTATTATTATATCATTATCCTGTATGTAGATGAATTTCCAAAAGTGATCATATGTTTCCTGCCTGCAGAGAATTTGAGGAAATCAGCAGTCAAGAACAAAGCTCTGCTAATTAGCTTGGAGCCTGCCTGTCTGTATAATGGGGGCCATCAGCAAGGAAAATGAGAAACAATCAATGAAGGCACTTCTGTCTCAACAACACACAAAAAGGAACTGGCATGATTTTAACAAACTAAATGTAACAGTGACCTCTCAAAAATCTATGCATTTTATGAAATATGGATTCAGAATACTACATGAATTATGAATATTTGCAGGGCCATTGACTAAAAGACTATATACATTTTTATTTTTACAAATGGATTTGTATATGTATAAATATTTATGTAAGAACATATATTTGCATTTAAACTAACCACATTGACCCAAAAAAAAAGACAATTTGAAAGATCTGCTAGTAAAGAGCCAAAGAAAATGTATAGAAGCTCCTTTGGCTCCAATTAAGTGCTGTTAGAAATAATGCATAGAATGAAACTCCGTTTGACAGCCTGACAGGTAATAGAACATCAAGTAAGCATCTACCTATGCCCTAGTGATGGTAATCTAATGTTAATAACTTTACACTTATATTTATATCATTTTTATAGTTTCAAACAAAACATGTTCAAGAAAACTACAGGGAAAATATCAGCATACCAAGACAAAAGAAAAATTAAACTTCACTATTTTATTTATTTGTTTGTTTGTTTATTGATTGATATTTATTGTTCAAATTATTACAGATGCCCCTCTTTTATTCACCCTCTAGCACCCCTCCACCCCATCCCACCCCACCTGAGGCCCTCGCCAGCCCACTGTCCATGTCCATAGGTAATGCATACATGCATATAAGATCTTTGTCTCATCTCTCCCTGCACCTCCCATATTCCCTTACCCTGAAGAATTGTCAGTCCACTCCCTTTCTGTGCCCCTGATATCATTAAATTTACCAGTTTATTCTGTTAATCATATTTTTATTCATTCAATTTTTAGATTCACTTGTTATAGATATGTATTAGTTATCACTTTGTTGTTCAAAATTTTTTATCTTATCTTTTTCTTCTTCTTCCTCTTCCCAAAGAATACTCTTCAGCATTTCATATAATACTGGTTTGGTGGTGATGAACTCCTTTAGCTTTTTCTTGTCTGTGAATGTCTTTATCTGATCTTTGGTTCTAAATGATAGCTTTGCTGGGTAAAGTAATCTTGGTTGCAGGTTCTGGCTATTCATCACTTTGAATATTTCTTGCCATTCCCTTCTGGCCTGCATAGTTTATTTGAGAAATCAGTTGACAATTATATTGTCACTCCCTTATAGATAACTATTTTTCTCTTGCTGCTTTTAATATTCTTTCTTTGTCTTTTGCCCTTAGCATTTTAATTATGATGTATTTTGGTGTGGTCCTCTTTGGATTCCTCTTGTTTGGGGATCTTTGAGCTTCCTGGACTGTAAGTCCATTTCTTTCACCAAGTAGGGGAAGTTTTCTGTCATTTCTTTAAATAGGTTTTCAATATCTTGCTCTATCTCTTCTTCTGGCACCCCCATAATTTGGATGTTGGTACACTTGAAGTTGTCCCAGAGGCTCCTTACACTATCTTCATATTTTTGAATTATTTTTTTTTTCTTTTTGTTCTTCCTATTGGGTGTTTTTTGCTTCATCACATCTCAATTCATTGACGTCCTCCACTCTACTATAGAATCTCTGTACATTATTCTTTATTTTAGTCAGTGTATACTTAATTTCTGACTGTCATTTTCTGTTTTATTGTTTGGTTTTGTTTGGTTTGGTTTGGTTTTTTAATGTTTTGTTTTGTTTTGTTTTGGTTTGGTTTGGGTTTTTTTACATCCTGACTAAGATCCTTGAAGGTCTCACTACATTCCTCGGAGGTTTCTAAGAAGACTCTTGAGTGACCTTATAACTGTGGTTTTGAACTCTATATCCAATAGTTTGGTTTTTTCTATTTCTTTTATTTGTGACACGTTTCTTTGTCTCTGCATTTTGTCTGCTTCCCTGTGTTTGTTTCTATGTATTGGGTAGCTGCTATGTCTGCTTGAGTTGATAGAGTGGCCTTGTATGGTATGTGTGTTATAGGGCCTAGTGGCTCAGCCTCCCCAGTCACCTAAAGTGGACACCCTTGGTGCACCCCTTTGTGGGCTGTGTGCACACTCCTGTTGTAGTTGAGCCTTGATTGCTGTTAGTATCACTGGGAGGAATTGACCTTCAGGCCAAATAGCTGAGAGGGCCAGCTGTGTCTATAATGGAAAAGCTGCTGTGCAGGAGAAACCTTAATGGGAAAGGAATTGCTTCAGTTGGGCTTTGGTGCTCACTGAGTCTTCCCCTTAAGTGTATCACTTATGGATGTGAAGAGTTGTAATCCGGTATTGTCTCACACTGACCACTGGGTTCACTGGCTCTTGGATCTCCAAGGAGGTGCAAAACCAGCCATTGTCTTGGGCCACCCAGCAGAAGCCGCAGAGAGATCAGCAGATTCTTCCTCTTTGTATGGGGTTTGGAAGTTCCCAGATGAGGCCCAGCTGTAGAGCAAGGCAGGCTTCTGCAGTGCTGGCCTTTACCTTCTTTGATGGCTTTGGGGCTCCCTGACCCAGCTATAGTTTGACAGGTTTTAGGCAGAGAAAGGACCAGCCATTCATATGCAAAAGCAGCTGCACACAGCTTGGGTGGGGCTGTAAATTGGGAGGAGTGGGGTCTCAGGGAATCTCCAGGACTGAGCAAACAGAAATGGCTGCCTGTCATCCCTGTATAGGGGAAGTCTCAGCTCAGGAACAATGACCATTGTGAGCACCTACATATGGAAGAGAGCCACCCCTGTGTTCCTGCCCCAATGCCAGACAGTACAGTTTCTCACTGTATATTGTCTGGGCCCCTAAAAGTTACGCCCAGCACTGGAGCTCAGAGCAAGCAGGGGCTTGTATCTCCCTCCCAATTAAAAATGTTGCACACCTGGGTGCCAGATCGTTCTGTGCCTCAGCATCTTCACACCTCCTACCAGTCTCAGTGAGCTTTCTTCCTCTTTTTTTTTTCTTCTTACAACATATTCTTTTATTTAAACATTTTCCTGTTTGGAAAACTGTCCCCATGGGTGTGGACATGTCTAGAATGTTATAAATAGAACAAGGCCTGTCTGCAATGCTTTGACTCCCACCATGCTAGGTAGGCCCAGGTAAGACAGCACAGAATGGCTTGTTTCTAAAGCTTCCAGAAAGGGAGTCAGGGGTCATTGGCCTTGATCCATAAGGAACTCAGCCCTGGGAGATGCCCCAATGGGGAAGCCATGCTTGGTAAAGAGGCACATGTCTCAGCCCAGGCCACAGCCCAGACGGATGGAGTGAGAGTCCCAGTGAGGCTGGTGTCTAAGGACTCTGGCCAAGTATCCAGAGGCCACATCAAAGATAATCAGGGATGGGCAGGCTGGGAAGGGACTGAACCTGAGTTTATTTGGATGAATTGATCAACCACTTCTGCTATAGAGTGAACTTATGGGGTCCAAAATAGGCTCCTCCAGATTGAAGTTCTCTCCCAAGCAAAGGAGAGAATATACCCTTAACATAACTGCTGGAAGGCATCCTCTCTATAAGCTTGCATCTAAAGATGTGATTAGGATTATCCAAGAAACTGGAAGCAAAAAAAATCACAAAGAAGTTTTTACACTTGTAAAATTGCCCATGACAGCAGCCTGGAAGCACACAGGGGCTTGTCTGCTCCCTGGATGTTAATTGATGGTGACCCATCCACAGGTCACATACCTCAGCTGCTTCTCCTTAAATACCTCCAGCAGCTGGTAAGCCAGTACTTGGTCTTAACTTTCATTAGTTTTTTATAAACTCGCTGTTAGCATGGACTAATCAACAAGGGCATTTTTATCTGTTTATTCTTAAATATAAACTATCTTATCTAATAAAGAGGGAATATGCTAATTGACTTCCCTGCTCTCAGCCAATAAGGAGATGATATGCAAATTGACTGCCCTGCCCTCAAAGATGGTGGCACCCACAGCCAATAAGGAGGGAATGTGCCAATTGACTGCCACACCCTCAAAGACGGTGGTGCCCACAGCCACAGATGTCAGTGCCTAGTCCCCTCAGCCCTGCTGGGATGGAAGGCCTTTGGCAAGACCAGGCCTGCCTCCAGGCGGGCCTGGCTGCTCTGTGCACCTGCCTCCAGAGTCCTCCAGTCCCCTCAGCCCCCCAGCCACTCAGTGCTGGCGCAAGGCACAGGCAAGCCTTGGATGGTCGCTCCCAGCTGCCCAGGACTGGCCCAAGGCTCAGGTAACCAGGGCAAGCTGAGGCTTGCACCTCCGGAAGTGGCAGAAGTAGAGGAGTGATGGAGTGTAGCCTTCCCCTGATCACCAGGTTACCTTCTGCCCCTGCCCTCTCTTCTGACTATGATAGAGGGCAGGCCTGGCTGAGAGCCCCGCTCCAGTGTATGAATCTTCATGCACTGGGCCTCTAGTCCCATATAATAAAAGGCTAATATGCAAATTAACCAAACAGTGGAACTACTGATCGCTGTGATGTGCACTGAGCACCAGGGGGAAGGTGCTCAATGTAGGAGCTGCTTCCTCATTGTCAGTGCACTCCTCCATGGGGAGCACCACTCAGCCAGAAGCTGGGCTCACAGCCAGCAAGTGCAGCAGTGTCAGGAGCCTCTCCTACCTCCATGGCAGCACTAAGGACCCCTTGGGGGATGTCTGACTGACGGCTTAGGGTGTAGGTTGGGCTGAGGGACAACCCCCCCCCATGCATGGTTGTCATGCACCAGGCCACTAGTGATATATTGATATATGATCATAGTATATATGGAATAAAAATGGAAATATAGAAAGTTTCATTAAGATTAAAGACAGGGACTAAAAGTTTAAAATCAGCCTCCTGCTAACCATTAGAGTATTACAGGATGTGTAGGCTTCTCCAACCTCTGAATGATGGGCAAGACTGGGTTCAGACCTCCTTCCTTAGTTGGTCTCCGTGGCAGGACCTCTTTCCTTCCATACAGAGAGGAAGCCAGCCATCAGGTAACCCAGCACCTGCACATGTACATGCATCCAAGGGGACCCTGTAGCTAAGAAGGCTGGCTTCACACTCCCAGGACCTAGGAAAGCATTTGGCCTTGCAATACCCAAAAAGAAACCTGTAGGGGGTGTCTTTTTAATGTCTGTCTCTCTCTCCTTCCTTCCCCTCCTCTCCCTCCCTTTCCTCTCTGATCCCTCCTCTCTGTTTTGCTTTTCTTTAAGTTGTGTTTCTGGTGAGTATTTCAGTGGCATCTTACAAAAGATGTGCCCTTTGACAGCTGTCAGGTGGGTATCACTTGTCAGGAAATCTGTTTACCAGGTAATGGTGGTACATCATCTTCCACCCAGCCTCCTTATCAGGGTATAGACTGCCACCTGGTTTTCCAGCCTGGAGAGGAACAAGTCCTGGCTCTTGGCCAGCCAAACCATGAACAGTCTCACACAGAAGCTGTTGATCTGGCCCATACCGTCATTTCTTCCCATAGCTAAGAGGAATGCCAGTGCACCTGGTTTATAGGCGTTGAAGGGACTCTGTTTCATGGAGTCGACAATATTGGCCATTTTGATGTTGGTGTGGAGGCCAGCATGATAGGCCATCTTGGGTTCCTTCACATCAGCACAGTCGCTGATGGTGTAGATGTGGCTGTAGCCCTCCACCTGGAGATACGTGTTCACCCTCAGGACACCATTGCTGGCCAGTCCATTCTCAAATTCATGGTTTTAGGCAAAGCTTTTGATCTTGATACCATTGCAGACAATCACCAGGTGCCTTTGTCCTTCTGTACACTGGTGCACTTGTTTTCAATACTCATTGAAGGGCAACTCTGCCATGTTGCTCACTCAGCAGCAGCTGCATTCCTTTCTGGAGCAGGATCTCCTTTGCCTCCTGCCAGGCACAGAGCAGGAGCTCCTTGTCAGCCAGGGCCATTTGGGAATGAGGAAAAGTGATCTCTTTCTCTGGGTACTCAGTTTTAATTTACGCTACCATCTCTACTCCAGTAGAGTCTCCGTCCACCACCATGATGGACTGTGAGCACTGGACCTGCTTCACCATTTTCTCGTAGGCCTGCATGGCATTCTGTTGGCTGAAAACCTGGCTCATCTTGCTGGGGAAGATCCTTACTGCCCATGGCCAGGATAAGATGTGAGAAGGACAGTGCTTTGCCTTTCTCTAGCAACACTCTAATTCTTTATCTCAACCACCATGCCCTGCTGTGAGCTATTCTTGAAGCTCTTCAAGTAGGAAATGAATGTATCTTTGGCAAATCTGCTCTCCTTGGAGGTTCCAAGGCCTGACACATTGTGGAGGAAGGAGTCTTTCATGTCCACCAACGTGAAGGAGATATTCAGTGTCTGCAACTGGCTGGTGGTCATTATCCCACCAAAGCCCCCGCCTACAATCACCACATGCACATCTCTAACTTCCATGGAGACCTGGGAGCCCATTTCCAACCCCACTCCACCTCAGTCCATTGCGTTTCTCAAGACCCAGTGGGTCCCTGTTCCAGGAGTCTGTGGGCCCTGTAGGCACCAGGCAGTCTGAGAGTACGCCTCCCCAATGCACTTTCTTCTTTACCTCTCTAGTTGTACTTCCTCTCAGCCAGCTTTCCGTGGTTGTGGATGATAGTTGTTCTGTATTTTAGGTGAATTTTTGATATGGTTGTGGGAAGTAGCAAGTGCAAGTGTTTACCTATGCGACCATCTTAGTTATCATGCATCTAAACTCCACTATTTTATTTTATTTTTTAAATAAATCTTTATTGCTCAGATTATTACAATTGTTTCTCCTTTTTCTCCCCCATAGCTCCCTTCCACCTGATTCCCACCCCACCCTCTGCCCTTACCCCCTCCCCCCACTATTGTCCTCATCCATAGGTTATACAATTTTAATCCAGTCTCTTTCTGCACCCCACACCCCTTTCACCCTGATAATTATCTATCCACTCCCTTTCTTTGCCCCTAATTCTATTATATTCACCAGTTTATTCTATTCCTGAGATTTTTAATTCACTTGACCTTCTTCCTCTTCTTAAGTAATACCTTTCAGCATTTCATATAATACTGGTTTGGTGGTGATGAACTCCTTTAGCTTTTTCTTATCTGTGAAGCTCTTTATCTGCCCTTCAATTCTGAATGATAACTTTGCTGGATACAGTAATCTTGGTTGTAGGTTCTCGCTATTCATCACTTTGAATATTTCTTGCCACTCCCTTCTGGCCTGCATGGTTTCTGTTGAGAAATCAGCTGATAGTCTTATGGGTGCTCCCTTATAGGTAACCAACTGCTTTTCTCTTGCTGCTTGTAAGATCCTCTTTTTGTCTTTTACCCTTGGCATACTGATGATGATGTGTCTCCAAGAATTTTTCTTTGGATTCCTCTTGTTTGGTGTTCTGTAGGCTTCCTGTACTTGTAAGTCTATTTCTTTCACCAGGTGAGGGAAGTTTTCTGATATTATTTCTTCAAATATGTTTTCAGTATTTTTCACTCCCTCTTCTTCTGGCACCCCCATAATTCTGATGTTGGTGCGCTTGCAGTTGTCCCAGAGGCTCCTTACACTATCTTCAACTTTCTGGATCCTCTTTTCTTCTTCCTTCTCCAGCGGAGTGTCTTTTGGCTCTTTGACCTGATTCTTGTGTTCTTCCATTCTGCTGTTGGATCTCTGCATAATATTTTCCAATTTAGTCAGTTTATGTATACTTTTTAGTTGGCTCTCATGAAATTTATCGAGCTTTTCTAGGATATTGTTGCATAACCTTAGAACCGTAGTTCTGAACTCTATATCCTCCATCTCTTTTGTTTGAGATCTATTTCCTTGTCTCGGCATTATCACTATTTTTCAGAGTTGATAGGATGGCTTTGTGTGTTTGGTGTCCTATATAGCACAGTGGGTCAGCCTCCTCAGTTACCTGAGGTAGACACTCTTGGTGATCCCCTTTGTGGACTGCGTGCACAGCCTTGTTGTAGCTAAGTCTCTATTGTTGTGAATTGACCTTCAGGCCAATTGGATGTGGGTATCAGCTGTGTCTACTCTGGGATAACTTCTGTATTGGAGACAGTCTTATAGGATCAGACTTGAAAAACTGCAGAAGCCTCTGCTCAGCTTGGCCGGGGCGGAGTCTCAGGGCTGAACTGACAGTCTTGGCTTCTGCCCTGCCCTTGTGCACTCGCCTGAGTTTCCGCCTGACCGGCCCAGTTTCCCCAAGCAAGAGCGTGGGTGCCCCAGGGGCTCGCCCGGACTTGGGCTGGTCTCTGTAGTCTGGAGCTTCTGACTCCTTCAGCTACAGAGAGGCCGCCACCTTGTACAGAGAGGCAGCGGCAGCCTCCGCAGTCAGACCTGGAGCTTCTGACTCCTTCCGCTACGGAGGGGCAGCAGTCAGACCTCAGCTTGTACTTGCTCGCTCGCGCGCGAGTCTGTAGACCCTGCAGACTGCGACTGCAGCTCCCGGTCCCTGGTCTCCCAGTCTCTGAGTCTCTGAGTCTCTGGGTGCCTCTCTCTACAGTCCAGATTCCACCCGTATGAGCCTGGGACCACGGAATTTCAGCCGGGGCTGGGGTTCAGTACAGTCGTAAAGGGTTCCCTGCAATCAGGGATTCCTCCCCTCCCACCGCCAGGCAGGTATTTGGCGGCCGCGTGAGCGAGCGTCTCCCTACCTCAGTGCTTTTCGGCTCCCAGTCCGATCCGTGAGCCTCTCTCTTTCTTTCTAGTTGTAGCTATTCCACTCCGCCAGCTTTCCTGAGGTTTTGGTGAAGTCCTTTTTGATTTTAGTTGTTTTTTTAATTAAATTGTTGATGAGGCGGCAGCTTAGGAGACTGCCTAGGCCGCCATCTTGGATGTTCTTTTTTAAAACTCCACTATTTTAAATCAAAGATAAAAAAATAAGATTTAAGTCTAAAAAATGGAAAACAAGAGTCTGGACTAAAAAAATAAAGTTGTGATGGCTGGTACCATGGATCTGTCTCTTGCTCAGTGGAGTGAGCTGAGCCCTCCCTGGAGAAGAAACCTGAGTTCTCCAAGATATGTGATCAGTGCTGGGGCCCCATCAGTAGGCGAGGGGATTCCAAGGCAGGTGCTGGGCGTGGAGGCCACGGGGGCATAGGCTACCAAGGAGACAGAACTGAACCTCACATCACCCTGCTTGGCCCAGGAGGATGGCTGGTTAGCCAGTAACAGGTAAGATTCCTCAGGGAAGGAACAACCTAAAACATGCACAGACACAGAGGGGCAATCATGAAAGAACTTGGGGTTCAACAGAGGTGTGGCACAGGCCCTCACCTCCCAACTTTCCAGGGGCCTAAACCTTCACCCCTTCTGAGGGAGGTCTCCTACCATTATGTCTGCTTAGCTTCCCATGCCCAGCTCAAATCAGGACCCAGGTAACAGACAGAGACTTGACCAACAGCAGCTGCCATCTCATTGCAACAAGACTTGTTTGAGTTGTCTTGTACCCATGGTGTGGGGAAGTGGGTTTTTGATATCTAAATCCAGCCTAGCACCAGAAATGCTCAGGGCCTACTCAAGAAGGTAAAATAATCCTTTCCATCAATATTTACAGGGTAAAATAAGATTGTTGTTAGAGTATTAAATTTGACAGTAAAATAGTAGTCAAGTTTTTAGGCTAATTTAAATTGGCTAATTGAAATAAGCAAATATTCTAGAAAATATTTATTGTACTGGACAAAGCTGTTCTTAAAGTGTTAACTAAAATTTTTATTGGTAGTTCATCTCGTGGTTAATTGTGTAAAATGTACTGAACCTAAAGCAGTCATATTTTAGTGCAAAAAAATTAAAATTTAAAAGCCAACAAGACTACAATATAAAATTTCCAAAAGCCTCCTAATATGTAAATTTAAAAAGGTGAGATAATAGAAGAATATCTTGTAAGGGAAAATATCCTATAAGTAAATCACATCTAGAAAATTTATACTTTAGAAAATTAACTTTCATTTGTAATGCTAACGGCAAGGCACCTATGTAAAACATACATGGTATTAAAACAAGCCAAAGAAAAACTGTTTGGGCAAAAAATGAAAAAGGATGGCGAGTTAAATTTATAGAAAAGATTCCTTTATTAACTTTTGGTCGAGAATATGTTTGTATATTCAGAAAACAACTCTGAGATCACGTGGATTCCTGCAACAGAGAGGAATTGACAGAACAACTCCAGCCATGACAATAGAAGTGAAACAGTCCAGAGATGGAAGATGCTGACGATGCCTTGCCAAATTCTAGCAGTCAGCAACTGTGAGTCACTGCAGGTTGCCCAGGACCAAACCAGAGAGGGTCAGACCTGCATTACCACCATTTGTCAACCATCCAGAACTGAAATATCATTGCTGACATGTACACATAAGGAACTGTTCGACATTGAAATTGGGACTCAAAGAACTAATGGCCCAGAAAGAAAGTCACTACAGACTGATTCATTTGCCTCTCAGCATAAACATTATTGCTTGCCTCATTTTCGGTTCTTATAAGTGTATTTCTAGTAGCACATGATCTCACTCATCTAGGGGATATGATGAACAACATAGACTGATCAATAAGAACAGACCTGGACACAAGGAAGCATAGTTCAGACTGTCGGACCTCAGAGGAAAGGAAGGTAGGGGAGGGTGAGAATAAGAGGGAAAGATCAACCAAAGGACTCAATTGCATGCATGTGAGCCTAACCCAGGGGTGGGCAAACTTTTTGACTCGAGGGCCACAATGGGTTCTTAAACTGGACCGAAGGGCCAGAACAAAAGCATGGATGGAGTGTTTGTGTGAACTAACATAAATTCAAAGTAAACATCATTACATAAAAGAGAACTGTCTTTTTTTTATTTCAATAGTTTTATTCATTTCTAACATTTTAACAAGAAGAATGTAAACACTAATTATTATAATTTGAAACTTCAAAAAATGGAGGAATCATAGCACAATAACATACCTTATATTGAAGATGGCAAAGGAAAAATAAAATTGCCTAACAAAGGAAAGGTACAAAAGCCTTTCAAATTAAACCCTCCACTCTTTCGGCTCCGCGGGCCAGATAGAACAGCTGAAAGGGCTGGATCCGGCCAGCAGGCCATAGTTTGCCCATGGCTTGCCTAACCATTAGTCATGGAAAACAGGGGGCTGGGAGAATGCATGGGGAGGCGTTTGGGATGGGAATGGGGAGATGAGGACAAATATGTGATACCTTAATCTATAAAGAAATTTAAAGAATAAATAAATAAGCAATAAAGAATTTTAAAAAATACATAGACTTATGTGGTAATTTATAAAAACATAGATTTTGGAAACTTATGGTAGAATGTTAATTGTAATAGTAAGGTCCTATGTCTTCTCAGAAATATTAAAAGAAAAGACAGAAAATGAAGAAGATAACATATTAATTAATATTTATTCAGTATTTAGAAGTTCTCAGGCAGTGTTATAAAAACTTTATGTGTATTAAGTTATTTAATCTTACCCTATTAGGCTGATATTTTAACTATGTATTGGATATTTACTAGTAGCTGTTCATTATATTATATTATAGAATTTTATGTTTCAAATATTTAATAATGATAATAAAGCAAAATAAAATGTTCTACTTGTCTAGGTTACCAGTTATATTTAAGACTATAATTTTAATACATGTAAGACTTAGATAAAGATGATAAAATATAACATATTTAATTTACTGTAAAAGTTCTGCAGTGCATCCCCCACCACAGCCAACCCACATACATGCAATATAGACACAAGTAAAAATCACACTTTCTAAGCATATTTTATTTTTATCTTCACATGACACTCAGTGATGCGCTATAAATCAAACCAGTTTCAATATATGTTGATTAAATACAAAGGAGTGACAAATGATATATTTTAAACTCTATGCAAACTAAGTAGCACTTATTATTATAAATTTGCTATTTGAAAAGTCAGTTCATTTATTTTTTCTCATTTTATATATGATGTAATAATTTAGTGCATGCTATTTTCACTGTTAAATATAATGCTACAGATCTAGTTGCACTAAAATATTAACTTTAAGATATTTTTCAAAAAGCAGTACATTACTTATATTTATGCCTGATAGAAAACATGGCGATCATGCATTTGCATTTATAACATGCCTAGACAGTTTGTGGTTTCATGTGCTAGATATATAAGCACAGCTTAACAGATTAAAACTGGTGTCCACCCAGTGTTGCCCAGTGGTTTACAGGTCATGACCGAGTTGCAGGCTCAATGATTCTCATCATTGGTGTTTCTACCTCTCTCCCCCTTTCCCTTCCTCTCTGAAATCAATACAGATATTAGTAAAAGGTGATAAAAATTGTCCTAAAACTTTATTAAACACTTACTTTAAGCAAAGCACCTTACCATGTGCTTATTAATATGCACTTTACCAAACTGAGCTCATCAGTGAGAATTTCACTTGCTAGAACTTGAAATACTTTGTCTTAGCAAGATCAGCATATTGGCATTCCTGCTAATTCTGCATCACAAATACTATTTTTAAAAGTCTCAATCAATAACTCTTGCCAATTTAGGAAACAATGGAAGGAACACAGACATCAGCAGACCACATTTGTTTGCACACTGTAATCTTGAGCAAGTTATTTTTCCTTTCTAAGGATCTGCTTTTCTTGTCTGAAAGCTGAGGGCATTAAGATGGTCCTGAAGATTTTGTCCCTGAATCAATCCAAGAGAATAATTTTAAAGTATGAATATGCATATTAAAATCTAGTTTTATTTTTGAAAGCTAAACTATATTTTATGTTCTTTGAAGTTAGTTGGGTGATATAGGTTAATAAAATAAGTTTCAGGTGTACATTTCTATTATACATCATCTGTATAGTATATTGTGTCCATACCACCCAAGTCCAGTCTCCTTCCATCACCAATTAGTCCCCCTTTACCTTCTTTTACCTCCCGCCACCTCTTTTCCATCTAATTATCACCACATTGTTGTTTGTATCTATGAAGTGTTTTTTTTCTTTGCTTAACCCCTTCACATTTTTTCACCTTGCCCCCAACTTAATTCCTCTCCAACAGTTGTCAGCTTGTTCACAAATTCATGAGTCTGAATCTATTTTGATTGTTAGTTTATTTCATCATTAGATTTTATATGCAATTGAAATTATATGGTATTTGTCTTTCTTTGACCAGTTTATTTCACTTAGCATAGTACCCACCAGGTCCATACATGCTGTTCCAAAAGCTATCATATCCTTGTTCATTGCAGTGTTATTTACAATACCCAAGATTTAGAAGCAGCCCAAGTGCCCATCAGTAGATGAGTGGATAAAAATGCTGTGGTACATTTACAAATTTTTATTTTTTAAAGTGTTGAAGGTTAAATGAAAGACAGCAGAACCAATGTCCTTTAAGAAGTAGAAATAGAGAAACTAGAGTCTGGGACTTTAAAGTGAAAAAAAATACATTTTATATAACACTAATGAAGTGCTTCTGCATATTCCTATAGTAACTCTTATGTTTTGAATAATATGAGAGGACTTTGCTGGAGATTAGTGCTGTGTATGTAGAATATACTGGACTGAATAAATAATTTGATTAATAATGAATATGCAATAGCAGCACCTGCAATTTTGCAAACATCAATCAATGGTTTGATTAATGACTTTAGGAGAAATAGGAAGCCGAGTTTATAAAAAAGAAGTTTAAGAAAGACACCTGGAGGTGGCATAACAATTGCAATCAAGAATCTATGTGTGTGTTTTTTTCCCTAATACAAGTAAGACATGGCTACATTATCTAGTTATCCAAATATATTGACAGTTATTTAGAAATATTAGCATATCTCTATTTCTTGCTTAGAGATTTATTCTGCCATGGAGTTATTTATCTGTGCTTTCTGTAGAAGGAATAATCCCTATTCATGTATGGGTACTTTATAGATAAATCAAATAATTAACTTTATTTACTCAATCACTAGATAAAGTAAGCATACATTTCCTCATTTCACAGATGGAGAAATAAAAGCTTATAGACATTAAGTGTTGTGGTAAGTGGCAGAACCAGGATCAGAAAGAGGTCATCCAGCCTCCACAATTCATGCATTAAATTGCTTTATATAGAGCCACCATGAATAAACCCCTCATAATGGAAGTATTTTATTAGAACTCACATCAATAAACTATACCTTTAAGAGCAATGGCAAAATCTATTTTTTATCAGGTGACACTAATTCCCTACTCCTTTTGGTATAGAAGTGGGTATTTTACTAAGTTCTTTTCTCTGTATTTAGCTCAGCCTGCCTTCAGAAAAAGTGCATTCTGTTAACCTCTCTAAGTCATATGATAAATGCAGAGAGAATGGCTCTCTCTGAAGTGGATAGATGACTTATTTAGAGCTGTCTGTGACTGGGTGAACAAATCTAAATGATTTTGTGGAGTGCTAGCAAGCAGGTATAACCCTAAATAACATTCCTCAATTTAGCTTTTAATTGGAAAAAATAGTGACATGTTGATCTTTATTTTTTCCACTCCAGAATATTATCTCTCAATTGATTCCAAGTGCAAAAAAACAATGAGGTGGGTTTGGGGGGCCCACTGAAGCACTAATGCTGGCCATAATTTAATGATTAATTTTCCCGAGTATTTCTGTTGTGAAGATAACACTTGGTACTTAAGAAACAGATATAAATGAGACACATTCTTATCTGTATAGTAAGAAATAAGTACAATTCAATATCAGGTATCTCTGATCCAAATAACATTATCCCTTTACCTGTTTATTATTTCTTGCAACTCCAAAGAAAGTGTTCAATAGCTCCAAAGAAATTTCCCTTCAACTATAGGTCTTATGAATGGACTAGTGGTCCAGTGCACGGATCTGTGCAAACTGAATGAAAGGAAATTAATTAGAAAAAAAGATTTGCATGGTAATTACATTACTGCAAAAATTACATGTCAAAATTGTATATATAATATAGTATTACAAAATTAAAATACTCATGCAACTGGCACCAGCAAGAGCTTTATATGTATGGTGCATGTGTGAGTCAATGTTTATTTTTAAATTTCCAGTGTGTGTCATATGTGCTGCTAGTCAGCTGGTTGGTAAGATGGACAATCGGTCACTTAGCCTTTTATATATATATAGATAGTGGCAGGACTTGACTAAGAACCAAATATTTGATAGATTAATCGGAATTTGAACAATATGTCAAGGCAAATCTAGCAACAGAAAATGTGAGGTATCCAAGAATAATGGGAAGCTGCCACTAAAGAGAATTGGCAGGAGACATCAAAGAAATGTGGGTAATACTTGATATCAGAACATTATGTAAGGATAATTTAATAAATAAGCATAAGTTGAACAGTCCAGCAGTAGGCTTGGGTTAGTTGAGATCCAGCATGGAGATTGAAGTAGATTTCAGTCTTTAAGAGGAGAGACTAGAGGAAAGCACACCCTTGCTTAGACTCCAAGTTAGTGACACAAACATGGAAAAAAGACAATTCCATTCCCTAGATGGCAGTGTTGGTTGAAAGGAAAGGAGAAAAAGATTAGTATTAGCACTAGGATATAAGTTTGCAGTGGCAAGTCGGACTGGTTTTTTTGGTGACCAAGTTATGTGTTAAATGATTCTGACTATACTTGCTAATATAATCTAATTCAGGGTGGAGCCTAGAAATCAGTTATATTGTCCTAGCTTTAAGGATTAGGGCAAGGAACCAGAAAAATAATTACCACGATGTGTAGGGCAATTGGTGAACAGAGGTAGAGAGATAGTGTCAAGGTCTGGAGGGGAAAAAAAGTCTGGATTAGCAGACAGAAAACTTGGATTCTAAACCCAACTCTGGTAATAACTAGCTGACTAATCTTGGACAAGTCACTTTAGCTCCTTGGGATTTATTTTTCTCATATGTATAGTAAAAGATTTGGACTATAAAGATTCATCTCCACTTTTACAATTTTAATATTCTATGATACTAAGGCAAAGACTTGTATCTACTTCATGTTTTTCTATGAAGACAGAAATTCTGAGCTACATGCCAGACTCTACCTGAGACTAGACCATGCTTTTATAATTAAGCCCATAATTGGACTGTGTTTTTATTCAGTTGAATACAAATTGCACATACCATTAAAATTAGAATTCTAATTGTTACTTGTTTTTCCCGCCTCTCCTTTATGTCAATATTAAAATAATGTCACTAAATATCCAAAGTGCAACATATTTGGGTTTTTGTTCTTTTGTTTGTTTGTTTTGCAACTGAAATCAATATTTCATATTTCTTGGAAATTGTAATAATACTTAGCATAGAACATCTGCATTTCCATTATTAGTGGGTAATTGTTAAACCATGTTCTTTTGGTATGCTTTTCTAACTAGTGAATACTTTTTCCTCTGAATTTTATCCAAATTACTATGATTTATCTCATTTTAGGTTTTTAGACTTGATTTATAAATACTTAGATGATGAAATATGTCCATTATTTTCATCTTCCAGGTGCAGAAAAGACAGGTAATGGACCTATTCTTATTTTTGTTTGTTTGTTTCCTTTTATGTTATATGTTAGTTAGCTTGGGAAGATTTGCTGGTCAAAAATGCTCTCCTTTGGCAAAATTGCATCTGTTGGATAATACTATCCATGCCTTATTTGACAGTGCTTTACAATTTATAGCATCATATTGATTATGCAGTAATGTCTCCTTGGTAAGCCTTGCAATTTCTTGAGTCAGTATGGCAAGAAAATAACAAAAAAGTTCATATGCCTGAACACTTCTGGGCTTTCACTAAATCATTTTTTCCTTCTTTGCAAAGAGTACAGACAACCCATAATTATCTATCTTCTGATAAATTTTAGACTCCTTTAAAAGCCAGCACCTGAATTGTATTTTGAAACATATGTTTCTGTTAAAATGTATTCCTTGACTTTTGATTTCTAAAAGTTATGAGGAACTAAAAGAATCAAATGGTACTATGAAGGCTGAGACTTTTTTCAGTTTCATTGTTAAGAAATAATTTTTCTGCGTCAATAGTGTCTACATTATAAATTCATGTATTTCTCATACATGGATTATGAGAAACAAAAGAAACAATGTGTTCTGACATAGTTTTTACATATTAATATTTCCAATTTAAGTTATTTCAAGGACCTCTTAAAATGTCTTTAATTATCATTACATTAATGGCTTGTCTTTAATATTGAGTTTGTGGATCAAATGCTGAAAAACTTCAGTTTTGTAAACTTGATATGACCCATTGGTTTGATATATATAATAGGATGGCTTCTGTCATCTCTTATTTCATTGTCAACTACCTTATTCAATGAACAAAAAATATTTACTAACCACATTGTTCACAAGAATAGCAATCCTGAAACTTCATCTGTTTCTACAAATATGCATATATTTATATAAGTTTTATAGAGAATGAAGGACACATTAAAGTATCATTAGTGTGGAGAGGATGGGAATCTAAATTATATTATTATGAGAAGGGTTTTAGAGTATATAACTTATATCTGAAATTCCCTACATCACCTTTTTTATCTTGAAGGAGCTTTTAAATTGTTTTTATTTTTATGAAATAAATGTATTAGTTTGGTTTTTATCTATTTATTGTATATCTAATACCATGAGTCAACATGCTAAGAGTTAAAGTACATGAATGAGGCACTTGATACATATTTTTGCATAAATATATGAAAGATAAAGTGTTTGCCCTTAAGGAGCTTAGAGTATCAAGATTGATTGAAATAAGTACACAGGCACTTATAACACAGGGTAATATGAAAATACATTAAAAAGGCACCCGGTGCAGACTTAAGTTGTCATTAAAAGTTGTATGTATGAAGTGTCTTTAAGTGGATAACTGAAAACTATTGAATAGAGATGTGCTGGCTGATGGCAGTAGAATGACATAGGGGAAAGATGAAGAACTCCAGTCAAAAAGAACAGCTTGCTTTTCTAGAATTTAGTGAGATCATGGTGCATTTGAAAACCTCTCTCCTAAACTAAACATGATCAACTTGATTATCAATAATGTATCGTGCATGCAAACATATTCAGATTCATTTGTTCTTCATTCACATCCTATTTCTGGTTGAAACTAACTTCCAGTTGTTAATTTCACAAACACTTAAAAAATCTAGTTAAGAGAGAATATACCTCAGCTAAGTTCTTCATGCACAGTAATGAGTTAGCTATGTCTTAGGATGACCTTGTCATCTTCCTTGGTATAGAAGAGGAAATAAACAATAGTAAATGAACTAAGGATAATAAATACACACAGATTTACATACAAGAAGTAAGGCTTTGATAACCAGTGAAATTTATAGAATATTATAGTCATTTGAGTAACTTCACCTGTTTTAGTTCATTTTGGCTTTACAGTAACTATGAAAGATAGGAGAGAATAAGTATGCAACCCTGACTGAGTCTAGGGTGCTTTCTCAACAGTACTTGTGAGGACTCAAACTAGGTCTTGTGCTAAGGATTCCTTTTCATCACAAAGCATTATCTCTTCAAGTCTCCCTGAAGCAGATAAGTGAATCATCATAATGTTTAGTTATTGGTCCTTCTCTGCGATATCTTTCCTGTATGTATAATTTACCATATAAACTATTACTATCGAAGAATGTGTGAATTGGAAACAGACTATTACAAGCATAAAAATATAATATTGTAGACCAATAATTGTGTTAGGTTCTGAAAGGTTTGTATGGGAAAAAAACAACACATAATGGAGTTATAAGAGAAATGTATATAGAATAATCAATATATGAGAATAATCAATCATGTGATACATGAAATTGCAATAAGAATAAAATTCCATATTAAAAATATTAGACTGTGAGAAGGCAATGAGTTAATTCACATATAGTTTAGATCCACATAAACAGTTTTGAAGCAAGACAACTGATTTGTTGTCCATAGAAACTAAAAATTGTCATGTTTCCTGGTAAAGCAACAAGAAAACATTGAATTTTAATTATAGCAAAACACAATTAGAAAATCATTATGCTTAAAGAAAATCAGTTCATCTAGTTTATTTATAAGTTTGCATTATTTAATATATCCCAATCAACATATGGTATTGTCTCAAGGGTCTTCTAGCCTACCAGAAGAAGGTATCATTGTTTCCACTCAGATCTATATAAATAAAGAGCCAGGGTCCATAATTCTCAAAATGATGGAAGGCTCAACTGAACACCAGAAGTCACTCCTACAGTCAATACTGGGTTGCCACTGCGAACCTGCACTGACTGTCGCACTCCAGGTGCCTCACTGAGCCAGCAATGACATCCGAGGGAGCTGCTATCAGGTCTGGACAGAGACCGGGAAAGAAAAGCAGGGTCTGATTACAGTCCCCATGGCAGCCAGTAATGGGTTGGTGTGGCAGAAGTCAATCCTACAGTCAGTGAACATAGGGTCAATTAATATTAAGTGGACACAGGGTCAATTAATATCTCTCTGAGAGGAGTTGAGAATATAAAGTACAGTATAGAGCAATTATTTATATTATTTCACATAAAACTCTTTTTTAAGATTTTTCCTTTATTTAAAATGTATCTTTATTGTTGAAAGTATTACAGATGTCCCTTTGTTTTAGTTTGCCCCCCCCCCCCCATTGATCTCCTCCACCCTACAACTGCCCCTTCCAGGCCTTTGCCAGACTATTGTCTGTGTCCATGGGCTATTCCTATCTAATATATAAAATTTTAGAAAGATTTAGAGAAAATAAAATGAAAGATATGCCAGGTAAATATTGAACAGAAGAGCTAAAGTTGCTGTATGAATACTAGATATAGGCTTGAAGCCAAAACACAACTCATGAAATAAAGTTAGTCATTGTAACATTACAAAAGGTTCCTCTCACTAAAGAGAAAAGATGGTTCCCAATACTTATACACATAATAGAACAATGTGGGGGTTCAGAATGAGCCTCATCAAGATGTGTCTCAGTGGTATGCAGATCTTGGAGCTAAGGGAAATTTTAGCTTCAGGCTCAAGTGAAAATTCTGCCACTCCCTGTAACTACCTAAAAAATTGAATTAGAGGCCTTGCCCATAATAAGACATTATCCTATATAATAAAGGGCTAATATACAAATCAACCAAAATGCAGAACGACCAGTCTCTATGACATGCACTGACCACCAGGGGGCAGATGCTCAATACAGGAGCTGTCCCCTGGTGGTCAGTGTGCTCCAACAGGGAGAGCACCGCTCAGCCAAAAATTGGGATCATGGCTGGCTAGCACAGCAGTGGAGGTGGAGCATCTCCCATCTCTGTGGCAGTGATAAGGATGTCCGACTGAAGGCTCCTGGACTGTGAGATGATGCAGTCCAGGCTGAGTGACCCTTCCCCCTCTGAGTGCACACATTTTGTGCACCAAGCCTCTACTTATTAAATTAAAAATATATGGGAACTTCTAGTTTCAAAATAAATAGAGCTAGTGATGAAAACAGAAAATGGCTCAGCAATGTATGGGAGATTTTTCATTTCATTTTAAAAATGGATAACAATCAGGACTTATTTTGATGTATCAATAAAATATTCTAAGGTCATGATATGTACACATGAGAAATGATGGAGACAACAGTATGGTGGTTACCAGAGGGAAAGGGATTGGGGGATAATAAATATTAAAGGGGGCCAAATATTTGGTGACAGGAGGTGATCATAGTGTGGATGATGGTCACACAATCCAATATTCCAATCATGTAGCAAAGAAATTTATACTTGAAACCTATATAATCTTGTTAACCAATGTCAACTCAATAATTTTAATTTTTGAAAAAAGTGACATTTATTTGTTGACTATTTGGACATAACTGGATACTTTTGCAGCATATCTACATCTGGTTCACTTATATTTTATTCTTAAGATATTACATATATGTCCTTATTACCTCATTGCCCCCAACCTCACTCTCATTCATGCCCTCAATACCCCTGGTATCCATGTCCATTGCTTATTCTTATATGCATTCATACAAGTTCTTTGGTTTACCTCTACCCATTACTCCCACCCTTCCCTACCTTCCCTCTGAGGTTTGAATATCTGATCTAGGCTTCTCCATCTTTGGATATGTTTTTATTCATCAGTTTATGTTGTTCATTATAATTTGCAAGTGAGTTATATCATATTATATTTATCATTCTCTGACTGATTTATTTGACTTGTAATGCTCTCCAGCTCCATTTTTACCACATCATAGTATTCCATTGTGTAGATATAACACAGTTTTCTAATTCAATGATCTGCGGATGGGCACTTATAGGCTGTTTTCAAATCTTTGGTGTTGTAAATCGTGCTGCTATGAAAACAGGGGTGCTTATAACCTTTCTGATTGGTGTTTCTGATTTCTTGGCATATATTCCTAGAAGTGAGATCACTGGGTCAAATGGGAGTTCCATTTTAAATTTTTTGAGGAAACTCCATACTGTTCTCCACAGTGACTGCACCAGTCTGCATTTTCACGAGCAGTGAAGGAGGGTTCCTTTTTCTCTGCATCCTTGCCAGCATTTGTCATTTGTTGATTTGTTGATGATAGATATTATGACAGGTAAGAAATGGTATCTCATTGTCCTTTTGATTTACATCTCTCATATGATTAGTGACTTTGAGCATGTTTTCATATGTTTCTTGGCCTTCCTTATGTCTTCTTTCAAAAATTATCTATTTAGGTCCATTGTCCATTTTTTTAATTGGGTTGTTTATCTTCCTTTTGTTAAGTTGTATGAGTTCCCTGTAAATGTTGGAGATTAAACCCTTATCAGACATAACATTGGCAAACATGTTCTCCCATGTAGTGAGCTTTCTTGTTGTTTTGTTGATGGTTTATTTTGCTGTGCAGAAGCTTTTAATTTTGATGTATTCCCATTTGTTTATTTTATCTTTTATTTACATTGCCCTAGGAGCTGTATTGACAAATATATTGCTATGACAAATGTTTGATATTTTATTGCCTATGGCTTCTTCTAAGATTTTTATGGTTTCCCATTTTACGTTTAAGTCCTTTATCCATTTTGAGTTTATTTTTGTGTATGGTGTAAGTTGGTGGTCTAATTTCATTTTTATGCATGTATCTGTCCAATTTTCCCAAAAAACATATATTGAAGAGACTGTTTTGACTCCATTGTATGTTCTTGCCTCCTTTGTCCTACATTAATGGAACATAGTGATTTTTGTTGATTTCTGGTTCTCTATTCTATTCAATTGATCTATATGTCTATTCTTGTGCCAGTACCATGCTGTTTTGAGAGCTGTGAATTTGTAATACAGCTTGTTATCTGGTATTGAGATCCCTCCTATGTTTTTCTTTTTTCTCAGGATTGCTGCAACTATTCAGGGTCTTTTTTTATTCCAGATGAAATTTTTGAAGTTGATTTAAGGTCTGTGAAATATGCTGTTGGTATTTTAATGGGGAGTGCATTAAATTTATACATTGCTTTGGGTAGTATGGACATTATAATGATGTTGTTTCTACCAAGCCATAAACATGGTATCCTCATCCATCTATTTATGTCTTCCCCTATCTCATTTTTCAACATCCTGTAGTTTTTTAGTACAGGTCTTTTACCTTCTTAGTCAAGTTTATTCGCAGGTATCTTAATTTTTTTAGTACAATGGTAAGTGGGATTGTTTCTTTAATTTCTATTTCTGTAAGTTCATTATTGATGTATAAAAATGCCATAGATGTCTTGGCATTAATTATGTATCCTGCTACTTACAAATGCATTTATTAAGTCTAATAATTTTGGGGTGGAGTCTTTAGGGTTTTCCATGTACATTATCAAGTCATCTGCAAATAAGAACAGTTTTACTTCTTTTCCAATTTGGATGGCTTTTATTGCTTCTTCTTGTCTGATTGTTTTGGCTAGCACTTCCAGTAGTATGTTGAACAGGAGTTGTGACAGTGGGCATCACTGTCTTGTTCCTGTTCTTAGGGGAATATTTTTAGTTTTTGGCCATTGAGTATGATGTTGGCTGTAGGTTTGTCATATGAGGCTTTTATTATGTTGAGGTATAATTCCTCTATTCCCACTTTGTTTTATTTTTTATTGGAAAAGGGCGTTGGATTTTGTCCAATGCCTTTTCTGAATCAATTGATATGATTATGTGTTTTTTGTCTCTCAATTTTTATGTGATGTATCACATTTATTGATTTGTGCATATTGTACTAACCTTGAATTCCTGGAATACATCACACTTGGTCATGGTGTATGATTTTTCTAATGTAATTCTGGACCTGATTTGCTAGAATTTTGTTTAAGATTTTACCATCTATGTTCATCATGGATATTGCTCTGCTTAGCATTTCTTACATTGCTGGTTTGGTGGTAAAATACTCTCTTAACTCTTTTTCATCTGTGGAGCTCCTGATCCCACCTTTAATTTCGAATGATAACCTTGCTGGGTATAGTATTCTTGGATTCCGTCTGTTGTTTTGCATCACTTTGTGTATTTTATTCTATTCCCTTTTGGCTTGGTGTGTTTCTCTTGAGAAATCAGTTGATATTGAATTCTAGATCCCTTGTAGGTAACTTTCTGCCTTTCTCTGTCAGCCTTTAAGATTCTTCCTTTGTCTTGGATGTTTGCCAATTTAATTATGATTTGTCTCGGTGTGAGTCTTTATGGGTTCATCTTGTTTGGGACACTATGTGCTCCTTGGACTTGCATAGTTCTTTCCTTGCCAATATCATAGAAGTTTTCTGTCATTATTTCATCAAACTGTTTTTTTCTTCCTTGTTCAGTTGTCCTCTCCTTCTGGTATCCTTATTACATGGCTGTTGTTTTGCTTTGAGTAGTCCCAAAGCTCCCTTAGGCTCTCCTCTTGCTGTTCAATTTTCTTTCTAGTTGTTGCTGTGTTTGTGTGTTTTTTTCCTACCTTATCTTCTAATTTGCTGATGTGGTCCTCAGCTTCTTCTAGTCTACTATTTAAGCCTTCCATTGTTTTCTTTATTACAGCTATGTCATTCTTCATTTTCTCTTGGTTCCTTTTCATGTTGGTGACATTCTTATTCAGCTACTTATAATTCTAACTGAGTTGTGTGTATTTGTAATCCAGCCATTTGAGCATCCTTATAGCCATTAATCTTTATTCTTTCTCTGACATGTTGCTTGCTTCCATTTCATTTAACTCCCTTTATTGTGAGTTCTCTTTTTCTTTCCTTTGGGGATTGTGTTTTTGTCTCCCTATTTTTTGCTGTAACATTTTGTTTCTGTTTCTTAGATCCAACTGCTTTGCTACACAATTCATTTGGGGGTGGTGCTAGAGTTGTGGTCTCTCAGATATCCTGGTATTGGTGATCTAGTAGAGTTCCCTACTTGAGCTATTTGGGTTCTCTTGATGTAGTTGGATTTTGAATGTTAGTTTTTCATTCCTGCATGAATTTTCATCTTAAGTTCGCAATGTGACTCACCCACGGCTTCATTGTGCAAGCTGTTTTTGATGTGATTGTGGTTCTGGCTCTTGTGGAAAGTATGTATGAAGTCTCACTGGTATGTGCTCTCTGTGGGTTACCTGAGTCTATGGTCTGGGAGGAAGGAGTCTTGGGTCCTGAGGCTTAGGTACTGTAGCTTTAGACAGTGTGGTATGACTCTTGCTGGGTTAGAGTCACTCTGCAACTCATTATGAGGGGCCCATAGCCCATGACAGTGGGGGATGGGTATCTTGTACTCTGTGATTGAAGCAGTGGGACTCTGGCCAAAATTATTTCCCTCTCTGAATCATGAGGGGTTCAGGATCCAGCATCTAGGGATGTTGGAATCTTGGTGACTGTAGCTGAAACAATGTGACCTTTTGCAGGGTTCAAGTCCTCAGCAACTTACCAAGCTGTCCAGTGGTAGTTAGTCAGGAGGGCGATGTTGTAGACCCTGCTGTGGGAGCCATGCATTCTTAGTTGAAGAGGCACATGCCGAGTGGCAGCACACAGAGGCCTAGGAGGCATCTATAAGGGGTGTGTGCTCATGGGGCTCACATGCTGGATCGAAGTGATTGTGGTGTGCCACTAGCTCCATGGAGGGAGAAGTCCCAGTTTCTGCTTCGGTTGATGTGCACCCTTGGTTGGATAGGCATGCTCAATGGCTGCTTACAGAGGTGCCCTGGATCCTTTTTCTGGGGCACTGGGCTTAAGGGTTCCTTGTGCCAAGGTGGAACTACCTCATGAACTGGATACCAGAGGCCGGGATTGGTTCATAGAATCACCCAGGGGCTGCCTGCCAGGGAAGCAGCCTCAGGGGGCTTGTGCACTAGATCAGTGCAACTACAGTGACTGGAGGTTGGCAACTGTGAAGGGTAAAGTCTACGTTTCTGATGAAGGGCCTTGAGCTGTTGATTGGATACAAGCAAGACTAGTGGCAGCTCACAGAGGCACCTGGGAGTCACCCGCTGGGGTGGTGTCCTCAGGGGTCCTGTGTGCTGAAACCATGCAACCGTGGTGTCTATGGATAGGCAGCTGGGAAGGGGAAGTCCAAATTTCTACTGCCAGAGCCATACACCCTTGTTTGGATACTAGCACGCCCAGCTGGGGCTCAAAATGGCATCCAGGAGTCACCTATAGGAGCAGAGGGATTAGTAGGCCTGTGTGTTGGAAAGGTACAACTGTGGTGTCCAGAGGTCAGCAGCCAGGGAGGGGGATGTCTCAATTTTTGCTGCCTTGTGCCCTTGGTTGAAATTGTGCTTGCCCATCAGGGGCTCACAGAGGCACTCAGGAGCCATCTGTTGGAATGGCAGGGATCAGGAGGCCTGCACTATAGAAAGGTGTAACTGTGGTGTCCAGAGGTTGGCAGTTGTGGAGTGGGGAGACTCGTTTTTTTACTGGGGCCTTGCGCCCTTGGTTGGATTCACATGCATCCAGCAGTGGCTTGCAGAGGCACTCAGGAGCCATTTCCCAGGGTTGCACACTCAGCGTGGCCCTTACGTTGAAGCTGTGTGACCGAGGTGTCTGTGGGAAGGCAGCCAGAAGGGGTGAAGTGTGAATTTCTATTTTCAGATCTGTGCACCCTTGTTTGGATACAAGTGCATCCATCAGGGGCTCACAGAGGCACACAAAAGCCGCCTTTGTGGCCTTGGGCTCAGTAGGACTGTGTGCTGGAAAAACGCAACTCTGGTTTCCATATGTTGGCAGCTGTGAAGTGGAAAAACTCAGTTTTTACTGCTGAGTCTTTGGTTGAATTTGTGCATGCCCAGTGGCTGCTCACAGAGGTACCCTGGGGCAAATTACCAGGGCAGTGAACTCATATAGGCCCTTGCTATGAATACACATGACTGAGGTGTCTATGGGCAGGCTGCTGGGAATGGGTAAAGTCTGAATTTCTATTGTCTGGGGCCTTGTGCCCTTGGTTGTGTTCACACACACCCACTGGTGGCGTGCTCATGAACTCAGAAGAGTCTGTCACTGAAGTTGCATGACCCAGGTGTCTGTGGTAGGGGGAATTCAGAATTTCTACTGCAGGGACAGTGAGCTCTTGTTTGGATAAGAGTGTGCCCAGCTGCAGTACCTAAAAGCAGCCTGTGAGGTTGTGGGCTCAGGAGGCCTGCACGCTTGAAAAGCACAACTGTGGCACTGGAATAGTGTGACTGTGGCATTCAGAGATTGGATTCTGGGGAAGGGGGAAGTCTCACTTATTGCTGTAGGTGCATGCACCTTTGGAGCTCACATAGGCACACAAAAGCCGCCTTTGGAGGTAAAGGTCCTAGGGCAGGGGTGGGCAAACTTTTTGACTCGAGGGCCAAAATGGGTTCTTCAACTGGACCAGAGGGTCAGAACAAAAGCATGGATGGAGTGTTTGTGTGAACTAATATAAATTCAAAGTAAACATCATTACATAAAAGGGTATGGTCTTCTTTTATTATTATTATTTCAATAGTTTAGAACAGCCATCTGAACCACAGGCCATAGTTTGCCCATGCCTGTCGTAGGGTGTGAAAGTCTGTGGGTGGGGCAGCAGAATTTTGGCTGGAGTGGCTTCAGGGTCACAGGAAGTGTCCAAGGTCTGTCTGTGTGATGAGTTCCTATAAGAGGCTGCTCTTCCCTTCAAGATGGAGTGGGCTCCATGCCTGAGTCCCACAGCCCAGAGAGCGCCCACAGTGGTGGTAGTTGCTCTCTATCCAGGAAAGCCTGGTCTACCAGCCCCTGATGCTCCTGCCGGATCTAACTGTCCCTCATTCATTCACACACACACACACACACACACACACACAACACACACATCCACACATTCTCCTTTTACCACCTTATTCACTCACACCCTCTCCCTCACCTCCATCCTGCCTGCCAATATCTTTCCATCAGGTTCACTTTTGTTTGGTCAGTGTTCTCAAAATGGACAGTAGAAAACCTGAAGTCTGCCTATAAAAAACGCCTTGCCCTCATGTCTAGGCCCCATTTTCCTAGCCATGGGTCTATAGATGATGGAACCTGCTTTACAAATGTAGGGCAGTGGCTTTCAAACTTGTTTTTATTTTGACCTCTTGTAAAAAAGAGTAAGAAATACATTTTACATAAAGATGCTGTAAACACACATACACACACACACTGAAAAATATTTTAATGAAACTACTTTTTACTGTGCACGGTGCATGCTGACATTTGTTATTCTATTTTGTATTTTTAAATTACTCGTTGCAGAGCCCAATTTATTACAATAATCACTAATGTATTTGTATGTGCAGTTTGAAAAAACATTGGTCTAGGAAGCTCTTGTGCTGACAGGTCCACTATTTCCAACCTATTTCTTCACTAGGAATGAAAACAAAACTTGAAACACTTAGGAATGAAGAGTGTGAACCCTGAGATAATAATGTAATCATAAAGCGCATTTTGTACACTCTAAAATATTGTATTTTTTACTTGTCTTTAACTTTGCTAAAAATTATGCGGCCTAGACTTCCAATTAGTGATGATTTTATATATACATAAAAGAGTAATATGCAAATGAACCCTCACTCTGCTCAAGCCACGCCCACCCTCCATGCCCACCAGCCCATCAGAGTGAGTATGCAAATTAACCCCACATAAGATGGCTGCAGCCACAGAGCAGTTGAGAGGCTTGGGATTTCCCAGCAATAGAGAAAGCCAAGCTTTCCACACACCCTGGCTGGCCTACGCCTCTACTCAAGGCTACAAAGTTTCAATTATAGAAGATAAATCCCCCCAAAATGGCGGCAGCCACAGAGCTGGAGAGAGCAGGCTAGGGATGCCCTGGCAATGGAGGAAGTAAAGCTTTCTAAACACCCTGGCTGGCTCAGACCTCTGCTTAAGGCTACAAAGTTTCAATTATACAAGGTACATAAGTCCCAATAGAAATGGCTCCCACCACAGGGCGAGCAGGAGGCTTGGCTCCACATCAGGCTACAAAGTTTCAGTTGTAGAAGGTAAATAAATTCCAGATAACAGGGCCTCCACTTGGTCCTGGAGAGGGCATGGCCAGCCTGCAAACCACCACAGGCACCTCACCCATGCCGCCCCACACCCTAAGGGAACCCCCACCTTGATCCAGGATACCCTTCTGGCAAACCAGCTGGCCCCCACCAGTGAACCAAGCCACTATTCTATCTAATAAAATAATAATATGCATATTGACCATCAATTCAAGACACAAGATGGCTGCCCACATGTGGTCAAAGATCCTGTCCCCATGTGGACACAAAATGGCCACCATAAGATGGCCAGAAGGGTAGGGCAGTTGGGAGGCACCAGGCCTACAGGGGAGGGCAGTTGAGAGGGACCAGGCCTACAAGGAAGGGCAGTTGGGAGGCGATCAAGCCTGCAGTGGAGGGAAGTTGGGGGCAAACAGGCAGGCAGGGGAGCAGTTAGGCATCAGTCAGGCTGGCATGGGAGTGGTTAGGGTGATCAGGTTGGCAAGCAGAAATGGTTAGGGGCAATCGGGAAGGCAGGCAGGCTAGCACTTGGGAGCTAGCAGTCCTGGATTGCGAGAGGGATGTCCAACTACCCATTTAGACCTGATCCTACCAGGATCAGGTCTAACAGGCAATGGGTTATCCTTTGAGTAGTCCCAGATTGGAGAGGGTGCAGGCTGGGTTGAGGGACACTCCCTCATCTAGTGGACGAAGTTCGTGCACCAGGCCTCTAGTAGAATATTAATCCCAAGAAAAATGGCTGCAGCCACAGAGCTGGAGAGAGCAGGCTAGGGTTTCCCTTACAATAGAGGAAGCAAAGCTTTCCACCTGCCCTGGCTGGGCTAGGTCTACAATCAAGGCTACAAAGTTTCAATTATAGAAGAATCATAAACCCAAGCAGAAATGGCAGCAGTCAGAGTGAGCAAGGGGCTTGGCTCTGCTCCAGGCTACAAAGTTTTAATTGTAGAAGGTAAATAAATTCCTGATACCAGGGACTCAGTTTGGGTCACCAGGGGGTGTGGCTGGCCTGCAAACCACCACATGCCCCTCACCCAGGCCGCCTCATGCCCCAAGGGAACTCCCACCCTGATCTGGGACACCATTCAGGGCAAACCAGCTGGTCCCCACCCATTCACCAGGCCTATCTAATAAAAGAGTAATATGCAGATTGACCATCACTCCAACACAAAAGATGGCTGCCCCCATGTGGTCAAAGGTCCTGCCCCTATGTGGACACAAGATGGCCACCACAAGATGGCCAGCAGGGTAGGGCATTTGGGAGGCACCAGGCCTGTAAGGGAGGACAGTTGGAGGCAATCAACCCTTCAGGGGAGGGTAGTTAGTGGTGGCTAGGCCAGCAGAGGAGGGAAGTTGGGGGCAAAGAGGTTGGCAAGGGAGCAGTTAGACATCAGTCATGCTGGCATGGAAGTGTTTAGGGGGTGATCAGGCTGGCAGGCAGAAGCGGTTAGGGACAATCAGAAAGTCAGATGTGATCAGTTGGGAGCCAGCAGTCCTGGATTGTGAGAGGGATGTCCGACTGCTCGTTTAGAAAGGGATCGGGTCTAAATAGGCAGTTTAACATTCCTCGAGGGGTCCCAGATTTGAGAGGGTGCAGGCTGGGCTGAGGGAAACACCCACACCCTGTGCACGAATTTTGTGCACCGGACCTCTAACATTATATATATATATATATATATATATATATATATATATATATATAAATTATCATCACATTTATATTTTAGTTTTAAACTCTATATGTTGTTTGGCCATTCAAAGAGGTTGATCCATATAAATGCATTTAAGGACTTGATCTCTATTATGCAATTCAAAGGTATTTGGAAAATTTGAATTTACTGAAATATATTAATGGCCATAAGAATCCACAAAATAAGGTATTGACTTTTATATAAATGAAGAGCTTATTTGAAGTACATGCAAACAATGATCTTCCATTGCATTCTGTATTATTGCCTCAGTTAGCAATGACACATTTATTTCATGTATATAACTCATCATCTTTACATTAATAGCATACAGATGTACATTATATAGTCATTAGAACTGTCCATGGAAGTCTCATGTTAAAAATAAAGGAAAATAATATACTTTTAAACTATGTTATTATTGCTTATATTTTTTGGTACCTATGGGGGTTTATCTTTTTAAGTTTTAATTTGTTTTCCCTTATATCCACAATATTTTTTTCTGGTTGTTTACTTGTTGTTTTATTAGAGAAATATACTATAGAATAAAGAGGTAAATAATCTAGTTTTATGTTAAAAGAATAAAGACTATGATAACTGATACATGGTAATAAATTACTGTTTAGTAACTTGATAATCATATCTAGACTGAATAAACTAAGTAAACAGTTCTAACTCTTGGCCTTTCTTTTGTATTATGATGTGTGTGGTGTGGGCATTTTTGAGTACTTCTTGTGTGAGACTCTCTGAACTTTCTGGACTTCTAACTCTATTTCTTTTACCAGGTAAGGGAAATTTTCTGTCATTATTTATTCAAATAGGCTTTCAGTATCATTGTTCTCACTCTTCTTCTGGCACCCCCATAATGCAACTGTTTGTATGCTTGAATGTATCCCAGAGGCTCCTTAAACTATCTTTATTTTTTTAATTATTTTTACTATTTGCTCTTCTGATTATGTGTTTTTTGCTTCCTCATATTCCAAATCACTGAATTGATTCTCAGAATCCTCTATTCTACTATTGAATCCCTGTAAATAATTTTTTACTTCAGTTAGTGTATGCTTACTTTCTGACTGGTCCTTTTTCGTGTTTTCGAAATTCTCACTAAGATCCATATAAATTTCCTTAAGTATCTTGATGCTCTCATTAGGATCCTTGAGCAACCTTATAACCATTTTTGAACTCTGTATCCAGTAGTTTGCTCACTTCCATTTCTTTCATTTGTGACATGCTTATTTGTCTTCCCATATTGGCTGATTCTCTGTGTTTGTTTCCATGTATTATGTAGAACTGCTATGTTTCCTTGAGTGTCCTTGTATAGTAGGTGTCCTGTAAGGCCCAGTGACTCAGCCTCCTCAGTCACCTGATCTGGGTACTCTATGTACACCCCTTTGTGGGCTGGGTACACAGTCTTATATATGAGCCTTGGTTGCTGTTGACATCACTGGAAGAAATTGACCTTTAGGTCAACTGGCTGTGAGGACCAACTGTGACGACACTGGAAGAGTTGCTGGGCAGGAGAGATTCCTATAGAGAAGGACTTGTTTCAGTGGGGCTTTGGTGCGCACTGAGAATTCCCCTTGTGGATGTGTAAAGTTGTAATCTAGTATGGACTGAAACTATCTATACAGTGTACTGGCTCTGGGGCGTCTGGGGAGGTGCAAAGTCAGCCACTGCCTGGGGCCACCCAGAAGGAGCTACAGAGATCAGCAGATGTCTGCTACCCTGTTTCCCTGAAAATAAGACAGTGTCTTATATTAATTTTTGCCCCCACAGTTGCGCTAGGTCTTGTTTTCAGGGGATGTCTTATTTTTCCATGAAGAAGAATACGGTACACATTTATTGTTAAATGAAAATAAAGGAGATTTATTACCTGTATATGGTACGGTAGTACAGTAGTTGTCAACACAAACCAGACAAACTGTGAATCCTACAGTATCAAGAATTTACTCTTTATTCAATGACAATCATGTCATCATCTTCTGGAACATCATCATAACAATCCAATTCCTGAATTTCCTGGCGAATTTCTTGTGACTCCATTTCTTTCAGAATCATTGGACCAAATCTCTCATGGTTAGCAATAGCACTGTCTTTAAATGAGTACTTCTTGTCAAGGTATCCTGCTCACAGTGCATTTGCAATGCAACTGTCAGTGATTTTCTCCCATGAATTCTTCACCCAAGTCACAACTTCTTGAAGTTTAGGTTTAACAAAGTTTCCATGCTGATTTCTCTCCATTCACCCAGCAGTGATGTCAGGACTCAGTGTAACATCACTGGGGGAGACAAAATGGCAGTCAAATAGGCAGACTGGTCCTGCGACTTCTCAGGAGAAGATAGAAGAAACAGCTGAATTGAATAACATCCACCCAGAGTTGGAAAATTAAACACAACTAGTGAGACAATTTGTGGATGGAAAAGTCAGAGGTCATCTGGGGAGTGGTGGGATTGGGGAGTTGGGCTGGAGGGAGATACCCAAGCAGTCAGGACTAGAGTGTCAGAGGGAGACTATGATGCATCAAGTCCATGTCCCTTGAGAACACGTGTAGTGCTCAACTGTGGAAGGGGGGTCCACAGGGCTGCTGGCAGCAGGGGATTCTACATCAAAGCCCATGGTCTTGGAAGGCTGTGCCCAGAAACGCAGCCTGAAGTTCTGCACTGACCCACAGTGCTGGGGAAAGAGAGATGCGCAATGGAACTGTTGCTCTGTGTTTATATTTTTCTTGCCTTTACTTACTAAACCCAGTTAATAGGATCTTTCAATTATACTCACCAAGGCTGCAGTGCAGGAGAAGGTGGTTTTGTGGAAATTGGGGAGCAACATAGGGAGAGGCTATCAGGAAGCCAGCTCTTGGACAGTCCTATCCCTCCTATCCTGAACAGACATTTTTCTCCTGAATACCATCACTCCCCACCCCTACCCCCCACCCAGCAGCACAGCTGCACCAAGACTTGAGCTCAGCTAGGGAAAAAAAAATTCTCAACACCCCCAATGAGCCCTCAGTGACTGGGTTGAAGAGCTATTTGGTTCCAGAAACTAATACAGAAACACTGCTACCTAGAGGCCGTGGTAGAAATAGATGCATATGTAAAAAGGACTGAAAACAGGCAGAAAAACAAAGCAGGCAAGATTGATCCTACCTGGCTGAAAACAAGGCTGTGGCATCTGACACATAGCAGCAGTGGATCACTGGGAGCTTCAACATGGTGCTGACTAGCAGGGAGCTGAGACGTGGCAGACAAAACAGTAGAGACGGGTCTTAAACCAGCCCCCAGGGGATATTGAAACTCAGCTGAAGCAAACAAAATTCAATTCTTTATTTTTTATATTTTACTTAAGAAACTATTTTTTCTCTTTACTTTATTACTATTATTTTTATTATTTTTTTAAACTTTCACTTTTTTGATTAGTGTTCTACATTCTATTTTTATTTTTTATCATTATTTTACTCTATCTCATTTTTTCCTTTTTGCCACCTCTTGCTTCCTCACCTCTGCCTTTTTCATTATGTTTTGCTTCTCCTGTTCCCGCATTAGTATTTTCTCTCTCCTTTCTTTTTACTCTTTGTTTCTTTATCTACTTTATTGAGGCATTACTATGGTAGTAATCTCTGTCGGCTTACTCATATATCTAATTTCTTCTCCCCTGATCCAAGTCCATGCACTCTGCTCCTTTCTCTTTCTTCACTAGCCAATTTTTTTCTTCTTATTGTTGTTTGTTTGTTAGTTTTTATTTTATGCTTTTGATTTTGCTCTCCTCACTTGCTCCCTTTTTCTACTAATAGCTTATTTTCATTCATCAAACATAGGCCTATAAACCATCTACTCTACTCTCCTTTTCCATAGATAGATGAATATATAGATAGATTAAAGATATGGGAGAATATATATTTTTGATATATATAATATATATTTTAATTATTATTTTATTTATTATTATTTTTATTGAGTATTTTGTTTTTTACTTTTCTTCCTTCCTTTCTTTCTTTCTTTCTTTCTTTTTTTTTTTTTTACAGAGAGGAAGGGAGAGGGATAGAAAACCAGAAACATCGATGAGAGAGAAACATTGATCAGCTGCCTCCTGCACCCCCCCTACTGGGGATGTGCCTGCAACCAAGGTACATGCCCTTGACAGGAATCAAACCAGGGACCCTTAAGTCCGCAGGCCAATGCTCTATCCACTGAGCCAAACCAGTTAGGGCTTACTTTTCTTTTTATACATTTATTCTCTTTCTACCTCCTCTCTACTGCAACATGGACAGTCCTCCATTCATTCAATTCCTTTACCTTACCTTCTGGAAATAAGCTCTGCCTCCTCAGATTCAATCCCCCCTTTTATTCTGGGTGTTTGTTGTTTGTTTGCATTTTTTGGTTTAGTTGTTGGTTTTTTGGAGTTATCTCTCCAAATATATATATTTACCCTTCTTTTTCCTTCTTTTCCTTTTCCTCTTACCTTTTTACTTTTCCCAATATCATTTTTGTGTTCTTTTCTCTCCTATAATACTCTTTTCTCTGGTGGTCACCTTTATTTGGGGTTATCGGTATCATGAATACATTTGTGTTTTGTTCCCTCTGTGCCATGTCTTGTCAAGTTGTATTTTGTGCTATTTTTTCAACATGGTAGAGAATGAGCCACATAACCAGACACCCTCAGAGGAGTGAAAATGGGTAGACAAAGAAATAGCCTCCATACAAAAGAAAAGGAGAAATTACCAGAAAAGGAAGTAAACAAAAAGGAGACAGGCAATTTGTCAGAGAAAGAATGCAGAGCAACTAGTCATAAGGAAGTGGAAAATAATGGAAAACAATAGAAAGCATCAACAGCTGACCAGAAGAAAATGAGGACCACATCAGTGAGCTATAATACAAGTAGGAAAAATCACCCAAGCAGATCAGCAACTGAAAAAAGTGGGCAAGTTGCCTTAATAGACACTTTTCAAAAGAGGACATGCAAAAGGCTGAGACATATAAAAACATGCTCAAAATCACTAATCATCTAAGATATGCAAATCAAGACAACATTGAGCTACCATCTCACACCTGTCAAAATGGCTATCATCAACAAATCAATAAATGACAAATACTGGTGAGGATATGGAGAAAAAGAAAGCCTTGTACACTGATGGTAGTAATGCAGACTAGAATGGCCACTGTGGATAACACTATGGAGTTTCCTCAAAGAGTTAAAAATGGCCAAAACCTGTTTGGCTCAGTGGCTAGAGTGTTGGCCTGAGGACTGAAAGGTCCCAGGTTCAATTCCGTTCAATGGCATGTACCTCTGTTGCGGGCACATCCCCAGTAGGGGGTGTGAGGGAGGCAGCTGATTGATGTTTCTAATTCTCTATCCCTCTCCCTTCCTCTCTATGAAAAATCAATAAAATATACATATTTTTTAAAGTTAAAAATGGAACTCCCATTGGATATAGTAATCCCACTTCAAGGAATATATCCCAAGAAATCAGAAATACCAATCACAAAGGATATATGCACCCCTATGTTCATAACAGCACAATTTACCATAGATAATATTTGGAAACAGCCAAGTGCACATCAGCCGAGGAGTGGATTAGAAAATGGTGGTACAGCCCTGGCTCATTTGACTCAGTGGATAGAGCATCAGGCTGTGGACTGAAGGGTCCTGAATTCAATTCTGGAGAGGCACATATGCCATGGTTGCAGGCTCAATCCCCAGTGTGGGACATGCATGAAGCAGCCAATCAATGATTTTCTCTAATTATTGGTTTTTCTATATCTCTCTTCCTCTCCTTTCCTCTCTGAAATCAATAAAAACATATTTAAAAAAGAAAGACATTGTTACATCTACATAATGGAATACTACACTGCTATAAAAAGGAAAGAAATTTTACCATTTACAACAGCATGGGTATATCTGGAGAGCATTATGCTAAGTGAAATACACCAATCGGAGAAAGATATATATCACATGATCTCACCCATATATAAGATATAATGATCAACATAAATGGATGAACAAAAATAGATCAGAGACAAGGTACCACTGAACAGAACATCTAATCTCAGAGAGAAGTCAGGGAATCTGAGGTGTTAAACAACAACCAAAGAACTTGTATTCATGCATATTAACATAACCAATTGATACAGGCACTGGGGCAGTGGAGACTTGCCCTCAGGGGTGGGAGTAATGGGGTGATATTAATAGGTGAAAAAGGAGACATATGTAATATTTTAAACACTAAAAAGAATACCTTTTGAAAGTGTATCTCCTAAAGGGACAACATTGGCAACTTGATTTTAGTCCACATTGAATAGAGAGTGTAAATTATGTATATCCTATCTAATAATAGAGTAATATGCAAATTAGCTATCACTCCACTACAAAAATGGCAGCCTCCATAGCCTCAAGATGGTGGTGTGCAGTCCCCTTAGCCCTGCTGCTGGAGTGTCCTGCCTGTCCACAGGAACAGGGAGGCTGGATCTGCCTCCAGATGGGGCAGATCCAGCCTCCCAGCTCCACCACTGCTGTAGTGTCTGGGCCTGTCAGCCCAACTAGGGTTGGGGGGGACCAAGCAGTGAGGCTTGATCTTCCCCCAGATATGGCAGACAGTGTCCAAACAGAAGTGCATGGAGTTTCCTTAGCCTGCAGCAAGAGGGAAGCCCCAGGCCCATCAGAGCCCAGAGAGCAGGGCATGGGGACTTTCTTAGTGTGGTGGTGGCAACGGGAGCATCCCCAGGCCCTGCAGTCAGAGTCCAGACAACAGATCTTGGGGGCTTCCTTAGCACAGTGACAGCACGGAAGCCCCAGGCCTGGAAAACAGAGCCCAGACAAAAGGGCTTGGGGGCTTCATTAGTGCTAGAGTGTCAGGGAAATCCCCAGATATGTCAGACAGATCCAGGACAGCAGGACTTGGGGGCTTCCTTAGCAAGGTGGCAGCGGGAACACCCCCAGGATCAGCAGACAGAGCCAGGACAACAGGGCATGGGGGCTTCCTTAGTGTGTCGGTGTCGGCAAAGCCCCCAGTCCTGGCAGACAGAGAACACTGCAGTGCATTGGGGCTTCCTTCACATGGTGCATGGTGGAGGCAGGAAGAGAGTGGAGAGAAGGGCATGGGGGTTTCATATCCATTGCTGCAGTGAAACCTCCAGGCCTGCAGAGAGCAGAGAAACACAGGGAGTGGGCCTAAGCCATCAGTAGGACATCCCCTGAGAGCTCCTGGATTGTAGAGGATGCAGGTTGGGCTGAGAGACCTCTGTGCATGAATTTCGTGCACCGGGACTCTGATATATATATATATATATATATATATATATATATATATATATATATATATATATTTAAAATTGGAGAGTCTTCCTCACACTAACCAATATCTATTGATCTATTGGAGCTCAAAATTTGACTGTGTGAGGCCAGATGAGTTAACGTTGTTGAAACTCTTTTACTCTTGACAGTGGCCTATAGACTCAATTTGAGACACGGAAATTGTACTATTTTTGCTCAAAATGCATAATTTAATTTTAGCAATAGTTTGTTTGTTTTTTTAACCAGTCAAAATAATGTTTTATGTTAAGCATTGTGTCCACTGTAACGACATTTGCAATTATTATTATGGAGGAGCATACATTCTGGTCAAAACTGATAATTTGATATAAATATATTGTACATAGTATTACTTTTCCTTGACAATTTTCAAACTAACGTATCATACAGTTTCACATGGCATCTGCTAAGTGATCTAAATCTTAGTCATTATTTAAAATATTATATCTTAACCATAATTAAAATTTGGTAACTCAAGACAAATAAGTTTTCAAGCAATTAATTCAGTATATGGACACTTTTCTATAGTTCCTTTAAGAAATAATTGTATTTGAATTAACTTTGAAGATACTGTTTTAGCTACTCTGACCAATATATATTTTATTTAAATTACCTAATTTCAACTTATTTACCCAACTTGCAATCATTTCTCTTTTTATAAGTTGTAAATTTTATTCACCTTTTAGCAACTAGTCTTATTTTATAGCCTTAATACAGACAATTTAAGTTAATACTTTTGTCCACAATAACTAACATGAAAGAAAATAAACTAAAATGAAAATCATGAGGCTAATTTAAAAAGAAAATGACACAAAGAATAATAACTATTATATTCAATGTTTATACGAGTCATAAGTTTCATCCATGACTATTATTTCTCTAGCTTAGCTTTATTAGCATCCTTTGAGCCACAAGACACTTTATCTTAATTCACATTATTTCTAACTGAAGGTAATAAAAGCTTATTTTTATCCAACAAAGCAGTGCTTTGTGATTTTGCTTTTTCCCTTGTAGAGTCTTTCAGTCTTCTTAATACTTTTCTATCTTCCACTACACAAAAGAAAGTTGAATAATTTCTTCTGAATCAAAGGACTACTCACACAAAACCCAAAGCAATTTTTCATTGCATCTTGAGCCAAAAATAATGCAAAGATAAAGAATAAAATTTAATGTTTTAGTGACATTTTACTGACTGGTCCATTTTTAACACCGATTAGTCAATAAAGCAGAATGAGTAAAAGACAGACAGAAGATAATATCATGTCTTACCATCTACTATGCTCTCCTCAATGCACCAGTCACATTATTCATAAGAAAACCCAACCGGCTGGCTGATCTGTCAGTCAAAAGAGTGTAAAATGCCAAAAGAAAATAATTCTAATTTTGTATGCATATGAATGATGAAATATTCTTCTAAAAAGATGTATTATAAGCCAGTGATTTCCAACTTAATGTGTTTACAGTGTGATATTAGAAAACATCTGTAGCATCCATGAAGAGATTAAGATATCCAAAACAATATTGATCTTATAATGTATAATTATGATAACACTAGAGGCCTGATTCATGAAATTCATGCAAGAGTAGGCCTTCCTTCCCCCAGCTGCTGGCACTGGCTTCCCTCTGGTACCCAGGACCCCGGCTTCCCTAGCAGCCCCAGCTTCATCTAGATGGTTGTCTGGTCTAATTAGCATGTTACCATTTTATTATTACAGATCACTACTACAGAATTTTGGTGTCTCATGATAGTTGTCAGAGTAGCTTCAATAATGGCAGCATTCTGTTTGTAGATCTTAGACATATTAACAGTATTTATTTTAAACTGTTTAAATTGTTCTAATACATTAGTATGCAATATAGCATATCTCCTCAATATATGGGGCAAAGAAATAGCACACATCCAGTCAATTGAAAGTTCTACAGATAGTTATCTGTATTACTTGGATTACCATATAGCTGAATTTATCTAATTCATATAAATCTAGATTTAGGAGGTTATACTTTATTTGATCTTTTTTTCCCTTTGTTTTTTAAAATATATTTTATTGATTTTTTACAGAGAGGAAGAGAGAGGGATAGAGAGTTAGAAACATCAATGAGAGAGAGTCATTGATCAGCTGCCTCTTCCACACCCACTACTGGGGTTGTGCCCGCAACCAAGGTACATGCCCTTGACCAGAATCGACCCGGGACTTTTCAGTCCGCAGATGCTCTTTCCACTGAGCCAAACCAGTTTCGGCACATCTGGGGTTTTTAAATTTTCATTATTTATTGTTCAACAGAAGTCTTAAGAGATAATGACATGAACATTAAACCACTTTAATTATTAGTTCTTTAAAAAATCTTATTTATGGCTTTGTTGAATTTTATTTTCCTCATGTAGTTTTATGGTTTTGTGACTTTTGGAGGGCAACCTGGACCATCTGCTAGCTGCTGTCTATGAGTTTACCAGTGCTTGAGATGAGCAGGGTGCAGATGAATCAGATACAAAGGGTTGGTTTCTGAACCGAACAGGATCTTACACTTAGGTTCTTTTATTAGTTTCATACTCTCCCTACTACTGAGGGCCAACTGCCTTTCCTTCCCAGCATTTTGAATTTTCTAACCTTTTATTTCTCTGACTTTCCCCCTTTTTCAATTCTATTTCTGTTTTCCTCTTTCCAAGTAACAAATGGGAAAAGCAATGCACAGCTTGATTTATATTTATTCTTCTATACCAATCATGAAGTTATATTCATGCATGCGTGCATGGGTATGTATATGTGTGATAACAATAATGTCTATTGCGTGCTTAATATGTGCCAGGAGCAAGAACAAAAGCTTTCATATCGTGTCATATAATTTCCATCCACTCCCTTACAAAATAAAAACTATGTAGTGGCTCTTATGATTATCTTCATTTTACAAAATATATTAAGTGGCCTACCTATAATCATATTATAATTATATAATAATGGACAGACTCATAATTTTAGGCCAGTAGGGGATGATTCACAGATTAAACAGGACTAAACCCACACCAGAGTAACTCTAATCCCATGCTTTTAAATGTCAACCTAATGTGGTTGATGCCAATTCAACACCAACAGGAATCCCCAAGATGGGGTGTAGTAAAGAAGGAAACCTGATTCAGTTCAAACTGCTCAGTTGTGATACAGCAAGGCTGTGAGAAGTCCCAGGGGCAAGATGGCCTTGCTGTGAGTATCTTCTCCAGCTAGACAGCTCTGCTCTACTCTGGTCTGCTACACCTGCTCTGGTCTTGTGGGCTCAGCTCTGTTCTATGGTTTGATCTGCTCCAGCGAGTCGCTGTTTGGTTTTCAGCTTCAGCTGGGGTGATGTAGGCTTCAGTGGATAGGGAAAAAGCACTTCCCAAGCAAGAGGAGAGATGACTGACATAGACAGAAGCCCCTCCCCTGATCCCTGATTGGTGTGCCCTTATGCAAATGAGGACTGAAAATCTTCAAATCTTCACACTTTGATTGGTCTTAAAGGCACTGTCTTCAATGATCATAATAGAACTGCTTTGATTAGTTGGTGAAGATGCTGATGCAGGTGGGGGGGGGTGTATAACTGTGCAGTTCTGACTGGATGGGAAAAGCCTCTTTCCGATTGGTTGAAATAGGATTCCAGGAACTCCTTTGTAAGGGCTGGCTCAGATGGAACACAGTGCAGCTTGCATGAGCGATCCCTTTGTAGAAATGGCTGCTAGGCTATGGTTTTTTTGTTGTTTTGTTGTTGTAAGTTTGTTTAATTTGAGCTGTTAGCCATCAGGAGCCCTGCTTAGTGGTATCTTCTTTTTTAAGGTCTACATAACCACTGTGCTATAGTGTTTTGTATGATTTACTTATTTGACAAGCATATCTTTTAGATTTTCATTCACATGGCTAATAAAAATGTGGAACAGAGCAGGCCTGTGGCTCACTATTAGCTGATTTTCTTATCATTGGTAAGTGTTCTGGATCGTCAGAATTGTAATCCCTATTAATTTATTGTCAACTTATAAATAGCCCACATTCTTGTTCTATTCTGAGTTCTTACCAAATCCACATATGGTAAGAGTATAAGCAGTCTAAGTAGCTAGATCTAGCAGAAACCTATTGTTCTCTCTATTTATTGTCATGCAAAGGCCTGATTGGTGGAGATTATGTTTTCCCTATAAATTGGAGCTGCCTATGCTGACTTGCTGGCCCATAAGCATGGATTGAGCAGCTTTGAGCTGACACACATAACAGTATTAGTCTGTCTAGCTATTTGTTCAAAGTCATTCTTTTAAAAAATAATAAAAGACTATTTATTAAGTATTTATTGTGTATTGTGCACTCTGATAAGCACCTTGCATTTATTATCTCATTTATTGTACACAATTATCCCAAGAGGCAAGTGTCTTTATTTTTCATATTTTACAGCTGGAGCAAGTACACTGGTAAACTGGGGATGTGAGATTAAGCTCAAGACTGACTCCAAAGCAAAATTTTCATTCAGTATGCATATTATCTTTATTTAAACTGAACCATTTGATGATTGTCATTTATCTTTACCGATGTGTACCAAGAACAATGTTATCCTTCAGGAAGGCAAAATGCCTGTTGGCTTCTTAGGTCATTGCTTCCCCTGGCATTTTTCTGGTAGTTAACATTTCTTTTCTAGATGTAAGAAAAGATAAGCAATAGGCAGTAGCAATCCTCCCTTAAAACTCTATCACCTGAAGTGGTATGATTTTATTCTTGTGGGGTTGTACTCTCTTTCTCTTTGTCATTGTCTGTGGCATTGATTCTTGTTACTTACCCTGAGTTATTCCCACTTCCTTCCTTCTAATCTAATGGATGAAAACTATTAAATATCACTCATTTATGGAATATAATGAACAATATAAACTGATGAACAAAAACAGATCCAGAGACAGAGAAGCATAGATCAGACTGTCAAACCTCAGAGAAAGGTAGGGGAGGGTGGGTATAAGGGGGAGAGATCAACCAAAGGACTTGTATGCATGAATATAAGCCTAACCAATGGACACAAACAACAGCAGGGGTGAGGGCATGAGTGAGGGGGAGTTTTGGGTGGTAATGGACACATATTTAATACCTTAATCAATAAATAACATTTTTAAAGAAATAATAAAACCACAGAGAAGAATTCCCAGTATAAGCATTTAAAAATTCCCCTTTGTTGTTTTGTAGTAAATAGTAGATTGCACAGAAACCAAGATGGTGGCATAGGTGAACACCTGAACTTGCTGCCTTGCACAACCACTTCAAAACTACAACTAAAAGACAAAATGAACATCATCCAGAACCACAGGAAGGCTGGCTGATTGGAAATTCTACAACTAGAAGGAAAGAGAAAAGCACACCGAGACTTAGAGAAGGTGCAGAAGTAAAATGCAGAGGTACTAGGCACGCACATACTTGTGAAGGGCTGGCAGCTAAGTAACTAGTTGTCTTTTGGAATAAGAAGAGAGACACAAACTCCTGACTGCTGTGAACTTCAGTTCAGTGTGAGACTCTGAGTTTCCAGACTCATACAGGGAGGAAATGGACTATCTGGCTTCCAGGAAGAACTCAAGGGTGGCTTTCTCTCAGAGGTGCTTGCAGTGATTATTGAGGGACACTGAGATCTGGGGGCCTCTTAGGGCAGGGCTAAGGATCAGTCATAGCAGTTTGTACCACCCTGTTGATTCCCTGAGACTTCACCCCACTCAAGCTGTGGATAGAGGCTTTTGCATATGAATGGCCTGACCCTTTGCAATCTAAAATTACCTAACAAACAGCAGCTGGGTCAAAGAGCCCCAGAACATCCAAAAGAAGGCCAAACCCCCTGCAGCAGCTTACATTACTTCACAGCTGGGCCTCATCTGGGCACCTCCAAACCCCAAACAAAGAAATGAATTTGCATATATCTATGTAGCTACTGCTGGGTGGCCTCAGGCGGAGGCTAAATCTGCACCTACTTGGAGATCCAAGAGCCAGTGAACCCAGTGGGTTGTCAGAGTGGGACCATCCAGATGACAACTCCTCAGATCCATAAGGGACACACTCAGGGGGCAGACTTGGTGAGCACCAAAGCCCCACTGAAGCAATTTTTGCCCCATAAGTTATCACCAGCACAGTTTTCCCATCATAGACAGAGCTGATCCTCACAGAAAATTGGCCTGGAAATCAATTCTTCTCAGTGATACCAACAGCAATCAAGGCTTAACTACAACAAGACTGTGCACACAGTCCACAAAGTAGTACACAAAGAGTGCCCACCTCATGTAATTGGGGAGGTGCAGAAGTAAGTCACTGGGCCCTATAGGACACTTAGCACACAAAGCCACTCTATCAACACAGGGAAACAGCCAAACGCAGAGACAAACAGGTCACAAATGACAGAAAGGTAGGAAAGCAAACTATTGGTTAATAGAGTTCAAAACCACAGTTATAAGGTTACTCAAGAATCTTCTAGAAACCACCAATAAATTTAGTGAGATGCTTGAGGATATGAAAAAGGACCAACTAGAAATTAAACATACACTGACTGAAATAAAGAATAATATACAGAGGTTCAACAGCAGACTTGAGCATCACAAGAATCAAGTCAAAGATTTGAAATACAAAGAAGCAAAAAACAACCAACTGGAAAAGCAAAAAGAATAAAAATTATGAAGATGGTGTACTCCTGCTCACTGCAAGGCAGCAGCCATTTCATTGGGACTTATGTACCTTCTATAATTGAAACTTTGTAGCTGGAGTGGAGGCCTGGGCCAGCCAGGGTGTGTGGAAAGCTTACTTCCTCTGTTGCCTGGGAAACCCAGACCTCCCTCCTGCTCTCTGTGGCTGCAGCCATCTTTGCTTGGTTTATTTGCATACTTGCTCTGATTGGCTGGGGAAGGTGGTTTGTGGGTATAGTGGAGTGATTGTTAATTTGCATATTACTCTTTTATTAGGTTGCATAGTAGATTGCAGTTAAAAAATTATTACACCTTTTTTTTTTTTAGTGCTTTGGTTTGAGACATATTGTTTAAAGATATTTGACTAGGCGAATCCAAGAGGAAACTCTTATGTTCCTTTTATTTGCTGGATGTATGCTTAATGTCTTTCAGGAATTTAACAAAGAATTACTTAATAATTAGTTTATTTTGTTTGACCTTCTGGTAAGTCTAAGACAATACTGGCTACAAGCAGCACTGGGTAAAGTCTCAATTGTGGAATAGTCATTCTTATTGTTATAGACAATAAGAAAGATAAAAGGTTTATTAATAGTAGATGTTTAAAGGAGCTAGTTATTTCTCAGACTATTTTAAGACATTAAATTATTTTTTTCTCCAGAGTATTGATAGGGGTACAAATAGAATATTAGGGACCAGCCATACTTTTAAGAAACATTAATCATGCTCTATTAAGCATGATTGATTTGTTCTAATCGATTAAAGAAGGCATATTCTAATATGGCTGGGAAGTGCACTTTGGACCTGGGAGCTTACCAGGAAATGAAGCACATCCTCCTCATCCAGGACCTGCCTATTATCATGGACAGATTAACAACCTTTTTCCAGAAATCAGAGCCTCCAGCTTTTTGTATATCATCAGCCCTTTGAAGATCCCCAGCCTTTGCATACTCAGAGGCCTTTGAAAATCTCCAGCCTACATTATCTGTAAACTGCAGATTTAGCATACCCTTTTGCCTACTTTCCCAAGTAATCGTTGTCCTTCTGCTCAATATAAGCAACTGGTTTATGGTGGGTGCAGAGCAGATTTTTGTGGATGACCTGCTGCTCTCCCATACTGCCAGTGTTATTGGAATAAACACTCCTATATGATTCAACCCTGTCTCTACTGAATTGGCTCAAGTAGTGACAGGCAGCCCAGACCCATTGATTGTCTGGTTACAGTATAATCAAGAAAACTCAAACATAGAAAAAAAATATATATATATATATTTTTTTTTACCGAAATCTATTTTTAACCAAATCGCTTAGAAAGATTTTAGAAAACCGGCAGGTTATGGAAACATGCAGCACATGCACTATCAACTTTCCTTAAGGGGAAATGTACAGCTTAGACTAAGAGGACCAGACATCCCGCTTTTGGCGGGAGAGTCCCAATGTTTAACAATTTGTCCCGCCTCCCGCGGTGTTTTAAAAAAAGTCCCAATTTTGGAAAGAAAAATCGCTGGGCAAATTGTTAAAAACTGGCACTGTCCCGCCAAAAGCATGATGTCTGGTCACCTTAGCTTAGACATGGGCATTTGGTATCAGAAAGACCTATCTTTCTTGCAACAAATCAGTGGAAATGATCTTTAATATGACAAATATATCTAAAAAGGGTGTTCTAAATATGACATTGCTTACTATTATTAGTAGTGACAATCAACAAGCTTGAAAGGATGAAAAAGCCAAAAAGTAAATTATCTCAACTCCTTTTGGAATGTGGTAGGTCACATTCCCAGTGATGGAGAAGAGAAACCCTTTAGTAGCAGCTATCTTTTATTGACGCTTACTGTGTGCCTATTCCCTTTGAATCCAACATATTATCTCATTTTCACACCAAAACTATATAGAGATAAAATTGTTTTCATTTTCATTTTGTAGATGGAAACAACAGCTGCTTTTCTTTTTTTAAAAAGTAATAAATTTAATTGTTGCTACACAAATCGTTTTAGATTCAGGATTCAAAACCAAGTTTTTTTAAGCAGATATGCACTTAAAACTTCACTTTACCTCCTTTCTCTAAATTCATCCCCAGATTCCTTCCACTTACTCAATGTTGCAGTCATATTTCTATCTGTTCCTCTCTTGCCTTCAAGACTTTGTGTGTAATGTTTCTTTTTCTTTTTTGCCAAACTTTGATTGAAAAAAAATACTATCTGTGTCATAACTTTTATGTAGACTATTTATTCTGTGGAAAGCTCTCTCACACCCCCTTGAAAAGATTAGCTGGTGCTCTCATAATATTGTGCATCCTTTTTCACATGTTTTTGCAAAGATTTTTTTTTGTTCGTTCTTTTCTGTATTATAAACTCTTCAGGTGTAAGAGCCATATTCAACTTGTTCACTGTTTTATCCCAAATCACTAACATAATTTATAAAATACAGTAGGAGCTTGAAAGTATTAGTTGAATGAAAGAGCCAGCTAAAATGTGGTTCTTTTTATTAATGGCTTGCACTTGTTTCTAATTTTCCTGTTAATACTATAATATATGGGAACATTGACATGCATGCTAAATATCTTCTTTTATTGCAGTTTCTGTCATTTATATATTTTACATCCTATCTGCAGAACATTGGTGCAGAGTTTTACATATTAAGGTACTTGGTAATTATCATTGGTCACTTATCTAACGCTGGAAACATTGAAGATAAATTATACATAAGGAGTTAAAATTTATGTGTCACACAGCACCCAAAGTTAGTCCAGTGTAAAATGGAGGTCACTGCATGTTTTCAAATACTACTTATTTTATTTAACTTCTAACAATTCTTTAATTATAGATGTTTCAGGTATATAGCATTATAATTTGACATCTGTATACCCTACAAAGTTATCACTACCACAAGTTAAGATGGAGAAAGGCATATATATATATATATATATATATATATATATATATATATATATATAAATTTGACCCATGTATGGAACCTAAAAGAAGCAAAGCAACAAACAACACAAAAGAGCCTGACTGGTGTAGCTCAGTGGTAGAGCTTTCCACCCATGAACCATGAGGTCACAGTTCTAATCCTGGCCAGGGCATATGTCCAAGTTGCAGGCTTGATCCCCCAGTAGGGGGCATGCAGGAGGCAGCCGACCAGTGATTCTCATCATTCTCTCTCATCATCTCTTCTCCTTCTCCCTTCCCCTCATAGAAAATAAAGATAACCTCATAGATATAGAGAACAGATTAGTGGTTGCCAGAGGGGAAGGGCATTGGAGGATGGGTAAAATGGGTGAAGGAAGTCAGCTGTGTTGTTATTGTCTTTAGCTACCTATTAAAAGAAAGTAAAGGGAGAGCCAAAAATTGTTAAGCATATTTAGCTGGGTGGCAAAGACCTGTTTGCTTCATAGAGTATCTGGTAATATCAATTGGTCCCTTTAAAAATAATTTTACTTCATGATTTCCCTTTTGAACACATATGGTATAAGTATTACATTACTTATATTTATGCACTTATTCTTTTCAGGTTAAACAGTTTGTGCCTAGTTTTGTGTTGTTGTTATTTGTATTTTAATGGTGTTTCAATGTAAAATCCATTGTAATACATCTATATCCTGCTTGATCCATAAATATTGACATACCGTAGTATCATATGCTTTGCCATCTCATTCTATAGGGTACACACACACACACCACACACACACACACACACACACACACACATATATATATATATATATATATATATATATATATATATAATTGCAGAAAAACATCAGGTGGGATATATGAGGGTCTGAAATCTATTGTCATTTCTCAGATTACAAAATACTGTGTTCTTAGGCAAATCATTAAAAATATCTGAGCCTCACTTTCTTTACCTACATTATAATTTAAATAAATATAATGATAATAAAATAGAACAATAGATATGAGAGCTCTTTGACTTAGAAGTACTATCATATTTAAAAACATATTTAGTTACATTTGATAAAGGAGATTCAATTTTTTCATGTGGTAATCACTTAGATACAATATATTAAAAAGGCAACGTTCAATATCTGTGGTTGTTTTCCTGTTATAACTTTGGTAGTTCTCTTCTGTATTGTATTAAAGAACTGAATGAGTCAAACAATCTTAAAGCCATCTGTTTTTATTAGCAAGGCATCTTGAAGATGGTAACCTGTATTTTTGATGAGTTTGCAAGGAAAAAAAGGGCTTGAAATCTAGCAACTCAGAATTGATATAATGCTTACAGTAACATAAATGACAAAGTGTCAGTGATGACTGAGATGACAAATGACAACATGCATATTAATAAGTACTAGACAACATTCAATCACTGTCCAATATTCTTAGTCATGTTGAAGGACAATGCAATCTTCAAATGCACCTCACAGAGGGGGTGTGACTGTCACCAAACAACTTCTATAACTTAGAAAGTCAGCAGAAAAGTGGCAAGGTTATGTCTTCCTTGGTGGAGGTGTGAATGACACTAACATATTTTTTATATCCACACTAAAGGGCATAAACAATAGCTCTAAATTTGTTACATAGAATTCATGTTTACACATGACCTCAGTTCATGTTATTCAACTGAATTTAATAGTGAATGAAAGTAAAATGTCTCTCTCTGTCTCTCTCACTGTCTCTCTCTGTCACCCTGTCTATTAGTTATTTAACTGAACTACTTGATTTTTAGTTTATTTCATCAATTCTGTCAGTCTAGTTGGAAGTCATGTGGAATTGTGTTAAAAATCCAATCATGTTATACACGTACTATGTGTGTGTATTTATGTATATAATATACACATATGTAATTTTAATTTTTTAATCCTCACCCAAGGATATTTTTCCATTGATTTTTAAAGAGATTGGAAGAGAGAAGGAAAGACAGAGAGAAACATCCATGTGAGAGAAACATATCAATCGGATGGTTGACTCCTGCATTCACCCCACCCAGGGCCCAGGCCCTGAAACCAAGCTATGTGCCCTTAACTGGAATCGAACCTGGGACACTTTGGCCCACAGTCCATTGCTCTTTCCATTGAACAAAACCAGCTGGGGCCACACATGTAATTTTTTTTATTTATTTCAAATGTCCAGAATTTTATAAGAGCCATCTACTTTATCTTTTTATTTGCAAGATTTTCCCTTTTTAATATGGAAAAGGGATTCTTTAAAAAGATATATGATCAATATATAATAAAATTAAATATTGTAGAGAATTGACAAAAACATTCAACAAACTTAGAAGGAGACTCTGAGTTGGAAAAGTTTGACAATATAGTCCAAAAGCTTATTGTTCATGAGTGACAAACAGAAATTCCTTCTGGCAGGGCAGAAATGGCCGCAATTGTTTCTTTTGTTACAGCCCTGTTGTACAACATATATTCAGGACTGAATATTAAAATCTATCAGAAAACTGTATTTGCACCTGAGCTTGAATATAAATGCATATGGAAGACTTATGCCTTCAGCCCTTGTGCTCATTTATTTTCTACTAAAATCAACATAATTTTTTAAAATTTTTTAACATATACAATGATAAGCTGTTTCTGTGATAGGTGAGTGTTCCAAATGTACTTTCTTGAAATTACATTAAGAATGAACATGTTAAATAACACTTAAACTAACTTCACCCAAGAAATATGAAATCAGCTGAAACCGGTTGGCTCAGTGAATAGAGCGTTGGCCTGCGGACTCAAGGGTCCTGGGTTCAATTTGGGTCAAAGGCAGGTACCTTGGTTGCGGGCACATCCCCAGGGGGGGTGTGCAAGAGGCAGCTGATCGATGTTTCCAACATTCTATCCCTCTCCCTTCCTCTCTGTAAAAAATCAATAAAATATATTTTCAAAAAAGAAATATGAAATCACGTATCAAAAATACTAGAACTATTTGGCTTTTTCAAATAACTTATTTTTAGCATAGTATATCAATCATCTAGCTACATAACAAAATGCCCCAGATTGGGAGACTTTAAATAACAGAAATTTATTTTTTTTATATATCTGGAGGCTGCAAGTCCCAGATCAATATGTCAACAGGCTTTGTTTTTCCAGAGCTCTCTTTCCTTGACTTTATTCTCTTTGTCCACTATATAGCCTTTTCTCTACACTCATGCACTCTTCGTGTTTCTTCCTCATCTTATAAGGAAGCCAGTCTAATAGAATTAAGGCCCCACTTTTTTTAAACTTATTTAACTTTAATTACCTTGTCAAAGATCCAATCTCCAAATAAATTAGGGGTTAGTACTTCAATCTATGATTTGGAAGGGACACAGAAAAAGCTAAAGGAATTCATCACCACCAAACTAGTATTACATGAAATGTTAAAGGGTCTTCTTTAAGAACAACAAAGATAAAAAAAATATGAACAATAGCTTGGCTGGTAGGGCTCAGAGGTTGAGCATCAATTCAGGAACCAAGAGGTCACTGGCTCCATTACTGGTCAGGACACATGCTGCAGTTCTAGGCTCAATCCCCAGGAGGGTGTGTACAGCTGACCAATTATGTTTCTCTCTCATTGATGTTTCTCTCTCTCTCTCTCTCCCTCTCTCTCTCTAAAAATCAATAAAAACATATCTTTTAAAATATGAACAATAAAGTGGCAATAAATGCATACCTAGAAATCGTGGAATAAAAAAATAAACAAACAAGTGGAACAGAAACATACTCATAGATACAGAGAACATTTTGATGCTTGCCAGATGGGAGAGTTGTTAAAAGGATGGGTGAAAAAAGTGGAGGGATTAGAAGTACAACTTAGAGCTACAAAATAGTCATGGGGGCATAAAATACAACATAGGGAATATAGTCCATAATATTCTAATGACTATATATGGTGTCAGAATGATATGAGATTTTTTGGGATGATCAGTTAGTAAGTTTTATAATGTCTAATCACTGGGTGTACTCACCTGAAACTAATATAATGCTGTATATCACCTGTAATTAAAAAATAAACTCTTGGAATATAATTTTCAACTAAATTCAATTTAATTCAATGAGGGATGTTTTTCAAATGAAGAAGTCTAAATTTATACTATTATTCAAATACCACATTCAATTATTTTTGTCAGGTTTTGATCATAATTTTTATAAAAACAAATATAAAACACTAGAGGCCTGGTGGACGAAATTCATGCACGGGGCGGGGGGGGGGGGTCCCTCAGTCCAGCCTACTCTCTCTCCAGTCAAGGACCCCTTGAGGATGCTCGACTGCTCTCTCACAATCCAGGACTGCTGGCTCCCAAATGCTCAACTGCCTGCCTTCCTGATTGCCCCTAACTGCTTTTGCCTGCCAGCCTGATTAATGGCTAACTTATCACCTGTCAGCCTGTTTGCCCCTAACTGCCCTCCCCTGCAGATCTGGGACTCCACACTGCCCTACCCTGCAGGCTCAGTCACCACCAACTTTCCTCCTCTGCCAGCCTGGTCACCCCTAACTGCCCTCCCATGCAGGCCTGGTCTCTCTCAACTGCCCTCCCTTGCAGGTCTGATGCCTCCCAACTGCCCTCCTCTGCTGGCCATCTTGTGGTGGTCATCTTGTGTCCACATGGAACAGAATCTTTGAGCACATGGGGGCAGTCATCTTGTGTGTTGGAATGATGGTCAATCTGCATATTACTCTTTTATTAGATAGGATAGAGGCTTGGTGCATGGGTGGGGTCCTACTGGTTTTCCCTTTAAGGTGTCCTGGATCAGGGGATCAGGGTGGGGGTTCCCTTGGGGTGTAAAGTGGCATACGTGAGGGGCCTGTGGTAGTTTGCAGGCTGGCCATGCCCCTTGGTGACTCAAACAGAGGCCCTTGTATTTGGGATTTGTTTATCTTCTGCAATTGAATTTTGTAGCCTCGAGCAGAGCCAAGCCTTCTGCTCGCTCCCTAGAAGCAGCCATTTCTGTTGGGATTTGTTTATCTTCTATAATTGAAACTTTGTAGCCTTAAGTGGAGGCCAAAGCAGGCCATGGCAGGTGGAAAGCTTGGCTTCCTCCATTGTCGAGGGCAACCCTAGCCTCCTGCTCTCTTCAATTCCATGGCAGCTGCCAATTATGTTGGGATTTATTGATCTTCTATCATTGAAACTTTGTAGCCTTGAGTGGAGGACTGGACCTGCCAGATTGAGTGGAAAGTTTGGCTTCCTCCGTTACCTTGGGAAACCCAAGCCTTCCTCCTGCTCGCTCCGTGGCCACAACCATCTTGGTTGGGGTTTATTTGCATGTTTGCTTCTGATTGGCTGGTGGGTATGGCCTGTGGGTATAGCAAAATGATATTTATTACAATATTTATTTATTACAATATTATTTATTACAATATTATTATTGTAAGATATTTATTACAATATTATTCACTACATTCTTTATGTTATAATTTTATAAGATATTTATTACAATATTATCCACTACATTCTTTATGTTATAATTTACATCCCAGTGACTATTTTATAACTGTGAATTTATATGTGTTTTCCTATTTTTAAGCATGGACTGTCTCTCTTTATTTTATTTTTCTTTAATTTCTTTCATCGGACTTATATAGCTTTCTTCATATAGATTGGATACATATCTTTTTAGATTTATACCTATTTATTTCATTTTGGGTGTGCTTATGTAAATGGTTTTGCATTTTTAATGCCAATGGCTACTTGTTCCTTGCAGGTCTATAGAAAACAGATTTGCCTTTGTATATTAACCTTGTGTCCTAAAACCTTACTATAATTTCTTATTAGCCCCAAGTGTTTGTTGTGATTCAGATTTTCTGCATAGATGTTCATGTCATTTACAAACAGTGGCAGTTTTATTTCGTCCTTCCTAACCTTTATACCTTTAATGCACTTTTCTTGTTTTGTTCCCTTTAGCTCAAACTTCAAGTACACTGTTCAAAAGGAGTGGTGAGAGGAGACATTTTGTCTTCTAGTTAATTTTGGTTGGAAAGCTTTGAGTTTTTCACCATTATCTATGATATTAGCTGTAGGGTTTTTGTGTAGATATACTTTATCAAATTGAGGAAGGTTCCCTCTATTCACAATTTACTGAGAATTTTTATTACAAATGGGAATTGAATTTTTCTCAAATGTTTTTTTCTTTATCTGCATATATGATCATGTGATTTTAAAATATTGATCCAGGATTGAATATCTGGGGTGCAAATGCCACTTCTTTGTGGTGTATAATTTATATCTACATTCAATTATTGAAGGTGTTTTTTTTTATTCTAGCTATCCTACTTGGTATGGATTCATATCTCATTGTGATTCTGTTTTGCATTTCCTTAGTAACTTGGTATTAAACAGATGTGTCTATTGGTCATTTGTAAATTTTTGAAGAATTGTCTTCGTGTTATTTTCCCTTTCTGAAAATTGGATTATTCTTTTTTTTTTATTTGTTGAGTTGTAAGAGTTTTTCATGTATTGTGGTTAGAAGCTACTTATCAATATACTAGAGGCACGACACATGAAATTTGTGCAAGGAGGGTTCCTCAGCCTGGCCTGCACCCTCTCACAATCCAAGACCCCTCAGAAGATGTCCACCTGCTGGTTTAAGCCTGACATCCTCTCACAATCTGGGGCTTCTCACTCCTAATTGCCCGCCTGCTCACTCATAACTGCCTGCCTTCTCACTCCTTACCACTTGGCTCACCACTTCTTAGTCCTGCCATGGAGGCTGGAGAGGATCCCACCACCACCACTGTGCTTGCCAGCCATGATCCTGGCTTCTGGCTGAGTGTCACTCCTGCTGTGGGAGAACACTGACCACTAGAGGGCAAATCCTGCATTGAGCATCTGGACCCTGGTGGTCAGTGTGTGTTATAGTGACCAGTCATTCTGGTCATTCCAGTGGTTGTACCAAAATGATCACTGGGCTTTTATATATATAGGTGGTTTGCAAATATTTTCTCCCATTTTGTAGGTTATCTTTTCACCTTATGAGTAGAATTTGCTTATTTTTTTGTTTTATAAAAATATTAGCACCAATATTATGTTTCTCTTCAGTAACTGTATCATTAATCTTTGTAATATGCAAAGTATGCCTTTATTTATTCCTGAGATTCCCTATCTTTACAACAGCCGATGATGATGATGATGATGATGATGATGACAGTTGTTGATATTTTTGAGTGCTAACCACTTCCCAGGTACTGTGACAAGTACCTTAATCTACTTTCTCATATAATCCCTAATATATAATCCCATTAAGTAGGTATTATTATTTTCTTCATTTATAGTGATAAAATTGAGACATAGAATAATCCATGTAGCTAAAACTAGGAAGATAAAGAAGATAAAACATAGCCTGTTTGCTCAGCTAATTATACTGATCCATGATCTGTATTTTTTAGCTTTTCTCACTTTTATCCCTCACAAAATTATAGTTGTTTGTACCCCAGTTGGAGATTTTCTGATAAAGTAGTATGGGCTGTGGTTGTTAGGCACTGATAATTAAGTTAATATACTCATGAGCTTTTTAAAACAATACATTTGCTTATTCATATTTATATCTTATAATAATAATATCTTAAATTACTGAATTAATACAACAGAAATTTTAGCCACTAGGAACATGGTGAGGAAGATTATCTGGAACAATGGGACCCTTCAGAGACTCTCACATCTTATGAAAAACCCTACCATTGACTTCTTTCACATCATATTGACCCTACTTTATCTTCTAATCATCAATTCACAAACTAACACCCTTCAAAATATTGGAGGAATATTGATGAACAGAGACTAAAGTACTCAAATAAACATACACATTTAATTTTGAGTTGGTGTAATATGTTTTGCTCATTTTCGTGAGCATTAAAAATAATGCTTGTATTGTTTATTTATTCATAATAAACAGATATACTTGGAAGAATTTTTTTAAATATTCACAAGAAATTATATTCAGCTTATTAATGCATGGTTATATTTAACATCCTTCACAAAACCGTTTTCCTTTTCTAAGGCCATTATGAAGTTTTAATACAAAAGATGTACTTTTTTCATTAATTATTTATTTTCTTGCTGAAGTTTCATCATTTCCAGAAATATTTATTTTTTATATTTAAGTGCAACTCAACTTACTATTTTTTTTCATTCTTCTTCCATATCTGAGTTAAAAACCTGGCTTAATTCAACACTTTATTTAACTATTCTGGTATAAAATGCAACACATCTGTGAAGACAAAGGAAAACCTCACTTGAGCCTCCATGACTTCTTATCCCAAATTTTATATGTTCCTGCTCAAGCACCTCCCACATAACAAAACACCAATTCCAAAACACCTTTTACAAATCCTCTTTTTTTCTCACTCTTAATGCAATGTATTTAGGTTTGGAACATTTGGGAGATAATTAGGATTAAATTATATTATAATTGTAGAGCTCCCATGATGGTATTAGTGCCCTTATAGGAAGAGAAAGACAGAAATATCTCTCTTACCATGCACACGCACAAAGGAAAGACCATGCAAGCCTACAACAGTAAGGCTGCTGTCTATAAGCCACTACGAAGGTCCTCACCAACAATTGAATCTACCAGCACCTTGATTTTGGATTTCCTAGCCTCCATAACTGTGAGAAATAAATTTGTGTTATTTAAGCCACCAAGTTTATAGTATTTTGTTCTATGTTATGGCAAATTAGAGCTGACTACAACAAACAACACTAGCCAAAACTCAGAGGCAAGAAAAAACAAAGCTTGGCTTCAGAAAATTTAAGAAGTTTCTTTTGGCTGGTGGGGATAAAAAGTGTGTGTTTGTTTGGTGGGTAAAGAGAGTGATGAGTGATAACACAGAAAAGTAGAACTGGCATTTTTGAATAAATATGGAGACTCAAAAAGAACTATTTCCTACCTGAATGATGGATTTGAAAAGAAGAAAAAAAAAAACAAACTCCTATTCACTGGCTGAGAAAAGCAGTGATTTTTTTTAAATCTCTGCTAAAGGTTAACACACAATAAAAGTCTTAAGCCAAGCAAAGACAGTATCTATCTTGAGGGATAATTGCTTTATAAAACCAACAAGAAGCTCACTCCACCTTTTTGAGATACTGAAACTATTGAAACAAAGTTAATGTATGTTAAAATGATCAGGTCATGGGAGAAAAGTTTGCACAATACAAGAGAAAAGATTTTGTGTTCTAGATAGACTTCTAGAGTTTCAAAATATAAATTAATGAATTTAAAAAAACCTAATCATTGGGGGGAAAAGAATAAACACTGCTGCAAAGAGAATTAGTGAACTGCATGTTAGATCAAGTTTTCCTAAGGAAACACAGAGAGATGAAGTAATAGAAAATATGAAAAAGTAGTTAAAAAAAGTTCTTGACTGTGGTTTGAGAAGGTTTATAAAGTGAAAGAGAAAGAAAAGAAAGCAATGCTCAAAAGGAAAATGGTTGATACTTTTAATAACTAATAAAATATAGGAATCCTAAGATTGAAGAAGAAAATGACTCACTTTGTGTATATATATATATACACACACACATACATACATGGGCATAATGTACAGAAATTCAATGGAAAGATGAAAATATAAAATGCATCTAGATAAGAAAGAAAAATCAATTCAAATTGTTCAGGTATTTTACCCTCTGGAGACTTCTAGAAACAAAAAAAAAAATACCTAAGAGAATGGAATTATAATTCTTATTGAATTTATTGTGGTAACACTGGTTAAAAAATATTACAGGTTTCAGGTGCACAATTCTACAACACATCATCTTTACACTGCATTATGTGATTACCAGCCCATGTAAAGTTTCTATCCATCACCACTTGTCCTACCTATAACCTCCTCCAACCTTCCCCTTCTGTTTTATCCCTGACAATCACCATATTGTTGTCTATGCCGAGTTTCTCTCTCTCTCTCTCTCTCTCTCTCTCTCTCTCTCTCTCTCTCTCTCTCTCTCTCTTTTATTTTCTCAATCCCTTAAGAACAGGAACAAGACAGGAACAGGAACAGTACTGGTAGTCTCATACACAGTGATCAGAAAAGAAGAAAAATTAAAGGCATTCAAATAGGAAAGGAGGAAGTAAAACTGTCATTATTTACAGATGACATGATATTGTGCCTATAAAATCCCAAAGACTTGACCAAAAAATTACTATATTTATTAAATGAAATCTGCCAAGGAGAAGGATACAAAATTAAAACCCAGAAATCAATGGCATTTTTATACACCAATAGTATATTTTCAGAAATAGAAACTTAAAAAACAATTCCACTTACCATTACAACAACAACAACAACAAAATAAGATACCTTGGAATAAACTTAACAAAGGAGGTAAAAGACTTGTACACAGAAAACCACAGGACATTGAAAAATAAATAAAGGAAGACACAAAGAAGCAGAAGAATATACAGAGTTCATGGGATGGTAGAATTAACATCATAAAGATGTCCATACTGTGCACAGCAATATATAAATTCAATGTAATGCTTACCCTGTTTCCTTAAAAATAAGACAGCGTCTTATATTAATTTATGCTCCCAAAGATGCGCTAGGTCTTATTTTCAGAGGATGTCTTATTTTTCCATGAAGAAGAATATGGTACACATTTATTGTTAAATGAAAATAAAGAAAATTTATTACCTGTATATGGTACGGTAGTACGGTAGCTGTCAACACAAACCAGACAAACTGTGAATCCTATAGTATCAAGAATTTACTCATTTATTCAATGACAATCATGCCATCATCTTCTGGAACATCATCATAACAATCCAATTCCTGAATTTCCTGGTGAATTTCTTGTGACTCCATTTCGTTCAGATTCAGTGGGCCAAATCTCTCATGTTGAGCAATAGCACTGTCTTTAAATGAGTACTTCTTGTCAAGGTAGCCTGCTCGCAGTGCATTTGCAATGCAACTGTCAGTGATTTTCTCCCATGAATTCTTCACCCAAGTCACAACTTCTTGCAGTTAGATTTCACAAAGTTTCCACGCTGATTTCTCTCTATTCTATTTTCAATGTAGTCATTAATTTCCATGCACAAATTGTCTTTGAATGTCTTCTTTATTGCAATATCAAGAGTCTGGAGATAGGCCATCATTCCTGCGGGAATCATTATCTGATCTATTTTTCTTTCCTGAAGAAATGTCTTCATGTCTTTAGCTCGGTGAGTGCTGACTACATCCCAGACTAGCAGACCTCTTTGGCTCCCTCGCATAACAAGCAGCAGCATTAAATTGACCCGCTTCCTTATAACTGCTTGTGTGGCCCAGGCCTTTTCAGTTTCAAGAATAAAAACGCCCAAAACACGTTCAATCTTTTCCTTCTTGCCCTTAGAAATGATTAAAGGTGGCATTTTAGTGCCATCCAGACAAATTGCCAAAATACAGGAAACACGTGCACTTTTGTAAGCAGTGGAGGGAATGTACATTAAGGAGGCACCCCTCTGTTCAATTGTTGTTTGAGATGATTGACCCATAAACACTGCAGTTTCATCCATAGCAATCATGTTGGAAAGACTGTTTTTAGAGAAGTCAGCATCATCAATAAAGGACTTGAATGCAAGTGCTCGCTTAATAACTTGAGTATCTTCCAACTTAAACAATGTTGTAGATCTTCTTAAAGATAGTGCACTTCGCTGAAGGAAATTATCCAGCCAGTGTTGTGATGCTTTGAAGTCTTCGGGGGCTATGTCAAACTGTGGTGCCATTGCAAGACCAAATTCTTGAATCTGAGCCCTATTCACAACCAAAGCCTTTGCTCTCCTGTCAACAACCCATTCACAGATCAGGTCTTCCAGCTCAGAAAATAATGGTTGCCGATCTGATCCACACTTGTGCTCTTTAGCATTTCCCTTGTCCACTTGTTCAATGAGGTTACCATACTCTGCTCACCATTTTTGGACCAATTGGATGCTCAACATCTTCTCTTTGCAGAAAGCAGTAAGATTTTGGCTCCAAGAGTCTTCCACAATTCCTTTCTTGTACTCCACGGAGTTGCTTTTTCTTTTTGTGCTCATTTCTAGGGGTAAAAAAAAGGAATTGGGGTATCAAGGTGGGAGGAGGGGGATCACTTAAAATAACACAGGGGGGATCAGAGGGGAGAATCAAAATGGCACAGGTGAATCAGAGAGGGAATCACCATTTTAGTAACCCCTTTTGATCCTCCTGTGTCATTTTGATTGTCCCCTCTGATCCTCCTGTGTCATTTTAAGTGATCCCTCTCCCCCCACCCCTGTGCCACTGAACACTTTCACCAGACATCCCCCCTACCCCTTTATCAGATATTTTTCCCCTGGGGCTTGCCTGGGGACTGTCACTGGGCTTGCTGGGGACTGGATCTGGGCTGGAGCAGGGTCCGCCACTGACTGAGAACCTTCTGTCATCATGAAGGCAGCAGAGAGCATCAAGTAGTATCACCAGAGATAGGCCAGCGCTCACCACCTTCGTTGCGTCCCATCCGCTCTAATCCTCCTGTTCTTCTACAGGCATCTGTGAAAGTCTCTTCCTCTCTCCCGCCCCCACGTTCACTGCTCACTCTGACCTCCGCTTTGCCTCCACACAGCAGTGACATCAGGACTCTGCGTAATGTGACTGGTTACTAGACGCCAGTCAGGGCGGCCCTAACGACCAGTTTAAGGTAAATTAATTTTCATTCTGAGACAGAGCCTGTTGGCCTTATTTTTGGGGGATGCCTTATATTTCACTCAGAAGGAAACCTGTAAGTAGGTCTTATTTTCGGAGGATTTTTTATTTTCGGGGAAACATGGTATTAAATTACTAAGGACATATTTCACAGAGCTAGATCAAATACTCCAAAAATTTATATGGAACCAAAAAGGATCCCAAATAGCTGCAGCAATCTTGAGAAAGAACGAAGTTAGAGGGATCCCAATACCAGATATCAAGTTATATTGCAAAGCTACTGTACTCAAAACAGCCTGATACTGGCACAAGAACAGTCATATACATCAATGGAATAGAACAGAGACCCCAAAATTGATCCAACCTATTATGCTCAATAAATATTTGATGGAGGAGGCAAGAGGATACAATGGATTAAAGATGGTATCTTTAATAAATTGGGCTGGGAAAATTGTACAAATACATGAAACCAGACCACCAACTTACACCATACACAATAATAAATTCAAAATGGGTAAAAAACTTAAAAGTAAGTTGTGAAACCATAAAAATCCTAGAATAAACCATAGGTAGCAAAATCACAGACTTCTCTCATAGCACTTTGCTGATATATCATTTAGGGCAGTGGTCTGCAAACTCATTAGTCAACAGAGCCAAATATCAACAGTACAACAATTGAAATTTCTTTTGAGTGTCAAGTTTTTTAACCTTAAACTATATATGTGGGCACATTGTTATTAACTTAATTAGGGTACTCTTAGGTGGCCTAAGAGCCACACTCAAGGGACCAAAGAGCTGCATGTGTCTCGCGAGCCGCAGTTTTCCAACCACGGATTTAGGGCAAGGGAAACAAAGGAGAAAATAAGTAAATGTGACTACATCAAAATAGAAAGCTTCTGCACAGCCAAAGTAACCATCAATAAAATGTAAAGAGATCCCACTGTATGTGAGAACATATTTTTCAATGATATATCTGATAAGGGATTAATTTCCAAAATGTATAAAGAATTCATACATCTTAACAAACAGAAGACAAACAATCTAATTTAAAAGTGGGCAAAGGACCTAAATAGACACTTCTCCAAAGAGGACATACAAACGCCAAGAGACATATGAAAAAATTCTAAAAGATAATAATCAGAAAGATGCAAATAAAAATGACAATGAGGTATTATCTCACACCTGTAAAATGGCTACCATCAACAAATCAGAAGTACTGCTGAAGATATGAAGAACAGGAACCCTGGTACACTGCAGGTGGTTATGCAGACTGGTGAAGCCACTGTGGAAGACAGTAAGAAGTTTCCTTAAAAAATTAAAAATGGAACTGCCATTTGACCCAGTTATCCCACTTTTAGGAATATATACTAAGAACCCTGAAACACCAATCGGAAAGAATATATGCATCCCCATGTTCACAGCAGTGCTATTTTTAATAGCTAAGATCTGGAAACAGCCCAAGTGCCCATCAGTAGATGATTGGATAATAAAAACTGTGGTATATTTATACAATGCAATACTGTGCAGCAGTTTAAAAGAAGGATCTCTTACTCTTTGAGACAGCATGGATGGATCTGGAGGTTATTATTATTATTATTGTTAAGTCAAATAAGCCAGTTAGAGAAAGACAGGTACCACATGATCTCACCTACTACAGTCCACTAAACAAAATAAACTGAAGAACAAAATAGTCCCAGAATCACAGAAGCATGGAACAGACTGAAGGATCTTAGAGGGAGAAAGAACAGGGAGGCAGGAAGAGATTAACCAAAGTATTTATATGCATACCAGAAGCCAGATGCATAAAGATTCATGCAGAATTTGCCTTCCTTACCCTGGTTGCTGGCATAACCTTTGCTCCAGCCCAGAGCCACCTTTCTGACTTCACTCCATCCTGAGCGGCTGGGGTGGTGCAATATACCTGTGTCATCCCCATGGTGATGATGCAAGCATCCTGCTCCCAGCCGCTGGGCACCTGTGTATGCAAATTAACCAGCCATCTTTGCAGGGTTAATTTGCATTCTGACTCCTGATTGGCTGGTAGGTGTTGTGAAGGTACGGACAATTTGCATATTTCTCTTTTATTAATGTAGATATATGTAGCTCATGTACAAATACAATAATATGGTGATACCTGGAGTGAGGCAGGAACCAGGTTGAGGGAAGCAATGGGGAAAAATAGGGGACATCTGTAATATACTCAACAGTAAAGGTTTTTAAAAATCATATTTCTTATTTTACAGAATAGAACCTTGCCTCTATATCCAACATTATTTTGTAAGTAAAGCTGGACTTTTGATGAATGATTTTAATCACAACAATAAAAATAATAAATTAAATAAATAAAAAGGAAAATGCAAAGAAGACTGAATTCAGAAAAAAATTAAACTAGAGCAAGAAATATATTTTATAATGCAAAACTAATTTTCATAATGAAGACACAATAGAAATATATTTTTGTATAATACCAACTTACACAGTAACTACCCTTTTAAGGGAGAAAATACAGGCAATACATGGAGAAATATGTGAAAACATTAATAATGGGAAATTTTAATATGCTACACTGAATATAAAAGAATGAATAGGCACAGGCATAAATAGATAAAAAATATCTACACTAATAAAAGAGAAAGATGCAAATTGACTGTACCTACATGACACCCACCAGCTTATCAGGAGTGAGTTTTCAAATTAACCCAACAAAATGGTGGGTTAATTTGAATATGCATGCACAAAGTGAAGACTGAAGGCTCTGCCCAAGTGAAGACTGAAGACTAGAGACTGATGGCTTTGCTGTGGATGGAGCCAAGCCTGAAGGCTGAAGGCTTGGCTCTGCTGTGGCCTGGGTCCTGGGTGCTGGAGGAAAACTGGTGCTGGCAGCCAGGAGAAGGGAAGCTTATTGCACAAATCTCCATGCAACGGGCCTCTAATAGGAAAAAAACACAACAATTTATAATAGAATATATATTATAGATACATATATACATATAGATAAATATAATAGATATATAAAAATTTAGAAATCACAAAATAAAAATTATAGAAAGAAAAGAAACATATGCACAGTGAAATACCATTTATGTAGTATTTAATTACACAAATTTACTATGTATTAATTCACACATTGATTATGGTTGATGATATCACATGCCAATATCAAGCAGTAATTAACTCTGGAGAAGAGTATGGCAGTGATGGACAGGGTAGTGTGAGGCTTATAAATAACTAGAGGCCCGGTTCATGAAAATTCATGCACTTAAAGGGGGTCCCTCAGCCCAGCCTGTCCACTCTCACAGTCCGGGAGCCCTTGGGGGTGGGAGGTGACCTGCGATTAGGGAAAAGTGACACCCCCATAACACCTCTGCTGCCGCCACTGTGGGCAGTGCAACCCTTGGCAGGCCCTGGTTACCTGAGTCTCAGGCGGCCTTAGGTGGCTGGACAGCCACCATTGGCTGCTTGCCTGTACCTGGGGCCTGCCTTGGGTGGCTGGGCAGCCAACATCTGAGGATTGCCTGTGCCTCGGGCAGGCCCTGAGCAGCTGGGAAGCTAAGGGGACTGGGGGATTCTGGACGCAGGCACTCTGAGCAGCAGGACCCACCAGGGGGTGGGCCTGGCATGCTACGAGACTGCAGCCCTGGTGGAGCTGAGGGAACAAGATACAGTCATCTTGTGGCTGTGGGTGCCACCATCTTTGAGGGTGTAGTAGTCAATTAGCATATTCCTTCTTTATTAGATAGGATTCATTTATTTTTTCAAAAAAATTTAAACTGATTTTTAGAAAGAAATGAAGGAAGGGGGAGAGAGAGATAGAAACATCAACGATAAGGGAAAATCATAGATTCACTGCTTCCTGCACACCCCCTACTCAGGATGGAGCCCACAACCTGGCCCTGTGCCCTGACCAGGAATTGAACCTGCAATCTTTGGGTGCATAGGATGATACTCAACCAACTGAGCCACATCAGCCTGGCAGCATTTCTTTAATTAAAAGTACAGTAGAGAGTGGGAAGGAGTCTCAGCAAACAGGGCAAAATGTTAATCATTGTTAAACTTAGCTTGTGGTAACTACTTTTTGTTATATACTCTGTATTTTCTGTTTAAATATTTCAGAATTAAATACTTTTTATCTTAAAAATGTCTCCAGGAAAAATATAGAAGAAATTGAGTATCAAACTACTAAAATAATTATCTAGAAGTAAAAGAGAGAAAATATGAATCTAGATGAAATAACTATGTAACAATTCTACACTGTTGATAATTTCCTGAATTTTTAATCAGGAAGGGAATTCATATTCTAAGAGGTTGTTACACTGCATCCTTACTACAAAAGCAGTGCTGTTCTTTGATGTTTTTAAAATTTCATCATGCTGATAATGCCAACTTTGTTCATAATAAAGGAGCCAGGCAGATACTTTCACAAGTTTTGTATAAATGGGTTCCATGCAGTTCTATCAAATGGGTGTGCTGGAGCTGGCTCACACTGGATCAATAAAGTTGATTGTGTACATTTCAGAGAGCTAGCTCATTAGCATACCACTCTATACATAGGAATTGAAATGATGTGCTGCTAAATGTTTAACAATTGGCTCTCCTGGGCATAAAAGTTTTGATTTATACTGCTTTCTGTTTTCTATGGTCTATATATTGTTCATGTCAATTTCAAGCTACCAATGTGACCTCACTAAACTCATGGAGTTGGGAATAGAAGCACACAGTCAGTTTGTGTTGAATAGAAGCACACAGTCAGTTTGTGTTGACTCCAGCAAAGCACTAAAGTGTACTTATCTCAAACCCTCCTCTCTGACTCTGTAGGGGATTCTAGTGCTACATGATGGAAACAATAGAAGATAGAAATCTATCATTCGCATTTGTAAAGTAAAGACAAGGCTGCTTTAATCAGTTTATTATATCTTGAATTTCTTACATAACTTAAGAAAGTTGTCCTTTATCTAATTATATGTATCTCATATAAAGTGATATTTATATTTATATATTCTATATAATAAAGAAGGAATGTGAAAATTGACAATCACTCCATCACAAAGATGGCTGTGCCCGCAGGGGAAGCAGGGGTTTCTGTAACACAAAATGGCTGCACCCAGAGCGGAGGCCAAGTTCCCATAATGAGCCTTAAGGAGCAATCAGCAGGAACCTGAGGCTGTGCCCCCCCCCAGCCCCTGTGGGGCTTGACAGGGGACCTCAGGTCATGCCCCCCACCTGGCAGTGCTTGACAGGGGACCTGAGGGTGTTTCCCCCTCCCAGTGGGGCTTGATGGGGGACCGGAAGCTGGGCCCCCTGCCCAGCAGGGCTTGACAAGGATGAGACTAGCTGGGTCTGGAACTAGCGCAATGAGGGGCGGGGGGTGCTCGCCTCTGGGTCCTGTGTGAACCTCAGACTCTAACAGGAGGAATTTTTTTTAATATACATTTTACTAATTTCCTTTCATCTCTGACACTTCTATTATAAAGGGGAAATAGCAATATTAAAATATTTCAATATTTCCTCTAGTTAAGCCCCTTTTAATGTGCACAAATTTCATGCACCGGGCCGCTAATTATATATATAAATCATAGTCTATTCATCATGTAGATAATTTATCTTTTTACTATATTAGAATACTATTGCTTCAAGTCTTCTTGGTTTGAGCGAATGTATATTATTGGGGGGAAAATTACATTGAGAATGCTTAATTCTATAGTTTCATATTTTAAAGTCCAAAAGTTTTGAACTCCAGGCAATGGAGCACAGAAGTTGATTGGGCTGGAAAATTTACTTTATAAACAAGCTGTTCTTCTAGTTTTTTAAAACATTACCATATGAAAAAAAAAGGTTAAACACCTTTTAAAACACATGATTGGCTAATTAACAGAACATAGATGCTGAAAATACATTCCATTGTGAAATATATCATTTTAAAGTTATTTTCCCTAAGATTTGTAACCTAGAAGAAGAAAACGTTCTAGTTTCATGAGTCTGGAATTACACAATAAAACTTTCATCAGATACAATTGCATAATGATTGTTTTACACATGAATATTTCAACCACCAGGCTTAATGCTGAATACCAGCGGTTGAATGTACTAGTATATTATTTGCAGAAAAATATACCAGAATTTATGTAGAACTACTTGCAATAGAAACTGCCTATATTTCACAAGTCAATGAAATAAGAACTTGGAGTATCATGATCATCTTGACATATTTAAAATGCATTTCTATAGGGATAATTTTCTATATAATAGTGTCTTGTCTATTTAGGCTGTTAAAACAACATATTATACACTGCATAGCTTATAAATGGCAAGTTTATTACTCACAGTTTTGGAAGATACAAGTCCAATATCAGGGTGCCCTCTCCTTGACTGCGGACTGCCAATCTCTGGTTGTGTATGTACTCACATGGTGTTAAGGGGTTAGAAAGCTCTGTGAATTCTCTTTTAATAGAGCACAATCCCATTTATGAAGGCTCTGATTTCATTACCTATCTACTTCCCAAATACCCCCTTTTAATACCATTATGGTGGGCATTAGGATATAAATATATAAATTTGGGGAAAACACAAACATGCACACCATAAAAGGTAAGAATAGGGATTTGTTATACTTGTATAAATATTTTCAAAATTTCCATAGCTCTGAATTATATCATTGCTGTAACCAACATTAGAAATGATATTCCAGAGAGGAGAATAAGGTCTATACTCTACATATATTTATAGATTCTTCAATGACAGTTCCTATTTTATTTTATTTTTAAATATATTTTTATTGATTTCAGAGATGAAGGGAGAAGGAGAGAGAAAGATAGAAACACCAATGATGAGAGAATCATTGACCAGCAGCCTCCTGTTTGCCCCTCATTGGGGATCAAGCCCACAACCTGGACATGTGCCCTGACTGAGAATCGAACTGTGACCTCCTGGTTCAAAGGTTGATGCTAACTTCTGAACTGTACCAGCCAGGTCACTTTGTAGCTCTTTGATGAAATAAGAAAAAGTGATCACCCTACCAAAGGATAAAGTTTTTTTCTCAATAGTTTCAGAGAGTTATATGTTGAAAATTTAATCTGCCCACATCCATTCAACCACTCTTTTCTTCCTATGTAAGTCCCATTTGATTTAAATTATACACTGTTAGAAAGTAAATAATTGCTCTTTGATCTGAGCTGAGTAATAAGCAGTAAATACAATATGATGGCAAAGCAATGCTGATGTTATAAAAATTAATTCAGATATTGAATATTTCTGCTTAGTTTCCTCTCTGTGTATGGCATTAACACAATACGTTGCATGTGTTTTTAAAATATTATTTGATGTGTACATGTAAATATTGACTTTTCTAACTGATTCTACAAGACAAATAATAGTCTCCCTAAACATATTGAACCCAATAAGAAAATTACACATCTTTAATATTTAAAAGTGTTTACCCTTGATACACTGTTTACATTGCCACTGCTTCCCATGGCCAGAAAATGCAAAAAAAATAATTTAACTCTTCAGGAAAAGGTTCAACAAAGAGGAGAAATAAGTACTATCAGTAGTCAAACTTCATAGTAATCTATAAAATTAAGATATATAAAATTCTTTTTGTTCCTATTTTTAACCCAAAGTCAGGACAAAAGAATAGTGTATTCATTGTGTGTATCCTGTTGTGCTATGTTTGGTTGCAGAAGGAAGCCCGGTGGGATAAAGTTGGTGAGCATTAGAAACCGTGGAATCCCTTCTGCAACATATGTTATATGGGATATCCACAATTTCAATTATAGCATAAGCTTTCAGAAAATTTTTGTAATTTTTGTTTCCCCATGTTTACTCTCTATTTTGCATACAGTTCCCTTCTTGCATTTCTTTTTATGTAATATATTTTTAATTGATTTCAGAGAGGGAAAGAGAGAGAAATATCAACTATGAGAGAATCATTGACTGGCTGCCTCCTGCACAGCCTACACTGAGGAATTGGGCTCACAACCCAAGCATATACCCTGACCTGGAATTGAAACGTGACCTCCTGGTTCATAGGTCTATATTCAACCTCTAAATTATGCCAGCTGGGCAGCCATCCTTTTTTTAAAATTGAAAAATCTTTTTATTTCATGAGTCACAATTTGTCAATTTTTAAATTGTTTTATGCTTTGTGTTTTTTGTTTCATATCATAGAAACATTTGGTAATTTCTATAGACATTTTTATTGTTATGATTGGGAGGGGCATGAGTGCCCCACATTGGGTGCCAGTTGTGAGTGACCCCCCCAAGTCCCGCATGGTTCAGGATTCAGTTTCAGGATTCAGGCTCTGGAAGAGGCCACCCATAAATGAAAGAGACTAGAAAATATATTAATTTGGAAATATTGGGGGCCAGGCAGGAGCCCAACTCATGCGGAAAGACTCCACCCTGTTCTGGCCTTGCTATCTCTTTTATTAAGATTTTGGGATATACCCATAGCTTTTAGGCAGGCAATTCCAATAATAGCCAATCAGCAATAATGTACATAAAACTAAAAAGTGGAAGTTGCTTTATCTACCTTTGTCTCAACTAAACAGTGCTGGTTAGCTCTGACCTTTCAGAGGTTCATGGTTGACCAGCCTTCCTGGTTCCTTATCCACACCTATCTGCTAGTGAAAGCAATCCAACAAGCGGGCTACTGGCATCAAGTGATTAAGCATTAGGGATAATTATAAAAATTATAAATTTAGCCGAAACCGGTTTGGCTCAGTGGTAGAGCGTCGGTCTATGGACTGAAAGGTCCCGGCTTCGATTCCAGTCAAGGGCATGTACACTGGTTGCGGACACATCCCCGGTAGGGGTTGTGCAAGAGGCAGCTGGTCCATGTTTCTCTCTCATCGAAGTTTCTAGCTCTCTATCTCTCTCCCTTCCTCTCTGTAAAATATCAATAAAATATATTAAAAAATAAAAATAAAAATTATAAATTTAGTTATAAATTAATTATTTAAAAATCCTGCATGAATTGGATAGCCTGCCTATATAAATCACCTTGTATGTGCCTATTGAAGAGGGAAGAAATCCAATCCTAATGTTATAAGAACAGATTACAGATGAGATTGATAGTGAATGGAATTTTAGGGACAAAACATGCAGGTTTATGGAATCTTAGAGATAAAGAGAGTCCATGGGAGAGGGATGAATAGATGGAGGCTTGGAGATGCCAAAAAGTTTATCTTGTACAGAGGATAACGGAATGTTGCAAGATAAGGGAAGAGGGGGGGAGGGCATGTGGGCTTTGAGCTTTGAAACTAATTCTATGTAGCAGAATGACCAATGAGGGTGTGGGGGATAGGGTCCCAAATTAAGAAAAAGGATCAATTAAAAAGGATCAGGTTCAGAAAATAAGCTTTTTTTTTTGGTCTGTCAATTTATTCTTCAAACTTCATGAGGACAAGAACCCCTGGAAAGAAAAGTCTGCACCACAAACCCCATGTTTCAAAGCTGTTTATTAAGTCACTCATAGCTCAGAGGAAGAAAGCACTGCATGCCATGCAGGGCCACATGTAGAGACTGTGTTCCAAAACAGAGCAAAAATCCAGGAGCTATGGGAGGTCAGCTTTATAGTATAAAGAGGATGGGGTCTCCCCTAGTTCCTGTGTGATGATGTGATTGTCTTGTTTAAATAATCTATGGTCAGGCAAGGAACTGAAACCTAGTGCTCTGGAACGAGCATGAATTGTGGTTGTTTCTTTGAGAACAAAGGTTGTTTGGTTAGTGGACTTTATCTGGCAGAGTGAAGTAGCGAAGAGAACTTGTGTCTAGATCATTCAAGGCTCTCCTGATCTTACCAGATATCAAGACATTTCCTAGTATTTGGCCTTTATTTTAGGCCTCATACTGCACACCCACTACAAAGAATTATCCTCTTCAATATATCAATAGTGGAACACAATAGCACACTTAGAGGTGGCTCATTCACATCTCCCCTCAGCAGCAATAATTTGACAGCCCTCATGGACAAAAGTGCCTTATATTAAAAACCCTTAACATTCCACAAAACAACTGGTAAAACTAGTCAATGATTCAACAAAGTAACAGGATACAAAACCAGTATGCCAAATTCAGGTGAATTTCCATATTCCAACAACAACCTATCTGAGAAAACAAAGATAGAAGTGTCTGTTACATTTTTAAAGAGTTAAAAAATAAAAAGAAACATATTTAATATATGACATCTTGATATTATGTGCAATTTAATTTCAGTGATTGCACATAAACTTTCATTGGAACACAGATAATAATGGAAGGTTTAACAATGAGAATTATAATAAATGATATTAAGAAATCAATGTGTGATTTTACTAGAATATTAAAGGTAGTTAGAGTTATAATTAGACACTATAAAATGTGGGTAAAAAGAAAATATACATTATGAAGTCAGAGAAAAAACATGGATGGAAAATACATGAGGGTAAGAAAAATGAAAGATTGAGTGAAAAGCTTTTACATATACTAGTAAGTATAGTCCAAAAAGGAGAGGGAGGATAAGGAAACCTAATATATCTTTAAAGGTATGAGATGAAATTTCTTAAAAATTTATGAAAGCCCTCAAAGTTATAGGTTCAATAATCCATATGAATCTTAATAAGAGTAAATAAAAGGTAAAGAACATCTAGGAACATGACCATGAACCTCTATAAACCAATGACCAAAAAAAACCTTAAAAGCTTTATAAGAGAAAAAATAATTTCAAAGAAATAATGAAAGCAGAATATAATAAATTGATGTTGTCAAAGTGCTTAAACAACTTAATTGCATGCATACAATTCAACATAAAACAAAGACAACATTTAAAATGAATTCTAGATAAGGATTTTTTAAAACAAAATTGATAATTTAGTCACCAGCAGACTCACATTAAGGGAATATAAAAGGTCCTTTAGGAAGTAGGAAGATGTTCCCAGATGGCAGGTTATCAATTAGGAAAGGAATAAAAGGAATACATATGCAAGAAAATATAAATTAGTATTGATTACATGTTTCAATAATTATAATTTATAGCTGCACAATTAAAGTGGGGACTGGAATCAAATTGACTTATTCCAAAAAACTTAAGGGAGAATAAAGGAATATTGAATGTGAAGGAAAAATAGGCCAAAAATGAAATAGTAGATTTAAAATAAAATACATCAGTAATTGCATTAAATTTAAATAAACTACATTCTCCAATTAAAAGACAAAATAAATCATTGTAAGTTATATGTTAAGACATGATCATATATTTAAAATATGTGCACAAGTTATAAAAAAAAGTTTTAAGCTAAAGTTAAGGATAAGTATATTATGGAATTAGTAACCAAAAGAAAAGAAAATAGTTACATTAATACCAGAAAAAGTATATTTTAAGTATAGGAATAAATATTTTCTAGAGAGAAATAGTGCTATTCAATAATAATTAACGTTTCAGTACTGTGAATATATAGAGATTCTAAAACAGTATGACTTTAACAACATACCCTTGAATTAAAAATAATTTTTAAATGACATGATCAACTCAATCAAATATGACAAAGGCATTTGATAAAATTTACTATCTAATTATGATAAAATAACTTTTTAACAAAATGCTAATAAAAGGAACTTCCTTAATCTTTAAAAACTATGAACAAAAATTTACAGCAATCATCATACTTAATTGCAAACGTTGCAAATTTTCTCCTTAAGATAAAGAGGGAGACTTTTTTGTCTATATCACTTCCACATGCTACATAAATTTTTAGTGGTGTACAAAGCCAGTGTCAAATCAAGAAAAAGTAGTAAAATGTATAGTATAGGTATTATTATGAAAGAAATGAAACTCATATTATCACAGACAATATATGGTGAATAAATTAATCAGTGAAGTTAGCATGATAAGAGAATATGAGGAAATTATTTCAAAATCAGTTGCATATCTATAAAAAATTAGAACAAGGAATTTTAAACTTTGCCACTTATAATAGACATTTCTTCAAGTACATGTAAAGAATACCTTGCAATAAGATAAAAAAATGTAAAACAATACCCAAAGATAAGGTTAACCTGAGGTATAGGAAAACTCAACACAGAAAGCTATAAAATCTAAAAATGTATGTAGGTATAAATAAGTGGTGCATATAGTATGTTCATTGATTTAAAAATCTCAATTTTTTAAAAATAGTCTCCCTGAATTTACCTATGCACTCATTACTCTCACAGTAAAATTCTATTTATGTATTTTATGAAAACTTACTTACTTCTTTTAAAAATTCAATGCTTATGTTAAGAAGGAAAATTGACCAAGTCGCCCTTGAAAAAGAATAACAAGGTAGGAGGATGTAATTTACTACATGTCAAATAGATGGCTGGAAAAAAAAACTTTTAGAAAATGTATAACTATAAAATAAGAGTAATTAAGACAGCATCTTATTGATTCAAGAATAGACAAATATAGCTATGTAACAGAATTGACAGTCCAGAAAAAAAAAACCCACACATACATTGGAGATTTATTATATTACAAAGTTGGCATGGAAGACAAGAGTGAAAACAAAATACATTTTGATAAATGGGCTGACTCAATTGGATATTAACTTAGAACAAAATGAAAATGAAGCCCTAATTCACATCACGCACACACACATGCACACACACAAAATTGAGTGGATTGTAAATACCAATGTGAAAGACAAATTAATAAATATCATAATATTTGTATGGGATAATCATAAATTCATTAAACTTTATTCTGGGAAGAATATATGCTCAATCTCTTGCACTCAGGGCCAAGAGAGCAGTTCTGCCTTCACCCCACTCATCTCAGCTGCTTGCCTTCCACTGTTTCATCACCTTCCTTCAGTTACCACTCCCCCTTTGATGCTCTGCCTCATGGATATTCAAGCCTACTGTAATTTCTGTGCACAATTATAGATTTTCTCTTTGCATTTTAGTACATTAATTATAAGCATTACATTGTTTTGGCCCCTGACTTCTTTAAAGGATGTGTGTGTGTGTGTGTGTGTGTGTGTGTGTGTGTGTGTGTGTGGTGTAAAATCATTCACTCAAGTCTCAAATGTCACCCCAAATGGGTAGCTATTATAAGTTTCAACAGCATTTCCTACAAGCTGGTACAGAATAAGAGTCATAGTTTGGGGAATCACTGCTTCACTTATTACAACTTTGCTCGGGAGCTGAAGCAGTTTTTTCACATCTCTGTATTTTTATATTTTTTTTTACTTATTTAAAAAATAAACTATATGTGTTATGTTAAAATGCAAAAATATAAAAATAAAGATTGCAATTTTAGTTGATATTTTCTCAACAAGTCCATTGAGATAAATGAACTACCTTTTTTGTGGGCTTTTTTTGTTTGTTTGTTTTGTTTTGTGTGTTTTGTTGTTGTTGTTGTTTGCTTGTGTTTTTAATATATTTTATTGATTTTTTACAGAGAGGAAGAGAGAGGGATAGAGAGTTAGAAACATTGATGAGAGAGAATCATCCATCAGCTGCCTCTTGCACAACCCCCACTGGGGCTGTGCCCACAACTGAGGTACATGCCCTTGACCGGAATCGAACCTGGGACCTTTCAGTCCGCAGGCCAATGCTCTATCCACTGAGCCAAACCTCTTTCAGCTGTTTGTTTGTTTTTGTTATAGCATTTCTCTATTCTACTTACAAAATATTTAAATGGAGTTAGAAAGGCAAAGCTGAACTAGTTTTTCAGTTCTATGATTTCAGTGGCCTTTTCCTTATCTCCTTTTATCTTCATGTGATGGCCAGAATAGAATGCACTATTTTGTTAGGTCTTATCGAAGAATAAGGAAATTCAATTAGCATTTCTCTAATTTAATATGTAACTCTTCTTGATATTTTCCTTTGCTTTCTGTGTTCTTTATAAAGTAACGACCTCAATACTAGTCTGGAAATACAGTTAAAATTAATCATGTGAAATGAGCAGAATTCGCTGATTTTCATCACTTCTTCCTCCTGCTGTGTCCTTTACTCAGCCCACACTTTGTTCACAGCTAAAATACAGTAAAATATGGAAAACTGTCCTTGACCTAAGTTTATATTGAGCAGTCCTTCTCTCACCTTCTGGGATAGTTAGTAGGATTTCCTGATTTATATGTGGCCTACCATGAAGTGAATTTTTAAAAATAAATTACAATGTTACTGAATGTTTGGTCAGTTTTGTTTGAAACAAACAAAGCTCAAAATGGAATATTGATTTATATTTTGAAGTTTAGTTTTAAAGTTATCCTATGGTTTCTTCATATTTGCTGACCCACAAAATGTGAGTCAGAGCTTGCCATATGAAAATCAAAAGGACATAAATTTAGTAGATATTGTCACCCACCCAACATTACCAATTGTGTCTGTAATTAGAAAATAACGAACAGGCAATTTGCAAGATGCATGGCACTTATTAGGAGGGAACTGAACAGATTTCAGAGTCTGTGACATGTCCCTTACCCAGGTTGTCCTAGAATGACTAAAATTTTTTTAAAATCTTGGGTAAAATGGGCTTTTAGGAACCAAATAACTTCATCATTAATGTTGTCATCTGCAAATCCTATATAATAGAGACGCAATATGCAAATTAACCCTCATGCCCTCACAAGATGACTGCCTATGACCAGCAGGCAGGGGCGTTAGTGAGTGAAGATCAAACAACTGGACAAACAGTCTGTCTGTGTCAACCAGGCTGGCAGGAGGTTGTGAGGGGGGATCAGGCCTATAAGGGGGTGGCAGTTGGGGGTGACCAGGTTGGCAAGGAGGGCAGTTAAGGGTGACCAGGCCAACAGAGGGGGTTAGTTGGGGGCAACCAGGTTGGCAAGGAGGGCAGTAAGGGGTAACCAGACTGGCAGGGGGTGGCAGTTAGGAGCAACCAAGCCAGCAGGGAGGGGACAGTTGGAGGCGACCAGGCCAGTAGGGGGGCAGTAAGGGTTGACCAGGCTGGCAGGGAAGGGGCAGTTAGGGACAATAGGCAGGCAGGCTGGTGAGCGATTAGGAGCCAGCAGTCCAGAATTGTGAGAGGGATGTCCAACTGCCAGTTTAGACCTGATCCCCGGGATATTATTTAAAGGAATGGCCATTACTATTAAAACAACTCATAAAACCACACTGTTTGTATATCAAGGGCATTCTGTGTGATTTTCTGAATGGCTGGTGTTAATGCCCCTAAAGAGGCAGTCAGACATCCCCTGAGGGGTCCCAGATTGGAAAGGGTTCAGGCTGGGCTGAGGGGACCCTCCCCCCAATACACAGGGCCTCTAGTTATATAAACGTATCATAATCTGAACTAAAGATTTCTACTCCTTTAAGTTTCCATGCTAAAACAAATTTCACTCATTTTTGGAGGTATTAATGAAAGGTAAAACAGAAAAAAACCTACAACATAAGAAAACCCCAAAGAGAGGAAAATAAATTATGCAGAACATTTTAATTGAATCAAGCAGTAATTTAAACTGAGTAAATATACAAAAGTTTAGTAATATCTCTTCTCACAGGCATATCTCTATTTAACCTCCAAACATACTCAACATTGCCTATAACAGAAATGTGACATAGAAGTTAAGAGGTTGGGTGATGAAACAGTTGTTGGGCAAAATTGTGCTTTTCTGCCTATGATCAACATAGTCATGATCAAAGGGTTTATTCAAATCATTTCAGTTTTCTATATGGATTCCTGGCTGGATTGCTCAGTTGGGTAGAGCATCATCCAAATACACCAAGGTTATGGGTTTGATCCCTGGTCAGGACACATACAGGAATTAACCAATGAATGCATAAATAAGTGGAAGAACAAATTGATTTTTCTTTCTCTGTCTCCCCCTCCCTCCCTCATTGTCCTCCCTTCCTCTCCTTTCCTTTCTCTAACACCATTCAAAAATTTTTTTAAGTTTGCTATAAAGAAAATTATTTTATGCAAATGAAATGAATATTGAATATCTAGTGCTTCAGATATACTAGTAAGCTCCATAAATAACCCAGAAACATCTCTCTAAAATGAACAATAACATATGCAATGTGATTGTTTTTCTGAAATATCTGTAATCTAGTAAATTATGTATAAAATTAAACTATCATTATGGAACACACCTAACACCATTTTGAATCTTTTATACTTTCTGCTAGTGCCATTTTTGGGAGATTAATACCTTATCATATGATTTTTGCCTGCTGTTTAAGTAGATATGTCACATGGTTCTAAGATCTTTTAAAAAGGCAAGGAATTATATGGTCCTATTTCAAGGCCCTAAACACCTTTTGACACACACTTCTTGGTTTTGTTAACTTTTACCATAGCTCTCGTAGCTTTCATCTTCTTAAACTCACAAATTCTAATATTGTTGCCTGCGTATGTATATCTGACCAAACTTTCCATCATTTTAGTTTCCCTTTGCCAAATGTTTTCTAGATGGGTTTCTCTGAACCCCGCTCTCATGTCCCATAATTAAAGGCCTGCCAAACAAGATACTTTTCCTATTAGGTTCTATGAAATACTCTACTAGGAAGCAATTATTTCTTTATTAACTGTTTATTTAGTTCTTGCCAGGGTATGACAGTGATCAGCTCTTCACTATATATAATTATGAGTACCGACTTGGCTACTATAGGAAGTAGAATGAGTAATTTAACCCATAAATTAGTATAATTTTACCAAGAGGATTTATGAGAAAATTATACAGAAGGATAAATATTTGCATTAATATTTAAAATCCATGAGGCTTAGACTAATGATTTTTCTTGTGAAGGAAGTATAAAACCCAAGCAATGTTTAAAAGTTATGACATTAATTGATCAATCTTGTGTAGATCTGAATTGGTTAAGCTACCTATAGTTATGTATTTTAAGTTCAAAGTATTTGAGGTATTGAATTTCTATTTCATTTATAATAAAATGCATATGGCATTTATGAAACCAAATATAATATTGAGAGAAAACAAGAGTTTAGTTTGAACTGTAGTCTTCTTCTACTTAGTTGGTTGTTCATTTGCTCCGTGACCTTCAGTCAGTAACCTCATTGTGTCTCAGAGGATATAATAATCCTGACCTGCTTCAAGGGGCGTGCTGTACTTTAATTGATGTGTGTTAAGGGCCTGGAGGTACTTTAATGAAAGCCATTATTGAAATGCAATTATTAACATTTAGGATAATGAAGTTAGCTTAGATGGCTTAGTCAAGCCTGGTGTGAAGATGGTTTCTAAGTTCGAGAACTAAAAGCTTCCTTAATACAAAACTTTGTTTAAAAGGCCTAAAAAAGCAAAAATAAAAAATGAAACCATAACTTGCTTATTTGCTGACTTTAGCAGCATCAGGGCCTGCAGTTTATTGCTTTGTCTCTGATCAAGTGCATTGCAATCAATGCGAATTACTACAGAGATGCTAGGAGATAATTTTGCAAAAGTGTCAAAAATGCAAAATTTGGGAGAGCTGGATAGGCTAGAAATGACTGTATTGATTTTGTAAAGGTTGGAAAATTACTATAATACCTCCTTACTTTAAGGTAGATTGCAAATCTTGCATTTTAAGCAAGATCAACTTTAATTTTAAACTTCAGGAAGGTTTAGTGTATTTACATGCGTTACTTTTATCAGTGAGAAAGTTAGAAGATCATGTGCTTACCTAGGAGAAATTACTTGAGAAATTCCCAGTAGGACTCATCCTGTTCAAAAATTCCTACCTGTCTATACCTTTCAGCAGGCTTGTCTTTACACTCAGAGAGCAATCAGACAAGAATGGAAGTAAGTTTTTTTTAAAAAAGGAAAAATACTTTCCTCATTCTCAAGAAATTAAAGAAACAAACACAAAAAGAAGCATTTTCAGAAAATGGTGTGAATAATGGTCATTTAATCTCAAGTAACGTCACACTTATACTTACCATTTTTATTAATGCTATTTTTAATTGATATTAATTGAATTTAATAGTGCAACAATGTCTAGAGCATAGGGTCACACAAACTGAAAATTCAGAACGGGGGGATTTTCTTCAATTAGATCTTAGTTTTCAGTCACAGGGTGGAAAGTTTTATAGCTTCTGAAAGTGCATTGTGTAATATTCTGTTAAAGTTTCATTGCTTCTAAAAGTGCATTGTGTAATATTCTGTTAGGATTTATCTTTGTTTCTACTTGCTGAAAACTTCAGAAAAAATATATTAAAACCTGAAACTAATACCCATGATATCATTTCACAATTAACAAAGTTAGTTTGTGTTATCAAAACATGTTTATTTTTTATTTTTACGATATATTTATTTAACATGCAGAAGATTGTTTTTCCTCCTCAGACTAATCTTCCTCCAAACTTCATATCACAGCCTGCTGGCCCGTTGCTTGGTCTTCCCTCATTAACTCCCCAGCTGGCCTTGTCGCCCCATGCAGCCTGCCATTTGGTTGATACTGTGAGGGCATAGTGACCATTTTGCATAATACCCTTTTATTAGTATAGATATTTAAAAATTTGCCAGATACTTCTGAAGAGCTTATGTCAGTGAAAACTATCATCAATAATACATTAGAGTTTAAATATTTTTTGAAATATATTATTACTTGGCGAGGAGATGCAGAATAGGGTTAGTTGGTGGAATATATATATATATATATATATATATATATATATTCTGTTTGTCATGTATATTAGTTTGCTAGGGCTTCCATTAAAAAATAACAGATTGGTTGGTTTACACAACTGAATTTGATTTTTCAGTTCTGGAGGTTTAGTTTCTCCTGAGGTCTCGCTCCTTGGCTTGCAGATGGCTGCCTTCTCCCTGCATCCTCACATTTCCTATCTTATGTGCTCATGCAAACCCGATGTTTCTTCTTCTTTTTAAAAATCTTTATTGTTGAAATTATTACATAGGTCCTCCCTTTCCCCCCATAAACCTCTTTCAACCTATTCCCATTCGCCATCCTCACCCCATTTTCTGTGTCCATGAGTTATGTATATATGCATACAAGTCTATTGATTGATCTCTTCCTACACACACTCCCTTGACATCCCTCTGAAGTTCAACATACTCTTTATGTATATAAATCTTACCATTCATATTGGATTAATGTCTACCCAAATAACCTCATTTAAGCTTAAGTATTTCTTTAAAGATTTTATCTCCAAATATAGTCACATTCGGGGTACTGGGAGAAAGGGATTCAATGTAAGAAGTGAGACAACAAAATTCAGCTCATAAAATGCGTGTGTATGTGTATACATATACATATACATATACATATACATATACATATACATATACATATACATATACATATACTCGTGTTCCCTCAGGCATGTGTGTGTATTTATTTAGCATTCAGTTTTTATTTTATTTTATTTTTTACTAGAGGCCTATTGCAGGAAGATTCATGCAAGAATAGTGCTTCCTGCAGCTGGATCGAAGCAGAGAAAGGAGCAAAGCCCATTGAAGTGGACTTGGCTACCTTCTCCTTTGCCCAGCTTGCTTCCCTCTAGTCTCCACCACTGCCATTGTAATTATGATGTGTCTTAGTGTGGGTCTTTTGGGATTCAACTTGCTTGGGACTCCCTATACTTGTGTAATTTTTTTTCTTTCCCATATCTGTGAAGTTTTCTGTCATTATTTCATCAAATAGACTTTCTAATCCTTACTGTTCTTCTTGTCTTTCTGGCAGCTGTTATATGTATGTTACTTCTTTTTGTGTTGTCCCAAAGCTCTCCTCCTGCTTTTTAATTTTTTTTCTTCAGTTGCTTCTTCTAGTCTAGTGTTGAAACCTTCCATGGTGTTTTTTATTGTAGCTGTATCACTTTTGATTTCTTCCTTATTTTTGCATAGGTTGTTCATTTTCTCATCCATCCCATTTATGAACTGTACAATCACTACTCTTACTTTTCTGTCATGTTGCATGCTTCCCTTTCACTTATTTCTTTTCTTGAAGACTCTTCATTCTTTCCTATGGGGATTGTTTTGTTGTCTCCACATTCTGACTATCACCAGAAGGTTCAAATGTTGAGTTGAAGAGGCCTGAGTCATGTGCAGTGGGAGCTTCACACCCCACCCCAATGTCACTGAAGAGCTTTGTCACCAAGGTGTGTGGCTGCCTTGGGTTGGTGGGAGCCACGCTCACCCAGGATGAGAGTCACAAGCATTTAATGTGGCCTCGTGTGTGCACCTAGAATCAGGAACCCTACTTGCTCTATGCTGAAACAGAGACCCAAAGCACATGAGTCCCCTAGCACATGTCAGGGGTCAGAGACCCCCTGTGTCTGCATTTATAAACAAGTATCAGAGTCTCTGTTTCTTGATGCAGCCTCCCAGCAAGAATAATCATCCCAGTGTGTGTTTGCACCAATAATTGGAGTCACTGGCTCTTCATGTGAATGTACTAGGAATCAGGCATCCCAGGTGTGTTCATGAGAAACAGAAAAAAAGTTTCTGGTGCTCAATGCTACCTCTTGTGCAGAGAATCACAGTCCCAGGTCTGCTTAGGGGACCAGGTTGCCTAGTAACACTGTGTCGGCAGGAGGTCCACTCCTGCCCTGAGGAAAGCAGCCTTCTGTATATGCTTGCCCTTAATCAAAGTTAGTGGCATTGCCACCCTGTGTGGGTGTGGGTTTGGTCATGTGGGTGTGTACTGTGGAAAGCAAACTTCCCGTGTCTGTGAACCCTGGACAAATTCAGGATGTGGTGTCTGGTCATGGAAAACACACTCCCTGAGTTCACACACCCAGACTCAAATTTAGCTCAGCTTACCTGCATGGGCACAGGAAACAAACTTCCCATGTCCACACACCTAAGCTCAAATTCTTATAGAGCCACTGCTGCTGTGTGTGTGCGCAGGAAGCCTGTTTGTCCAGAGAGGATCTGTCAGTTCCTGTGCCACTGCTGTTTGTCTGTTGGGGAGGGTAATGGGCTCTGTGACTCACAGAAATCTTAGGCCAGGGCGCCTGGGGTCTTGCTGTCTGTGGGTATGCAGCTGTGGTGTGTGGTGTAGGATCCAGGTTTTCCACTGAGATCAAATTGCATATTGAAGAGGCTAGGATCTTAGCCTCAAGAAGTTCTGTTCCTCAAGATGGCATGGTCTTTGTGCCTGCAGTGTCCTCCCTGGAGTGTTTGCAGTGGAAGTAGGGTTTCGCTGTCTAAGACTGCCTTCATTTTGTGTTGTCCCAAAGTTCCCTTAGGCTCTCCTCCTGCTTTTTAATTCTTTTCTCCAGTTGCTTCTTCTAGTCTAGTGTTGAAACCTTCCGTGGTGTTTTTGATTGTAGCTGTATCACTTTTGATTTCTTCCTTATTTTTGCAAAGGTTGTTCATTTTCTCGGCCATCCCATGTATGAGCTGTGCAACTACTACTCATTTATTTTTTCTGTCATGTTGTATGTTTCCCTTTCACTTATTTGTCAGCCCGTTGGAAGACCTGCAGGATCTAACTGTCCCTAGTTCTCACTCATACACATCACATGCATCCATACACTCCTCTATTGCTCCCTCACTCTCTCACACACTTTTCCTCCCTACCTTCTTTCTGGTTGCCATCTTGGATCCTAGGAGCTGTATTTTTTTAAAGTAAAAGCAGACTCCCACTCTAAAATATAGATGAGACAGAAAATATGAGGAGCTATTTTTCTGAGAGTGGAATCTGCCTTTCTTTATCTTATAACTCACCCAGTTCCACTGTTTCCAAAGAATTCGTGAATGTATTCTTTTTTAAACTGAAGGGCTCTTACTTAAATTTCAGGACAAAAGATTGCTAATGAACCAAACTAGCTTTATAAATCCAGTCAAATCTCACAGTTTTAAATTCAAGGAAGCAAGAATGATTATGTATCTCAAATGAAATAGTGGAGAGGAAATACTTTTAAAATGCATAATGTATGAATATAATTGGGCAATAAATGGAGGCACTCTACAGCAAGTGACACAAGACTAAAGGAGCCATTACTAAGTAGAAAATTGGAGATACTTTTCTACTAATTTAAAAACTTGACAATAAAATTTTGCTCATTTCTTGTGGATATCCCAGTTGAAATTTTTTGGATTCTATGTGTCAAATAAAGTATTAAGTAGGATTTTCCAGGTAGCATGCATATATCACTTTGCTTTAAAAATATAATAAAGTTTCTTCATGGCTTGAAAGCCTCAGATACAAATCCTTCCCCTTAGTAAGCCACTGATTATTACCTTTGTGTAGTTTCCTGCCTCAGTTCCAATTTTGTTTTAGCTTGTTTATAATTCTGTAAGACACTGTGAGCTTTTTTAATTGATCATTTCACCTGAATTCCTAATCTCACCTGTATAAAAGTAAATATGTCACATATTTCATGCTTGCAATAACTAAGGCAAACCTCCTCACTTCTGAATTCAAAATGTCCCCTGGTGTCTCACTGTTCTGTTGGGCTACATATAATAAAGCCCCTAAGCATAATGGACATTTTTCCCTACAAATACAGTGTCATTGTTAAAACACTTCCTTTAGAAACATTAATACAACTTTTGTTTTTTTAAAAATAATACTTTTTAGCAGTTTTATTAAATTTAACAGGGAACTGTCTTCTTGCATTTCAATTTGATGACAGGGATTGCATTTGGTAAAATTATTTGATTAGAAAGTAATCATCATTATTATATTAGAGGGAATTAAAGTACAATTACTAAAAATTACAGGTAATTACATTATAGCTTAATTTCAAAGCTAAACTCATCCTCCTCCCCCACAAAAACATTTTATCAATGTGCTTAATTATGCCTGTATATCTATTAATGTGATACATAATAATGGCTTTGATCATTTGAAAGCCAAAAGTATGTAATTGAACAATTATTACAGCCACACTGCCTGAAGGCACTATTTGTCAAGAGAGTTATATGATGGCCAATTATAGCCACTCAACCTTGAAGGATAATTCTCTCTTCTGATGGGAACAAATTACCATTACACTTCTCCCTTCCCTCCCCAAAAAAGTTTAAATGTTGGCTTTTACAATAAGTGTTCTAAAATGAACACTTTTTTGGTGTCTGACTTGCTTTGTTTTAAATAAAAATGTGTAATATACAAATTTATCAGAGTATCTCACATTAATGTTCAAAGAATATTAAAATTAAACCTCAGCCCTCAAGAACATATATAACAATGTAAGAAATATTGGTAAAGTTTTGAGTTCTTAAAATAGTAGTCCAAAAACTCCTAGATTTGAAATATTCGTTTTTCTAAATCAGAGCAGCTACTTTGCTTTAACATACAAATTAAACATCTGGTTTCCTGGCTCAGAAGAGATTATTAGTAACAAACCAAGAAGATACTGGAGGAAACTCTTAAAGCCACTTATAATAGTGGCAGGAGAAGTAAAGACTCAAAATGTGACTTTAAGGAAGGAAATAGAATAACTAAAAGATCATCATGAACTTTATTCTTACATAGTACAATAAAGGATGATCTTGCCCTAGGCGGTTTGGCTCAGTGGATAGTGTCTCGGTCTGTGGATCGAAGGGTCCTGAGTTCAATTTCAGTCAAGGACAAGTAACTCAGTTGCTGGTTCCTCTCTGGCCCAGGCCCTGGTTAGGGCATGTGCAAGAGGCAACCAATTGATGTTTCTCTCACTTTGGTGTTTCTCTCTGTCTTTCCCTCTCCTCCACTTTCCATAGAAATCAATGGAAAAAATAGCCTCAGATGAGATTTTTTTAAAAGGATGATCTTAATGTTAATCTTTAGTTATAAAAAATGGTTAGATTATGTTCAGTGTCCTTCTTGTAATAACTGGGAGTAGAATAGACTATTTGTTATCATAATTTTATTATCTTGAAAACTAGTTACTCACCTCTCTCATTTAAGCCAACTAAAGATTATTCTACATTTATGACATAAAATAGGATTTAAGATTCCAAAATGAAGAGTGTTTTGTTGTAATGTTATTAAGCTACACTTTCTTACCTAGGTATTTAGTTTTAAAAATAAGAGTTTAGAATTTTGAATATTTGATGAATTTATTTAATAATTCTTTGTTTGCAAATGTGTTCTGTATCTTGGAACCTGTCCACTTGTCTCTGAGGTTTGGGGAACAATTTAGAACAGTATTTGACAATATATTTTATATCAGGGATTTTTTATTTGAATTCTTTTGGTCCTCCTGATGGTAGAAATGAAAATTAAAAACACACAATGCTTCTTTGATGTGTGGCATATGGTTGGGAAATATTAAACTGGTTCTTTTAAAAACAATATTTCCAATGAATCTGATTAATTTAAGCAAAAAAAAAAAGAAACAAAGAAAGAAACAAAACAAGCAAACAGAAAAAATAATCCCCACTGAGAGAAAGTTCATTATCATAGGTATACTTTCAAACCTTGAATTTCTTGTAAGAGTCTTTTCATGAGGTTACAATATTAAAGGAAGTAAAAATAGCATACTGTGATATATAACTCAGACTTCTTTAATTGGAAGTTGACAAACTTTCTTGTTCTCCATCAGTATCTGCTTTGTCCAAAAAACCTCAATTCATCTTCTGTCAGCCTGAATCATTCTTCTTTATCTTATTTCACCAGTTCATCTGAACCTGTCACCAGGGGTTTTAAGTAGCCTTTTCTTTCTAACAATACCATGGTTCTCTCTTCAGTATTATTTCTTTCTGCTTTCTTTATTCAAATGCACTTTGAAGTCACATGGGAAACTGCTAATGAGATGTAAACACCTGCGTGAGAAACTCTTTCTCACCTAGCATAACAGATTAATCATAGACATTTTCTAAGGCTTCACTGAGCAAGTGATTTTGACATCTTCTGAGTAACTCAAAGCAAAGAAAACACTCAGTATTGATTGATGGAAATATCCTGGACTGTGAATCAGAAGTCCTGACTGACCAGTAACATATTACTTTGGATAAATCTCTTGATCTCTGTACATCAGATACTTTATATATAAATTGGGATTTTAAATAGATAGCTCCTTTTAAACTCTAAAATGCTGTGAATGTGATGACAAAATATGGGTTGATGTATTTCCTTATGTTATCCATTTTTTTCATTAATCACTTACTATCAGTAAATATAAACATTAGCTAATTTTCAAATTAGCAGCCATTGTAAAAATTAACAGAAAAAACAACTTTTATTTAGTTTCTCAGCCCAACATCATTCTACTTCAAAGAATTAATAGCATATCTAAATGCTAACTACCATCTGAAAAGAGTCATTGCTACTCAACATTCAATCTTTTCCTAATTCAGTAACATTGTGGAAGAGGGCTGGATTTTGAGGTAATAAAAGCCTGTGGTCACACTTGAGAAGAACCAGCCTGAGCATTCTAAGATTAATTCCTATCCCTTCTTATGGTTTAATTCTTGCAACCAATCAGAGCAAATGCATTTATTCTACTGTCAATACCTCACAAAAAGTAAATTAGCAATTTAAAAGTGAGCAAAATAAAGTAGCCATGAAGTTCCACAGCCAGATTAACCAAGAAAACGTGCACAATGAATTTTTGAGAAAAAATGAATAAGCTTCTGGAGAATGCAGGTCACTGCATTGAAAATATGGAGGTTAATAGAATAGAAAAAAAAGTCTTGGGTATTCATACGCAACCCTCTTTTTTAGTACATTTTTACCACTTAAGGAAAATGGTCACTCAGGAAAATGTCAGATGTAATTTGTCACCACTTATCATTTAAAAAATAGTAACTGCTGCTTTTTACAGATAAAAGGCAGCCTTCTTAGTTTTCTAGGCAAGTCAAAGAAATATAAGCAAATATGCATCGAAAATCAAACTTTCTTCCTGACTTCCTGTTAATTATATTTAACTAGAGGCCTGGTGCATGAATTCATCCACCAGTGGGGTCCCTCGGCCTGGCCTGCAGGATCAGGCCAAAACCAGCTCTCTGACATTCCACAAGAGATCCCAGATTGTGAGAGGCTGCAGGCCAGGCCAAGGGACCCCACTGGTGCACCATCAGGACTAAGGAGGGACATGGGAGGTTGGCCGGCCAGGGAGGGATTCTGGGATAGCTCCAGAGCTTGTCTGACCCATCTTACTCAGTCCCAATTGAGTAAGTTTCTAAGAGACTAGAAACACCAACCAGAAAGGATATATGCACCCCTATGTTCATAGCAGCATAGTTTTCCATAGCTAAGATTTGGAAACAGCCTAGTTGCCTGTAAAACAGATGACTGGATCACAAAGCTATAATACACAATGGAATACTATGCTTCCATAAAAGGAAGGAATTCTTACCATTTGCAGCAGCCTGGATGGAACTGGAAAACATTATACTAAGTGAAATAAGCCAGTCAGCTAGGTAACCTACCAGTCTGATCATCTGCAACCTGCTGGTCAGTGCACATCATAGCAAGTGGTTGAGGGCCTTAGCCTATCATTAGCATATTATGCTTTGACTGGTTGAACAAACAACCTGATGATTGGACACTTAGCATATTAGGCTTTTATTATATAGGATATTTACAAAGTTCTTATTAGTGACTGAGATAGCTGCTTGGGAAGAAACAAAGATAATTCAGTCCTGGTTTACACCTTAAAACTGCCTACAATCTCATTTGATTTTGACTCTGGAGAAACAACTAAGTGATTAAGAGATTTTAGCTTGCTGATTAGATTACTATAAAAACATCTACTTCTATAAAGATATTGTCATCTACAAAAAGAATAATGCCACTATACATAAATCTTTTTTATATTTTTATTTTTTCCCCATTTTTATTAAGGTATTATATTTGTACATATCTTATCCTTGCCCCCCACTCTACTCCCATACATGCCCTCATCCCCCAGTGATTTGCGCAAATTGGTTATGCTTATATTATATGCATGCACACAAGTCCTTCTGTTGATCTCTTATCTTCCCGACTTCTCCCTAACCTCCCTGCTGTAATTTGATAGTCTGTTTGATGCTTTACTGCCTCTGTGTCTATCTTTTTGTTCATGAGTTTATAAGGTTCTTTATTATCCACAAATGAGTGAGATCATGTGGTATTTTCTTTTATTGACTGGCTTATTTCACTTAGTATAATGTTCTCCAGTTCCATCTAGGCTGCTGCAAATGGTAAGAATTCCTTCCTTTTATGGCAGCATAGTATTCCATTGTGTAGATGTATTATAGCTTTGTGATCCAGTCATCTGTTGACAGGCACCTAGGCTGTTTCCAAATCTTAGCTATGGAAAACTATGCTGCTATGAACATAGGGGTGCATATATCATTTCTGGTTGGTGTTTCTAGTCTCTTAGGATACATTCCTAGGAGAGGGATTCCTGGGTCAAATGGGAGTTCCACTTTCAGTTTTTTGAGGAAACACCACACTGTTCTCCACAGTGACTGTACTAGTCTGCATTCCCACCAGAAGTGCACAAGGGTTCGTTTTTCTCTGCATACTTGCCAACACTTTTCCTTTGTTAATGTGTTGATTAAAGACATTCTAACAGATGTGAGAAAAAAACCCAACAATCAAAAAAAGAATAAGCAAAACAATATCACGAAAATCATAAAAAACTGATATAATCAACAATCAAGCAAACAACAACAAAGGACAGAAAGAAAAACAATCTTTTGGATAGTTAATACAGAGAAGAGAGAGGTGTGTATGGACTTGGAGCAGGGGAATGGAAATTAGATATATAAGTAGGGCAAACTTTTAAGAGGGGGTAAACAGAGAGAACAGAAAAATCTAAAGCTGTAAAAGGGTAATAGAAACAGGACACCAAAAGGGGAAACGTTAGAAAGAGAGTGATGCCATAAAAATAGAGTTGAGATAGAGTAAAACAATGCTAAAGAAAAGATGAAAATAGAATGTAGAACATTAATACCAAAGTAAAATAAAGACAAAACAAAATTACACTTTAAAAAAAGGTAAAATAGTAGTAGTAATAATACTGATTAAAAATAAAAATGTAATAATTAAAGAGGTAAAATCAAATGAAGAAAAAAATAGTTTATTAAGTAAAAGATGAAATAAATAAATAAATGTGCAGTAGTGAAGGTCATTTACTTCCTCTACTGTTCTGTTAGGCACACCTATTTCCCAGTCAGGAAAGTATTGCAGTTCTCTGCATTCCACTGCTCCTCAGGGTTGTAAACCAGTTTTAATTTTTAAGCAGGCAGTGTCTTTATTTTTTGTATTCTTTATTTTTTATTACATAAGTGTCAATTTGTGATTCAGCCCCTGCGTGCCAGTGTTTCTGGATTGACTTCCGGTCTATATGGCCTCTCTAGCTTGTCATTTGATCCTGCTTCCCCTGTGGCACTCAATACCAGTTTGTTGGAGTAGGCTGCCCCAGAGCTAGCTCTCTGAAGTTCACTCCCAGATCCCCAGGTTCCAGAGAAACAACTTTTCCCTGTAGTATCCCAGGGTGTCCCCAACTGGATGATCCTATGTATTGGGCTTAGTAATCAGAAGCAAGGAATTGAAGAGGAAAAAGCCCAAGTGTCTAAACAATGGCGCTGCAGGCAAATCTGCACAGTCCCTCTTTTCCCCTTGGGTCTTAGCAGCCAGCACACTTTTTAAAAATTTTAGGCTGTCCTTTTGCATCAGATCAAACTGAGTTGCTTTTTAGAGATCCCTTCTATTAGCATCTCTTAGGAACCCATTCCATATTCATGGATCATGTCAGCCCCAATAGTCATGGATTTTTCTATGCACAGACTTCCCCTGATCCTCCAGCTCCCGCAGTGCACACATTTCTCTGACCTGCTGGGACCAGAAACCTCACCTTAAATGGAGGTAGATAATACACACTATTTTCCATGGCAGTGGCTGATTTAAGGTAATATTTAAAAAGTAGGTCTGATTACCACCATGAGGGAGTAACAATTTTCTGTATGAATTTTGATTAAGTCAGTAACTATACAAGATACTGTATATAAAACACTGGAAAAATAGTTACCACAGATATTAGGAAACAGACATCACAGGACTGTGAGCCTCGAGAAAAGGCAAATATCCAAGGTGAGACATGCAATTATTTTGGCTTTCAGCCTAGCTGTAACTGCAGACCATGCCATAGATTTGGAGAAGCCAAATAGACCCCTGAATTCTCAAAACACACTGAGGTAGTGATTGAAATTAGGAGTGGTTAGAATTTTTAGGGTATAATTCCAGATAGAAGGAAGCTACAAAGAAAAAGAGCTCCATGCACTAACATAAGGCTCATCTTGGATCTTTGACTTAAATCGATTTTGTATATGCATCTGAAGAAACTGCAAGAGAGTGTGAAAATAATAACTTCCAGGGAGAAATATATTAAGGTGTGTGTGGGGGGGAGTGAAATTCACAAGCTCCCAAACTAAGGTTGATACAGGAATTACCTGTAGGAGCTAAAAACAATGTAATATTTTTCCTCCCACCTTCTAAGTTCTTCTAGTTGGGCTGATGATCAAATAAACAGAGAAAGATTAACAGGAGAAAATAAAATTTTTGTATAGGCACGAGAGAAATTCACATTAGCATGAATAATTCCAAAGTCAATGAGGCAGCATTGGGTATACATGACAGTTTGGAAAAGGATGAGACAGGGAGAAAGGGTCTTAGATTTCAGAGGTGAGAATGGGTCATTTCCAGGTGGTTGAGTAAATCCTGAACACACATGTCAGGCAAATTCTTGCTAGGTAACTCAGTGGGACACAGTGGGTATCTAGTTAGCAGCCCCCTACCTGAAGCTCTCCTATTTCCAATTCTAAATTCAAATTAGGTTAGGATGAACAGCCTAAGATTACTCTTGAAGCAGGTTTTTCTATTTAAATACTTTACACAAGAAAGAAGAGTCAAAGGTTCTTTCTGAGCTTCTTGTTTCTTAATAAACCACTTAAAATTAATATCCCAAAAATGCAGCTTCAAGGTGGTAAAAATTTGTCTTCACATTCAATACCCCAACCTTCAGGGAGAACACACAATGTACTCAGTCGGCACCTCAGAGAAATCACACATTAATGATAGGAATAAATGAACTCTATAGTGTCAACTACTCTGCGTCTGCCCTAGTGAAAATGATACTTAAAAGGATGAAACTTATTTTCAAGTAACTAATCTGCCTATCAGAACAAAGTCTAATACTCTTTGAATACAACAGATTCTGAATCTCACAAATGTAAACTTTAAGATGTTTATAATCCAATAAAGATCAGTGGACATGAGAAGTAAAATGTGAATCATAGGCAGGAGAAAACTCAGTCACTACAAACTTACCCAGAAATGGCAGAGTTTCTGTTGTTAGCAGACAAGATCTTTTAGTCATTTCAAATGTAATCAATATGTGCAAGTATCTGCTGGAAAACACAAACGTAATATAGAAGAAAATAGAATACATAGAACAAATAATTAAGTGAAATTTGTAAAACTTTTTTAAAAAGTGTGACCTAGGATATATAAATTTTACTCTATTGGATTAACAGTGTTGTAGACACTGACACTTCAAGAAGAAAGATAAGTGTATTTGATCACATCACATCACAGTAGAAACTAATAATACTAAAGGAACAAACAGAAAAAAAGGGGGGGGAAAGACTGAATAAGTGAATAGAGTATTGGTGATGTTATAAACACTATTAAGTGTTATAATATAGATGTAATTGGAATATCAAAAGGAGAAGGAAGAGAAAGGTTGTCAGAAACAATAATTGAAGAACATTTTGTGGATTTTATAAAAACTATAAATAAAACTATGGATTCAAAAACTGCAATGAAAGTAGAGCAAGATAAAAACAAAGAAAATTAAGGCATATCAAATTCAAATTGCTGAAAATCAGTTATAAAAGATAAACCAACTCTTAAAAAAAAAAGGAGAAAAGAGAGAAATTTTGTAACAAAGAAAGTATGTTAGACTTCCTGTCAGAAACTATATAAGCTGGACAAAAATAGGAAAGCATCTGTTATGGGTTGAAAACAAAACAAAACTGAAAATCTATACTTGTCAAGCTAGTGAGAATTTATTTTTAAAATGGAGGAAAATTAGAGGGTTTTAGAAAAACAAACTCAGAGACATTTGTCATCAGCAAATCATAAACAATGTCACAAAGAATGAAAAATGAGGAAAAGAAGTATAGCTAATAAACCAAAAGTGGAAATAAAATAGAATACTAAAAATATAGAAATTAATCCAAAATAAGGCAGGATAAAAATATAAATGGGTCAGAGAAAGAATGGGGAAAATAAGCCAATAGATTTAAACCAAATTTTTTCAATAAATACATGTACAAGTAAATTTCTAGCAAAATACTAAGAACATGTGATTAAATAAAGAAGAAACAGTTTAAATATAAAAGAATTATAGCTTAAAAGCAAAAGGATAAAAAATATATTCTACCCAAATACTAATCATAAGAAAGTTGAAATGGCTATGTTGCTATCAAACATCATAGACTTCAGAACAAGGATTATTTATAGAAATAAAGAGCAATATTTCATAATTATAAAGTATTAATTTCATCAACGAGTTAGAAATGCTCCTAAAGGTAATTTAACTAATACATAACATAATACATCATGAAGCAAAATTTGTCAGTACAAAAAGAAGAAATAAAAAAATTCATTCTTGAAAAAAAAATTAAATGCATTGGAAATGAGTGACAAGTGCTACCAGGCTTTTGCAATAATTGAATAACGGATGAAGGAGCGAAAAATGTTAGTAACAATGACAGAGGAAATAATAATCAGAGGCATGATATTGGCAATTTTATGGAAGAAATATGGTATTAAGAATATCTAACATGGGTTAGATCTCTGCTTTTCCAAATACTTATTTAGTGTGGAATCATGGAGTAGGTCCTTTAACAGCTCATACCCTTGGTTTTCCTGTTTGTAAAACAAAGACTAAATTATTGTATTTTATGCAATGATAAGAAATATAACATAATTACATAACCTTTATTTGCAATAGGGTAAGTTCTATTATTATATCTACTTATTTGAAGAGTGAAAATATGGTTGAGAAGATAATTATCACATTTAAGGTCAAGCAACCACTACAATGAGGAATTGGAATTCAAAATGAGGTAATTGGTGTCCTCCATGTAAAGGTGTTGGCTAGAATAAAGTGCAGACATGTTCTCATCAGATTATGGAATAACAACAAAAACAGTAATTGCCGGGGTGCTTCTCAGCATCTAGAAGGGTTTAGGAACCTGGAGAAGGGGCTTTATGTAAATTAATAAAGGGAATAGATAAGAAATATAAATTTGGAAGGCATTTTGGGGAGCCAGAGGAGACCTAGCTTTGGTAATCAAGTTCCCTGAATCTCTGGACCCCTAGCTTTTTATTAACACAAATTGCCCTCAGGCAAAGCAGATATACATATCAAAGGCAAGGTTTGGTATACATAGGCATTGTCAGATTGGAGGAACTTCCCTCAGCTGTTCAAGTAGCAGGCAATAATATATGCAGATTTTCAGGTTTGGGGAAATGCTTTCAGCCACTCCAGCAGGCAATAATATGATTCAGCTCTGCTGAATATAGAAGCCCATCAACCCTTCGAGGACTTCTTGCATTTATTATGACATACTGGAATTAGCTCTCAGCAAATAATAACATCTAACACTTAAACAGTACTTACCATGTTTTACATACTGTTTTATATTTATATATTCTTACTAGAGGACCAATGCACAAAATTCATGCATGGGGGATGAGTGGTATGTGTTCCTCTGCCCATCCTGCACCCTATCCAATTTTGGACCCTTCAGGGATGTCCGACTGCCTCTCATGTCTCTCACAATCCAGGATTGCTGGGTGCCAACCACTCGCCTGCCTGCCAGCCAGATTGACCCCAACCGCTTATGACTGCCAGCCTAATCACCAACTAACCACTTCCCTGCCAGCCTGATTGATGCCTAATGCTCCCCTACAGGCTCTATTGCCCCTAACTGCCCTCCCCTGCCAGACTGGTCACCCCTAACTGTCCTCCAGTCACCCCTAACTGCCCTTCCCCGCTGACATGGTTGTCCCCAACTTCCCTCCCCTGCAGGCCTGGTTTCTCCCAACTTCCCTCCTCTGCAGGCCTGATTGACCCCCAATTGCCATCCCCTGCAGGCCTGATTCCCCCAACTATCCTCCTCTTCTGTCCCTAACTCCCCTAACTGCCCTCCCCTGCTGGCCCGGTACATGTAACTTCCCTCCCCTGCAGGCCTGGTTGCCCATAACTGCCCTACCCTGCAGCCAAATCGCCCTCAACTACCCTCCCTTGCTGGCCCAGTAACCCCCAGCTGCCCTTCCCTGCTGGCCTGATTGCCCCCAACTGCCCTTTCCTGAAGGTCTGGTAACCCCTAACTGCCCTTCCCTGCCAGCATGGTCACCCCTAACCACACTCCCCTGCCAGCCTGATTGCCCCAACTATCCTCCCCTGAAGGCCTGGTCACCCCCACATGCCCTTCCCTGCTAACCCTGGTCAACACTAACTACCCTCCATACTGACCTGGTCACCCCTAACTGCCCTCCCTTGCCAGATTGGTTACCCCTTATTCCCCTCCCTTGCAGGCCTGGCTTCCCCTCAACTGCCCTCCCCTGCCAGCCCAATTGCCCCCAATTGCCCTTCCTGCTAATCCCGTAACCCCAATTGCCTGGTCACCCCCAACTGCCCTCCTTTGTAGGCCTGGTTTCTCCCCGCCCCCCTCCCACTGCCCTCCCCTGCAAACCTGGTCACTCCCAACTGCCCTTCCCTGCTGACCTTATCACCCTCAACTACCCTCCCCTGCTGGCCATCTTGTGGTAGCCACCTGTGACCACATGTGTGCAGCCATCTTGTGTGTTGGAGTGATGGTCAATTTGCATATCACATCTTTATTATATAGGATTTACATATACATTTCTCAACTTATATTACACAATTATTCTTATTTTTTTATGTACTCAAGAATTCACAATACATATTCTGCTTGGACTTTTTTGCCTTTCCTCTTGCCAGATTTTAACAGAATGGCTTCTAAAACTGTCTACAGCTTAATTAAAACAACTCTTATTAATGTCATGTTTATAAATAAACCTTTGGTAAAATAAGTAGCCTCCAGCTTTGGAAGTGATCACAATTAAGGCTGTTAATACTCATTAACTGCTTTGAAGAGAAAGAACAAGATAAGTTACTAAGTAAATTGTCTTGAATGGTAGAATACTCCATAAACTACTGTAATCTGTTTCTGATCTAGAAAATTAAGGGTGGATTAATTACAAGACCACCAATAAGTGTTACACAAGAGGATTGAAATTCTTGTGTTTCTTGAAAGTTACTTCAGTTTATATATAATTTCAGAAGACATGTCTCTAAAATTATCTGTGGAAATTGAATGGAAATATCTTAAGGAGATGAATCTTGGTGCAAAGAATAGATATATTTTTTATAGAAAAGTACTATATTTGAATACATCTATTGGTTCTAAGCCCACTTTTATTACTAATTGTGTGAATTTAGACAAATTACTTAAATTTGATAAATAAGAACTTATTTCTTATCTATAAACACAATTATCTATTAAATGTGTTATTCTGGGATTCAAAATTAGATCTTCCTCCCAAAACAATATCTTCTTTATTTTATTTATTTATTTATTTATTTATTCTTTATTGATTAAGGTATTACATATGTCTCATTTTTCCACATTGCTTGCCTCCCCCTGTAGTACATGCCCTCACCCCTCTTGTGTCTGTGTCCATTGGTTATGCTTATATTCATGCATACAAGTCCTTTGGTTGATCTCTACCGCCTCCCTCCACCCTCTCCAGCCTTTCCTCTGAGGTTTTTAACTCTCTGTTTGATGCTTCTCAGTCTCTGGATCTATTTTTGTCTTCTTTAAAACCTTTCCATCACTGTTAACAGTAACCATTTGTTACACTCTGCATTTTCTCTTCCCATACAGACATAAATATCTACCTGGTGCCCCATTTCTGTTGATTCTTCATTCATGATATTTCTTGACTATGTACCTTCTTTTTATTAATCCCTGACATTACTCTAGAAGTATAGACCAATTCAGTAGTCTAACTTCTCTGTTCACATTTAATCACTGCACTCTCCAATTTAATCTGAACAGCTTCAATGTTAATTATCCCAAATCACCATTTGGTCATAAACCTGATTCAAAATCTTTAAAACCTACTGTTTTCCTCCAGGATAAGTTGGAACACTTTGGCACAAATTAGCAAATCTCTTATTACACCTGTTCACAAATCATTATTTCAATACATAATCCAGGCAAAATTAGAGGTCAAGTCAAGATCAATTGCATTATTCTTACTGTCCCATCAACCACTTTGTAATATTAGTCCCAGTCATGGTTGGGGTCAGGAATTACAGCAGGTGCCAATCTCTAATTCTTCCTCTAGGTTACCTACCCCTTTTTCTTAAACTCCATTTCTGACCTCACCTCTTTGATGTGCCTAAATCACACAATATTTTTTCTCCCTTTCACACATCAGCACTAACTCTCAGAATGGATTTGCCAAAATATCAATGCTGTTAAGTGATAATTTTATGTCCTGTGTTCACTGCCCATGGAAACTGTGTCAAACTTTACCTTTCTCCTCAAGTTCCATTCCCTCAATACTAACACATAATTTTGCTCCTAACACAGAAAATAGAAAAATGAATTTACTCAATATTGTTTACCTCCATCTTTTAAACTACATTTTTGTATTCATCAGTCCCTCAGACATATTTCATATTTTTTTTCATTTGCACTCATCCCCTCTGACCTTTTGGTTTCATTTCTATCAATAAGCACCACTCTTTTATATCCTCAATGCACCCTTTAATATATATATATATATATATATATATATATATATATATATATATATATATATATATATATATTTCAGAGAGGGAAAGAAAGGGAGAGAGACATAAAAACATCAGTTATGAGAGATAATCATTGATCGGCTATCTCCTGCATGCCCCACACTGAGGATTGAGCCTGCAATGCAGGCATGTGCCTGACAGGGAATTGAATCATCACCTCCTGCTTCATAGGTCCATACTCAACCCCCAAGCCATGCCGGCCAGGCAATTTACCCTTTTTTATTAGCCTGTATACATACTTCAATCTCTCCTATCTTAAAACAAACAAATGCGACACTTATACATGCACACACAAACACACTAACTGTTGTAAACAAAGCACTCTCAAACTTTGCAAAACTAAAATTTTAGATTTAAAAGTGAAATTTAAAGGATGTATGCTAACATTTACCAAGATTTTAAACATCCATACCTGATAGCCTAGTAAATCATCACTTTGGCAAATTTGTCCTGTAGAAATGCCCATACAGGTCCCAGACCAGTTAGGCTAGCTTGATTCTATTTTTTTTTTTTTTTTTTTTTGCTAAGTCCTTACTAGAAAAAAGTTTGAATGAATTATATTTTATTCATAACTAGAGACACAGTGCAAAAAATCTGTGCATGGAAGGAAGGGATGGTGGTGTCTCTCAGCCCAGCCTGCACCCTCTGCAATCTGGGACATCCCTCTCACAATCCAGGACTGCTAGCTCCCAACTGCTTGCCTGCCTGCCTTCCTGGTTGTCCCTAACTGCTGCTGCGTCTCAGCGTGATCACCCCTTGATCACTGCTCTGCCAGCCTGATTGATGTCTAACTGCTCCCCTGACAGCCTGGTCACCCCTAACTACCCCCCCCCTTGAAGGCTTGATCACTCCCAATTGCCCTTCCTTGCAGGCCTGGTGCCTCTCAACTGTCCTCCCCTGCTGGCCATCTTGTGGTGGCCATCTTTTTCCACATGGGGGCAGCCATCTTGTGTGTTGGAGTGATGGTCAATCTGCATATTACTCTTTTATTAGATAGGATAGAGGCCTGGTGCATGGGTGGGGGCCGGCTGGTTTGCCCTGAAGGGTGTCCTGGATCAGGGTGGGTGTTCCCTTGGGGTGTGGGGTGGCCTGGGCGAGAGGCCTGTGGTGGTTTGCAGGAAGGCCATGCCTCCTGGCAACCCAAGTGGAGGCCCTGGTATCTGGAATTTATTTACCTTCTACAATTGAAACTTTGTAGCCTGGAGCAGAGCCAAGCCTCCTGCTCACTCAGTGGCTGTCAGCCATTTCTATTGAGACTTATGTATCTTCTATAATCGAAACTTTGTAGCCTTAAGCAGAGGCATGGGCCAGCCAGGGTGTGGGGAAAGCTTTGCTTCCTCCATTGCCGGGGGCAACCCTAGCCTGCTCTCTCCAGCTCCATGGCTGCTGCCATTTTTCTTGGGATCTATCTTCTATAATTGAAACTTGTAACCTCGAGTAGAGGCCTAGGCCACCAGGGTGTGTGGAAAGCTTGTCTTCCTCTATTGGTGGGGAAACCCAAGCCTCTCAACTGCTCTCTGTGGCCGCAGCCATTATATTATGGTTAATTTGCATATGTGCTCTGATTGTCTGGTGGGCATGGCTTGAGCGGAGTGATGGTTAATTTGCATATTACTATTTTATTAGGTAGGATATTGAATACTATGTAAGTAAAAAATGCACTATTTGCAAGTATATTAATATAGGATGTCTATAATATATATTGCATTTAAAGCTCATAATGCTAATAATTCTAATACAAAAAATGCATGGAGGCTAGATTGGGACATGATAAAGGGGACTTTCCATTTTCACTCTTTCTATTTAATTTGTACAATGACCCAAAACCTTATAATAGTTGCCTCTGTGTGCATGTATAAATCTTGAAAACATATTTTTCCCAGATTGTTTTTTCTTTTAAAAATATATATATTTTATTGATTTTTTACAGAGAGGAAGAGAGAGGGATAGGGAGTTAGAAACATCGATGAGAGAGAATCATTGATCAGCTGCCTCTTGCACACCCCTACTGGGGATGTGCCTGCAACCAAGGTACATGCTCTTGACAGGAATCAAACCTGGGACCTTTCAGTCCGCAGACCGATGCTCTATCCATGCTCTATCTGAGCCAAATCGGTTTCAGCCCAGATTATTATTTTTTATTTCTATATAAATTAATAGACTTTTGGAACTTTTTTTTATTTTTTAAAGTCATTTTAATTAAAAATTTAGCATGACAAAAATTATGTCTATAATTCTAGAAACCTAACAAAATCATTTGTTACTTCAGATTTGTTCTACAATATGGGAGGGGGTGAGAGAACTATAGTCTACCACAGGCTTTTGTAAATAAAGTTTCATTAGAATACCAACACAAAAATTTGCTTACTGCTTTGCCTATAGCTGCTTTCACATCACAAGGAGAGAGTTAAGTGCTTGCAAAGAGACTGTATGGTCCAAAAAACTCAAAATATTTACTTTCTGGCCCTTTTCAGGAAAGAAAAAAAAAAGAATGTTGAATAGAACTTATTATCACAGCAGTATATTTTACATAGTTGTAATCAGTGTTAATACAATCTTGTACACTTTTTTCCTATAATATAGCAAATGCATTTCCTTATCGCTATTGTTATGAGCATAATCTTTATGCTTTTCTAGCAAATCATTCTGTCATATAAGATATTTAAAAGAATGATTCCTTATTGTTGAACATTTAGCTTCTGATTTTGTTAGTATTAAAAATAATTCTTAGAAGAATAACTCTAATGAATATTTGAGGCTCATTTTGGGTAATTCTCTTAGGGTGTGTTTTAAGAAATTTAATTAGAGCATCAAAATATATGAATATTTTATAGTTTTCATAGAGATTATCTCGTGGATGTCCAAAAGATTTGTACCAATGACAATGGCAACAGTAAGGCAAGCTAATACTGAATTCATTTGACAATATATATAGATTCACCATCACTACATCCAAAGGAAGGTGAGGGGAGGAAGAGTGGATGGCAAACATTTCTTTTAGAAATATGACCTGAAAGTTACACAGAGCATTTTTGCTCATATTCAATTATCCGGTACTTGATCCTGTGACCAAATTTGAGGCAAGGAATGTCGTTATCTCACTGGGCAGCTGTCTTAGTTCAAGTTTCCCTGGAAAGGGATTTCAAAGAAGATATTTCTCTCAGGAATTTAATGGGATAGGTGCTCTTGGAAGCAATATCTGTAAGGAAGCACTGCAAGCAGGATTGCTAAAAGCAGAGTTGAACTTGAGTGCATTTGCAACAGAGACCACAGCAGATCCCTCAGGAATCTCTGAAGCATTGTTATCCCTTCAGAAATGTCTAGAATTGAGGCAATCCTGGACCAAAAAGCGATTGGATAAAAACTTTCCTGTAGGAAGGGACATGACTTTGGGTGAACCAGTTTGCCAAGGGTAATTCATAAGAAGGAAGACACCAATAGCCACTGAGACAGAAACAATTTAGGTAGACAGGGGCAGGACAAGGGGAGTGGGGGAAATGAAATCAGGAACCCAGCTAGGCAGAGTTACTAAGATATCCCAACTGGGGTGGGAAGGAAGGGTGCTTGCAAGAGGCATGAACTTTAAAATGTATGGTTATTACTGAGACAGATAGCATGCAGATAACCAATCACAAGGCAGGGAGGCAAGCAATATACAAAAAAGCACTCGCTCCCTTCCCTTCTCCCCCAGAGCAGCGCACAATGGATACCTGACATCCCTGTTGCTGAGGAGCACATCCCCTGTGCCCACGTGGTATATGGCCATGTGTGCCTCCACACATGGACTATCAGACTTCAATTGGCCTGGATACTAAAGGACTCCCCACTTAAACTTTGGTTCCATTAATCGTTTTTGTCCACTACTTCATTTTTTTTTTTTTTTTTGCGAGACAAGAACTTGGACTCAAAACACCCACATTTTTGGTTTCACCAAACCCACATTTTGGTTTCACTCCTGACATCTGGAAAAATGAATGGCTTGATCATTAAAGGGAGATCTGTGCAGTACATTTCAGCATCCATTAGTGCAGTTGAATGCTCAACTAAAACTTGTGGATGTTCTCTTATAAAAAAGGAAAAAGAAAGTGTACATATTGAGAGAATGTATTGATTTTCTGTGGTTGTGTTATAAATTACCACATGGTTAGCAGCTTGAAATAATACCCAGTTGTGATTTCACTGTAAGTCAGAAGTCCTGTTCAGTTTGTCTGGTTTCTCAGCTTAGGGTCTCACAAGGATGGAATGAAGTACAGGCTTGATTGATGTTTTGTTTTATTGTTTGTCATGACCTCCTGATTCATTGGTTGATGCTCAACCACTGAGCCATGACAGCTGGGCAATGGGAATAGTATTTGAAATACTAATGGTTTATTTAGACAAGGAAATGTGATTCAACTGACAAATTTAAAACAAACAACTTGCAGAAATTGTGTTTAACCTAAAACATTTTATTCTTTAATCTATAAAACATTTTTATGGATATAAATACCACAGAATTTGATATCTGATAGGTAAAATATAGGAATTATGGAATTTAATAGCAATAAATAATTGTTTTTTTTTCAGTTTTCAGAGTTCTGTCAAAATAAAGTTAATTTAAGTCAAAACACTTTTAAGTTAGAATTTAATAATGATGTTTATTTAAATGTAAACTTAATTTGTAGATTAAATAAGAATTGGTATATAATCAAGAGCATACAATATCCCGGATCAGAAGTTGAGAAAGCCCACTTGAAAGCTGGTTTGGAATATTTAATATTAATGAGAAATTGACACCAGAAAATTTAATCTAAAGGTCAGTTATGTCTGAGAGTCAAATAGAAAAATAATCCAAATTTAGATCCACTTTTCTGATATGAATTATAAATGATATTATTTATCCAGGACTTTTTGGAGCAATATGTCTTGAATTTCATGGATAATGATTTTTTTTAACCAGTCTTTCTTTGCAAAGGTCTTCCTTTATAACCTAATATGGGCTTATATCTCATTTTAATTTAGATATCTTTTCTTAGCTTTGTGTTGGTGATTCTTACTGTTATTGTCATACACTTGTTAATGAGTGCCCTCAATTAGCATTTTTCATTGCTATCCTTTTAAAAACTCATTTTTAAAAATTATTATGTATTATTGTGATAGCAGTACATCCTCACTGATACAAAGTACTAAGTTAATAGTAAGTAAACACAAATAAAAACATATTTTGTTAGTTATGGGTCTTTCCAACCAAATATACTGAGTTGTTTTTCATTCTTCCCTATTATTACTTAGAATCCAAACATTGTAAGGGCCTGTTTCTTTTACCTTTGTGATGCCTTAAGCTACCCATTTCATTTTTTTTTTGGAAAGATTAGGTTTCGTGTACATGGTCTGAAACAGAGGAGAGAACTGTAAAGCAACAAAATTGAGAAAAACTATGGAAATTCCCATTATGGGTTTCTTCACTTTCCTATTATCCCTGAATCAGACTGTATTGTTTACATAATGAAAATAAGAATTAATAATAATACAATCATCTCACATACCAAACACTGGTATATGCCTATAGATATTCTCAATCCACATTTCTTATATTAGAAGCCTAGCAGTCTCAGAAGGTCAAATGGATATATAAAGAGAATGTTTTTACCTCTTTAAATATATTTTTAATTGTAATCCTTTTTCCATTATGGGTTACTTCTCTCACTATTCTGTTGTGAAAATTTATTCAGCAAATTTATTCTAGGGCACTAAAGACAGAATTTTTTTGCACAGCTTAACTCCTCTGGGGTATAAAATGAAGTGAGAGCCTCATTAGTCTAATGTGAACAGAACTCTGGTGGTGATTCGGGTGACAGAAGTCTGTGTTAAACCGTTCTTACCAACCTAGGTTTTCAGCATTCATCAAATTCACCATGTTTCTCATATCCACCTTTTTGTCTGGCTTTCTTGTTTTTGTTAATTATGGGTCTATCCAACCAAATATACTGAGTTGTTTTTTATTCTTCCCTATTATTACTTAGGATCCAAACATTGTCAGGGCCTGTTTCCTTTACCTCTGTGATGCCTTAAGCTACCCAACCCCAGGCAATCTAGTTTTCATCTGCATAGCTACCACTCTATTGAGTCTAAAGCTCCTCTTTGTTTTATAGCCTACTGCTTAGTCTCCCTCTTCCAGCTCCTCATTCTCCAAACTACCTTATATTGACCACTTTATGTTTCATCAAATATAGTTGGGACCAGACCATTCCCCTGATCCCTAAACTTCTCTGTTCTCTCTTAGTCATAAAAACCACTGTCTCTTCTCTGAACTCCTATAAAATGTTTTAATTTCTTATGCCACATACAATACATTACCATGCTTTGTGTACACGCTTTGTCTTCCTGCTATAGTGATTGGATATTGTCTTCTACAAATCTATTAAAAATTACTGAATAGATGAATATATGGATAAATGTACACTCATCTTTATATAAAGGTATGATTGAACTTTCTGTTATTGTTTAGACAACTTGTCTTGTGAGCCTGTGTTACTAAATGAGAAATCTATAAGGCATGACAACTATATAATGATCTAAAATTAAGTTCTATGTGTAAGCAAAACAGATAGTTTCTATGTGAAGAGTTATTAGGATCCCTGAATAAAGATTGTATCCAATCCTCACTTCACCCCTCCCCAAATCCAAAACTCACATTGTTATGCAAATAAACCCCTAAGGTTTATTTCTGTACATGAAGGAAATCCTATGAATTAAGAACTAACTATAACAGTGTTTTGTTTTGTTTTGCTTTGTTTTCCTTATCCCCATATTGATAATATTGAACATTTTCATTTGCTGTGAACTTAATTTAATTGTGAGAGACGAGTCCTGATTACTTGGCTCCTAGGTAATTGTGTTTCCTATTTTTTAATGTTGCAAGTACCAAAATTATTAGATTTATGCTTATACCAATGTAAATTCTTTAAATGCTACTAAAAATAAAAGCATATTATCTTTGGGTAAAGTGTCCTATAATTTTCTGAGTTAATTCATTTTCCAGAGAGACTAGATCTTTACAATGGAGAACCATGCTTAAGAGAATTCCATATGAATAAATAGTGTCCTTGATTTTAGAAACCCTTAATTTGGGTTCAAAGAATGAGCTTCAAAATATTAATGAATCTCTTGAAATTGTATATAAGTTTGTGCCTATCAGTGCTGCTCCTTTCTACTTTAGAGAAAAAATTTTCATAATTTTGATCACATTCTCAAAGGGTTTTAAGACCTACAAATTTTTAAGAAGTTTCTAAAAACAACACATTTTGAAATTTTGATTATGAGGCCTAATTCATAAAAATAAAAGACTTTTCAGACTAGAAATATATATCTTCACCAGAGTGTAGTAATTTAGGAAATGAATATTAGACAAAAATTTAATAATTATGTCAGCCAACCCTATGTTCAATGTGTGGTCCTCTTACTCAGACTGCTTTCATTATTTTGTCATTCACTTATTTATTCAATAGCTATTCTTGCATTCATATATTTATTAGAAATTGCAATATTAATAGAGGAAAAAGAAGAAAAAAGGCAAGTTGTGGTTTGTTTGATTTTCCCTCACTGATTCTGTAAAACATATCCACACATAAGACCATCTTTTCAAAACATTTTAAACCTACAAATTGTTTAAGTCAGTGTTTTGGGGGGAAATTTAAACAGATTTTTATAAAGGTGACAAAATATTAGAGTCAGTTGCAGAAACAAAATACTCTTGTACTTAAGAGAAAAAATAAACTAGCTTATATAAATGTGTTCTGATGAGAGCCTATGTTATTGTTTAGACAACTTGTCTTGTCAGCCTGCATTACTAAATTATTAATGAATATCTCCTTGGTAATTCATGTCTAAGTTATCTTAGTTGCTATAAAAAAACAACAACTTAAGTGACTTTCATTATATAGTTTATCTGTAGGCAAAAATAATCTAGAAATTAATTGCCTAATTAAAATAATGTAAAGCATGGACACACTTACAAATATTTTCTCTAGATTTAGAAGTAATGTCACAGATTTGTATCATAATATTGATGACAAAGGGAAGGTAGGGAGAAGCACTGACAAGTTTTCTCCAAAACTTGGTTTAACTTAAATGACTATATTATTTTCCAATAAAGCTAAGTGTTTCATCATTAAAAATGCAATTCTTACTGTTGCCTCTGTTCTTTGTTCATTCTATATTCCATAATGAAAATTATTTTACTTCTCCCAAACTTTTTTTCTATCAAGAATAATCTCCTCCAGGCCACACAACAAATTGTTTCATCTTAAGACCCCTCTCTTCCATTTATAAATATTTAGCATTGTCTGACAAATGACATTAATTTTATCCAGTAACTTTATATATCATTTTATTCAGACATTCTATAAGTATTTAATAATCTCTACCTATATGCTAAGAACTGCTTGTAAAAGTAGAGGTATAGCAGTATGCAAAATAGTATTCTCATTCTCACAGTACAACCATTTTAGAAAGAATAGGGAGACAAAAAAATAACCAAGGAAATATTCTCTGAAAGATAGTATTTGAGAAGAGACCTTTAGCATTCAGAAAATAAATGGTTACTTAAGAAAAGATTATTCTTATAAAAGCAATATTAATCGAAAAACCCTGAAGTATTTCAGTGCCTGAAATATTCAAGGAACAGTAATAATGCAGGTGTGACTATAGTTAAATAGTGAAACAGGAAGTCAGAGATGTATAGACATAAATAGCAATGTCATATAGGCCTAAGAGAGGTCTTTGTATGTTACTTTGAATGAGGTGCAAAGCCAATGAATAGTTTGAATAGAAAAGTCCTATAATGTAATACACCTTTTAAAAGGAGAACTCTGATTATTGAGTAAGAAACAGACTACAAGTGTAGTTTTAAGAAGATTTTTAAATATCTATGTTTATATTTGTAATTGATTTCAGAGAGGAAGGGAGAGGGAGAGGGAGAGATAGAAACATTAATGATGAGAGGAAATTATTGATTGGCTGCTTCATGCACACTGCACACTGGGGATCAAACCTGCAACCCAGGTGTGTCCTGACTGAAAATGGAACCATGACCACCTGGTTCATAGATTGATGCTCAAACCCTGAGCCTGGCTGGCTGGGCTGCAAGTGTATTTTTTTTATAGGTAGTGGAGACAGAACTGGTTTAGAGAAATAAGAAGAGAAGCACTTTTGTTTTGTAATATATCTTATTGAATTTTTACAGAGAGGAAGAGAGAGAGATAGTTAGAAACATCTATGAGAAAGAAACATTGATCAGCTGCCTCCTGCACACCCCTACTGGTGATGTGCCTGCAACTGGAATCGAACCTGGGACCTTTCAATCCGCAGGCTGACGCTCTATCCACTGAGCCAAACTGGTTTCAGCAGAGGAGAAGCACTTTTGGAGTGGAGAGTAAGGACCTCTGAAACCTCCTTAAAAGCAATGAGAACCCATCAAAAATTATCAAAATCAATTTATACAGAACTCTGGATATTAACCAGTGGTTTGCAGCAATCCAAGAAGTATTAATTTAAGAAAAATAGCAAAATATTGGTAAAACCAGTGAAGATTGTAACATTTTGCCTTGGCCACTCTCCACCACTCTTTCCCTCAGATCTTCTGTAGCCAGGTAATAGCTCAAAAAATCATAGTGAATACCATCAGCCTAGCAATCACTGGAGGAGGCTGAACAGGTATAAAGCTTCATTTTCAGAGAATTAGTTGGTCTGCAAGGGATCTCCCTGGAAACACTAAATCAAATGGCTGGTCTTTATTTAACATGACTCAAGAGCTCACTCAGAACAAAATCACTTTTTCCTTGAGGGCATTTAGAGAAAACAATTAGTGGCAGTTGTTTAATATCTCAGCTGTCTGAGGCAGCAATACCAGTTGATTATACAAGACACTTACCAAAAACTTAAAAAGAAATATCTGAGGGAGTAGATGTCCTTTAGATGCTTTAAAAAGATTTGGCATATGTGTGGGGATATAGAAGGTCAAGTACATGCTCATGTCTGTGCACATACACAAAAGAGAAATAAGAAAGCTCTAATCTCTTACTTCTCACTAACTTTGAGGATCTGAGCAAGCTGGAAGTCAAGGCAGAGTTGTATACTGCCAGAGAGACTGATGGTATAGGGCAACAAAAACACAAAGCCATTCAGCAAAGGCTAGGAGACATTTTTTAAGGTAATATAGAAAACCTTTGTCAAATTATTAGAAAAACAGACAACTGAGGAGAGACACAGGCAACAAGTAATATAGGCTTGATTGAATTGGTCCTGCAAAGTAATTAAACAAATAACAATAAGGACACATTAGAGAGAACAACAAACACTTGGTGGCTGGGGGAGTGAGTCTGTTTTTCAGAGTTACAATATTATATTAGTGAAGTGGTCTGTTTCCAACAAATTTAAAATATATGCAAAGAAAAAGGACAAGTGACAGATATTCACAAAAAGAAAGCAGTCAATTGAAATTGTTCCTGCCATATGTTGGATTTTTAAAACATCTTTTATAAATAAACTAAAGGATGATGCATGAAATTCATGCATGAAGTGGTGTGTCCCTCAGCCCAGCCTGCACCCTCTCCAATCTGGGACCCCTCAAGGGATGTCTGATTGCCCATTTAGGCCCAATGCTACTGGACATCTCTCTCACAATCCAGGACTGCTGGCTTCCAACTGCTCTCCTGACTGCTTTCTGATTGCCCCTAACTGCTGCTGCCTGCCAGCCTGATCACCCACTAACATCTCCCCTGCCTGCCTGATTGCCCCTAACTGCCCTTCCCTTCAGGCCTTGTCACCCCTAACTGTCCTGCCTTGTCAGTCTGGTCCCCCCCAACTGCCCAGTCCTGCAGTCCTGGACCCCCTCAACTGCCCTCCCCTGCTGACCATCTCCCCCCAAATTCCCTTCCCTGCTGGCCTGATCTCCTCCAACTGCTCTCCCCTTGAGGCCTGGGTCCTTCCCAATTGCCTTTCCTGCAGGTTTGATTGCCCCCTACTACCCTCCCTTGAAGGCCTGGTCCCTCCAAATTTTTGTCCCCTGTTGGCTATCTTGTGGCAGTCATCTTGTGTCCACATGGGGCAGCCATCTTGTGTGTTGGAGTGATAGTCAATTTGCATATTACTCTTTTATTACATAGGTTAGATGCCTGGTGCATGGATGGGGGCAGGCTGGTTTGCCCTAAAGGGTTTCCTGGATCAGGATGGGGGTTCCCTTGGGACATGGGGCAGCCTGGATGAGGGGTTTGTGGTGGTTTACAGGCTGACCACACCCCATGGCAACCTGAGCATAGGCTGGAAGCAGGTATTTGGGATTTATTTATCTTCTATAATTGAAAATGTATAGCCTTGAGCAGAGGCCAGGGCTGGCCAGGGTGGGAGGGAAGTTTGGCTTCCTCCATTGCCAGTGGCAACCCAAGCCTCCTTCTTGCTCCAGATCCATGGTTGCTGCCATCTTGGTTGGGTTAATTTGCATACTCATCCCTGATTGGCTGGTGGCTCTGGCTTGTGGACATAGTGGTGGTGCTGTCAATTTGCATGTTTCTTTTTTATTAGATAGAATTTGAAGAAGTAAGGAAATCATTACTAAAGAAATGGAGTATAAGAATTATGTTCTTCAAATAGAGAATATCTCCTTGGTCAAATTTATTTATAGACAGCTTTTTTGCAATAGTAAATGGGATTGTTTACTTAATTTCTCTTTCTGATAGTTCATTATTGGTGTACAAAAATGCCACTGATTTCTGAATATTAATTTTGTATCCTGCTATTTATTAGGGCTAGTAGAACTTTGGTGGAGTTTTTAGGGTTTTCTATGTATAATATTATGTCATTATAATCAATGACAGTTTTAGTCCCTCCTTTCCAATTTGGATGTTTGTTTGTTTGTTTTATTTCTTCTTGTCTGATTTCTGTGGAAAGTACTTACAGTACTATGTTGAATAAAAGAATTGAAAGCGGACATTCCTATTTTGTTCCTGATCTTAAGAGAAATGCTTTTAATTTTTGTCCATTAAGTAGGATGTTGCTGTGCAGGTTTTTAACAAATGGATATAAATTCAGCTAATCAATTTAATCTACAGACCATTGATTTTAGACTGACATTGGCCCTAATAATCTGAGATTATATATTGGTTGACTTCATTAGAACATTTTACTTTTGCAAAATATCCCCAACTTTTAAAGATGGCTATTTTCTTTGAAATAAGTAAACATAAAATTATATTAAAATATGTTCAAACTTATTGTATTACTTAGATCATTGTAAATATAATTTCATTTATTGTAGGTACAGTCAAAGGTCACGTCTTCTCAAAGATTTCATCCTTATGCCCATCTATAATGATTTCCTGATGCACAGATTATTCATTTAACAATTGGGTACCATCTTGACTTTGAGAACAAATACATTTCATCTTAACTACCAACTTCCAGAGACAGGTAATGGCTGCTTGAGTTCTTACATTCAACAGGATTATGAAGCCATTAATATTGAAGAAATAATGCTATGATCAATCAACAATGCCTTCCATGAAAAATAGAGGAGTTATTTTGTGTATATACAGGTCTTCTATACTCATTCTCATACCAATATCAAAGAATGATATTTCATATTTTGGCATTACTCACAGTACCTGATATATTGTAGATGTTCAATAAATACGCAAATAATATAATCCCACTCACAATTCAAGATTATCTGCAAAATCAGTATCCTTGCATTGGTAAAATATATACTAAGGATCAGTTTCTTCTACTTTAAACTTGAGTTGTTGGACTATATCCAAAAACAGTACATAAGTAGCAAATATTCTTATAAACAAATCCCAAATTAATAAAGCTTTAGTATTACATCTATTTTCAAAATTAACTATGAAATCCCCAAATGAATAATAATAATAATCCTATCTAATAAAAGAGTAATATGCAAAATAACCATTGCTCTGCTACACCCACAAGCCACGCCCACCAGCCAATCAGAGTGAATATGCAAATAAACCCAATCAAGATGTCTAAGGCTACAGAGAGCAGGAAGGAGGCTTGGGTTTCCCCAGCAATGGAAGAAGCCAAGCTTTCCATACACCCTGGCAAGCCTAGACCTCCACTCAAGGCTACAAAGTTTCAATCATAGAAGATACATAAATCCAAACAGAAATGGCAGCAGCCACAGAGCTGAAAAGAGCAGGAGGCTTGTGTTTCCCCAGGTGATGGAGGAAGCCAAGCTTTCTGAACACCCTAGCCAGCCCAGGCCTCCACTCAAGGCTACAAAGTTTCAATTATAGAAGGTAAATAAATTTCATCAGAAATGGCTTCAGACACAGAGCAAGCAAGAGGCTTGGCTTCACTACAGGGTACAAAGTTTCAATTGTAGAAGATAAATAAACCCCAGATACTAGGACCTTCACTTGGGTCACTGGGGGGAGTGGCTGGCCTGCAAACCACCTCAGGCCCCTTGACCAGACTGCACTATGCCCCAAGGAAACCCCCACCCCGATCTGGGACATTCTTCAGGGCAAAACAGCTGGCACCCTCCCATGCACCTGGCCTCTATCCTATGTAATAAAAGAGTAATATGCAGATTTACCATCACTCCAACACACAATATGGCTGCCCCCATGTGGTTAAAGATCCTTCCTCGTGTGGACACAAGATGGCCACCACTAGATGGCCAGCAGGGGAGGGCAGTTGGGAGGGATCAAGCCTGCAAGGGATGGCAGTTGTGGGCCATCTGGCAAGCAAGGGAAGGCAGTTGGGAGAGACCAGGCCTGCAAGGGAGGGCAGCTGAGAGCAATCAAGCCTGTAGGGGAGGGCAGTTAGGGGTGACCAAGCCAGCAGAGGAGGGAATTGTGGGAGACCAGGCCTGCAGGGAAGGACAGTTGGGAGAGACCCAGGCCTGCAGGAGAGGGAAGTTAGGGACAAATAGGCTGACAGAGGAGAAGTTAGGCGTCAATCATGCTGGCCGGGGAGGGGTTAAGGGGTGATCAGGCTTACAGGCAGAATCGGTTATTGGCAATCAGGAAGGCAGGCAGGCAAACAGTTGTGAGTCAGCAGTCCTGGATTGTAAGAGGGATGTCCAACTGCTGTTTAGGCCCAATCCCATCGGGTCCCAGTTAGGAGAGGGTGCAGGCTGGACTGAGGGACACCCCCTCCCCATGCACAAATCTCATGCACCAGGCCTCTGGTAATGACAACAACAACTAATACATATGTACCAGACATTGTTTATAGGCACTTTAAAAATATCAATTTATTAATTTCTTGTGTTTCTATAATGTAGATGTTATTATTAATATACCTACAAAGTTGTTAAATGAGTTGTTAAATGAGTCACATAGATAGCAAGTGGCAGGGTAGTTGGGTCTGATGTCTATAATTTTGAGTGCTTTAATTTAATTTGAAATCAAGAAAAATAAGGACGTAGAAAGCAGTAATGTTCTAAGGTGAGAGGGACCACAGAAGCAGTCAGCAATGGCAGGAGGAGTAGTTATTTATTCTTTAATCCTCACCTGAGGATATTTTTCCATTGATTTTTAGAGAGAGGGAAAGACAGAGAGAAATACAGATGTGAGAGAAACACATTGGTTGCCTCCTGCACAAACCCTGACCAGGACCCGGGTTAGGAAGGAATGTGAAACTGAGGTACATGTCCTTGACTGGAATCAAATCCAGGACCCTTGGGTCCACAGGCCAATCCTCTGTCCACTGAGCAAAACTGGCTAGGGTAGTAGGGATGTTTTATTATTGGCAATGTTTAGAAATAGTGGTATATGGTGATAATAAAATCAGACCAACTTTTAATCTGTTTGATTGTTTTTAAATTCTCTTTAAGTAGGGCATTCTCTTTTTGGCTGCATCTGTGGAAAACTATTATCTCCCCACCCCATCTCATATCATCTTCCCTTTGGCTCAAAATTTAGAAAAAGTAATGATAAAATGCCTGTTCAAATTATACTTTGCCTAGAGTAGCTTGTCTGCCAAGCTGAGGAAGGTCACTCTACTGGATAAGTAGAAAAAGAAATACCAGATGACACAGGGCAATATGCAGCTAGGTGAACCTATTCTGAACTCTGAGCTAAGTAGGTTTGCACTGACCAGAGTGAGGCAAAAGACATCTTGGAATTATATATCTCTCTTTCATAAATAATTATTTCTCCAGTCCCAGTCAAGCTAGGCTAAATATTATCTGAAAGTAAAAAACTTTCAGGGAATAATGAATAATCTTCCCAACAAATGAAAAATGATTTGAAAAACAGTATTTCAGAACATAAATATAAAAAAATAAAGCAAGAAAAAGGACAAGATTACAAAGTGGTAGTTCAATCACTTTGTAACATAATGGAAAACATACCTTAATTGTTAAATACTTTATTCATAACGGAGAAGTGCAAAGTCAGGGAACTAGAAGCCAATACTGCCACATCATTTCTTTATCTTGTGCCCAAGAGTGTACCTGGTTTGTTTTGTTGTTTTTTTTATTTATATTTAAAAAACCATCCAAGTAGAGTGAATTATCAGCTCTTCTGGGACATTGGAACCAAAGTAGAATGTTCTTTGGAGGATTCATCTCTGACTACATTGTTGAAAAGTGAAGTGATGGTTAGAAAATATTTTTTCTCAATCAAGGCTTCTTCTAGTTAAATAAATCTCCAGCTCTAGATGTGCACTTCGTATATCCATTTAAGAAATATTTATTGAGGACTTCAATGCATTATATATATATATATATATATATATATATATATATATATATATGATATGATTTTACCTCAAACATGGAAAATAGTTATTGAAATATAGTGAAATAATGACACCAGCTATCCCCCAATTCTGTAACCATTTGAGGCTAACCTCTTTTAAAATAGATTTTATTGGTTTTTTACAAAGAGGAAGAAAGAGGGATAGAGAGTTAGAAACATCGATGAAAGAGAATCATCAATAAGCTGCCTCTTGCACACCCCCTACTGGGGTTGTGCCTGCAACCAAGGCACATGCCCTTGACCGGAATCGAACCTGGGACCTTTCAGTCCGCAGACCGATGCTCTAACCATTGAGCCAAACCAGTTTTGGCTGAAGATAACCTCTTTTAATTTTCAACTAATCGTAATGAATTATTTTATCCTGAGTGATTGCAAATGTTTACTTCCTTCATTAAAAACTATTGAATGGCCAAAACCGGTTTGGCTCAGTAGATAGAGCGTTGGCCTGCGGACTGAAGGGTGCGGGTTTGATTCAGGTCAAGGGCATGTACCTTGGTTGTGGGCATATCCCCAATGGGGGGTATGCAGGAGGCACCTGATCGATGTTTCTCTCTCATCGATGTTTCTAACTCTCTATCCCTCTCTCTGCCTCTCTGTAAAAAATCAATAAAATATATTTTTTTAAAAAGAACTATTGAATGCTCCCAGGATATGCTTATATTCCCCTTGTGGTTGATTTCACTTTTCATTTTAAATATTTTCTCTGGGCTTCTATGCCTTCATCTATGGTCATCTTATAACTGCTTCCCAAACTGATAAGGTTGTTGGCCCAGGCACCTCTATTTACCAAAATAATGCTCACTCTAGGTTTTTAATAAACTTTACTGAAAACATTAGAATAAAAAAAGCAAATACAAAACAGAAAGAAAAATCTATAAATTGAATATATAGTGCTACTATTTCTAAAACTATTTATATTGCTGCTTTATAGGATCTTCTACTGCCTACTGTCCATTTCCTACATTAATTCTCATTTTGATTTTTATTTGTTTGTTTATTCTTAAAATATAGTTTTATTTATTTCAGAGAGGAAGAGAGAGGGAGAAATATAAATACCAATAATTAGAGAGAATCATTGTATGCCCCACACTAAGATCATGTCCACAACCTGGGCATGTGCCCTGACCTGGAATTGAACCATGGCCTCCTGGTTCAGAGGTCAACACTCAAGGACTGAGCCACATTTACTGGGCAGTTCTCATTTTGTTGTGTTATAATTTCTGGAATTCACTCAACTCTCTTCCTCTAACTCCCACCACTTCCGTTATTTCAAACTCATAGGTATTTTCTTGAGCTAAAATCTCCCGATGTCCCTCAATACAGAAGAAGCTAAAGGTCAATTAAAATAAAAAGTCCCCTTATTTTTTGAACCTCCCCATTACATTAAAGGCTTTTACTTCATATTTCATAGTCTAAATCGAATGTTATAGCTTCACCCAAAATCCTTAAATATTATAGAACAGCTTAATAGGCAATGTGAAAACAAAAGTTCTTCATTGTATCCTTCCTTTCAGAAATATCTATTAATAGAACACATTTTTGCTCCAACCACATCAGATGACTGGCCCTGATATAGATGAATGAATCTATAGCTGTTTTTGTGTTTTTTTTTAAATCCTCAACAGTTGTGACTTCTTTCCTTGTTAAAAACTACTTCAAGGGTTTCTGTGAGGGAATCATCATTATACATGTAAGCTAAAATGGGTATCTATATAATTTTATTTGAGAAGCTCTGGAAAGGGACCTCCATTCCTCTCTACCGATATAGTCTCTCTATAGATGGATGTAATCCTTGTTAACATGTTTAAATCCAAAGTATATCTTAATCACATGCTTTTATCAACATTTATTTTGAAACACACATACACTTCCTCAGGGTCGAGGGAACCAATGTGGCATAAGAGACTTCTCATTGATTTGTAATTCATCGCTATGTCCTGAACTGTCCCAGACTTCTATGTTTGGTTCTAAAACACTGTCATTTGGGATTCATAGACTCAAATGTTTACAAAGAACAAGACCATAATGGAGTGAAATGAGCTGGGAAGTATATTTGAAAAATTAGAGTGCTTGCTTCATCTAAGGGAATATCTGCTCACAACTTTAAGTTGATTGTAGATATCTGGAAAGGTGAGATCAGTGTGGCTAGATCTTTGAAAATTTCCAAAAGATTCAGGAAATCCAATTTTTTGGCTCTCTCAATTTTTAAACATTGAAACTATATTCAAAAAATTATTAGCATACTAATTCTAACTATTAGTTAACTAATAATTAACATTACTATTAGTGAACAAAGAAATACACGATTGTAAACTGCCCTTTGTTCCCTTTACCAAGTCTATATATAGACCAGCTGTTGTTGCTGCTTAGCATTGAAGAATAAGATAAAGCTATTTATCCTAATATTTAATAAATATATTCTCTTAATACTATTTTAACCTTGCTTATATTATTTTTTCATTAAATAAGAAAATATAAAAAGGGAATGTGGTTTTATTTAATATAATAATTATATGGCATTAGTGCAGCAGTGGACAAACTATAGCCCTCGGGCCAGATCCGGCCCGTTCGGCTTTCTATCCTGCCCGACGAGCTGAAAGAGCAGAGGGTTCTCTTGCTCTCCCCTCCGCTCCTTCACCAGCAGCCCAAGATGAGAGTGCCAGCATGGTCAGGTTGCTTTTGTTCCAGCCCTCCAGTCCAGTTTAAGAACCCATTGTGGTCCTTGAGTCAAAAAGTTTACCCACCTCTGCATTAGTTTCTACTCTTTGAAATCCCACTTTAAATTATATATAGACTTCTACAAGAACAATAAATGCACATTTGTTTATCTAGATACCAACTCTGTGGTATCTGGAAATAAGCATGACTGGATCTTCAATTTTTATTTTTTGTTTGGCATTGTGATACTTAAAGTTAATTTTGTTGTGCTTTTTAAATTCATTTGCCTTGAGGAATTCCAAACCCTTGTATATCTAAAGGAGTTAATATTTTACATTTAATATCTTCTATTTATTTATTCCATTTACCTTTGTTGCTCCTACTTTATTTGATCAAAACCTAAACTTTACCCCAGAATCAGGTCTGTCTCTGCCACAAAATCAAAAATTGTATTAGATTGAGTCATATGAAAGTACATTTTTTACAGGTCAAATGTCAAATATTAGCAATTTCATGTGTTTTTTTGATAACCAAATATATATCTCTTTGGACAGATTGATGTCATAATCAATCTAAATTTAAACCCAATTGTTAAACTTTAAAATATTGCCACATAAAATCTCAACAAATGCATCCTAATTTTTGTATTTGCGATGGCAATTAAAGGAATAGAAATAAAATCTATAGATTTTTTTCCTTATAGCTCATATCCTAATGTCCTATCTTTTCCATGTTTACCATTTTATCTTCATCTTAATGGTCCCATTGGAGCATCTAAGGTCTGAAACCCTAGAATTGATGCTTAATTGATGTGCTGCCTCTACACTATGATAAACAAATACATACACATAATGGGACGCATATTATCTCTTTCCCCACAAAACATCAAAATAACATTTGCTCTTTTAAAATCATGGTCAACTGTGAAAAGCATCACAAATAACTCTTTACTATTATGAAATATTAAAGAACAAAGTTCAGCTGAGTAAATTTCAATATCTAGTTGACTTTATTAAGATAGTTCATGAATCAGGGAGCATCCCATCTAGCAATTAGAAAGGTGTGTAACAGCATAAAGTGCTTGGTCTCTTTTTGACTCCATCTTTTTCAAGCCTCTTTGTTCATATGGCCTTCAGGCTAATTGCTTCTGCTTAGAATTGCCTATAAACATGCTAATCATTACAGGAATTCAGCTTACAGCTTGAGTTTTACAAAAGCAGCTTCTCCTATTTCCTCTACCCTTGACATAAAAGAAGCCTGAACTCTGTGCTTTGGTTTGGTAATATGGGTTTGAAGTACCACTATGGCTTCTATCTTCTTGATTGGTGCCTTCTCAATCGATATACCTTTCTTTATTTCAAACTTTGAGGTTTTGACGTGTAACTAGTATTCTGGAAGGTTTTCATAGGAAGAAGGATAGAGCAAGGAAACTATTAACAAAATAAAATATTAAATTCTTTTGAGACCAGTACATATTTTCAGAGAAAGGGAAAAACAATGGCTTTTATCATGCAGATTCCCTTTCCTTTCTAAGGGGGGATGGAGAGGACCCATATGACAGATTACCTTATTGGTGCTAACCAGAAAATTCCAAACTGATTGATGAAGATTGTATTTATAGGAGAGGCAGAATCACTAATTAGGTCAGTTATTAAATTGAGGTTTGGTATCCTAGGCTTTAGCACAACTGATGCTATTTTGGGCCTATGTTTCTCTCTTTAACAGAATGTACCATTTATAAATTATTAGAATCTTACATTTGACTAGATTCACAATTATCCCTACAATAACATTCTTATTCAGAAAAACTTTCTTATGTACAAATAAATGGAGTGGAACTGGTGCTCTAGCTCTGGGATTTGGACATATCTCTGGATATACCCTTAGGAATGCATTGTTCATCTGAATGCCATCTATCAGATATGCTGTTAAGGAACAAAGGTTGAGAACTAAAGTTCTATAAGATAGCAATACAAATGCTTAAATCTGTGTTTCATAGCTTTCCACAACATGACATATTATAGCATTATAATATACATATATATTGCTTACATGAAACCTCTCTTCCAGCTCAGCCAGGACATTTATTCTCGCAAGAATATGCTATGTACATTATTGCCCCTACTACAGGGATGGGAAATAGTTTTTTTATGAAAAGCTCAAACTCATTATCTGTGAGTGGTTGCTTAAATACCGTTAGGAAGCAGGATAATGAGAAACAGATTGTCATATGGGATTTCTTCCAACTAAATCCCAGTCAAACTGTGCTCAGTGTGGCTCAGCTGGTTGGAGCATGGACCCACATGCAAAAAGGTGGCAAATTTGATTCCCAGTCAGGACAAATACCCAGGGTGCAGATTTGATCTTTCGTAGCGGTGCATGTCGGAGGCAATTGATCAAAGTTTCTCTCCCACATTGCTCTCTCCCTCCCTTTCATTCTCTCAAATCAATAATAAATAATAAATAATAAATCCCAGGCAATGTTATTTCATCATTCTAAAATATACTTTGCTTTTATGTGTCTAAAATTAGTTATTTTGTTCTTATATATCCTTCAAATTCTGATTACATACCAGCATCTGCCTTTATTTTTTTATTACATTTATTGGAGGTGACATTAGTTAATAAGATAATATGTTTCAGTGAACAATTCTATAATGCATCATCTGTATATGCATCATGTGCTTACCACACAAAGTCTAGTCTCCGTCTGTCACCATATATTTGACCCTTTTTACCCTCTTCACCCTCGCCCTATTGTCTGTGCCTATGAGTTTGTTACTTTTTGGTTCATATCCCACATATGAGTGAAATGATGATTCTTGTCCTTTTCTATCTGACTTATTTCACTCAACAAGATACTATAAAAACCAATTCTTGTTTTTGAAAAATAAGTTCACTTATTATACTATGAATTATTTTTCATTAGTCAAAACATTTTTTGTAAATGCTACTTCTACATTAGTAGGGTCATGGTCTTCCCTCTTAAATATGGAAATCTCTTTACTGTGTACACTTAATTTTCCTAAAAATAGAGAGCTTTACTTTTTAAAAAGAAAGGAAAAACAAAATGTAACCAAGTACCAAGTGGTCATGAATGCCAAATTTACTGGTTGATATCATTATGCTAATTTACTATGTATAATTTAGCCTTTTCCAATTGAATGCATGAGTGAAGTCAAATCTTTGATCTCCCATTTTGTATTAAATATATTTTCTTTGAAATGTGCTGACAAAACTTAGGAAAGTTTAGTGCTATTCTCTTAATAAAAGTAAAATACTAAATATTTCTCATATGCGGTTATTTTGAAGGGATTATCTTTTTAAATCCTTACCCTGGGATATGTTTTTGGTGATTTTAGAGAGAGAGGTAGGGAGAGAGAGAAAGCAACCGAGGCAGAAACACCAATTAGAGAGAAACATCCATTGGTTGCCTTCTATATGTGTCCCTACCTGGCATTGAACCTGAAACCTGGGTATGTGCCCTGATGGGAATTGAACACACCATTTTTTGGTGTATTGAACTATGCTACAATGGAGTCACCCAGCCCAGGCTTGAAGGAATTATTCTTTTTAAAAAAAATATATTTTATTGATATTTTTTATAGAGAGGAAGGGAGAGGGATAGAGAGCTAGAAACGTCGATGAGAGAGAAACATCGACCAGGTGCCTCTTGCACACCCTCTACCGGGGGGGGGGGGGGGAGGGTGTGTGCCCGCAACCAATGTACATGCCCTTGACCGGAATCGAACCCGGGACCTTTCAGTCCACAGACCGACGCTCTACCACTGAGCCAAACCGGTTTCAGCTGAAGGAATTATTCTTATAGAAAATCCCTTCAAATACCAGAATTGAGTTCATTATTATGAAAAGTTGTGTATTCTAACATCTGATCAAATTTTTAAAATGCTACTTTTAAAACTTATCCTTTTCTAAATTATGATTTTGAATTGCCAATGTAGTGAATAAATGTATTGACAAAGTTGTGGGGCTTGAGTTCCATTAAGTCTGGGTTAATTTGCATTTAAAAAGCACTCTAGTTCATACTAGCTTTGTTGATTAAAAAAAATGGTTTATAATTTTCTATTAAAACTGAGTTTGATGAAGGTTCTTTCCAAGTGAATACTGTAATCAGAGTTGGTTTATAGGAATGAGTCTTTAGTAATCATTATTTCTAGCAGGTACAGTACAGCACTTGAGCAGTTTCTTTTTCTTTTGTGACATTGCATTTATGTTTGACCACTTTTATTTGGCCAGAAATGATAGAGTGGCCTAAGCCTTTTTTTTTTAATTGGTAGAAATAATACCTTTCTGTATCGCCTCATTATAGAGAAAATGTTCTAGTTATAGTTGTTGATCTCTTCTTTGCTAGGAGAAACTGGGAAAAAACTGTTTTACATAACCCTAAAGTGCTTTTAGTTAGAAATGGCTACTGTTATGAGTTGTTTTGAATGTCCTGGATTCTTTTGTTTTAAAATTCACCTGAGATTTCATCTTCATCTACAACATCCTCTTCATCTACAACATTTTCTCTTGTTTTAATTGTATTTGCCTCATATTTAAGGAATTAGATATTAATAAGCATGTGAAAAAACATTTTAAAAATATATAATTTTAGAGAGGAAAAGAGAGGGAGAGAGAAATAGAAACATCAATGATGAAAAAGAATCATTGATTGGCTGCCTCCTGCATGTCCCCCACTGGGGATCAAGCTGCAACCTGAGATGTGTCTGGAATGGAACCTTGACCTCCGTATTTATAGTTCAACACTCAACCACTCCACCACGTCCGCTGGGCTGAAATACCTCCTTTATTGTCTTTTTGCCTCTCAGATTTTGTCTCCTGCGAATTGAAATGGTAATGAAAATTAATTCAAAGTGATTTTACTTTTTGTTATTTCTGATACCATATTCAAGCACTTTCTTCTTACCTGAACATGGGTTGTCTTAGTTGGGAAGAGTTGAGATAAATAATAATAAAGAATAAAGTAGCTAATTTCAGCCCTTTTGCTAGAGATTAACCTTGACTCTGTATTATTTATTATCTTTAGAACATGATTTAAGAAAATAGTTAAATATAGTCATTATTTTAGTATTTTTGTGAAAATATACAAAAAAGAACACTAAATTCAAAATTTTTTGAATTGAAATTCTTTAAAGGAATACTCAGTCTTTGTCTTTCTGGAGCATTATTTTGTTTCTATAATCATGGCAAAGGGGATAAAATATCAATAAATTAAGAATAAATCATGCAGAAACCGGTTTGGATCAGTGGATAGAGCGTCTGCCTGCGGACTGAAAGGTCTCAGGTTCGATTCCGGTCAAGGGCATGTACCTTGGTTGCGGGCTCATCCCCAATGGGGGATGTGCAAAAGGCAGCTGATCAATGTCTCTCTCATCAATTTTTCTAAGTCTCTATCTCTCTCTCTTCCTCTCTGTAAAAAATCAATAAAATATATTTTAAAAAAGAATAAATCATTAGTAAGTAAAGCTTATAAAATATAGTCAATAATATGATAACTATGAATGGTGCCAGTGTGGATACTGGATATATAGAAAGGAATACTATATAAAGTATATATTTGTCTAACCACTAAATGCTACACCTGAAACCAATACAAAAAATAAAAATTATCGTATTTTTCGGACCATAAGACGCACCTTTTCTTCACCAAATAGTGGGAGGAAAAGTGCCTGTGTCTTATGGTCCGAATAGAAGTAGTGCCTGTGTCTTATGGTCCGAGTTGCAGAGTGGCAGCGGGTCCCCCGGGACCTTCCGTGTCCCTGGGGACTGCATATTTGGTGAAGAAAAAGTGCGTCTTATGGTCCGAAAAATACGGTAATCATTAAGATATCTCAAACTTTCCCCTCGCTAGTTTGACTCAGTGGATAGAGCATCAGCCTGTAAACCAAATGGTCCCGGTTTTTATTCTGGTCAAGGGCACATGCCCAGGTGTGGGCTTGAACCCCAGTGAGGGGGGGGGCATGCAGGAGGAAGCCTATCAATGATTCTCTCTCATCATTGATGTTTCTATCTCTCACTCCCTCTCCCTTCCTCTCTGAAATCAATAAAAATATACTTTTTAAAGTTATTGGGCAATAATTTCATTTTAATTAAAATTGTCAATCTTTTGCAATGAGTGACATAAGAGAAATGTAATCAGGTTCCACATAAAAACAAAAAACATAATGTTTGCATAATGACAACTTGCTGCATTAAAATCCTCGTCTATTTGATGTACCATTTTCTCAACATGTGAATGTATCCATCAAATAGTACTACACCTCAAAGAAAGAGTTCAATAGTCTATTCAGACATGCAAGAAAATGTAATAGCCAAAATAAAAAAAAAACCTTGAAGACAAACCATCATAGTTTAAAAAATGTTTCTGCTACTTACTATGTGTGTGATTTCAAGAAAGGTACTTTACCTCTCTTTGTTTCACTTTCCTCAACTTTAAAGTGATGATGGTAAAAGTAGAATGTATCTCAAGGGATTACCAAGATGATTACATGTACCAAGAATCAGCATTACCTATTATTCTTTTTGAAGCACATTAATGATTTATTTATGGGGAAGATAGTAAACAGTTGTTCCCTAGTTCCATGGAGAATTGAAAAAATATTAAATATTTTTAAACTAAGGTAAAAGTGATTGTGTTTTTAATTGGTAAAGAAGAAAGAATTTCATTCTTTCCATGTAACAAACTTTAAAAAACAGAAGCCTCCTTCATTAATGAAAAATATACCACATTGCCAGCTACCATAAATGATCCAGATCTGTGCTACCCAATGGCAGTGGCTACTAATGCCATGTGGCTATTAAGCATTGGGAATGTAGCTAGTCAAAATTGACACATGCCACAAAGATAAAATACACAAAAGATTTGGAAGATTTAACTAGAGGCCTGATTCACTAAATTCATGCATAGGGTGGGGAGGGGGAGCCCAGCCTGCACCCTCTCCAATCTGGGATCCCTCAAGGGATGTTAAAGTGCCCCTTTAGACCTGATCTTACTGGGTCTGCCTGCCAGACTGATAACCCCCTAACCACTCCCATGCCAGCCTGATTGATATTTAACTGCTCCCCTGCCAACCTGTTTGCCCCCAAATCCCCTCCTCTGCCAGCCTTGCCACTCCTAACTGCCCTCCCTTACAGGGTTGATCACCTCCAACTGCCCTCCCTTGCAGGCCTGTTCCCTCTCAAATGCCCTTCCTTGAAGGCCTGGTGCCTCCCAACTGCCCTCACCTGCTGGCCATCTTGTGGTGGCCATCTTGTGGTGGCCATCTTGTGTCTACATAGGGCAGGATATTTGACCACATGGGGGTAACCAGCTTGTGTGTTGGAGTGATGGTCAATCTGCATATTACTCTTTTATTAGATAGGATAGAGGCCTTGTGCATCGTTGGGGGCCAGCTGGTTTTCCCTGAAGGGTGTCCCAGATCAGGGTGGGGGTTCCCTTGGGGCATGGGGCAGCCTGAGCGAGGAGCCTTTGGTGATTTGCAGGCCTGGCCACACCTCCTGGTGACTCAAGCAGAGGCCCTGGTATCTGGAATTTATTTACTTCCTACAATTGAAACTTTGCAGCCTGAAGTGAAGCCAAGCCCCCTGCTCCTTCAGTGGCCTGCAGCCATTTCTGTTGGGGTTCATGTATCTTCTATAATTGAAACTTTGTAGCCTTGAGTGGAGGCCTAAACCAGCCAGAGCCACTCCTCCGTTGCTGGAAGCAACCTTAACTTGCTCTTTGCAGCTCTGTGGCTGCTGCCATTTTTTTTAGGATTTCTCATCTATAATTGAAACTTTGTATCCTTGTGTGGAGGCCTAGGCTGGCCAGGGTGTGTGAAAAGCTTGGCTTCCAATGCCGGGGAAACCCACGCCTCTCAACTGCTTTCTGTGTCTGCAGCCATCTTGATTGGGGTTAATTTGCATACTTGCTCTCCATCTTGATTGAGGTTAATTTGCATACTTGCTCTGATTGGCTGATAGGTATTGCTTGAACAGAGTGATGATTAATTTGCATATTGCTCTTTTATTAGATAGGATCTTACTAGAAATAGGGTACCCTAAATTTTGTTTTTAAATCTCCTCTTTGGTTTTAATTTTTAATTTGTCTATAGTTGAGGTGAGAAACTGGGTCGGTGTTCAATAACAATTTGTCATTCTTTACCTAAAAGGCCTTTTTATTGACCTTAGGGACCTAGAGTGGGATGAAATTAGGAAGGGGAGAGGACTTTCAGGAAATATGGCTTTTAACACAAACCAAGAGCACAAATTACATTTAAGTTGCTATAGACAGATGATTATACATAAATAATTTTATATAATAAAAGCCCAGCCGAAACAGTTTTTGGCTCAGTGGTAGAGCATCAGTCTGTGGACTGGAAGGTCCCGGGTTCAATTAAGGTCAAGGGCATGTACCTTGGTTGCGGGCACGTCCCTGGTGGGGGCTGTGCAGGAGGCATTTGGTCAATGTCTCTCTCTCATCGATGTTTCTAGCTCTCTATCCCTCTACCTTCCTCTCTGTGAAAAATCAATAAAATATATATATTTTAAAATTTTTAAAAATGAAAGCCCAATATGCTAAGTGTCTGGTCAACTGGTTAGCTATTCAACCAATCAAAGTATAATATGCTAATGATATGCTAAGTCCACTCAACTGCTCACTATGATGTGCACTGAACACCAGATAGCAAACACTCCAACTGGTAGGTTAGTTTGCTATTGGAAACCAGCTGATCAGGACTGAGTGAGGTGGGCCAAATATGCCCTGGAGCCCTCTTACGGTCCCTCCCTGGCTGGCCAACCTCCCATATCATCCCCAGTCCCGATCATACACTACTGTGCCCCTCAGCCTTGCCTGTTTCATTTCACAATCTAGGACTCCTTGGGGGATGTTGGAGAGCCAGCTTTGGCCCACTCCCACAGGCCAGACTGAGGGAGCCCACTGGTGCACAAATTCATGCACTGGGCCTCTAGTCTAATATATTTTCTCCTCATGTAAAGTGAGTCAAATATCTGATTACAGATAACACCAGAATAGGGGAAATAACAGCCTCTGATGACTTGAAATAATCAAGAAAAAGATGCTTAATGATATAAGAATTTGACTTTATAAGTAAAAGTTCCAAAAAAAAAAAAATCAGAGAATTTCAAGCAGCTGCCCTATATCTAAATCCAGCATTGCACCAGAAATGCTCAGGGCCTACTTAAGAATGCAAATAATCCTTTCCACTAATATTTACAGGGTAAACTAAGATTGTTGTTAGAGTATTAAATTTGACAGTAAAACAGTAATCAAGTTTTCAGGTTAACTTAAATTGGTTAATAGAAATAAGTGAACACCCAAGAAAATTTAAGTGTACTGGATAAAAAGCTGTTCCTAAAGTATTAACTAAAATTTCTATTGATAGTGCATCCCACAGTAAAATTTCTCAAAATGAAATTAACCTAAAGCAGTCTTATTTTTATGCAAAAACTTAAAATTTAAAGTTATCAAGACTGCATCACAAAATTTACAAAAGCATCCATTAAAAAAAAAGAGGCATAGTACAGTAATGTCATGTAAGGAAAAATATCCTGTATGTAAATTATATCTAGAAAATTTTTATTGTAGAAAATTAATTTTCAGTTGTAATGCTAATAGCAAGACACCCATGAAAATCACACATGGTGTCAAAATAAGCCAAATGAAAATCGTTTGAGCAAAAATAAAAAGGATCCCAAGTCAATTTTATAGAAAAAGATTCCTTTATTAACTTTTGGTCAAGGATATGCTTGTATATTTTCAGAAAACTACTCTGAGACCACGGGGATTTCTGCAACAGAGAGGAGTTGTCAGGTCTGCTCCAACCACGAAGACAAGAGGAGAAACAGTCCAGAAATGGATGACGCCTGGCCACTCTAGCAGTCAACAGCTGTGCATTGCTGAAGGTTGCCCAGGGCCAAACCAGAGAGGGTAGGACCTGCATTGCCACCATCTGTCCATCATCCAGATATTATTGCTGGCATGTACACATAAGGAACTATTTTACATTGAAACTGGGTCTCAGAAATGTTGGACATTTAAATTGGGACTCAAACAATTTTTGTAATTATATGTTTATTTCTAGTCTGCAGTTGCAAGATTTTTTAAAGAAAAGACATGGGGAAAATAGTTATAGAGATAAAGAACCATTGAACAGACTGTCAAACTATAGCAGGAAGGTAAGGGAGGTTCATGGGGGGCGGGGGGTGAGAGAGGGAAGGTGTAAGAAATCAACTAAAGGACTTATATGTATGCATATAAACATAACCAATGGATACAAGACATGGGGGTTGGGGGGCAGGTGAAAGCATATGTGGGGGTGTAAGGGAGGCTGGGGGGGTGGAGGGGGGAAAAGGAGACATATGTACTACTATTTGTAATGATTCAAACAATAATAAAAAATAATAAAGTGAAAAAATAATATAAATTCAAAATAGAAACTGAAAGCCAGGATGTACACCCAGTATTGAATTTTGGAAAGAAATACATGTGGGTGATTTTTTTATGAAAATGAGTGTTAAATTAGGCAACACAAAGATTGAAAGGTAGGTAGATGAAAAAGATAACACATTGCCAACTATCATGAATGGTCCAAATCTGTGCTACCCAATGGCAGTAGCTACTAATTACATGTGACTATTAAGCATTTGAAATGTAGCTAGTCAGAATTGATATATGCCACAATGATAAAATACACACTGGATTTTGAAGATTTAATATAAAAAATTAAAATATTTTATTAGGTTTTATGTAGATTTTATGGTGATTTCAAGAAAGAAACTTTACCTCTTTGTTTCACTTTCCTCAACTTTAAAGAACTGGGTTTTTTTGTAAGTAATATATTTGACAATCTTAGGAAAAAACTACCCAATTAAAATTGTCTGAGGACAGGGCAAGTTGGCTGGAGATACAAGGTATTTCAGCAAAGTACTGGAAGCAATTAATGCCACAAAATTTAGCAAAGAGAACAGATATTGATAAAAAAAATTCTGTAATATCATCCAAACTCTATGATGTAATTTGAGGCTGCCAACTTCCATTTGGTCTGGCATAATATCTCAGCTCTCAAAGCTTAACTTTATTACATAATTAATTTTTGATAAAAATAGCCATTAAGGTCATGAATACTGTATGATTAATGTACCATATGATTGTATGAACTGTATCATTGCCAGAGTAAATGTATCATGTAATTGCATGAATAAATGTAAATTTATACTATTAAATATGAGTCTCTGTCCATTGTAACTGATCTTTATGTGGATAAAAATGAGTGTATGCATGCCAATTTTCTTCAATTGGGGTCATCCCATGCTATAAATCAGTGCCCTTGCATATGTCTTATAAATGCAGTTACCTCATTTTCCTCATTCCATGACTAGGATTGCCAAATTTAGCAAATAAAAATTCAGGACACACAGTTAAATTTGAATTTCAGATCAACAGTGAATAATATTTTAGTATCAAAATGTGTGTGCAATGTTATTTATTGTTTATCTGAAATTCAAATTTAACTGCATGTTATGTATTTTACCTAGCAACCTCACTCCTGCCCCCTTTGTTTTCAGGGTATTATTACATCCCAGGGATCTCATACTCATCTTTCTTACATATTTCTCGCCATAGCCTAAATGTGAAACACCAGATTTCTATAATAATAGTGAAAACTTTTCTGAAATAGGCACATGAAATAAAAATGCTAACAAAGACTTGCCCTCACTAACAACTTAGAACTCCATATATGTATGTTTTCTCTCAAATTAGGGCATTTTGGTTAGAAGGAGGGAAGAGGGGAACACATATATCTTCAACTAAAACTCTTCCCTTTTAAATCACAACCCGGGGTCATATGTTTAGCCTCTCTTTTTTCTTCCCTTTTTCTAACTTGTATTTTTTGTGTCTCTCTACCATGTATATTCTCCTAAAAATTCTACTACTCGATCTTGAGTATTGTTTTTCCCCCTTAATTATTTCTGTTGTAACAAAACTTTTTTTCATTTTTTAAAAACATAGCTTCCTATTCCCTGTCAAGTCAATCGCACACATGCATGTGTGTGCACACACCACACAAGGCTCTCTCTCTCTCTCTCTCTCTCTCTCTCTCTCTCTCTCTCTCTCTCTCTCTCTCTCCCGTCACTTTTTATTTTGTTCTCTAAAGGGAAGTATTATCAGTTCTTTTATAATAATATTCCTTTGAATAAAGCAGGACTTCTTTTTGTTACAAAGTAAAATATTAGATTTTAGAAAAAAATTCCCCATGGATTATTATATAGAAACGTGTCTGTTATCTATCAAGGGACTTGTTAAAAATAAAAGATGGGGAAGATGTTATAATTTTGCCTCTTACATTGAATTTGTTCTATCAAAGGACTCTGGTTTTTAAGAATCGTTGTCACTTTCTTTGCTTCCTGCTATTTCTCATACTGCTGTGCTTTTTCTGTGAGAGACCTTAATGTCCCTAGCAGTAACTAATTTTAGACTGGCAAGAAAACTAACATACAAAAAAATAAATCAATAACGTTTTTGAAAGATTATGCTGAGTTCTTACTATCTGCCATTAAAATGGGTTTTCCATGCTCTGGCTTTAGTGGCTCAGTGGCTGAGTGTTGATCTATGAACCAGAAGGTCACGGTTGTATTCCTGATCAGGGCACATGCCTGGGTTGCAGGCTCAAACCCCAGTCCAGGGTGTGCCATAAGCAGCTGATCAATGGTTCTCTCATCATTGACATTTCTATCTCTCTCTCCCTCTCCCTTCCTCTCTGAAATCAATAAAATATATATGAATAAAACCCACAAACTGTATGTAGCAAGATGTCTAAGAAACCATGCTCCATTACAAATTCAAAATTATTTAAATGTGTGAAACATGTTGTTTATATTCTCCATGAGTTAAGAAATATTATGTGCCACCCAAACATTATCTGAGGTATGTCCCACATCGTTACCTATTGAAGTCTTTAGTGAATCTCTGTCTTGGAAGTTTCCACTCCATTCTGGGAGACTTCAGTATTTATATGTTTGACTCTGGCATTTGAATTGCTTGACCTCCACATCAAATAAATTTCTGCTCATAATCACAGTTTTACCCAGTAAACATAATAGAATGCAAATGACAGATGTTTCAGAGCTATTTCTATCAGTTAGCATCCAAATTGTTAGTTCTCTCTACCAGCCAGCCATCCTTCTTACTCCATTATCTCTACAAATATTTGTACTTCCTTTCTGTCCATCAAAAGCCTGTTTCTATACCTTTCCTGTGTGCCAACTGATATTTCTACTATATATTAAGCAGATCCGAGTTAAATGTAAGCTTTTGAAAAGACGTATGCTGCTCTAAAGGAGACAGCCTATATTCATTCATGTGAAGTACCAAGTTCATATTTTGTTTTATTTTAGAAAGTACTTAAGCTACTTTTACTCACCTGTAGTGGTTCCAAATAAGTTTGGTAATATAGAAATTGTAACAAGATTATGCCCACAGGTAATTTCGTACTTATACTCATTCATATTTTAGCTAATTCAAGATCTTATTGAAGTTAAGGTATTTTATTACTTGCTGATTTTTTAAAGCATTCATAAAATAGCTGGTTCTTTATTAATGGCTTAGAACCACAACCTTCTAAGAGCTATCACCTGAAAGAAATCTGTTGACTGAGAAAATATTAAGTCCAAACATTTTCAAAAAAAATAGCTTTGCTAATACTCCATAGTCCTGGGAAATAATCTTTAGAATAAAATTAATTTCTCAGTGCCTCCTTCTACAGTCAAGTGCAAACAAGTATACTGTGAGAATTTTGACTGGGGAGCCCAAATGAACATCAGTTTAAGGAAATAAAGTTAGAGAAACATGTAACTCAATTTTATCTATGTAATCACACTTTCTTGCCTGTTTACTCTTCAACCACTTGTTGGCATATAAATAAGAAATGAGCTCATTCATGAAGTTCCACAGCTGTTGGAATTGTGGCATCCTATGTGCTTGATTTCATAACACTTTTTTTTTCAAAAAAAGTGCAGAATATTGCAGTTTGCTGTCAAGATTATATCTTTCCCATGAGCCAGGGAAGGCATTATAAAATATTTGGGGAACTAAGAAAAATGTAGTGTTAACTTAAAGCACAGAGCTGCACACTATCTTTTATTTTATTTTTTATTTATTTATTTTTTTGGTAAAGTTGATTTGGGTAAATTTTAAAATAACCCCTAAGATATATAAATGAACTTTGATTGTCACATATATGTGATCAAGAAATATAGTTTAAAAAAGGATTCACTCTTACAAATCAGTAACTTTTCTAATATTTTACTCAATTTTATCATGTGTATAAATTACCCTAATTCGGTATTATATTTTCTAAGTTTTAGTCTAGCAGTGTTTAGTACAATGATTGGTACTAGGAAGATGTTAAGGTAGATATTGTTAATCTAAGAATTCATTTATTAACCTAGACTTCCTGGCTCAGAGGTTGATATTCAACCACTGAGCCTGGAAGGGCAGGACAGCATTATTTAGCATGTTTTTTTTTTCAGAGTGCAGTACTTAACAGAGTGCCTTGCACATAGTTACTGTGCAATAAAATAGTAGCCTTCACTATACTTCAACCTCCCTCCCCCAATCACATCCAAAGTTCAAGACATTTTTAATTACTTCAGGTATTTGAGGAATGCTGTGTTTCCTTTAAACTTCTTTTTGCCAAGAATTTTCCTCAGTCTTTCTTCTTCATATTATCTTATTCAATCTTCTAGGATCAACTCAGAAAGTTTCCATCTTGACTTGATTCTCCTCTACCCAACAATACAGCATTACTATATACTTGCACCATGTGTAACAATTTTCATGCTGTATTATAATTACATCCTGTTCTTCCTCTAAAAATTATAATGACTTGCTGTTTTTTATTACAAAGATAATATATACTACTATAGAAAAATTCAAGTAATTCTAAAGGGAAGGGTGATTCTGCTTGGCATTCTTTAAGGAATCTATCAATAATTGTCTACACATATGCACACATTCATACTCATATCAACAATAGTATAAATCATACCATACTATAAATGTATTTAGCCTGAAATTGTCCTCAGCAATATGTTGTAGAGATTTTTTCCGTATCAATTTGTAAAAATATGAATGATACATTTAATTTATTGTTAAGTATATTTGTATTAATTTCAGAGAGGAAGGGAGAGGGAGAGAGAGAAACATCAATGATGAGAGAGAATCGTTGATCAGCTGCCTTCTGTACAGCCCTTTATAGAGATTGAGCCAGCAACCCGGATATATGCCCTGAAGGGTAATAGAACCATGAACCCCTGGTTCATAAATAGACACTCAACCACTGAACCATGCAAGACAGAGAGGAATAATACATTTTAATGGCTGCATAATATTCTTCTTATGTATATGCCAATAACTGTTCAACCAGTTCCACAAACTATAGACATGGAGGTCTGCAGGTGAAAAATTCTAGCTTTACAAAAATGCCTCTCACATCCACACCCTCCTTCAGATCCTACTGCCACCACCTTCTCTATAAGTTCAGGCCCTGTTTCTTATCTGGATCACATATTAGTCTTCTAGACTCCTAATTAGTCCATTTTGGCCCATTCCGTTTTGTCTTGTACACTTTCCTGATGCGAAGCTGATTATTTTATTTTATTTTTTGCTCAATAACTCTCAGTAACCCTTTTCCACCTAATAAATTAGCATCACAGGCCTTAATCTGCAGTTAAAATGGCCAAAAATTACCTCTCCAACCATATGTTCAGTTGTTATTATTTGTTCCAACATTAAAATATCCCTGGGTTAATTCCAGCTGGAAGATGTGTTCTATTTGGCTTCCACAGTGTTTCACAACTTGGCGAATTTGAATGTTTTCTAGTGCAGCATCTCCTATCCTTTGTTTCAGGGTAGATGCAATCAGTTCCTATTATCTTCCTCTTGGCCAGCTTTTTCTCACATTTACACTCTTTGTCTAGCCTCTGAAGAGATATAATAAACATAACATATTTCTTCTAAGTGGAATGATTGTTTGGTTTTTGACCACCTGCCCCATTTGCCTTTCACATTCTTGCACTGTACCTTCCTTTCTGTTTTTCCTTGGCTAGAAACTTGCTATTTTCTAATTCACAATAATCAAAATCTATGCAACCTTATTTCAAACTACTATGAAATGCAAAGTATTTTTTGAAAATGTTGCTGTGCTTCCAAACAAGATGAAATATTTATCTGCTTTAAATCCCTATGGAAATTTATATGGTTTACTGTGCAACCTTTATTTTTCTACTTGGTATTATAGGTATTTTTCTGCTAATCCCCTAATTAGATTCTATAGGATCCTGATATAATGTACAATCTTAACCTTCTCTATAAGTCACTGGGCTAAAATATACAACGAATAAATGTAAGGGGGTTTGGGATCACAGGATTAAGAAGTAAAAATTGGTAGTTACAGAATAATCACAGAGATGTAAATTAAAGCAAGGAAACATAGTCAATAATATTGTAATAATGATGTATGGTGCCAGATGGGCACTGGAAATGCCAAGGGGACCAATTGTAAAGTAAATCATTATCTAACCACTACCCTGAACACCTGAAACCAACACAAAATAATATTGAATGTAAACTGTAATTGAAAAATATAATTTAAAAAAAGATAGAACTGAAAAACACAAGTAGTTAAAAGAATTTAAAACTACATTTAGAAGATAAAGCAAATGAAGTAGTGGCCACAGGGCTTGACCACATCTTATGAGAAGTCAAGTTATGTCACTACAACCCTTATATATCTCAAATTATTTTTTTTCACTCACTTTTCCTTCTAGGTCTCTGCACTATCTGAATTATAATATTTACTAGAAGCCTGGTGTATGAAATTCGTGCACTGGGGGGATGTTCCTCAGCCCAGCCTTCACCGTCTCCAACCTGGAACCCCTTGTAGGATGCCTGGCTTCTACTTTAGGCTAAATCCCACAGGGATCAACATTCTCACTATCCGGGGCTGCTGGCTCCCAACTTCTCACCTGGTTGCCAGCATGATTATCTCATAACCACCCCCTGACAGCCTAATCAATGCCTAACTGCTTCCTTGTCAGCCCAATTGCCCCAAACTGCCCTCCCCTGCTGGCCTGATCCCTTCCAACTGCCCTCCCATGCTGGCCTGATCACCCCCAACTGCCCTCCCCTGCTGGCTTGGTCACCCCCAAATGCTCTCCCATGCTGGTCTGATTGCCACAACTACCCTCACCTGCCAGCCATCTTGTGGTAGCTATCTTTGACCACATGGAGGCGGCCATCTTGTGAGAGGGCATGAGGGTCAATTTGCACATTACCCCTTTATTACATAGGATGGTTATTTCCATGAGCTTGTATTTCCTGCTATTTTAATCATGATGTAAAAGTTATTTTTCATTGTTATCCTTCAAATCTCTAACACCAGGCATTTCTGTATGTACAATTTTTAGGATGATATAGTTGTTCTTGAAAGCTTTCATCCACTTCACAAACCGATATTTCACAGGTCAGTTTTATTTATTGGGTTTGGCCATTGTCTTGTTAGTAGGATCTCTTGTATTAATGAGAGTTCTCCAGAGAAAAAAAAACTGATTACACACACACACACACACACACACACACACACACACACACACGGTAGGGCAAAAGTGGGCTTACAGTTGTTCATATGGAAAGTAATGCAATAATCTATAATAATAAAATCCAAATATGCTAATTAGACCAGACAGCCGAATGACCTTCCAGATGTCTTTCTGGATGTCCTTCCAGACAAAGCAGGGGCTGCTAGGCCCGAGGCAGGTCACCGTAGCAGCGAGGGCCAGGCCCTTTGCACAACTTTCATGTATTGGGCCTCTAGTTAATAAATAATAATACAAAAATAAACTCAGTTTCATGTACTCAAAAATGTAAACCTACATTTGAAAAACCATGTATATAGTATTATGAGTCCCTGTCACTCTCTGTCTCTCTGTCTCTCGGTCTCTCTCTCTCTCTCTCTGAAATAATCTATCTTCCACCCAATAACTCGAGTGTAAAATGGTGCTTTGTTAGACTGATGAATCTCTCCCTTATATTTGGCATCTCTTCTCTTTTTAGCTTCATCATTCATAAATTTTCCAGTGTATCATGCCCTCCATTCATATCAGAGTACTCGACATATATTTTACATGATACATTCTTCATGCTTTCTTATTTTTGTCCACGTTATTCTTTCTACAGAATTGTACTTATCTTCCTTTTCTCTGGTTTGCCAACTACTTTCATGCCTTCTTCTTTGAAATTTTCCCCAACCTTTCAAGTAAAAGCAATTACTGTTTCTTCATTGTTTCCATTACACTTTCTATCTGGCTTGATTGAGGTATATTTAAGAATTGTATATATTTGAAGTATGCAATTTGATGTATTCATTAATATCTATAATAATAAAAGTGTAACATGCAAATTGACTGAATGGCTGAACAGAATAATGACCTTCCAGACCTTCAAACCTCAGAGGCAAGGTAGGGGAGGGTGTGGATAAGGGAGAGAGATCAACCAAAGGACTTGTATGCAAGCATATAAGCCTAACCAATGGACATAGACAACAGGGGTGAGGGCATGAGTGGGGGGTTAGGGATAATGGGGGGGATAAGGACACATATGTAATACCTTAATCAATTAAAAAATGTAAAACAATAAAAATAAATTAAATAAAATGGGGGGATGACCTTCTGGATGACCTTTGGACAAAGCCAGGGCTGTGAGGATCAAGGCAGCTGGAGCGGCAAAGGCCTACTATTTCATGAATTTAGTATATTGGGCCTCTAGTCTATATATAAACACATATAGAAATAATCACCAAAATTGAGCTAATTGATCACCTCACATAGTTACTATTTTCTTTATGTATGTGCTGAGAATGTTTATGATCTAATATTTTAGCAAATGTCAATATAAAATACAGTATTTTTAATAATAGTCAAATTACTTTACATTAGCTCTCCATAGATTACTCATTTTGCTTAGTTGAAACTTTGTAGCCCTTGACCAATATCTGCTAATTTCCTTTTCTCCCTACCTTATCCCTTGGCAATTAACATTCTATTCTTTGCTTCTATTACTTTAAATATTTTAGATACGACATATAAGTAAGATCATGCAGTTTTGTCTTTTTTGCCTCTGGTTTATTTCACTTATTAATGTTGAAAATGGCAGAATTTGCTTATTTTTCAATGCAAAACATCATAATAATAAAAGTGGAATATGCTAAATGTGGATATATATATATATATATATATATATATATATATATATATAGTAGGGGAAGGCAGTTGTGGATGATCAGGCCAGCAGGGGAGGGCAATTAGAGGTGACCAGAACAGCAGAAGAGGGCAGTTTGGGGTGACAAATTCTGCAGGGAAGGGAAATTGGGGGGTGGACCAGGCCTGCAGGGGAGAGCAGTTGGGGGTAACCATGCCTGAAGGGGAGGGCAGTTGGTGGAAATCAGGCCCACAGAGGAGCAGTTAGATGTCGATCAGGCTAGCAAGGGAGTCATTAGGGGGCTACCAACTGCTCACCAGACTGGCAGGCAGGTGAGCAGTTGGTAGCCAGCAGTCCTGAATTATGAGAGAGAACAGGCCTAAACAGACAGTCAGACATCACTAGAGGGTTCCCAGAATGGAGAGGGTTCAGGCTGGGCTCAGGGACACACACACCCCATGCACAAATTTTGTGCACCAGGCCTCTAATATATATGCTATCTAATAAAAAAGTAATATGCAAATTAACCATCAGTCTGCTAAACTCACAATCCATGCCTACCAACCAATCAGGAGCAAATATGCAAATTAACCCAACTAAGATGGCTGCTGCTACAGAGCCACATGGAAGCTTGGGTTTCTCTGGCATGAATTTATGCATGGGTAGGGGCAGGGTTGGGCCAGCCTGGCCAGGGGAAGGGGACATGGGTGGTTGGCCAGCCTGCCTGATGGTCAAATTCCTGGTCAAGGGGGAAATTTGCATATTAGCCTTTTATTATGTAGGATATACACTGAATGGCCAGATTATTATGCCTTCAGAGTTTATAATAATCTGGCAATCAGTATATATATATATATATATATATATATATATATATATATATATATTAATTTAACCCTTTGCCCATTGACATTTAGTTTGTTTTCATTGTTTCCTTTTCTTGACTATTGTGAACAATGTTGAAATGAACATGGGAATGCAGATATCTCTTTGAGATACTGATTTAATTTTCTGTGGAGGGAGATATACTCAGAAGTAGGGTTGATGGATTGTATGCTAATTCTAGTTTTAACTTTTTGAGGAACCTCCATGTTGTTTTTTACAGTGGCTGTACCAGTTAACATTTTCATCTACAGTGTACAAGTGTTCCCTTTTCTACATCTTCTAACCAGCACTTATTATCTTTTTCTTTCTGATGGGTATAAGGTGATATCTCACTTTTGTTTTGGTTTGCATTTCCTTAAAGAGTGATGGGGAGTACCTTTTATATATACTTCTTGGCCATATGTATGCCTTCTTTTGAAAAATGTTTGTATAGGTCCTCTGCCCATTTTTCACTGGACTTTTTTTTTCTTTTTCTTTTTAAATATATTTTATTGATTTTTTTTTACAGAGAGAAATAGAGGCATAGACAGTTAGAAACATCGATGAGAGAGAAACATCGATCAGCTGCCTCTTGCACACCCCCTACTGGGGATGTGCCCACAACCAAGATACATGCCCTTTACTGGAATCGAACCTGGGACCTTTCAGTCCGCAGGCTGATGCTCTATCCACTGAGCCAAACCGGTTTGGCTGGACCTTTTTTTTCTATTGAGTTGTCTGAGTTCCTTATATATTTTGGATATTAGCCTTTAATCAGATATACTAGAAGCCAGGTACAGAGATTCCTGCACCAGTGGAGATCCTAGGCATGGCTTGTGCCCTCTTGCAATGTGGCCTGGGAGGGACAGTGGGAGGTTGGCCAGCTGGGGAAGCACCTTGCAAGGACTCCAGGGTGTGTCTGGCCCATCTTGCCCAGTTCTGATGGGCTGGACCCCAGCAGCAAGCTAAACTACCAGTTAGAACGCCTGCCTCCTCATAGTCAGTGCAGGTCATAGGGACTGATTGAACAAAAGAATAGTCATATGAAAGGTCAGACACTTAGCATATGACATTTTTATTATATAGGATGGTTTGCAAAATGTCCCTTGTGCCATCACTTTATTTTTTGTTTACTTTGCTTTACAGAAGTTTTTCAGTTTGATGTAATCCCACTTGTATATATATATTTTTTTCTGCCTGTACTTTTGGGCAAACATAACCATAAGTGGGTGAGCAAGTCAGAAACCACACTTGAAGGCTTGGAGCATATTAGTGTTGGAATTATTAGAGAGCTTAATGAGGGACCTAATTTAAATTGAGTAAAGGGTGAAGCCTCTTAAGGGAAAATATATTTAAGAGAAACCTGAAAAATTGTTTGAAATTAGAGTAAAAGAATGGAGGAATAATAATTTAGCTGGATGGAGCAGCTTTGCAAAGATCCTGAAGTGAGCAAGTTTGGTATTTTCAATAAATTAGCAGAACACTAGATACACTTGATTTTAGAAATCTGGGCAATAGGGGTTATAAGGTAAAAGAAAAAGTTATAATCAGAAGCCGAGACATGTGGGCCTTACTTATAATTATTTTAAACAAAACTTCCTTCCAGTATTGGAAGTTATGAGTGACTAAATTAGATTTACAAAATCATTCTGGTTGCAGTTCACAGACTGAATTGCAGAGGGGCAAAAACAGAAGTTAGAATATTTGTTATAGTGTATCATAGGAATGCAAAGGAGAGATAGTGTTGTCTTAGGAAATTATTATGGCAGTGCGGATGGAGGAAAATAGTCAAAATTGAAATTATATATATATAATGTGTGTTTGAGTCACATGGGATAAAACCATTATGGTTTTCAAACACAATAGATATAGAAATTAGTGTGATCTGAGGAGAAGCCTCTTTTGTTACAAAAAAATATAAAAAGTCAGAGGAAGAGAATGCTTGGCTTTTAGAATTTTATGAGTTTAATTTTATAACATGCAGATATTTAGGCATCTGTAAGATGTTTAAACAAAAATGTCTAAAATACCTTTGAATACATTAACTTATACTTAAGGCAGAGATATATGCTAGAAATAATTTTTTTAGTTATTAATACTCAAGTAGTAATTGACACAGTAAAAGTTTATGAGATCATATACATTTTTTGTAGGCTTAAACAGAATGTCTGGTACAGAACTCTAAAGTTCATATACTCAATGGAATAAAATAATCCATTAAAATTTAGAAGGAACGCATTTGTCATTCATGACAAAGTATTCTATCCTCACAAAATAAGGCCTCATAGAGGAGACAGGCCAAAATAAATGGCAAGTATTTGTTGCTAAGTATCCCATGACCCTTGCTGTAGTCAAATTTATATTATAGCAATGCACTTTTTTTCCATCACAGTACGCACTTCACATTCAATATTATTTCATACTAGTTTCAAAATGTCAGAAAAAGGGGGGGAAATTGACATATTTAAATGTATATTTGTTGCATATTTCATATCATTATACTAAAATACTTATTTGATATGTAATGTTAAAGTAATCAGAGCACATTTTCATAATATTTTCTGAACTTTATAGTAACATCTAAAATAAGTGCATGAGTTTTACATTCTAGATAGTGAGTTAAACATACATTTTTGCCTACTCTTTCTCTGCAAACTCCCAACAATAATGGTAAAAGAAAAAATGCTACAACAGTGAAGAGTTGGAAAATGGCCATCGTAGAATTTTAAAAGGTAAAACGCCTTTGGTAGAAGACAAAACTAGTAAGGAGTGATTACCTGTCAAAGTGTCTGAATACACAAGGAGGACTACAGAGGAGAAACTCTAGACTCAGTGTTGGTAAGTATGGGAAAGATAATACCTCACCCTCATTCTTAGGGATTAATTACTAGTCTGTTTATAGTAAATTCTCCTTCATGTATACTCAGAATCCATGCAGTTGAGCATATTCAACCTTAGGAGAAAATAAAATGATTCCTCTTAAAAAAATTAAGCCTACAACTTGTGGAGAATTTACTCTTAGGGTGCATATATATGCTTGTTAGCAAAGTTATTCCCATTCTGGCATTTGGGAGAATATTAGCCTGAATGTCGGTACCCTACCTACCTTAAAGTGAAACCTGTCAGCGAATAAACCTGGCCCACATACATAGAATTCCAAGTCAGACTTCTTAAACACAGGGAAACCTAATGGGAAAATTATCTATATAGAAACAGAGCTACCTAGAAAAATCAAACAAACTGCCTAATCTCAAATGTAAACAAAAAACCCAGAGGTGTGAATAAAATCAATAGCATGAAAGGCAAAGAACAAAGAGCAAATGTAAGTATTGACCTCAGAAAAATTCATTTAGAAAGACAAAAATTTATGCCATGAGAAAATTGATTGAAAAATATTAATAAAAATGATTACCTCTAGGAAGTGGAACTGGGAATAGGGAGTAGTGGGGAATGGAACAGTTGTAATTATTAAATGTCCTTGTATACTATTTAATATTTTAATCATGTGTATATTTTACTTCATAAAAATTAAAATAAGAAGGCACACACAAGCATAAGACAGTGGGTGAAATACACAGGAATCAAAAGGAAACATCTATAAGTGCCACCTGAATAGAGTATGCTAATTATGGTACAATTTATTATTCAAAATGTCTTTTAAAAACTTAATTGTAGGCAACAAACTACATTTTATTAAATATCTGAAATGAAACTTTTAAGTATTCAAAGCAATACATGATTTTTTTTCTTGACTGCATTTGAATTATGAAATGGTACAATTTGTATTGTAGACTATAACATTTTATTTGATAAAATTATCCTATACTTTTGGTTCATTTTTAGTTTCTAGTTGTGAAAACACCTAGTTGGCCATGTAGAGGATGAAAGATCTAGAAACTCTGACAATGGCACCATGAAAGAAGAGATAGAAATAGAGAAATTTAAAATATATTTTGACTCTGAGGATTTCATTCTATTGTTATCACTTATTTAATTGTCTTACCCATATGAATAAAAACCATGTCTATCTTGCTCATAACCTTATTACCAGTATCTAAGCAGAGTACATGGCACATAATGAGGATTTAATAAATACTTGTGAAATGAATGAACCCATAAAGAAATATAGCACTCCCCTGGTTGGTGCGGCTCAGTTGGTTGGGCATCATCCTATGCACTGAAAAGTCACTGGTTCCATTCCAGTCAGGGCACATACACATGCTAGAAAATTATTCCCAATTGAGGTGCATGGAAGAGGCAAATGATTCATGTTTCTCTTTCACATCTCTCTCCCTTTCCCTTCTCTCTCTCTCTCTCTCTCTCTCTCTCTCTCTCTCTCTCTCTCTCTGAGAAAAAAATCAATTAAAATAGTTCCAAAATACAAATATAGTACAATATACTCATTCAATCAGTATAAATTTATGGAGCCTTTACTATGTGCCAAGAATTACACTCAGGGTATGATGATGGAGAGTTGTACAGAAGACATGGTTCCTACCCACAGAGAATTCACAATCTTGGAAGGACATCAAACAGCATACAATTTAACACTATGTCATAAGTATTGTAATTGAGAAATTCACATTGCCTTTGGAAGCAAAGAAGATTATTTACTAATTTTGCCTGGGTGAGTTGAGAAAAGATTAAAGAAGATGATGTTAATAATTTAAGGCTGATACTGGAAACTGAGAGAATCCATTCAAGGAGACAAACATGTGCAGAGACTAAGTAGTGTGAAACAGTATGTTAAATGTCAAGGAAATCAAGGAGTATGTGCAACAAGAACACATGTGAGGAAGAGGCAAGGTAATCTAGTGCTGGAAAGATGAGCTGGAGCAATTATGACCAGAAAAGCATTAAATATTTCATTCTGGATTCACTGATGAGTGAAAGAAGAATTTTATGCAGGGAAGTGTTCTGACAACAGTGTGAAAGGAGAGAAAAGGGATTCATAAAGGAATCAGTCAAAAGGGGATTGTATTTGTTCAGGCAGTAAACATGTACAGATACAAAGCAAGAATAAGATTGCAAATTATATGCAGATGATTCAAAGTTCTGCTTTCATTGATGTATCAACTCAAAATATTCATCTTAGAATTAGAGTAAAACTTTTATAGCTCCTGGGATATAACATTAATTCCAGCCCTCTTTTTGATATTGCATATATCCCAGGTTCCATGGCCTTCTATCTGTTTTTACTTTACCAGAAAATTGGGAGAGTGTTGGCAACTTTTTCTTTTTCTTGAAATGGCAGAACAACAATTTACTTAAGCAAAGTGAAAGAGGAAATAATTACTTTAATGGAACAAAGATTTAATCAAAATGTAGAATATAAAAGTGCCAAACTTCTATTGCTTCACTTTTTCAAGTATAGTTGACATATGATAGTGTATCATATAATATTAGTTTCAGGTATACAACATAGTGAGTCAAAAATGTAAATTCCTCACAATATGATCATCACAATAAGTCTAGTAAACACCTGTCACCATACAAAGGTATTAAAATAATATTGACTATTTTTCCTATGCTGTACATTACATCCTGTGACTTATTTAGCTCATCGATGGAAATTTGTCCCTCTTTTTACTATTTATCCATTTCACACAGCCCCATTCTCTCCCTGCTGGAAACCATCAGTTTGTTCTCTATCTATGAGTCAGCTTCTATTTTGTTTCATTAGTTTGTGGGAATGTGTTTTTTTCAGATTACACATATAAATGAAATAATATTATATCTGTCTTTGCCTGACTTATTTAAATTACCCTAATATCCTCTAGGTCCATTCATGTTGCTGCAAATGGAAACATTTATTTTTCATGGCTGAATGATATATCATTGTATATAGGTGCCACTTCTTCTTTATCTATCTATCAATAGATACCTAGGTTGATTTCATATATTAGATATTGTAAATAATGCTGCACATATATTTTTGAATTAGTGTTTTTATTTTCTTCAAATAAATAGCCAGAATAGTGTTGCTGAGTTATATGGTAGTTTTATTTTTAATTTTTGAAATATAATGATTTCAAATGTCCTCACAACCTCAGTTATGATTTTTAGCTACTAGAAAGCAAGAACCACGTTGATTAATTTGTATATTCTAGCATCTTTTCACTCTGTGGGCTCTAAATAAATAAATCTCCCGGAGCTTTAAGCAATGATAAAAATGATTATTGAATAATAGTAATGATATTCTTGGTTAAGCCTTTATATAGTCAAGCTCTCTTAAATTATTTTCAAAGAAGTTAAACACTATAATATGAGAAAGATGCTACATACCTCTAACATATTATGAATCCCTTCATCACCCGATGTAATTCAGATCGCTTTGTAAAAAAAATGTGTGCTATTGAGACCTGTTTGTATGAAGGCATCATAGAAACATCTATCTTACTGCTCTATATATACTAAACAATTGGCATTTATTTGTTTTTGTGTTGTTTTTTTGTTTATTTTTTTCTGGGGAAGAGAAAATTTATTGTTCTAGTAGAATTTTTATATCAGCTTCATGTGTACACCCTTAGTAAGTTAATAAGAGATTGAAACTGAACACAGTGGACCTAAGGATGCCTGTCACTACTTGAGTCAAATTAAGCAGAGACAGTGTTGAATCATATATGAGCATTTATTCCAATACTGCTGGCAGTATGGGGAGAGCAGTCAGTCACCCTGGAAATTCTGCTCTGACACCCCTTGCCAGTTGGCTGATTATATACAGTGCATGAGGGATAAGATAACTACATGCAGCTGTGAGCTGCAAGTGTAAAGTTAACAGAAAAAGGAGGGGAGAGACTGCTGCCCAGCCTTCAGGAGCTCAAAGTCCGATAACAAGGAGGCTAATCTATGATATTACAAACAGATCAGCTGGTTCCTGGGACCACAGAATGCTCAGTTCCTGAGATAAACTCCCAGAGAGGTCAAGGTCCAGGCACAGCAACCAAATCAAAGTGTGTCCTGCCCTTGGTCTGTTCTCCAAATGTATTACTTTTCTGAATAATGGACCCATCCAGGCATCTTATCTTTTTATAGCTTTGTTTCATCCTCCATTTTCCCAGGGTTTGTAAGAATAACTCTTATCTATAGTTAGTAAGGTGAATAATTATTAAACAATTATGGCTTTATTCATATTAGGTGCTCTTCCCCATTATCAAGTTCTTCCTAATAAATATGCTTTCTGACACCATATATAGCTATTAGAATATTATTGATTATATTCTTTATCCTGTACTTTATATCCTCATGACTATTCTGTAATAACCAATTTGTTCTTCTTATCTCTTCACCTTTTACACCCATTCTCCCAACCCCTTCCACTCTGGCAACAGCAAAAATGTTCTTTGTATCTGAGTCTGTTTCTGTTCTACTTATTTATTTATTTTGTTGTTTTATATTCAACTAGAGGTCAAGTGCATGAAATTGGTGCACGGGGGGTAGAGGGTGTCCCTCAACCCAGCTTACACCCTCTCCAATCTGAGACCAGGCCTAAACAGTCAGTCAGACATCCCTCTCACAATTCAGGACTGCTGACTCCTAACCGCTCGCCTGCCTGTCTGCCTGATTGCCTGTAACCACTTCTGCCTGCCAGCCTGATCACCTCCTAACCACTCCCCTGCCAGCCTGATTTATGCCTAACTGCTCTCCTGCCAGCCAATTGACCATATGGCCCTTCCCTGCAGTCATAGTTCCCCCAACTGCCCTCCTCTGTTGTCTGATCACCCCTAACTGCCCTCCCCAGCTGGCTCAATTGCCCCCATCTGCCCTCCACTGCCAGCCAGGTCACCCTTAAATGCCCTCCCCTGCAGTCCTGATCACCTCCAACTTCCCTCCTTTTCAGGCCTAGACATCCCAACTACCCTTTCCTGCTGGCCATCTTGTGGAGGCCATCTTGTGTCCACATGGGGGTGGTCATCTTTGACCATATGGGGGAAGTCATCTTGTGTGTTGGACTGATGGTCAATTTTCATATTACCTCTTTATTATATAGGATTTTTATGACAGTCATGAAATCTGTGAACAAATAGTTTAATTTCTTCCTTCCTGATCTGTATTTCACTTTCTTCTCTTATCTTAGTGTATTAGCTAGATCTTCCAGTATGATGTTGAAAACCAGTGGTGAATGTGGACATCATTGTTTTGTTCCTGACCTTAGCAGAGAAGTTTCTGATTACTCACCATTAGTATGATTTTAGCTGATAAGTTTTGTAGATGTACTTTGTCATGTTGTAGAAGTTCCCGTTTATGCTTTTTTTTTTTAATGTATGGGAGACAATTTTGTCAAATTATATTTCTAATGATGTGATCATGTGCTTTTTCTTCTTTATCTTGCTGATAGGATTGATTACATTAATATATTTACAAATATTGAGCCAGCCTTACCTACCTGAAATAAGCCTCATTTGATCATGATGTATAATTATTTTTATACATTGAATTAACTTGCTAATATTTTGCTGCAGATTTTGCATTTATATTCCTGGGAATTACTGCTTAGTAGTTTTCTTGTAATGTCTTGTGTGATTTTGATATTATCAATGCTTGTCTCATAAAATGAGTAAGGAACTAATCTCTCCTCTTCTATCTTCTGGAAGAGATTGTAGAGAATTGGTAGAATTTATACGTTAAATATTGAATAAAATTCACCAGTGAACTCACCTAGCTCTAGCACTTTCTATTTTGAAAGGTTATTACTTATTGATTCAAGTTTTAAATAGATACATGTCTATTTAGATTGTGTAGTTTTTATATGATGTTTGGAAGATTCTCTGTATAGAAAATGGTTCATTTTATCTCAATTTTCAAAATTGTGGCCATACCAATGTCCCCTCTCTCATTTCTGAGATTAGTAATTTGAGTATTGTCTATTTTTTCTTAGTCTGACTAGTTTTATGAATTTTATTGATCCTTTCAGAGAGTCAACTCTTGCTCTTGTTGATTTTCTGTATTGATTTCCTGTTTTCAATTTCACTGATTACTGCTCTAAATCTTTTCTTCTGCTTACTTTGGATTTAATTTGTTCTTCTTGTTCTAGTTTTTCTAAAGTGGAAACTTAGATTACTGATTTAGCTGTTTCTTATTTTGTAATATATGCAATCAATTCTGTAAGTTTGACTCTAAGCTATCTTTGCCACCATGCTTTCACTGCATACCACACATTTTGATAAGTTTTCTTTTAATTTTTATTAGGGCAAAATATTGTAAAACTTCTCAGATATTCTTGTTTGATATGTGTTATTTAGAAGTGTGTTGTTTAACTTCCAATATTTTGACAGTTTCCAGTTATCTTTCTGTTTTTAATTGTTAATTTAATTTCACTTTTGTCTGAGAGCATATGGTACATTGTACACTTTCTATTCTTTTAAATTTGGTGAGGTGTGCATTATGATCCAGAATGTGGTTTATGGTGAATGAGCTTGAAAAAAAGTGTTTAATACTTTCATTGGATGAATTAGTTCTTATATGTCAATTATATCTAGTTAATTAATAGTGTGATTCAGTTCATCTATGTCCTTACTGATTTTCTGCCTGCTGGATCTGTTTAGGATAGAAGAATGTTGACATTTTCATTTATAATATTAATTTCATCTACTTCTCTTTGCAGTTTTAGCAATCTTTGCCTCATATAGTCTAATGTTCTGTTGTTAGATGCATATATATCAAGGTTTGTTATGTCTTCTTGATGAATGGACCACTTTATATATATAAAACCCTGATATGTAAATAGACCAAAGAGCAGACCAACCGAACAACAGAACAACCAGTAGCTATGATGTGTGCTGACCACCAGGGGGTGCACATGTAACATGGTGGGCGTCGGCCACAGCAGAATGGTGGACCAGGTGAGTGGGGGCACCAGACCAAGGCAGGGTGTTGGTCATTGTCATCAGGAAGAGCCTCTGGTGGTTACTGAAAATTCTTTGTTCCCATACACCACAGTCCTGCCCAGCACTTACACCTGCTGCAGGTGCCGGCCCAGATCATACTCACTGCTGGAACCCAGCACCAGTCCCGATTGCTGGGTGCTGTCAGCAGGTGGGAGCAGAGGCTGCCAGACCCAATCACCCCTGAGGGCTTCTCCACCTCCTGAGGGGCAATTGGGGCTGGCAGCCACCATTTGCACCCACTGATGGCACGTGCCTTGCTCACACCCACTGCTGACGCCAGTGCCAATTGCTCCATGCCATCAGCAGGTGCAAGCTGGGCTATTGCCCTCAGCATGTGGAAGTGGCGGCAGTAGAGTGAGGCTGTTGGCAGACAGAGGACCAGGAGTAACAGTGGGAGGTGCCAAGTGGATAGGTCAAGACCCGCCCCTGTGGCCACTGCAGCCTTATGGCCCACAGTTCCTTTCAAGGTGCACTAGGCCCTCATTCATTATATAATATCCCTCATTGTTTCTGATAATTTTTCTTGCTCTGAAGTCTGTTCTGTCTGAAATTAACAAAGCTGATCTAGATTTCTTTTGACTACAGTATCAGTATACCGTTATTTTTTTAATTTTTAATGTACATATGTTTATATTTAAACTGGGTTTCTTTTTATTAAATGTATTTTTATTGATTTCAGAGAGGAAAGGAGAGGGAGAGAGAGATAGAAATATCAATGACAAGAAAGAACCATCGATATGTTGCCTCCTGGCCCACATGGCTCAATGGTTGAGCATTGACCTATGAACCAAGATGTCATGATTCAATTTCCGGTCTGGCCACATGCCTGGGTTATGAGCTTGATCCCCAGTAGCGGGTGTGTAGGAGGCAACTGATCAATGATCCTCTCTCATCATTGGTATTTATTTTTCTCTCTCCCTCTCATTTCCTATCTGAAATCAATAAACATAAAATATAAAATTATTACAAATAATGATTTGTATTTTCAGTATATAAATCTTTCACATTCTTTGCTAAGTTTATTATTATGTATTTCATTGTTTTGGTTGCAATTGCAAAAGGAATAGTTTTTTTTTTAAATTTCTTTTTCTGTTGCTTTGTTGTTAGTATACAGGAAGGCAATGTTTGTTTTGTTTTGTTTTTTTTTTGTACATTGATTCTGTATCCTATAACTTTACTCTATTTGTTTATTGTTTCTAGTAGTTTTTTGGTGGAATCTTTAGACTTTTTTATATAGAGAATCATACTGTCTGCAAAAAGTGATACTTTTACTTCTTCCTTCCCTATTTTATGCCTTTTATTTCTTTTATTCCTTTCATTTCTCTTGCCTTATTACTCTAGCTAGGTTTCCAGCACTATATTGAAGAAGAGTAGTAAGAGTTGCTATCCTTGTCTTGTACCTGATGTCAGAGGAAAAGCTTACAGTTTTTTATCATTGAATATAATGTTAGCTGAAGGCTTATCATATATGGCCTTTATTATGTTGAGGTACTTTCTTTATATTCCTATTTTATTGAGTGTTTTAATCATAAATGGATGTAGTATCCTTTCTTTTGTTAATGTGGTGTATTACTTTAATTGATTTTCATATGTTGAAACATCCGTGTACCTCTGGAACGAATCCCACTTTATCAGATGTATTATTTTTGGATGTTCTATTGTTTTTGATTTGCTAGGATTTTTGCATCTGTATTCATCAGAGATATTGGTCTGTAGTTTCCTTTTTTTATGTGTTATCCTTGCTAGGTTTTGGTATCAGGATTCTATTGGCCTCATAAAATATGTTAGGAAGTATTCCCACTTCTTCAATTTTTTGGAAGAGTTTGAGAAATATAGCTTTTAAATCTTCTTTGAATGTTTGGTAGAATGCATTGGTGAAGCCATCTGGTTCTGGACTTTCATTTTTCAGGAGTTGTTAATGATTGTTTCCATTTCCTCCCTGCTGATCAGACTGTTTAGACTTTCCAATTCTTTATGATTTAGCCTATAAAGATTATATAGATCTAGGAACTTATCCATTTCCTCTAGGTTATTGAATTTGGTGGCATATAGTCTTTCATAGTATTCTCATATGATCCTTTGTATATCTGTGTTCTCTGTAGTGACATCTCTCATTTCTGATTTTTTAATATGTGTCTTTTTCCCTTTTTTCATTAGTGAGGCTAGTCAGGGGTTTATCAATTTTATTAATCTTTTTAAAAGACCAGATCCTTGTTTTATTGATTTTTGTACCATCTTTTTGTTCTCTATTTCATTCCATTATGCTATAATTTTATTATTCCCTTTCTCCTGCTGACTTTGAGCTACTTTTGCTCTTCTTTTTCCAGTTCTTAAATATGATATGTGATGTTGTTTACCTGGGAATTATCTTGTTTCTAGAGATAGACATGCCTCTGTATGAAATAGGGAATTTTTGTTGAATTCTAGTTGGTTAACTTGTTAAATTTTCATGGGGAGAGGCCAAAGGGATCTCTCATTCCACCATTCCTTTGATGTCACTCGAAGTCCCTTAATATTTATTTGAGAAAAATCTTTCTCCTTTAGCTTTGAAAGACAATTTTGCAAGATTCAGAATTCTGACTTTGTGTTTTCTTTCTTATCCAGCAATGCAAGAAATGATAAAGTAACTGGTATACACTTTAAATATTCACTTCATTCTACTCTTGCTTGCATGAATCCTGAGGAGAAATAGTAAATAATTCTTAGTTTTGCTCCTCTATAGGTAAAGACTTTTTTTTATACCCCATACCCCAGTTCCTTTCAAATTTTGAACTTTATCTTTGATTTTATAAAATTTGAATATAGTATGCCTAGATGTAGGTTTGGTGTTTTTTTGTTTGTTTGTTTGTTTGTTTTGTTTTGTTTTGTTTTTGCCAGTCATCCTGGATCTGTGGTTTAGTTTTTGACATTAATTTGGGGAAATTCTCAGTCATTATTTCTTCAAATATTTCTTCTGGTATTCCTAATACCCGTATGTTTCACCACATTTTCCCCACAGTTCTTGGATATCATGCTTAATTTTTAAATCAATTTTCTCTTCACTTTTCACTTAAAATGATTTTCTTGACATATCTTAATATCAGAGATTTATTTTTCCTCATTGCTGTTCAGTCTACTTACAAATCTATCAAAGTGATTTTTCATTTCTGTTATAGTGTCAGCATTTTCTTTTTGTTTCATCTTAAAATCCCCATCTCATCTCTGTTTATATTACTCAATTATTTTTGTGCATTGTTGAATTTTTTAGCATATCAATCATAATTATTTTAAATTGCTTGTCTGATAATTCTAACATCCTGGCCATATTTGACTCTGATTTTAATACTGCTCTGTCTCTTGAAATTTTTTTTTTGCCTTTAAGTATGCAAATTTTTACTGACAGTTGGTCATGATATACTGGGCAAAAGAAACTGTGGTAAATGGATCTTTAGCAAAATTCCAGTAAATATGAGGAGAAATTAACTGTTCTATAATCTGTGATTAGGTCTATCAGTCTTTTAGTGAGCTTGTGCCCCTAGACCACAAGCTTCATAAGTACTTTCATTCTCCCACCCATTTAGGTGGGACAAAGTGCTGGCTAGAGGGAGTTGGAGTTGGATATTTCATTTCTCCCAGGTCAGTTAGTCTTAGATGAAACTCCAATAAGTTAGGCTTTAGTAAATTATTTCCTTTTAAGGCAGGCCTTCTTAAGAAAACAGAGTGCTCTGATATACTCCAAAATGATTATTTTTCTTCTTTCTTTGACAGATCATGAGGAGGTAGGTCTTTTTTCTGATCATAAGTGCAAGAACCTGGTAGAGTTCCTGGTGGTAAAACTCACAGAAGTGTGTGCATTCTCCCTCTAAGACTGGTATCTCCTGGAGTTTTAAACCTTCAGATTTGTTCACACCAAGCCTCAAGCAATTTGCCAAATACAGTTTAAATTTTCCTACTCTGGTACTGGTTCTTGTTTAGGTTTCTATTTATGGGCTTCTGCTCAGAAAAGTGTGATTGATGTAAATGAATAGCTGTTTCTCTAATTGGGGGGGGGGCAGTGATTTTCCCTGAGCTTAATTCCCTAAAATATCTCAAAAGAGTTGTTAGTTTTCAGTTTCATACTTGTTGTTAAGGTGGGATGATGAGTTCCAAAATCCTCAATGGATTGAAAATCAAACATCAAAATGTGGTTGGGGTTTGTTTGTGTCTTTTTGATCTTCATGTAGCTTCCCCACTTCCTAAGTTACTATGATTTGCTTAGTAGCTTTGCTTTTGTGTCTGTCTCTCCAAATAGAAAATGAAGGATACTCCATGAATGGAAGAACTTACATGTCTTCTTTACCATTGTATTCTTTTCACCTAAAACATGACTAACACCCAGACTCTTCTTAATTATTATTTTTTAATGAATAAATAAATGAGTTACTAAGGATTGTCTGAAATACAGGGAATATTTGCGATTTAGTGTTTGTGTGATTTTGAAATTTAGTGTGGATTTTCCCACTTATTTATCTTAGATATGACAATTTCCTTCAATATAATTAACATTTTAAATATAATTCCAAAACCAAAGTTCATCAGTATGTATTCCAACATCAATAATAAGAGTTGCAAATCTCTTCATCTATGGCTGTACATTTAAGCAGAATTATCTCTAACAATTGGGATTGGAGGCAATCTCTGTTGGATTCAGTTTCTTTAAAAGTAAATAAATGCAAAGCCAACAATGGGAAACAGTATTGGATGAATCTTACCAGTGAATTCCAAAAAAAGTTTATTGTTACATGGCACCAGAAGACCCAATATGTCTTCCACTGCTTGCTGAGAGTACATTCATCTCTAACTTTAGAAATTCTGAATGACCCATATTGATAGAGTTTAGCATTGTGATTCTGGGCACAGTCAATTGCTAAGTCTCAACTGAGCTTCTCTTTAGCGACCTTTCCAAACATTGACCTTTTCGTTATTGTAGCTTCCTTGTTTGCTTCCTCCAATGTGTGACTCTCAATGTTATTTATTTATAATGGTTTCTGGATTTCTGCATGACATGAACTACTACAGACATAAGAAAAGAGACAAAATAGTAATGATTGTCATATATTTCAAAAATAAGAATGTCTTTTTTTAGATACACTAAGTGCCTCATTGTACTAAGCAGTTTTATCAATTGTGATATTTGAGAGATGATCCTTGAGAAATTGTTTTTTAAATTCCATTTGATGATCATCATCTCTCTCAGAATAAAGTTATCAAATCCTTATTTAGAAATGATGTTAATTTGGTCTCTAACTTCTTAAGAGGAGTATATATTGTATATAGATGGCATGTGTCTTAATCTACAACTCATACTTAAAAAGAAAGAATTTGCTCATGGATTTATTTTTTTAATTAATTCTATCAAATTTTACTCATAATCAAATTTATTGATTACATGTAAACCAAAAGTGCTGTCATTACTGCTTGTGATTATATCACTTTTATTAAATTTATAGTAATTTTTCTTAGTGTAATCTAAGAAAACTATTTATGAGGACATCAATTATGGATTTTTCTTCCATTTTATAATCAATAGTGTAGCAATTGCTTGTATCAGTGGGCCAATCTGAAGGAATTGAACGTACAAGTCACAGTCTAGTTTTGTCTATTAAAAATAAATCTTCAAAGTAGTGTAAAAATCATATTGGTATGATTTCACTGGGTTGTACGGTTTAACAAATGGCCATATATTCTCAGAGGCTTAAAATAAATAAATAAATATTTATTACTTACATAGGGCTAGAGCTATCCTGTAACACTTTGAGTTCCCTTAAATTTTGCTGGCATGCTAGCCTTACTAGACTCTACGGGTTCAGTATATGCTAGACTCAAGTAGGTTTGGCTAAATTTGTCTCCACAAATCTTCCCATTCAGAAATCTACACTTAAGTAATGTATCCATTATCTGGCACATGCTATTTTAATGACTGAGGACCATACCTTTTAATGACTGAGAGCAAGGGCTATAGACCACACAATTGTATTTAAATTTCTGTTCAATCGCTTCTCGGCCTTTTGGCTAAGATCAAGTGTAAACTTCTATTCAAATGAAGCAAATGTCACAAGCTATGATCAAACTCAATAGGGTAGAGAAACAAGGAAAGGACAAGGATGAAAGAAAGTTTGGTTTTAATCTACGATGAAACTTTTCTTACCAATGTAAACCTTTTTGTTTCTAATTCTTACCTCTTTACATAGAAAATAACTATTTTTAAAATGAAAATGTTGCCTGTTATAATGTTATATGCAAATATAAAAATAAATACCAGATATTTTTGTTTTCTAACTATTAAAAATGTTTTGGTTAATGTATCTAACCTTTCTCAAATATATCTGTTTTGAACCTGTAACCTCTTGTTTCATTTTAATTGATTTTTTATAGTTTTCGTTTTATTTATTTATTTAACTTAGAAAGGAAAATTTTGTTTATTTAGAAACAACTTCAGAACAACCAAATGATACAGCAGATTTCTAGTTAAGAATCTTATCTAATAAAAGATAGACATGCAAATTGACGGTACCTCCTCTACAACGACCAGCCAATCAGGAGTGAGTATGCAAATTAACACAGTAAATATGGCGGCAGCCCCGGAGCTCGAGCAAGCAGGAGGCTTGCATTTTGCCTGGCAATGGAGGAAACCAAGCTTCCCGCCAGCCCTGGCCAACCCTGGCCTCCACTGAAGGCTACAAAGTTTCAATTATATAAGAGAAATAAATCCCAGATACCTGGGCCTCTGCTTGGATCACTGGGGGGAGTGGCTGGCCTGCAAACCACCACAGGCCCCTCACCCAGGCCACCCCATGACCCAAAGGAACCCCCACTCTGAAGTGAGACACTCTTCAGGGTAAACCAGCCAGTGCACACCCATGCAACAGGCCTCTATCCTATCTAATAAAAGAGTGATATGCAAATTAACCAACACTCCAATATGCAAGATGACTGCCCCATGTGGATACAAGATGGCCACCACAAGATGGACAGCAGAAAAAGGCAGTTGGGAAGGACCAGGCCTACAACAGAAGGCAGTTGGGAATGATCAAGCTTGCAGGGGAAGGCAGTTAAGGGTGACCAGGCCGGCAGAGTAGAGAAGTTGGCGGCAACCAGGCCTGCAGGGAAGGGCAGTTTTGGGGGACCTAGGCCTTCAGGTGAGAGCAGTTGGGGGGGGGGCCAGCCTGGATTGGAGGGCAGTTAGGGGTGACCAGGCCTGCAGGGGAGGACAGTTATGGGTGACCAGGTTGGCAGGGGAAGGCAGTTAGGGGCAATCAGGCTGGCAGGAGAGCAGTAAGTCATCAATCAGGCTGGCAGGAGAGTGATTAGGGGGTGATCAGGCTGGCAGGCAGAAGCAGTTAAGGGCAATCAGGAAGCAAGCAGTTGTGAGCCAGCAGTCCTGCATTGTGAGAGGGATGTCCGACTGACTGTTTAGACCTGATCCTACCAGAGGGTCCCAGATTGGAGAGGGTTCAGGCTGGGCTGAGGGACACACACACACCCATGCATGAATTTTTTTGCACTTGACCTCTAGTTGATTAGATAAACATTGATGTTACTATGTCTAAAGCAAAAGTTCATTGATACATTTTATTATCCCTTTATTATACACAAATATTATTTAAATATTTCATTTGATTGTGTTTCTAAAATGTGCCCAATACTACATGATGTTCCTCAACAGTCAATGGGTCTATTAAGACAGACTATATTATAACATGGTGTGTACAATTTGGAATAGAAAGATACACATGACTATATGTCATCCTTTAATATTTGTCCAATGAGACTAAACCATTTTGGCTCAGTGTGTAGAGTGTCGGCCTGTGAACTAAAAGGTCCCAGGTTCGATTCCGGTCAAGGGCATGTACCTTGACTGTGGGCATATCCCCAGTGGGGGTTGTGCAGGAGGCAACTGATCAATGTTTCTCTCTCATCGATGTTTCTAGTTCTCTATCTCTCTCCCTTCCTCTCTGTAAAAAATCAATAAAATATATTTTTGAAAGATTTTTTAAAATTTGCCCAATGAATTGATTGTTTTCACTTTTTCCTCTTTCATTATTTTCTTATTTTTAAAACACAACTACTAAACATGTAATCACATATAGCATTATACTGAAGACACACACAGAGCAAGTATGAGAGGAAGAGAGAGAGAGAGAGAGAGAGAGAGAGAGAGAGAGAGAGAGAGAGAAGAAAGAGAGATTTTTACTCTGTGAGATCTTATCATTCTTATAACCCAATACCCATTTCTGGTTTTGTCCTTCTCTTGCAAATAGTCTTCCTGTCAATGTTCTGCTTGCTTTGGTTTAACATAAGGCATAACAAGACAAACATAAGAAAGAAATATCCATGCATGCACACACACAGAGAAAACTGAGACAGCTCTAAAAGTGACTAATGCTAATAAGTTGGACCTATTTAACTTTGTCAACTAAAAAACAAAATCATTCTCTTTCCTGCTTGTCTGAAAAGTCGTAAGAGCCCATCTGTGTACAGTTCACACAGTCTGCCACCATTCTGAGCAATCCCAGAAATAATGTTCAATAGAAAGCCCACCAGTCCCATTTACTCTACATGAAAGGGTATTGAATGCCACTAGACCTGCGGTGAGTGACTTTTTGCTCCTCATTTAGTCACAGCAAGAGTTGTTTTCACACAGCAAGGGATAGGAGATTTAAAAACTATTAAAAGCATACTTTCCAGAGAAATGTGCAAAAAAATTGTAAAAACTAGTGTAAATTACCCAGTAAAATAATAGTAAAGCTATAAGCAGAAACCACAGGCCTAAGAACATTGTTTGTCAATATGGTATGTGGGACTCTTCAATTGAGACATAAAAATAAATCCAAATACTAAAAAACAAATCTGAGTTGGAAATATCAAATAACAAGTAAATAATATTTCAAGAAAGTTAAAATGCAAAGTAATGAATTATGTTAATTTAGTGCTGTTCTTGTTGAACAATTCAGGACACTATATTTGCATCACAATATTATGATAAAGGGTTTTTTTTTTCTTTTCTCCTTTGTTTTTTGCTTTTCCTCCTACATATTTTTTTATATTAAACGTTTTATGAGGCCCTAGCTGATGTAGCTCAGTTTGTTGGAGCATAGTCCCACTGGTTTCATTCCAGGTCAGGCATATGCCTAGTTGTGGGCTTCATCCCCAGTAGGGAACATGAAGAAGACAGAGGATTGATGTTTCGCTCTCATCTTTCTCTTCTCTCTCTCTCTCTCTCTCTCTCTCTCTCTCTCTCTCTCTCTCTCTCTCTCAAAATCTTTAAAAAATATATGTTTTAAAGTTTTGTGCAAATGAATGAATAAACAAACCAAGAAAGAGTTAATTATTAATATATTTTCACTTTCAATTTTTTCCATTCTTAGAAGTATTGAGAAAAGAAAGCAAACAGTGAGAATTAACTTTTTTGGAAGTTAACCAAAACCTTAAAGAAACCTAACAGTTTATAGCAACTGGTTTTTAAGAAAGGTGGTTAAATATTAATAAGTGGAGTGAGCTCTGGAGAATTTTAACTTACGCTAGTCTGATCCTAAACTCCCCAGCTTAGAAGCCCCATTAAAAATAACACACACATTACCAGTCCTGGAGGAACAAAAATGGACATTTTTTTCAAAGAATTGTTATTATTTGATCTGTCTGGTGGCTCACAGGGAGAACCTGAAACAAATTGTATTTTGCCCAGATCAGAACTCATGCAATGCTTAAAGCCACTATTGGGGTTGAAGTGGGGAATTGTTTGGTGAAACATTTTCAGGCAAAAAATTTTAGTCACTGATGCCTTAGCCAATTGATGTTACTTGAGATAACAAGCCTAACCAAAAAGCTTGGGAGGAAATGTAGGGGAATAAGATGCGCATGGGGATTTTAAAACGTTCTAATACAATGTGCATTCCCAGGGTTGTGCACATGTGAAGGAAAGACCTGAGAATACTCAGGACTATGAACTCTGGTCAACCTTCATGCTCTACATGAGCAAAAATAAATGGTGAAGCAGAGTTGTAAATACTTAATTGATTGTTAAATGAGTGACCCAACTTTCACATAGAGCCTTTCCACAAAATCTGGGAGGGATTTTGCATATAAGAATTTAAGGAAAGAAATGTTTAATCATTAGCTGATTATTAAGATAATAAATAAAAATTTTCAGTGACCAAACAAGAATACAGACTTTATAGCACTAGTTCAGAAAAGTTACCAAGCCAAACAAACAAAAAATACAACAAACAGCAATTAAAGAAAAACCTGGGGAAAAGGGATAATCTAATTTCTAGAGTTGTTGCATTATAATATTCAAAATACATTGTTTTTAACAAAAATTTGCAATAACTGCAAGGAAATGAGTATAGGTTACACACAAGGAAAAAGAAGCAATCAGTAGAAACCATTCTTGAAGGAGGCAAATATGCAAGAAAATATCAATGTAGATTTTTTTAAATGTACACTTAAAGTGGTAAGATTTCTGTTATGTATATTTTACCACACTGTTTAAAATATATTTTAATTGATTTTCAGAGAGGAAGGGAAAGGTAGAGAGAAATAGAAATATCAATGGTGAGAGAGAATTATTGATTGGTTACCTCCTGAATGCCCCCTACTGGGTATTGAACCTATAACCGTGGCATGTGCCCTGACCAGGTATCAAACTGTGACCTCCTGGTTCATAGGCCAATGATCCACTACTAAGCCATGCCAGCCAGGACAAAATCAATTATATTTCTATACATTAGCAATGAACTATCCAAAAACTAGTTAAGAAAACAGTACCATTCAAAATGGCATAAAAAATGGATAAATTTAAGAAGCAAGTGCAAGTGGTTTACACAGCAAGCTACAAATTGTTAAAAGAAATAAAATAGATTTCAATAATGGAAAGTTATCTTATGTTGATAGATTGGAAGGAAATATCATGAAGATGAAAATACCAACAAAGCCATCTCCAGAATCAAGCAGTCATTATGAAAGTTATCACTGATATTTTGTGAAAAATGATAGCTGCTCCTAAAAGTCATATATAAATACAAAAGACCTCAAATAGTCATGCAATTTTGGAAAAGAAAACAAAAACATTGTAGGACTCACATATCCTGATTACAAAACTTACTACAATAGTCCCTTATATGTCATTTTACTTTGTGGTTTTGATGACCTGTGGTCAACCTGGGTTTGAAAAGCCTATGTCATAAAAACCCAGCAACCTAATGGCAGAATGACTAGTCAACCAGTTATTATGATGCATACTGACCATCAGAGGGCAGATGCTCAACACAGGAGTGGCCCTTGGTGGTCAGTGCACTACCACAGTGGCAGTGTCTCTCAGCTGACCAGGATGAGTGGCTGATCCACTTCGAACCCCAGGCCAATGAGCAGGAACCCAGGCTGTGATTGTTGCCTCCTTTCAGCAGGCTCCTCCTCCTTGCTCCCTGCCACCTCTGTCCGATGCCCACAGGCCACACAGCACTACTGCTGGGCTCACAGAGCTGACCCTAGAGCTTGGAGGTAGGTTCATGGCCAATTCAGGATTGAGGCCTACTCCACCCCTTCTCGGTGCTATTGTCCCTGGGCCCAGCCCCAACTGAGTTGCATGGAGAGGCAAGTGCTCTGGCTCCACAGAGATGCTGGGCCAGCTGTTCAGAGGGTGGGTCCACAGTTGCTTGGCAGACCAGGATGAGTGGCACTCCCACAGCGGTCCTATCCCTGCAGGCCATGCCAGTGCACAAATGAGAGAGGGGAGGCAGGTTCATGGCTAATGCAGGATTGAGGCCTACTCCACCACCTCTCAGTGCTATTGTCCCTGGGCCTATCTGCACTGGGCCTCTAGTATTACATGAAAAATTCCAAAATAAGTAAATCATACTTTTTAAATCATGTGCCATTATGAGTAGAGTTATGAAAACTCACAATATCCCACTCCATTCCATTTGGAATATGATAATCCTTTTGTTCCTCCCAGTGTATTCATTCTGTATAGGCAACCCACCTGTTAGTCATTTAGTAGACATCTTGTTTATAAAATTGACTAATCATGGTATTGTAGCACTTGTGTTACTTTAACCTCCATTTTATGTAATAATAGAGGCTCAGTGCATAAATATGTGTACCATGGGGTCCCTTGCCCTGGTCTGCCACTCTCCAATATCCCCCAAAGGGTCCCAGATTATGATAGGGTGCAGGTCAGGTCGAGGGACCCCACTGGTGTACTATCAGGTCCAGGGAGAGACATGGGAAGTTGACCAGCTGGAAAGGTACCGTAGGAAGGCTCCAGGGCATGTCCAGCCCATCTTGCTCAGTCCTGATCAGCTAGACCCCAGCAGCAAGCTAACCTGCCCCCTGGTCAGAGCACCTGCCCCCTGGTGGTCAGTGCACATCATAACGACTGGTTGATCGGTAAACTGTCTGCCTCTTGGTGGTCAGTACAAGTCATAGCAAGCAGTTGAGTAGACTTGGCATATCATTAGCATATTATGCTTTGATTGGTTGACCAGACAACCAGACACTTAGCATATTAGGCTTTTAATACTTAGTTTGAGCCCAAAGTGCAAGAGTGATGATGCTGGCAATTCGTAGATGCCAAAGAGAAACCATTAAGTGACTCCTTTAAATGAAAAGGTGAAAAGTTCTTGACTTAATAAAGAAAGAAATTGGCCCTAGCCAGTTTTGTTCAGTGGATAGTGTCGGCCTGCAGATCGAATGATCCCAGGTTTCATTCTGGTTAAGGGCACATATATCAGTTACATGCTCCTCCCTGTTGCTGGTCCTGATCAGGACTCATGTCTGAAGTAACCAATCAATGTGTTTCTCTCACATTAATATGTCTCTGACTTCCCTTCTCTCTTCCATTCTCTCTAAAAAGTAATGGAAAATAAACTCAGATGAGGATAAAAAAAAATTGTATGTTAAAGTTGCTAAGATCTTCCATAAAAAATTGACTCATATCTGTGAAATTGTGAAGGAGGAAAAATAAATTTGTGTTAGTTTTGCTGTTGCACCTCAAACTGAAAAAGTTATGTTCACAGTGCATGAGATGGAAAAGGCATTGCATTTCTGGGTGGTAGACATGAACAGAAAATATGTTTTGAATCACTAACTGCAACATGTTGTACCAGAAAGCATTGAACCTATACAAACATGTCAGGTAGGGATAAGTATTTTTATCTCCTTTTATAGCTTGTTACTGACTCCTTGACCATTGGAAATACTGTACTTACCTCATTTAATCACATTAGAATTATTATTATTAAAATTAATTAATCATATATGTGTCAATTTAACTATCATCTACCTACTTATCTGTTCATCTATCATATATCTATCTATATATATTTAGTGTTGATCAATCTAGAGATATATTAATTTTATCATTGTTTTCAATCAGCTTTTGGTCTCATCAATTTTCTCTACTATTTTTCCATCTTATATTTTTTAAATTCTACTCTAATATTTATTTATGTCTTTCGTCCACTTACTTTGTGTCAAATTTACTATTTTCTAGCTTCTTAAGTTAGAAGCCTAGATCATTTAAATGCTGTCCTTTTCTAAATGGTCAATAATAATAGTGTGATAACTATCTGCAGTGCCACGTTGGTAGTGAAAAAAAGAAGACTTTGTAAAGTGTCTGATTGTCTAACTACTATACTGTATACCTGAAAGCAATAGAAAATAATATTGAATATAAACTGTAAGTGAAAATTAAGGTTTAAATTAAAACAACAACAACAACAACACATTTTAAGCTTACCTTTTCTCAAAGACCTGCTGTAGCTGCTTCCCACAAATTTTGGTATGTTGTGTTTTCATTATTCATTTCAAAGTATTTACTAAGTTCCTTTTGATATTTCCATTTACATGTGGTTATTTAGAATCATGTTATGTAATTTAAAAATGTTTGGGATTTTCCAAACTTTTTTTTTTCTAATTAAATTCTATTTGAATTAGAGAATATTTGCTCTAAATTTTCAATCCTTTTATAGTAAACTAGATTGATGGTTTAGTAAATGGTCAATCTTAGTCAATATTTCATATAAACTTGTGAAGAGTATCTATTTTGATGTAATTAAGAAGAATGTTACATAAATAAGAATTAGGTCCTGTTGTTTGATATCCTATTAAATGAAAGTAATATGCAAATTAACTATACCTATGCTACACCCACAAGCCAATCAGGCGCGAATATGCAAATAAACCCAACCAAGATGGCTGAGGCCACAGAGAGCAGGAGGGAGGCATGGGTTTCCCTGGCAATGGAGATAGCCAAGATTTCTACCTGCCCTTGCTGGCCCAGGCCTCCACTTAAAGCTACAAAATTTTAATTATAGTAGGTAAATAAATCCAAACAGAAATGGCAACTGCCATGGAGCTGAAAGTAGCAGGAGGGTAGAGTTGCTCCATCCAATGGAGGAAGATAAGCTTTCCCTCTGCCCTTGCAGGACCAGGCCTCTGTTCCAGGCTACAAAGTTTAGAAGATACATAAATTCCAACAGAAATGTCTGCAGCCATGGAGTGAGCAGAATGCTTGGCTCCATTCTAGGCTACAAAGTTTCAATTTTAGAAGATAAATAAACCCCAGATACCAGGGCCTCCACTTGGGTTTCTTGGGGCCATGACTGTCCTGCAAACCACCACTGGCCTCTTGCCCAGGCTGACCCATGCCCCAAGGGAACCCTGATCCAGGAAAACCTTCAGAGAAAACCAGCTGGCCCCCACTCATGCACCAGGCCTCTACCCTATCTAGTAAAAGAGTAATATGTAAATTGACCATCACTCCAACAGACAAGACGGCTGCCCCCATGTGGTCAAAGATTCTGCCCCCATGTGGACACAATCTGGCTGCCACAAGATGGCAAACTGGGGAGGTCAGTTGGGAGGGACCAGGCCTGCAAGGGAGGGAAGTTGGGGGTGACCAGGCTTGCAGGGAAGGGCAGTTTGGGGAGACCCAGGCCTGCAGGGGAGAGCAGTTAGAGGGGACCAGGCCTGCAGGAGAGGACAGTTAGGGATGACCAAGCATGCAATGAAAGACAGTAATGGGCAATCAAGCCAGCAGGGGTGGGCAGTTTGGAGTGACCAGGCTAGCAGAGGAAGGAAGCTGGGGTGACTGGGCCTGCAGGAGAGTGCAGTTAGGGGCAAACAGGGTAGCAGGGAGCAGTTAAGCATCAATCAGGCTGTCAGGGGAGTGGTTAGGGTGTGATCACGCTGGCAGGCAGAAGAGATTAGGGGCAATCAGGAAGGCAGGCATTTGAGTAGTTGGGAGACAGCAGTCCTGGATTGTGAGAGGGATGTCCAACTGTCCGTTTAGGCCTGATTCAGTCAGACATCAGCTGAGGGGTTCCATATTAGACAGGGTGCAGGCTGGGCAAAGGGACACACATACACAAACACACACACACATACACACCCGTGCATAAATTTTGTGCACCAGGCTTCTACTTGTTTTATAAGTCTTCTTCTATGTTTTAATTGGTCTTCTTTCTATTTATTCTGTCAATTACCCTGAGGGTAGTAATGACATCTCTAAATATAAATGTGAAATGCTCCATTTTTTTTTCTTTCAGTTTGACTAACTTAGCCTGTGTTAATTATAAACTCTGTTATTAAGTACATTCTCTTAATTTTTAAAAATATCTTATTGCTTGGCTGGTATGGCTCAGTGGTTGAGCATTGACCTGTGAACCAGGAGACATGGTTCCATTCCCAATCAGGCACGTGCCAAGGTTGCAGGCTCTATCCCTAGTAGGGGGGATGCAATAGCCAGCTGATCAATGATTCTCTATTAACATTGATGTTTCTATTTCTCTCTTCCTCTCTGAAATAAATAAAAAAAAAAAATATATATATATATATATATATATATATATATATATATATATATTTAAAATATATATCTTATTTATGAATTACTCCTTTATCATTATGAAATATCCCTTTTTGTCCCTATCAACATCCTTTGCATTGAGGTCTAATTCCTGTAGCCATTTCTGTCCTCTTGTGATTAGTAAATCTGTATTTTCATTCTATATATATTTTCCATTTATTTATTTATTCTCACCCAAGAATACTTTACTATTGATTTTTAGAAATAGTAGAGAGGAGGGGAAGAAAGAGATAGAGAAACATCAATATGAGAGAGCCACATTGATTGGTTGCCTCCTGGAGGAGTCTGTACAGACATGGGGGTAGAGACTGCAACTAAGTTAAGTGCCCTTGACCTGAAAGAAACCAGGACCATTCAGTCTGAGTACCAACACTATCCACTTAGCCAAACAGGCTGGGGCTCCATCCTTTTATTTTAAATCTTTGCCTGAATTTGTTGTAGAATGCATATGTATTTATGAACCATTGACATTAATAGGATCAGTTAGATATTAAAATGTTGGTTTTAAGCTTACTCACTTATTTGTTTTATTTCTCTCCAATTTTCCTTTATTGGTTTTATTCCTTTCATGTTTTCTCTTTGCTTTTAGTATTTCATGCAACCTCTTATGCTGCATTATTTTTATCTCGTCATTTATTATTTTAAGCTTTATAATAACCATCATGAGCTATCTACTCATCACAGTCTACCTTCAATTAAGAGTATACCATTTAACTTGTCATTATCCAACACTTCTTTTGTGCAATTTTTATTTCATTTTACTTTTACATGTTATAAACTATCATCAAAATCATTCCCTTTCTTGGTGGAGTATAATTGTATTAATATTAGATTGCTTAATATCTTAAAAGGTACTGAGGACTTGTTGATTTATTCTTTTTTTCCCCTTTGTACTCCAATTTGAATAGCTTTTGGCTTACTGGTCAGATAGTAATAGAGAAATACTTATCCTGACTCTTTACATCTCTTCCTTACCCTTCACTTTCTGTTGTTACAGAGGATGAAATTTATCTGGTAGTGGAAGCACTTAGGATCTTCTTAGGTAATGTTCAGTCCTGGTCATATGCATTGTTTTTGAAACTCTCTGGTGTATGTGGAAGCTTTTCAAAGAACTTATTCCTCCATGTTTATCTGTCCCTGATTCTCCCTTCTCATGTTTTTTAATTTGTGGATTGCTGTACCATTGTTATCACTTGTTCCAGGTAGCTCTATCTGCACTGATAAAATAGAAACACGCAAATTAACCATCACTTCGCTACACCCACCAGCCAATCAGGAGCGAGTATGCAAATTAACCCAACTAAGATGGCAGCAGCCATGGATCTGGAGCAAGCAGGAGGCTTAGGTTGCCTCTGGGAATGGAAGAAGCCAAACTTCCCTCCCACCCTGGCTGGCCCTGCCCTCCATTCAAAGCTACAAAGTTTCAATTATAGAAGATAAATAAATCTATATACCTGCTTCCAGATGGCCCTGGCCTTTGCTCAAGGAGGTGCTGAAAAAAAATTAAAAATATATATATACCCAGGCTGGCCACACCCCTATGGGATGAGTGTCCCCATTGGGGGGCTTTGCCAACCTGCATACATCCATCAGCCCCTCACCCAGGCTCTTTAGGCATCCCAGTGGGTATCCCTACCCTGAAGGGTGTGTGACCAGCCTGAAAACAACCATCAGCTCCTCACCCAGGCTAGCCAGGCATACCAGCGGACACCCACCCTGAAGGAAGTGTGGCCAGCTTGAAAACAGCCCTCAGTCCCTCACCAGGCTGGCCACGCCTCCTCATCAGGGATTCTTACCCCATGGGGGCATAGCCAGCCTGCAAACCACCTCAGGCCCCTCACCCAGGCAACTCCATGCCCCAAGGAAACCCCCACCTTGATCCAGGACATCCTTCAGGGCAAACCAGCCAGCCCCCACTGGTGCACCAGGCCTCTATCTATACTAATAAAAGGGCAATATACTAATTAGACTGGGAGACCTTCCAGGATATCTTTTGGGCATTCTTCTGGACAAAGCCATAATGGAGGGGCAAAGGTAGATGTGGTTAGAGGCCAAGAGGGTAGGGCAGTTATGGGTGATCAGGCTGGTGGGGGCGATATTAGGGATGATCAGGCCAGTAGAAGGGGCAGTTGGGGGTGAGCAGGCCTTCAGTGGGGCTCATTTGGGGGTAATGGAGACAGCAGGGGAGGGGCAGTTTGTAGTGAGCAGACCAGCAGGGGAGGTCAGTTTGGGGCAAGCACAGTGGTACTCTCTTTGCAACATAAATATATTAAAGTAATGCAGTATACCTTAAACTTACACAATGTTATCTGCTACCTCTATCTCAATAAAATATTATGAGTCTGGCTGGAGTCTTAGCATTACATTGAAATAAATTAAAGGTAAAATACAAGCTAGTATGTAATTAAAATTAAAAAGATCTACATATTTTGTACTTGTTAAGATTGAAAAAAATAAACTGATTTACATATTTTTCTTTTATACTTGCAAAGGCTGTTCAAATAGAGTCACATTCTGAGGTAATGCATGCTTTAATTCTAACATCCATTACCTCAGAATGTGACCCTATTTGAAGAAAGGATTTTAAATATATATATATATATATATATATATATATATATATATATATACTTTTTATTTATTTCAGAGAAGAAGGGAGATGGAGAGAGAGAGAATATCAATGATAAGAATCATTAATCAGCTGCCTCCTGCACATCCCCTACTGGGGATCAAGCCCACAATCTGGGCACATGACCTTAACCAGAGTTAAACCCAGAACCTTACAGTGCCAAGGCTTATGCTCTATCCATGGAGCCAAACCTTCTAGGGCTGAAGATAACATTTTTAAAGGTATAATTTGGTTAAGATGAGGTCATTAAGGTGGACCCTAAATTAATATAAATATTGTTTTATATAAAAGGAGATTAAATACTGAAATGTACAGAGGTAAGACTATGTGAAGGCACAAGGAGATGACAATTAATAAGCCAAGGAGAAAGGCCTATGAAACCAACTCTGCAGACTCCTTGACTTCCAGAATTGTTTAAGCTACCATGTCTGTGATACTACCTTATAGCAGCCCTGGTAAGCTAACACACAGTCAAATCCAATTTATAAAGAATTGCATGCATGACAGAGTCATTGTGCTACTGAATCTTACAAACTAGTTGGGGAGATGATGAATAAGCAATCACAAACAATAAGCCTGCCAACACCAGTTTGGCTCAGAGGATAGAGCGTTAGCCTTTGGACTCAAGGGTCCCAGGTTCGATTCCAGTCAAGGGCATGTACCTTGGTTGTGGGCATATCCCCAGTAGGGGGTGTGCAGGAGGCAGCTGGTTGATATTTCTAGCTCTCTATCCCTCTCTCTTCCTCTCTGTAAAAAATCAATAAAATATATTTTAAAAAATAAAATAAACAAGAAAGCCTGACATTGCCCTAGCCAGTTTTGCTCAGTGGATAGAGCCTGCAGACCGATGGGTCCATGGTTTGGTTCTAGTCAAGGACATGTACCTCAGATACAGGCTCCTCCCAGCCTGTGTCTTGGTCAGGGTGAGTGCAGGAGGCAACCAATGGATGTGTTTCTCTCTGTCTTTCCCTCTCTCTTCCACTTGCTCTAAAAATCAATGGAAAAAGCAATTTATTTTTAATCCTCAAGTGAGGATTAAAAAAAACACAAAAAAACACCTGACATCTAAGTCCATAATTTATATTGTGAGCTAACAGAAATGACTACATTTTAAAGCTATCATTAGAGCTACCTTAATAAAGATAAAAAGCAAGATAACATGGGAATGCACAGCAGAAACAATCATGCTAAAATGTTGAAATAAAAGAATGAGTAAAGGGTTAAGGTGAAAAAAAAAGGCAGGGACAATTCCAGGAACTCTTTAAGTATTTTACTACACTTATACTAATAGTCTATGATTCTACAAAATAATCTAAGAAAACTGTACATGAAATAATTAAGTTTGGAGTTGTAGACTTATTAATTATCCTATATAAGAAAGAGGTAATATGGAAATTGATCATCACTCCAGCACACAAGATGACAGCCCCCATGATGTCAATGATGGCCTCCCCCATGTGGACACAAGATGGCCACCACAAGATGGCCTGCAAGGAAGGGCAGTTGCGGCCAATCAGGCCTTCAGGGGAAGGCAGTTAGGGATGAACAGGCTGGCAAGGGAGGGCAGTTGGGGGTGACTGGACCAGCAGGAGAGGGTAGTTGGGGGTGACCAGGCTGGCAGGGGAGGTCAGTTAGGGGCAATCGGACAGGCAGAGGAGCAGTAAAACATCAATCAGGCTGGCAGGGGAGTGGTTAGGGAGTGATCAGGCTGGCAGGCAGAAGTGGTTAGGAGCAATCAGGCAGGCAGGTGAGCAGTTGGGAGCCAGCAGTCCTGGATTGTGAGAGGGATGTCTGACTGCCAGTTTAGGCCTGATCCCACAGGGATCCCAGATTGTAGAGGGTGCAGGCTGTGCTGAGGTACACACACCCCCCTCAGGCATAAATTACATGCACTGGGCCTCTAGTTCATAATTTCATATATGTGTGTGTCTACATATATTTCAATTAACATCTACCACCTCACACGTTTACAATATTTCTTCTAGTGATAATAACTCTTAAGATGTACTCTCTCAACAACTTTTAAATGTGTAAACCACTATGGTTAACTATAGTCAACATGCTATACATTATATTCCCAGGATTTATTTATCCTATAATTGGAAGATTATACTTTTTAATCATCTTTATACATTTTCTCCACCTGCACCACCCACTTCTGATAAGTAGTCTGCTCTCTGTTTCTATGACTTTGTGGAGTTTTTTGTTGTTGTTTTTTAGATTCCATAGATATGTGAGATTATGCAGTATTGGTCTTTCTCTCTCTGACTTATTTCCCTTAGTGTAATACCCTCAAGGTCCTTTCATGTTGCCACAAATGGTAGGATTTCATTTTTTTAATGGCTGAATTATATGTATGTGAATTGTCGTTATCCATGCACCTATCAATGTATAGAGGTTGTTTCCATATTTTGGCAATTACAAATGATGCTGAAATGGACATGGGGATACAGAAATCTTTTTGAATTAGTGATTTTGTTTCCTTCTAAATATATACCCAGAAGTAAAATTACTGCATCATATAGTAGTACTATTTTTAATTATTTGAGATACCTCCATACTGTTTTCTACAGTGGTTGCACCAATTACATTTATAGACTTATTGAGAAATTAAAATTCAAAGTGAATATAATTTTGTTGTCAGAAGGCAATCATGGGTGACCTATGGAATTTTCACTGTTATCTAGGTAATTTGATGTCATATAGTCACTTGAACAGAAAATTTAATCTTCTTCCTATGCTCCCTGCTACCTGGCAACATTTCAAAACATTTACCTAGTAAATCACCCAAAGAAATACTTATGTATTTCAGGCAGGCTGTTTAGCACATGGCTAAAAATATGATTTTCATTAATAAGAGATTATCTACCTCTTCAAACTCAACTAGGATGTACTTAGAAAGTTCTTCTGGATGTAGATTTAAAAATAATTTGTCCTTGGGGAAACTGTCCAATTTTTTATAGAGAATAAGCATTTATTTTAAACCCACACAGACTTTTTCCCCAATTAATGTCTGTTGTCTGGAAGTGCTAAGCAGCTCAAGAATTTGACTTCACTGTACCCATTTATGCTTGAATACCTTAATCAAACTATCTGTCTTGATGGTAGAATATCATCTGAAATCATTCTTCATGATATAATTGTTACTAAATCCTGGAAACAAAGTTTAAAATGTACTAAGTATATGACTTTACATTATTTAAAAAGAAGGTGCCCAGCCAGTGTGGCTCAATAGCTGAAGAACCAGGAGGCCACAGTTTGATTCCTGGTCACAGCACATGCAAAAGGTTGTGGGTTCAATCCCCAGTAGGTGGCGTGCAGGAGGCAGGCATATCAATGATTCTCTCTCATCATTGATATTTCTATAGCTCTCTCTGTCCCTTACTGTCTCTTAAATAATTTTTAAAAACATTTTTAAAAGAGGGTAATTAATAGGTTTAAATCATTCCAGGAAGTATCTTTGTCATTTTTGTCAAAGCTTCTTTTTTATAGGAGGTCATACTGAATTATGCATGACAAAACAGGATTTGTAGAGGAAATCAGATTAAAATGTCTTACAAGAATTAGATTTTCTACTCTATGATTTTATATTATATTTTATAAATAATTAATGAGAACGGTGCCTCTTACTGGAAGTTACCTAATTGATCCAACATATTTATTACAAACATTATTATTTGACAGTCTGTTCGATGCTTTACTGACTTTGTATCTATCTTTTTGTTCACCAGGTTATAACGTTCTTTATTTTTCATAAATGAGTGAGATCATGTGGTATTTTTCCTTCTTTGTCTGACTTATTTCACTTAGCATAATGCTCTCCAGTTCCATCCATGCTGCTGCAAATGGTAAAAATTCCTTCTTTTTTATGGCAGCATAGTATTCCATTGTGCAGATGTACCACAGTTTTTTAATCCACTCATCTGCTGGTGGGCACTTAGGTTGTTTCCAAATCTTACCTATTGTAAATTGTGCTGCTATGAACACAGGGGTGGATATATCCTTTCTAATTGGTGTTTCTAGTTTCTTGGGATATATTCCTAGAAATGGGATTACTGGGTCAAATGGGAATTCCATTTTTAGATTTTTGAGGAAACTCCATAATGTTCTCCACAGTGGCTGCACCAGTCTGCATTTTCACCAGCAGTGCACGAGGGTTCTTTTTTCTCTGCATCCTTGCCAGCGCTTGTAATTTGTTGATTTCTTGATGATTGCCATTCTGACAGGTGTGAGATGATACCACGTTGTCATTTTGATTTGCATCCCTCAGATAATTAGTGACTTTGAGCATGTTTCCATATGTCTTTTGGCCTTCTTTCTGTTTTCTTTCGAAAAGTATCTATTTAGATCCATTGCCCATTTTTTATTGGTTCATTTATCTTCCTCTTATTAAGTTGTATGAAGTCCCTGAATTTTAATATTGGAGAATAAACCTTTATTGATAACATTTTCAAATATGTTCTACCACACAATGGGCTTTCTTGATGTTTTGTTTATTGTTTCTATTGCTATGCAAAAGCTTTTTTTTTATGTAGTCCCATTTATTTTCTCTTTAATTTCCATTTCCCTAGAAGCAGTATCAGTGGATACCTCTAGTATTTTTATGGTTTCATATCCTATGTTTAAGTCCTTTATCCATTTTGAGTTTATTATTGTGTATGGTATAGTTTAATTTTTTGCATGTATCTGTCCAATTTTCCCAAAACCATTTATTGGAGAGACTATCTTGACTCCATTGTATGTTCATGCTTCCTTTGTCAAATATTAATTGAGTATATTAGTTTGGGTTGGTATCTGGGTTCTCTATTCTATTCCATAGGTCTCTATGTCTGTTCTTGTGCCAATTCCAGGCAGTTTTGAGAACAGCAGCTTTGTAATACAGCTTGAAATCTGGTATTGACATCCCATCTACTTTGTTCTTCTTTCTCAGGATTGCTGTGGCTATACGGGGTATTTTTTATTGCAGATGAATTTTTGGATAGTTCTTTCTAGGTCTGTGAAATATGCCATTGGTATTTTAATGGGGAGTACATTGAATCTATAGATTGCTTTGGGTAGTATGGAAATTTTAATGATGTTGATTCTACCAAACCATGAACATGGTATGTTCTTCCATCGGTTTATGTCTTTATCTTATTTTTCAGTGTCCTGTAGTTTTCAGTGTATAGGTCTTTTACCTCCTTAGTTAAGTTTATTCATAGGTATCTTAATTTTTTGTGTGTGATGGTGAACTGGATTGTCTTTTAGTCTCTCTTTCTGTAAGTTCACTATTGGTGTATAGAAATGCCATAGCTTTCATGGCATTTTTTTAATCCTACTACATTGCTAAATTCATTTATTAAGTCTAATAGTTTTTTATGGAGTCTTTAAGGTTTTATAGTATGTACAATATTATGTCATCTGCAAATAAGGACAGATCTTTTTTCCAATTTGGATACATTTTCTTTTTTCTTTTTGTCTAATTGCAATGGTTAATACTTCCAGTACTATGTCAAACAGGAGTGGTGAGAGTGGGCATCCCTGTCTTGTTCCTGTTTTTAGGGGAAATGGTTTTAGTTTTTACCCATTGAGTATGATATTAGCTGTGCATTTATCATATATAGCTTTTATTATGTTGAGGTACGATCCTTCTAGTCCCACCTTGTTGAGAGTTTTTATCAAGAAAGGGTGTTGGGCTGAAACCGGTTTGGCTCAGTGAATAGAGCATTGGCCTACGTACTGAAAGGTCCTGGGTTAGATTCCAGTCAAGGGCATGTACCTTGGTTGCAGGCACATCCCCAGTAGGGGGTGTGCAAAGTCAGCTGATCAATGATTCTATCCCATTGGTGTTTCTAACTCTCCCTCTCCCTTCCTCTCTGTAAAAAATCAATAAAATATATTTGCCAAAACTGGTTTGGCTCAGTGGATAGAGCTTCAGCCTATGGACTGAAAGGTCCCAGGTTCGATTCCAGTCAAGGGCATGTACCTTGGTTGTGGGCACATCCCAATTGGGGAGTGTGCAAGAGGCAGCTGGTCGGTGATTCTCTTTCATTGATGCTTCTAACTTTCTATCCCTCTCTCTCTTCCTCTCTGTAAAAAATCGATAAAATATATTTTTTTAAAAAGAAAAAGTGTTGGATTTTGTCAAATGCTTTTTCTTCATCAATTGTTATGACTATGTGATTTTAATCTCTAAATTTGTTTATGTTATGTATCACATTTATTGATTTGCAGATATTGTACCATCCTGCATCCCTGGGATAAATCCTACTTGATCATGGTGTATGATCTTTCTGATGTACTGCTGGATCTGATTTGCTAGAATTTTGTTGAAGATTTTGGCATCTATGTTCATGAGGGATATTGGACTGTAATTCTATTTCATTGTGTTGTTTTTAACTGGTTTTGGTATTAGGGTAATTCTGGCTTCATAGAAGGAGCTTGGAAGTGTTCCTTCCTCTTGAATTTTGTGGAATAGTCTGAGGAGGGTAGGTTTTAGTTCTTCCTTGAATGTTTGGTAAAACTCCCCCATAAAGTTGTTGGGCCTAGGCTTTTGTTTTCTGGAAGCTTTTTGATGACTGCTTCAATTTCTTCCATAGTTATTGGCCTATTGAGATTTTTAGATTCTTCCAGATTGACTTTTGGGAGGTTTTATTTTTCTAGTAATATGTCCATTTCCTCCAGGTTGTCCAGTTTGTTAGAATAAAGTTTTTCATAGTAATTATTAAGAATCCTTTGTATTTCTGTGGGGTCTTCTGTTATTTCTCCTCTTTAATTTCTGATTTTGTTTATTTGGGTCCTCTCTCTTTGCTTCTTGGTGAGCCTGGCTAGAGGTTCACCAATCTTGGATATCCTTTCAAAGTACCAGCTCTTGGTTTTATCTTTTGTATATATTTTGTCTCTATGCTGTGTATCTCCCTTCTGATTTTTATTATTTCCTTCCTTCTTCTTACTCTGGGCTTTTCTTGATCTTTCTAACTCTGAGTTGTAGGGTTAGGTAATTTATTACCATTGTTTCTTGTTTTTTGTTTGTTTGTTTGTTTGTTTGTTTGTTTGTTTTGCAATAGGTTTGTAGAGCTATGAATTTCCTCTCAAGACTGCTTTCACTGTGTCCCATAGACTTGGGATTGTTGTGTTTTCATTGTCGTTTGTTGCCATAATGTTTTATTTCTTCTCTGATCTCTCTGATAACTCAGTCATTGTTTAATAGCATTCTATTTAGTCTCCATTTGTTTGAATTTTTTATTGTTTTTATTGTCGCTGATTTCTAGTTTTATACCATTGTGATCTGAGAAGATGCTTGATATGATATCTATCCTCTTGAATTTAGAGACATTTTGCCTGTGACCCAATATATGGTCTATCTTTGAAAATGACTCATGTGCACTTGAGTAGAATGTATATTCTGTGGCTTTAGGGTGAAATGTTCTGAAGATGTCAATTAATTCAATCTGATCCAGTGAGTCATTTAGGATTAATGTTTCTTTGTTGATTTTTTTGTTTAGAGGATTTGTCTAATGATTATATTAGGATATTAAAGTCCCCTACTATGATTGTATTGCTGTCAATGTGTCCCTTGATATCCTCCAGAAGTATTTTTTATGCATTTGGGTGCTCTTATATTGGGATCCAGGAGGGATCCCAGCAGCAGTGGAGGCTGCCTGGTCAGTGGAATCCTGTCTGGTTATCCCCCACAGTCCCCTGGAGTATAGCTGTCCCTCAACTCCCAAACAAACACTCCCAGTTGGACCACACACTCTCCCTTTGTTCTCTCACTCACACACTATCTTGCAGCCTGCCTTCTGGTGAACAGCCATCTTCTTTCTCACAAACATTATATTTTGGATTAAAACATGAATCCAATCAATGCCTTATATGTACCAGACATTGGTATGTATTGAATAGGCAAACAAAGTTATAAAACTAATTTAGCTCCTAGTCTGACAACATGGTTTGTCAAATATAACTAAACCAATACAGTACACAGTGTATAAATGCTAGAGTGGTGTACATAGAACAGGTATGTAGCCTAAATTGTAGAAAGTCCTACCTAATCTGAAAACTAAGAGGTGGTGAGATTCAACTCACATGGGAAGACTGTGTGTGTGTGTGTGTGTGTGTGTGTGTGTGTGTGTGTAGATAGAAGCAAGAGCTGGAATTCATTTGCAAAATTATAAATATCAATCCTACTTATCAAGATAAGTTAGAATTTGCTATAGTAAAAATTATCTCAAAATCTTACTACTTAAAATCACAGACATTTATTTTTCATTCATAGTACAGTGTGAACTGCCAAGGGCTCTTGTTCATTGTGAGAGGTGGTGTCACTGAAACTTTAATTCACTCACATTTCACATAAATTGAATTATAAAATACGTGGCCCTCTGTGTTTGGCTTCTTTCACTTAGCATAATGTTTTCAAGGTTCATTATTGTTGTGATATGTATCAGTATCTCATTCTTTTATGACTGAATAATATTCCATTTTAGGGGTGTGCACCTTTGTTCATCCGTTAATAAGTTGATGAAAATTTGGGTTATTAATACTGTTAGCTATTATGAATAATGTTGTCTTAAATATTCATATGCAAGTTTTTGTGGAAAATATATTTTTCAATTCTCTTTGGTATATAACTAGAAAACTAAATTTTTGGGTCCTATGACTATGTTTAATTTTGATGGCTTATGATTATGGTTACATTTAACTTTTTAACCAACTGTTAAATTCTTTTCAACAATAGCTTGCACAATATTATATCCACAAGAATAAGATACTATATTAGAGTTTCTGTTTCTACACATATTTGCCAGCAAATATTAATCATCATGATTAAAAAAATAAGAGGATATGAAGTGGTATCTCACTGTGGTTTGGATTTGCATTTCCCTACCTATTAATTATTTGGATCTAGTAAACATGACGACTGGTAGATTTTTCTGTTATTGCTGAGCGTTTGTAAATCTCTTTTGGAGAAATACTTATTTATGTCCTTTGCACATTTTTACTTGGGTTGTTTGCTTTTATTGTTGCATATTCTGGAAAAAAATATAATTTTCATATGTATAATTAGTAAACATTTACTCCCATTTTTGTAGGCTGTGTTTTCATATTCCCAATAGTGTGCTTTGGTACATAAATGTTTTAAATCTGGATGAAATACATTTCACTTTTTTATTGATTCTGTTTTGGGTGTCATATTTAAGAAATCATTGCCTAAACAAAGGTTATAAAGATTTGCACCTGTGTTTTCTCTTGAGTTTTATAATTTTAGTTCTTAATTTATGTCTGATCATTTTTAAATTATTTTATATATGGAGTTAAGTGTCCAAATTCATTATATTGCATGTGACTATCTAGTTGCCCAAATATTATTTGTTGAACACTATCTTTTTCTTATTGAACACTGTTGTTATAAGTAAATTGACCATAGATATAAGGTTAATTTTTATAGACTCTCAATTATTTTCTATTGATTTATATGTATATTCTTATGCCAATACCACACTGCTTTGATTTTGTATTAAATTTTGAAATCAGGAAATGGGAATCTTCCAACATTGTTCTTCTTTTCAAGATTGTTTTGGCTTTTGAGGTCGCTTGCAATTCATTTAAATGTCAGCATTTGCTTCTCATTTCTGAAAAAAAAATATATAGAATTTGGAATTTTGGCAGAGAACCTATTAGATCTGTAGATGAATTGTTCAGTAGTATCATGTTAATAATATAATTCTTCTAACCTATGAACACTTGGTGGCTTTCCATTTATTTAACTCTTCTTTAACTGACTTCAACAACATTTTGTTGTTTTCATTGCATAACTATGAAACATTCTAAGATGTCAAAGCCATTGTGTGATTTTTCAGGCAGTTCCATAAACAATTACATAGATTTAGACTGGCAGGCCTCATAGGGGGAATGCTGCCCACCCAGACTTGGTGCACAGCCAATGAACTCCGGGCTCTGAGAAAAGTTTCAGTCAATGACTCAGATCTCTTTCGCCTTTCAAGCTCTTCTCTGTGTTCTTAGTGTATTGCAATCCCACCATTTCTAGGTCTCTCTTTATCTGAATGAAGCCTTTGACAGAGATTTCTTCGGGTATTTCTGTCAAGGTCTCTTCATTAGGGGGAGAACAGACAAACCTTGAAGGCACTGTTTCTGATTCTGATTTCTAAGAATATATTCACTCATAGCCTTCTGTCTCTTTCTTCCCGTTGCCCCAGGGTCCATAAGCTGTCAGGAGCCTTATGTGTAGAGCTCCCTCAAGAGTGAGATGACATGTATGTCTGTGCAGAGCCACCAGAGCCTTGATCAATGTGCCATTCCATGGCTGGGGGGATGGAACCGAGGGGTGTCAGTGCTTTCTGAGGTTTCATATCATCACAGTGCATATGTGATTAAAGATTTTACTATTACTTTCATTTTGGCTTATTGCTTTCATTGGCTACTCTGCCACCTGAGAGATCAACATCTTCCAGCTCAGCTGAGCTCCTAACACCTCCTTGTTTAAAAGTATTATTGAGTATTTTATTATTTTCAATGCTATTGTAAATGGGTTTGACTCCTTAAATTTATTTTTGAATATTTTCATTGCTATTCCATAGAAATACAACTAATATTTACATGTGTATCCTGTGCTCTGCCAATTTGCTGAACTTTTGTATTAGCTTTACAAGTTTTTATATGAGTCGTTTCAAGTTTTCTATATATAAGATCATTGCATCTGTGATTAGATATACTTGCACTACTTCCTTTTAGTCTGGAAGTGTATTATTTTATTTTTGCACAATTTTGTACAGTTATAATCTCCAGTGTATTGCTAAGGTAAGTGGGAAAAGCAGACATCTATATCTTGTTCTGGAATTTAGGGGGAAAACATTCATTGTTTCACAATTAAGTTCAATGTTAACTTTGAGTTTTTCAGATGCCTTCCATCATGTTTTAATTCTAGTTTACATGATTTCTAGCATGACGAGGTGTTAAATTTTTCTCAAATGCTTTTTCTGTTTCTATTAATATGATTGTGTAGCTTTGCCTACATTTTATTTATATAGCGTTTTACATAAATTGATTTTCATATATAACATCAACTTTACATATTTGGGATAAATTCCGCTTGGTCATGATGTTCAATTCTTTTATTTGCTGCTATATTTGGTTTGTTAGTATATATATATATATATATATATATATATATATATATATATATATATATTATTCCAGCATCTATACTAGTAAGATATATTGGTCTTTTATTGCAATTTTTAAATATGTTTCTAGTTTTGATATCAGGGTACTTTTAACCTCATAGAATGAGTTGCCAAGTGTTTCTTCCTGTTCTAATTCCTAGAAGATTTTGTAAAGAATTAACATTTATTTTCCCTTAAATGTTTGGTAGAATTTGCCAATGCAACTAATGCCACTGTAATGACCTGATTATTATTTAACGGAAAAAGGAGGAAAGGGAAGACTAGATATATTAAAAGACATGCGATTTATACAGCTTTGCAAAAGAGCCGCATTTAAGACTTCCAAGTCTGTTCCCTGCTGATTGATGGAGGAAGGAACTAGACTGAGGCAGTATAGATGCATGGCCAATAAGGTCAGAGTGTCATGGGAAGGTGCCTACCCTTTTGCCCATCAATCACACCTGAAAATGCCAGAGTGGGTGTAGCCACTGTAAGCTCTAGAAACCTGAATATACAAACTTCCAAAGGAATTTCCACATCTCTTCTCTCACACACAACCAGGTTCCTGGCTCTCCTGTGGCAGAGGAATGCTCTCCCCTGTGCCTGCATAGTGCACATTCCATGGTAGACTCCACACATGGAGCAATGAACTTCAATTAGCTTGTATGGTGAACCACATCAGACTGAAACATAGAAGGGAAACTTGACACTGGCCTTGTTTCTGTCTCTGCTGAACTCTCAGCTGCACCTTTTCCAGGATTGGTAGTAAAGGGCAGGGGATTTTGGAACCTAAGAAATGTAATTTCAGTGCAGATAAATCCTTCTTCCACATTCCATCCTCCCATGCAAATCTAAGAAAATTCATTATCTGAAGATATCTCAAGAACCTCATTCCCACTCCTATCTGGGAAATCTGGTCCATTAATTCCTCCTGCAACACAACCATCAAGGTTAGGACCTTATGTGTTAAAACTTTTTTGATTACTGATGTCATCTCTGCAGTTTTTATTAGTCTATTTATATTTTCTATTTCTTTTTTATTATTATGTTTTGGTAGTTTGCATGTTTAAAGGAATCTGTCTCTTTCATCTAGTTTGTCTATATATAAACATACAAATAATCATAATGTTCTCCTGGAGCTTATTTTAAGATTTTGGCATTTATAATTTGAGATTGTTCTGAAATTGTTTTTTAAAGTGATCATTATAAAATTTTATTGTGTTAAGGTAGGTTTATATGACACACTAGTGGCCTGGTGCATGAAATTCATGCACAGAGGTGGGTGTTCCCTCAGCCCAGCCTGCATTCTCTCATAATCTGTGACCACTGGCTCCTAACCACTCACCTGCCTGCCTGATCACCCCTGTCTCTGCCTGCCTGCCTGATTACCCCTAACCCCTCTGCCTGCCTGCCTAATTGCCCCTAACTGCCTTTACCTGCTTGCCTCATCATCCCTAACTTCCCTCCCCTGTTGGCCTGATCGCACCCCCAACTGCTCTCCCCTCCTGGCCTGATCTAGCCTCCAACTGTCTGTGTCTGCCTGATCACCACTAACTGACTTTCCCTTGCCAGCCTGATCTTGCCCCCAACTGCCCTCCCTTGCTGGCCTGGTTGCTACCAACTGCCCTCCCTTGTTGGTCTGATCTCACTCCCAATGGCTCTCCCCTGCCAGCCTGATCTCATCTTTAACTGCTCTCCCCTGCTGGCCTAATTGCCCTTAACTGTCTCTGCCTGATTGATCACCACTAATTGCCTTTCCTTTGCTGGCCTGATCTTGGTTCTGATTGGTTGGTTTGTATGCCAGTCAGCATCAAAAGATCCGCCTCCTAGGCAACCATTGACTGACCACAGTTCATCCAGATTAGGTTCTGATTGGTTGGTTTCTATGCCAGTCAGCTTCCCGGGCCTATCTGTGCGCCTGATCAGAGAGGCGAGGTTAATCAGCAGCTCCCATGGAGGACAGAGAAAAACAGAGTTGTGGCTGCTGGCAAAGCCCAGAGAGAAAGAGAGAGAAAACTGCTCATCAACAGTTGCCATGGAGTCTGTAAATCATACCCTGCCTCTCTTTTTGGGCTTCTCTCTGGTCCAGATCTGCAGCCCCTTCAGCAGTCACTGCTGGGTTGCTATCGCAACCAGATCTGACTTCCAATAGGTCGAGCCTTTGGTCATTTTAGACATTATAGACCCTGGGTTTTATATATTATGATTGGAACTCATTCTCCAACATAATAAATTAAAATGAATTGAAAGAACCTGCTCATTTGAAACTTTAAGAGAACACAACCTTAAAAAGTTTCAAATAAAATGTATTTGAAAGTAATTTTGTCATATTAAAATAATCTTAGGTCATTGTGGATTTTTTTTTCAGATTTTTTATTCTTTTGCTTATTTGCATTTGACTGTGAAATTTTCAGAATATAGTATGATATATTTGCACATATAATTAGAAGACAATGTCATCTATGTTTGGCTTGATTTCAGTCATCTTGCTTAATATTTAGACTTCCTCCACTTTTTATCCTTTCAAAGAACCAGCTTTTGGTTTTGTTGATTTTTTTTGGTATTGTTTCTTTGGTTTCTATGTCCTTTATCTCCACTCTGATCTTTATTATTTCCTTCTACTTACATTGGGCTTTTCTCATTGCTCTCTTTCTATTTGAGTTGTAGGGTTAGGTAACTTATTGCCATTGTTTCTTGTTTTTTTGCAGTAGGCTTGTAGAGCTATGAACTTCCCTCTCAATACTGCTTTCACTGTGTCCAATAGATTTTGGATTGTTGTGTTTTCATTGTCATTTATTACCATGATGTTTTTATTTCTTCCTTGATCTCTGGTAACCCAGTTATTGTTCAATAGCATGCTATTTAGTCTCCACATGTTTGATTTTTTTTTGGAATTTTTTTAACTGTAGATGATTTCCAGTTTTATGTTGCTGTGATCTGAGAAGATGCTTGATATGATTTCTATCTTCTTGAATTTTAAGAGACTTTGCCTATGGTATATCTTTGAAAATGACCCATGTGTACTTGAGAAGAATGTATATTCTGTGGTTTTGGGTGAAATATTCTGAAGATGTCAATTAATTCCCTCTGGTCTAAATTTAACCCATTTACAATTAGTTATTATAGATAGGTACTTATTTGTCAGCATTTTTATTCTTTACCCCTGTGTTGTTCATTCTTCATTTCATATATATGTGAAGAAGGAACACAGGGGTAAAGAATATATATATATATATATATATATATATATATATATATATATGTGTGTGTGTGTGTGTGTATATATATATATATATATATATATATATATATAATTTTTTATTTATTTTTTTATAGCAGACCCTTTTGCATTTCTTGTATTGCTGGTGTGGTGGTGATAAAATTCCCTTAGTCTTTTTTTGTCTGTGAAGCTCTTGATTTCACATTCAGTTCTGATTGACAGCCTTGCTGGGTACAGTGTTCTTGGATTCAGACCCCTCCTTTGCATGACTGTATATTTCATTCCATTCACTTCTGGCCTGATGAGTTTCTATTGAGAAACCAGTTGCTAGTCTGATGGAGATTCCTTTGTATGTAACTTTCTGTCTTTCTCTGCATGCTTTTAAGATAATCTGTCATTGATGTTTGCCAATTTAATTATAAAGTGCCTTGGCATTGGTCTTTGGGGTTCATTTTGCTTAGGACTCTGTGGGCTTCTTGTATTTGTGTGGTTTTTTTCTTCCCTATATCAGGAAAGTTTTCTGTCATTATTCCTTCAAAAATGTTTTATATTTTTTGCTCAGATTCCTCTCCTTCTGGGACCCCTATTATGCAGATGTTTTGTTTTGTGTTGTCCCAAAATTCACTTAGGCTCTCCTACTGCTTTTTAATTTTTTTTCTAAAAGAAGTTCTACTTGAGTAAATTTTTCCTCAAAGATGCTCCATCTTGTCTTCTAGCTCACTGATGCAGTCCTCTGCTTCTAGTCTACTCTCGAGGCTTTCTATTGAGTTCTTTACAGCAGTGATGTAATTTTTCATTTATTTTTGGTTCTTCATTTCCTCTTGGTTCTTATTCATATTGTTGAATTTGTCATCCATTCTTTTCAGCCACCTTATGACCATTTATGTGAATTCTTTCATTGACAGGTTGCTTGCCTCTATTTTGCTTACTTCCATTTCAGGTGATCCCTGCTTTTCTTTCATATGCAGGCTATTTCTTTGTCTCCCCATGATCTTTCTTCTTCAGATGTCTGGTTATGTAGTTCTCTCTCTCTCTCTCTCTCCTGTATTGATTTAAAGGCACAAAATGCAAAACAATCAGGTACAACACACAAGACACTGCACATAAATGTATTATGATATTAATAACCCCCAATAAAGGTGATACCAGAGAAAGGCAAATTAAGAGGATAGGAGAGAAATAAGAGGAAAAGGTAAAAAAATACTGTCAAAATGTAATTGGGAAAAGGAAAAAAAAAGTAAGAGAGAAAAGAAAAAGACTAAGAAAGAGAATGGGAACAAACTATATATATGGGGAGAAAACTCCAAGAGAACAGCCACTAATTCCAGAAATTGCCAGCAACAAAGTACCTGGAGATTAATATAAACTACAAATAACAACTAATACAAAGCAAGGTGAGGGAAACAGAAGCAAAAAAAAAAAAAAAAAAAAAAAAAGCAAACAAAAAAATAAGTAAGCAAAAAATCTCACAAAAAAGCATAAAGAATCAATATTATCAACATTCAAGCAAACAGCAACATAAAAAGAGAGAAAAATAAATTTTTTTGATAATTAAGACAGAGAAGAGAGAATGGTGTGTATGATTTTGGAGCAGGGGATTGGAAATTAGATATATAAGTAGGGTGAAATTTTAACAGGGGGTAAACAGAAAGAATAAGGAAAATCTAAAGCAGGAAAAGAGTCAGAGAAACAGGACACCAAAAAGGGAAAATCTAGGAAGAGAGTGATGGCATAAAGGTAGAGCTGAGACAGAGTAAAACGATGCTAAAGGAAAGATGAAAATAGTATGTAGAACACTAATCCCAAAGAGAAGATAAAATGACACTTTAAAAAAAGGTAAAATAGTAGTAGTAATAATACTGATTGAAAATAAAAAATGTAAAAAAAAGTAAAATCAAATGAGGAAAAAAATAATAGTTTCTTAAGTAAAAGATGAAAAAAATAAAAAATCAGAAATTTAAAAAATTAAAATTAAAAGAATGTGCAGTATTGGATTTCATTCACTTCCTTTATTGTTCTGTTTGGCACATCTGTTTCACAGTCAGGACAATATTGCAGATCCCTGCATTCCACTGCTCCTCAGTATTGTAAGCCAGTCCTGATTTTTCATCAGGCGGTGTCTTAATTTCTCATATTCCTTTATTTTTATTACACAATAGTCTCTTTTTGATAAAGCTCCTGGGTGGCAGTGTTTCCGAATTGACTTCTGGGTCACTGGCCTGTGTTTAGATCCTTCTTTCCCTGTAACACTCAATACCAGTTTGTGGGAGTGGGCTGCCTCAGAGCTGGCTCTCTGAAGGTCACTCTCCACTTTGATCCCTGGGTTCCAGAAAAACAACTTCCCCCTGCATTCTCGAAGGGTGTCCCTACCTGAGTGATCCTATGTATTGGGCTTAGTAATCAGAAACAAGGATTTGAAGAGGAAAAAGCCCAAGTGTGCCAATAACAGGGCTGGAGGCAAGTCTGCGCAGTTCCCCTTAACCCCTTGGGTCTAAGCAGCTGGCACACTTTTAAGATTTGTAGGCTGTCCTTTTGCGTCAGAACAAAATTGGTTGCTTTTTAGAGATCCTTTCTGTTAGCATCTCTGAGGACCCCCTTCCTCATTTATGGATCATGCCAGCCCCAACAGCCACAGATTTTTCTAGGCACAGACTCCCCCTAGTCCTCCAGCTCCTGCAGTACACATGTTTCTCTCTCCCACTGGGACCAGAGACCTCACCTTATCCCAGGCTTCTGATAACATCCACTTTTTCCTTCAAGATGTCTTGGTCTCCGTGTCTGAGCCTGTAGCTCTGGGAGGGGCCCAGCAGCAGTGGGGGCTGTCTGGTCAGGGGAACCCCAGCCAGCAGTTCCCCACCTTCTCCTGGAGTATAGCTGTCTCTTAACTGGCCAACAAACACTCCCCATGCGACCCTCTGCTGTTCTTTCTTTCTGCTCTGGAACACGGCTTGGGTCCTATCTGTCTATTCAGCTGCCATTTTTTTTCTTTACAGATTTCTTCCACTTATTAATAGAATTTTCAATTTCTCTGATTTGAAATGGAAAGAAGAAATAGCTCTTATGTTTATTAATATGCTCTAATTTTTCCTTTTATCTTGTCCACTAATTTCTATTTTATTATTATATACTACATAATTTTGTTTTTGTAAAATTTGTCTTTTATTTGGTTTATATAATTTATTGCTCATTTATTCTAGGTTAATAGTAAAATCATTTCAAATATATTAACATGCTTTGGCCAAATCTTGTAATTTCAGTTTATGGTGTTCTCCTCATTTCTGGAAAGACTATAATTAATTCACCGTTTAATTGTATATTGAGAACATTAGCATATAGTCCTTTACCTCTTCAGCCTATGAGAAGTTATTTCTTTGTAAGTTTTAATTGCTTTTTCTGTTGTATTTCTTTAATGTCTTCATCAGGAATAGTAACTGTCTATTTCTTATATCTCTATTTTTCACATATTTATCACTATATTCCTTTATTATCTTTATTATTTTGTATTTTATGTAAGCTTCTAAAGCTTGTATCTCACATCATTTTTAATTCTAGGCATGATGAAATTTTAATTTTCTAATTGTAATTTGAGTTTATATGTTTTCTGGAATTAATTTAACTATGTGTTTACCTTCCCTTATCATAATTTGCTTCATTAATGTCTGAGCTTTCTTCTATTGTTTCATAAATTTATTTTACTAGCAATTGCATTATATGAGTAAAGCCTATTTACTTTTTATAACAGATATAAAAATAAAACTATATTAGGTAAGGTGGTTTTACCCTATCCACAAGTGACAGATATTAGAGTGCAGACTATTTAGAAGTATCATATGCAGGCATGATTTCTGTAGATCAGCTGGATCATTTTCTTGAGGAGAGATGCAGAGCAATATTCTTTCTATTTCAATAAAATCTCTGAACAGCATCTAATGGTTCTAAATCATATTTAATTATCATCATATCTGAAAGGCTCTAAGATTGTGAAAAAGGCTGAGGAACACATGAGGTCTTTCATGCTAATTATATTGTAAAGGTTGGTAGAAAAGAAATCGTGGTTATTTGGCTTGGGAATTCAAATAATATAGATTCCCTAGATAAGTCATTTCCTTTGTGATTGACTGTTTCTATTAAAATGTAAAAGTGCTAATGCAATGAACAATTTCAGAAGCAGCACTCAACAATATTTTATTTATTCAAAATACATTTTTATCATAATATATTCAAAATATAGTTAAAAGGCCCTAGCTAGTTTGGCTCATGGGTAGTGTTGACCTGTGGACTGAAGGGTCTCTCTCGGGTTCAATTCCAAACAAGGGCACATGCCTGGGTTGTGGGCTCATTCCCAAGTGGTGGGTGTGCACCAAAGTTCATCAATGATTCACTCTCATCATTGATGTTTCTACCTCCCCTTCTTCCTTCCTGTCTGAAATCAATAAAAAAATATTTAATATATGTAATCAATTATATATATATATATATATATATATATATATATATATATATTTGGAAAAATTCTAGCTCAGTAAATGTAGATACAATTTACCCACATATAAGATTTTTTTTTTTTACTTAAGAGTACCTGTTAATTAACTGTGAAGACAAATTTTCTTTTTGATTTACAAGAAATTTCTTGCCGAGGTCGGTTTGGCTCAGTAGTAGAGCGTTGGTCTGCGGACTGAAAGGTCCCGGGTTCGATTCCGGCCAAGGGCATGTACATTGGTTGCGGGTACATCCCCAGTAGGGGGTGTACAAGAGGCAGCTGGTTGATGTTTCTCTCTTATTGACGTTTCTGGCTCTCTATCTCTCTTCCTTCCTCTCTGTAAAATATCAATAAAATATATTTAAAAGAAAAGAAATTTCTTTGTGACCTCTTTGTTCTTCATAAAATACAAAGTATATTGGATGACTTAAGAACAAAATGACTCCCTTATTATCTCTCTACTTTAATCAGTACACACATATCTTTGTGGAAAACCACCAAATAGACCTCATTATTTAGTGGATCTCACTACTATTTTTTATTCTAGTCAAATTAGTAGCATTCAGACAAAGATAAAATAAATTTGGTATCATGTATTTGTTTCCAAGGCAATATGACAGGTCACTCCTTGAATTCTACATAGAAGATAGCTAATAATAATAAATTATTATTAAGATGCACTCAATGATGTTCCACACCAGCAACTCTATTTCTAAAGAGGACAGAGTCACATTTGTAGCTTTTAATACAGTCTAACTTCCTTTTAATGGTGGCAGATTCCCATGAGTTGGCTGCTGAGATAGCAGAATTTAGTTTGTTCAACTTAATCATAGTCACATTGGGCAATGGCAGAGGGAAAAAGGAGTCTGTTCTACTTTAGTTAGGAATCAGAGTAAAATATTCAAGCAAGAAGATATCCGTAATCAGTTACAACTTCAAATACTAAGGCTTTCACCCAGCGATTAAGGCATAGCCTTAGATTTCTAGGTATTTAGACTTTATGGAAAATAACTTATAGTTTTCAAATAAGTAAATGAAATGCCTAATTAGAAAGCAAATGAACAAATAACAATGATACACAAATGTTTCATTTAATTTGGAATGAATATATATTCTCTTTTACACTCAAACATTTCTGAACTGAATATTTATATGGCACATTTGTATTTCTAGAATCATGCAAATAAATTTTCCATGATCTATTCTTTTATGAATATACTTGTCATAAGCAGAATTTTTCTAAGTCACTTATTTAGATGAAATCCACACAGAAAAATAAGGTATCTTATAAATATATATATATATATATATATATATATATATATATATATAGTTTAAGAAATAGTCAAAATACTTTCCTGGAAAAATCTAAAATGCGTTCCTACTAAACCAAACCTTATTTTAAAATTTTAATATATTTTGCCAGACCAGGTGTGGCTCAGTGGCTGAACATGGAGTCAGGAACCAAGAGGTCACCAGTTTGATTCCCGGTCATGGCATATGCCCAAGTTGCCTGTGGATCCCTAGTGGGGAATGTGCAGGTGGCAGGTGATCGATGATTCCCTCTCATCATTGATGTTTCCATCTTTCTCTCCCTCTCCCTTCCTCTCTAAAATCAATAAAAATGTATATCCGTATATTTGTATATTTTTATTTTTGAAGAAATGTTATGTTTTCAACTGAACAAAGCCTCTCCTCCAGTGTCTCATTCACTTATTTATATATTCATTCCAGTGACTAAATAAGCATTTGAGTCCCTACCATAAAGTGTTCAGCAGGTACTGTGCTAACTGCTGGAGAAATGAAGATTAATTTGATAGGCTCTCAATCATAAAAGAGCTCACAGTGGGATTAAGAAGGCAGGCAGATGAACAGATAATTATAATTCATTCTATTAAATGCAACGGTTAAAAAATTGACTACAAAAAAGAATGAAGGTCATGTCCAAAGAATTTTACAAATCTCCAAATTCTTGAGTAACTTTATAGTATATTACTTCTCTTATAAAATGCAATAATAAATAAAGTTCAGTTCTGTGTTAAATCTAGAATCTTTACCAAATTTATAAATATGACAATGTTTGTATAGGCTTCTGTATTTCTCCTGAATAATATTGCCATTAAAACTTTTTATTGTCTATTCAAACTCCACCATTTTTTCTCACTTGAATAATATTTTTGCACTGGATTCAGCATTCACTAAAACTGCTTCCATTGGTAGCTTCATTCATGTCACAGTTGTAAGCCACTGCCAAATTTAAATTTCCCTCTTTAATTTGTTTAACTTGAATATTATGATCACAATTATCTCTTCATGTACATAGACCACAAACAGTTGGCATACTGAGTTTCACTTACTGTTGCTCACTTTATTAGTATTATTGATAATAAGATAAGCAAAAAAAAAATGTCATTGAATATCCCTAAGTTTCGTAACTGGCCAAGTAACTGGTTCCCATCAGAAGCCACCCAGAAAAATGGAAAATGTAGGCTCATGTATTAACTTTCAAAACTTCAAAAGCTAAAGCCAGAAATTACACTAGTGAAATGTTTCTGTTATAACACAGATTTTAGGATCAGAGCACCTTAACAATCTAACCCCAACTTCAAAATTATTTGCTATATAATCTCAGGCACATAACTTTATTTAATTCTCCGTTTCCTCATTATATAATAGACAATGAGTAATATCCAACAAAATAGAGTTGTTTTAAAGATTTAATCCAAATATTTTTATAAGATGTTTAGCATGTAGAACAGTAAGTAGCATAAAATTATTCCTCGGCAAATGAACAACCAAGCATCCACTGATGGTGCAGTTTGGCAGTTTCTTTTTTTTTAAATGTATTTTATTGATATTTTACAGAGAGGAAGGGAGAGAGATAGAGAGCTAGAAACGTCAATGAGAGAGAAACATCGACCAGCCGCCTCCTTCACACCCCCCACTGGGGATGTGCCTGCAACCAAGTTACATGCCCTTGACTAGAATCGAACCCGGGACCCTTCAGTCTCCAGACCGACGCTCTACCATTGAGCCAAACCGGTTTCGGCTTGGCAGTTTCTTATAATGTTCTTGGGTATTTAATCAAGAGCAATAAAAATATGTGTATGCACAAAGACTTAAATAAAAGGAGGAAGAAAACAAAGGTAAATGATAGATGATAGGTAGATAGATAGATAGATAGATAGATAGATAGATAGATATAGATATAGATAGATGATAGATAGACACAAACATATTCATAAGAAAATAAGGAGGAAATACTCATGACAAAGTCTACCCAAGCTGGTTTGACTCAGTGAACAGAGCAACAGCTTGAAGATTGAAGGGTCCCAGGTTTGATTTCAGTCAAGAGCATATACTCAATCCCCAGTAGGGGGATCTCATCATTGATATTTCAAACTCTCTCTCCCTCTCCCTTACTCGCTGAAATCAATAAAATATATTTTTAAAGACTCAGTTTCTATAACTGGCCACATGGTCCTAGCTGGTATACATAGCTATCTTCTTCCACTTGCCACTCTTCATTCCCTTTGCCTTCAACAAGAACTTCAACTGGCCATGGTTCTTTACCCAGTGGAGTGACCTAAACCATCATTCCTGAAGAGTCTAACCATTAGTAATACTGTCTGGAATAAAACATCAACACACAGTTCAAAAAGACCTATAGATAAAATTATAAGAAACATGTGCTCAGAGATAAAATGAAAAATTCTAAAAGGAAACAAGCCATATGAATTAAGGTAAACAGAAAAAGACATAACAGAATAAGACCTATAAAGATTTCACAGAAGTTATTATTAAATATTATAAACAAAATCATTTTGGTGAATATATCATAGGTGGAAAAAGCCTTGAAAACATTGACAAGAAATAGGTTATTATAATATTTACTAATAATAGTTTTTAAAAGAATAAAAGAGAATTTCTAGAACTGAAAAAGTTAATTGCTGAAATAAAATATCAACAAGCTGATCAAATATTAGATTAGACACATCTGAAAATATAATAAATTGGAAAATAGAACAGAAAAAATTACTTAAATGGATTTCAAAGAAACAAAGAGGTTAAAAGGGTATTATGAAAGAAAATGTAAGGGATGTAGATAAATGAATAAGGTCCAATATGTATATTAATAGGAGAAGCAAGAGAGTCTAGAAAGAGTTGGGTAGAAGCAATATAGTGAGAGCTAAATGTTGAATAATGTTTAAACTACATACCACAGAACAAGAGTAATAAATGACAAGAGAGAAAATGAAATATTACTTTCAAAGTTTTGAGGAAAATAAACTATAAAACAATAATTTGTATATGCAACTAAACAATGAAACAATAATTAGGATCAAATAGAAAACACTTTACAGACAAAGAATAAAATGATTATGATTCATAAAGTATCACTAAAAGAGCTATTAAAAGATGTACTTTATATAAATGAAAACTGAATAAAGAAAAATTAACATGCAAGAAGCAATGGTGTTCAAATAAATTAACAAATGTTAGTATGCATTGACTGTAAAAAATAATAATGATACAGACTACATATAAATAGTTAATAATATTCTAGGCCATAAATTTGCATTATTTTTGCACATAGCTGAACAAGTAGATAGTGATAATTTCTACATGGCATGTTTTAGTAAATCATCAAGGTCTCTCATAACCAAAAGTAATTTGCTCTGGGGCTCTTACTGGTCCTGGCCTCTCTTAGTTTCCCTAAACCCCTATAGTATTTCTCTTTCATCGCATTTATGTAGAATTCTCATCATGCCAATACAAGGTACATTGTATTAAAACTTTCAAAAGTTAATGACAAAAAAAGAATTCTCAAGGTTGTCAGAGAAAGGTAGACAGTAACATATAAAGGAAATCCCATTGGATTTCTAGGAAGAAATGTTATAATCTAGGAAAGAGTGGAATCAAATATCGAAACTACTAAAAGAGAGAAATTACCAGCCAAAAACAATACATCCAGAAAAGTTATCTTCAAAAATGAAGTATAAATAAGGAGTTTTTCCAGACATACAGAACCTGAGAAAATTTAACACCAGCAACCTCTATTACAGGAAATACTCAAGACGGTTATTCTACCTGAAACAAAGAACAAAAGGACACAAAACAATTAGTAACATCACCAACAGGCAGACAAAGTAAGATATTAAAACCCTTTCTCAGAATAAAGTGCTATATACTTACATATCACAAAAAGGTTGAAAAAGTAAAGAAATTTAAAAAGAGAGAGGAAGAAGACAAGAGCTACTGCAATTCAGAAATGAAGCCACAGCATAAATAAGGATAATTTGAGATAACAAAAACATAAAAAGGGAGAGGGTAAAGGTCTGAATTTGCAAAGGAGGGTCTAGATATGATGCATTTGAAAGAAAAAAAATGACTACTGTATATATGAAACTTTCTTTTGCATAAAACCTAATGATACACACACACACACACACACACACACACACACACACACACACACACTGAGACACATAACTTGAAAAAAGAGGGAACAGAAAATTTTTTTAAAATATCACCAAATTAAAACAACAGACAGAAACACAAGGGAAAAAAATGATGGAAACACAGAGTCACTAGAAGACAAAAGATATATGGTTATAGGAAATCCTCATACACCAATAATAACTCTAAATGTAAATGGACTGAGCTCACCAATAAAAAGGCACAGAGTAAAGGATTGGATCTAAAACCAAAACTAGGCATACTCTGCCTTAAGGAGACACAGGAAGAAGCAATCCTCATTATAAAAAGCCTTGCCATTTATTACCCACAAAAAAGAAGATGCTGCCTGGATGGTGTGGCCCAGTGGTTGAGCATTGACCATGTAGGCAGAGGACACCAGTTCAAATCCTGGTAAGTGTACATGCCTGTGTTTAGGGCTTGATCCCCATTAGGGAGCATACAAGAAGCAGCTGATTTGTTTCTTGCTCATCAATGTTTCTGTCTCTTCCTTCCCCTTCCTCTCTCTGAAATCAATAAAAGCATTTTTTTAAAAGATGCTTGGCATAAAAATAATATTTTCTTTTGCTAATAACTGTCTTTCTGCAACCTCCTGCCTATTAAAAACCTTCCATTTTGTATAGTCCCTTGAAGGGTCTTTTTACTTGATAGACAGGATGCTGCCCAATTCATAAATTGCTTAACAAATCCAATTAGATTTTCAAATTTACTCAAGTTAAAAACAATTTTTTGAAACATCCCCCAAGCTAGCACTTCCAAGTGCTCTCTGGCCACAGCTGAGAGGCACTGAAGCCATTTCATGGTCTCTTGTAGTGCCACAACCCAGATCAAGATCTTTCTTTTTTTAAGAAAAATATGTTTTTATTGATTTTTAGAGAGAGAGGAAGGCAGAGGGATAAAAATATTGATGAGAGAGGAACATCATCAATCAGCTACCTCCTCCATGACACATGGCCCTTACTGGGGGCCATGTGTCATGGAGGAGCCTGCAACCTAGGTAGGTGCTCTTGACTGGAATTGAACCTGGGACCCTTCAATCTGCAGGCCAAGACTCTATCCACTGAGCCAAACCAACTGGGCCCCAAGATCATTCTATTACCTGATGCACAGGTGGGTGAAATTCCTCTCAGATCCCTTGTCTATGTTAGTGGATCTCACAACTTCTATAGAAGCACTTTTTTTGCTTGGATGAATGCCAGATTTTAATTGTTAAAAGGGGAGGACAAAAAAATGGGACCTCTTGTGCCACCATGATGTTGACCTCCTACAATTAACTATCATTAATAATTATTGGTAGTAGTACAATTAACTCCAAATATGTCTTCTTAATTCTCATCTCAATCCTTCGCTGAGAATCTTCCACTCCTGTCCTATCTCACCATCTCCATCCATGACTCTCAAATGTCACCATTTGCCACTACCCCTGCCCAATTTATTTTGCTTTAGTATCCCTTAACTTATGTTTGTTACTCAAAATTCTTAAACACATTTCCACCTTTTGGTCTCTTATTATGATCGCTCCTCTCTTTGTCTGGCATATCCTACCTGAAACATAAACATAGCTTTCTCATTCACTTCGCTTCTGCTCAACTGCAACTTTTTCAGAAAGGCATATTCTTTTAAAAATATATATATTTTTATTAATTTCAGAGAAGGGAGAGGGAGACAGAGAAACATCGATGATGAGAAAGAATCATTGATTGCTGCTTCATGCATGGCCCACACTGGGGATTGAGCCCACAACCCGGACATGTGCCCTGACCAGAAATTGAACCACTGAGCTACACCTGCTGGGAAGGAAGGCATATTTTAACCTAACATATACCAGATTTTTCTACCCACTCCAGCCGCCCAGCATGCCTTAGCTCCCTTTGTTTTAATTACCTTCTGTTTACTCCACTGGTGCTGGAGGGATTCCTGCCCTAAAGTTATAGGAATGTCTGGACAGAGAACACCAGATACTGGAGGGAAGAAAAAAACAAAACAGCAGTTTATATTTTTAAATATATTTTATTGATTTTTTTATAGAGTGAAAGGGAGAGGGATAGAGAGTTAGAAACATTGATGAGAGAGAAACATCTATCAGCTTCCTCCTGCACACCCCCAACTGGAGATGTGCCCGCAACCAAGATACATGCCCTTGACTGGAATCGAACCAAGGACCCTTAGGTCCCCAGGCCAATGCTCTATCCACTGAGCCAAACCAGCTAGGTCAAAACAGTAGTTTATTAATCACATATACTAAAAGCTCCAGATAAGAGAACACCACACACTGTTCAGTGTCACATGGAGGTTGTGCTAGGAACAGAATGAATGACCAGGGACTGTGGGAGACAAATTTTTATTGCTAAGAGGACAGGATCCTAGTGGGGACATGCCATTGGCTTGTTTGAATAGTTCTGTGGACTGGCAGGGAACTGAAACTCTCTTATAGTGATAAGCAATAACTTTTCCTGAACCCATTGATCAAGTTTATTGATTGGCTAGAGGACTTGATCTATGAGAACAGAATAAGGAGGAGAGATTGTGGTTAGGTCATGGAGATTCTCACAATTTCACCAGATGTCAAGACAGCATATAATATTGAGCCTCGATTTTAGATATTACACCCCACCTCACTGTTTTACTTTTTTACCATAGCCCTTACTTGTCACTATCTATATTGTTTAATAGAAAACAAAGAAAAAATCTCCAGTATCTATATATACATGTCAGTGTGCGTGTGTGTGTATGTGTGTGTGTCTTCTATTGTGATGGGTAATTTTATGTGTCAACTTGACTGCACCACAGGATGTACAGATACTAGTTAAACATTATTATGATTATTCTAGATTTGCCTGTGAGGTTATTTCTGGAGGAGATTAACATTTGAATTGATAGACTGAGTAAAGAAAATTACCTATTCCAATATGGTGGGCATCACCAAATTTGTTAAAGAACTCAATTATTCAAAAAGTTAGTATAAGAGAGAATTTGCTTTATGGCTACTTCTTTGAACTTGAACATGGGTCATCTCTCACCTTTGGACTCAGACTGAAAGTTATATCATAAACTACTCTGGTTCTTATACAATTTATCCTTCACTATCTTATTCAGTTACAGCCAGTATAACATATTACCACAAATAAACGGAAGTGCATATGTAATATGTAGATAATTTTATATATAATATATAAATAAACATAATTATTTCACCCCCTCAGTGATATATATATATATATATATATATATATATATATATATATACACATAAAGAATCTATACTAATAAAAGGGTAATATACAAATGGTCATGACAACTTCACAGTAATGACCAAGCAGCAGGCTGTGTGGGGCAAGGCCAGCAGGGGGTGTTAGTGAGGGATGACCAAACAGCTGAACAGCAGGCTGTGTGGAGTGACCAGGATGTCAAGGAGGGCAGTGAGGGGTAACCAGGCCAGCAGGGGGCATTTGGGGGAAACCAGGTCAGTAGAAGGGTCGGTTGGGGCTGACCATGCTGGCAGGGGGGAGGGTAGTGAAGGGCAACCAGGCCAGCAGGGAGTGTCAGTTGGGGGTGACCAGGGCAGCAAGAAGGGGCAGTTGGCGGCGATCAGGCCAACAGAGGGGGCATTTAGGGGCAATCAGGCTGGCAGGCAAGTGAGCAGTTAGAAGCCAGCGGTCCCAAATTGTGAGAAGGATTTCTGACTGCTGGTTAGGCCTGATCCCCCGAGGGGTCGTGGATTGCAGAAGGTGAGGTTGGACTGAGGGGTCCCCCCACCCTGCCTCGTATGAATTTCATGTGCCGGGCCTCTAGTATATTTATAATTTTGTATAGACAATATATAAATAAACACAATGAAAGCCATGAATTATTCATAGTAGGTAAGAATATATAGCAAATAAAATACTGTCTATATGCTACTGTAAATAATATTTATGAATTTTCTTATTAGAACTCTTATTGCCTTAATTAAAAACACTGCTTAAAATGTGGGATGAGGATAAGTCTATGTCATAATGTAAGATCTTTGGAAAAAAGAAGAAATATATATTATTATTAAGAAGGAATGTTGGCAAGTATCATTCTCAAAACAATCATCTTTAAGATAAGAAGAATTAATATATTTGTTGTTATTTACATTTGCAGGAATCAGTCATTATTCATTTTTAATATAGTACACATATCAATATCTACAGCTACACAGATATATTTTCAGATTCTACAATAATTGGAATCATAAAATTAGTAGTACACAGCTGCTTTAGTTCTCAGGCATATGTATTTCTGTCTTCATCAATCAGCTCTCTGCCAAGGACAAATGAATAGTTACACTTTATCCACATTGACCCAATGTTTAAAAGAAGGCTATTTAAATAATTTAATGTATAGTTTCACTACTTCAGGGCATACTTTGAGCTGGGTCCATAACTATGTTAGTACATTATTTTATGGAACTTTCCTCTGGGGCCATTCTCCCAATCACCCTGTTTTTAAAGAGAAGTTAGAAAGAATTTGGATGGTCTGTAGAGAATGGAATAAGCGCCAGTGTTATTCATGTCATCTGTTTTTATTCCAATTAGTTCAGCTGCTGAAAAAACAAAAGAATATGCAAATGAGACTTTGGAATATACAAAATTGAATGTGAGGAAAGCAATCTTCTGTTATTTTTGTTCTCCTAGAGATATATATTTTATACTGCTAAAACTATTTCAACTGAACAAAAAATTTTAATTAGTTTGTGCCATCACTATAATTTTTAATTATAGTGGATATATTTTGCATTACAGATATTTCTTAAACAGAAAATGATAATATATGCACATATGTATAAATAAATACATAGTTAGTTTTCATATAATCTTATATTTCTGACTCACTTATAAATTGCAAATGGAATTCAGATCAATGAAACACTTATGGAGAGAATGGGTTATATTTTTCTAAACTTGCACATATACACATTATTTTTTCTTGAAAATTCACTTCCTAAGTATAACATTGAAATATTATGTAACAAAATTAAAACATTTGCTGGGCCCTAGCCTGTTTTGCTCAGTGGATAGAGCATCAGCTAGTGGACTGAAAGATCCAGGATTCAATTCGGGTCAAGGGCAAATACCTTGGTTTCAGACTCTTCTGTGGCCTAGGTCCTGGTCAGGGCTACTGTAGAAGGCAACCAATCGATGTGTTTCTCTCACATCGATATTTCTCTCTGTCTTTCCATCTCTTCCCCTCTCTCTAAAAATCAATGGAAAAAATATCCTCCCATGAAGATTAAAAGAAAAAAGGAAAAAAATAAAAATATTTTTTAAAAAGAAAACATTTGTTGGAATTCACTGCTCATGTAAGACTCTGCCTTTGTCTTATGTTGTGATTTTTCTACTTGACACAAATAACTCATAATCAACCATTTTCAAGCCTGTGATTTGGGGAAATAAGGTATCATTAAATAGAGGAAATAGCTACAAAGAGATTGAAAGCAAAAGTTTCTTAAACTGCCGTTCTTTTTTTTTTTTTTTTTTTTTGTCTCATTGAGCTTATTTTATATAGTTTCCTTAGACTATATTCTTTTTCAACAATTTCCTCATTACTTGTGTTTAATCTATTTTGTAATTCCTCCATTGTCGTTCTAAATTAAATGTTTTTTTTAAATTTCCAACCATTCTTTTTGTTCTCCTTTCAAATGTACTTTAAAATGTGTGTTTTACTCAGATTTCTGTTTTTATAATATCAGTAACCTTCTTCATATTTTTAAACATTAACATTAAATATCCACGTTTTATGTTCTGTTCCCTATAACTTTATGATCTAAATTAACTATGGTTCTAGTATCCAATTTCATTATTTTACTAATTTTCATTCATGATGTAGGGTTTCCTTATATAGTTTTTGAGTTTTGATTTTTAATTTCTGTTATTTAGAACTTTATGGCAGTTTATTGTGACAGCTCCTCCCCAGAAAGGATGTGGTTGTCAGTGCTTTGGCATATTAGAATACTTTCATTATTTAATTTAGAATTTTGTTTGTTTGTTTCTGGCTACATAAATAGTGTGAATTAAAATCCAATGTTCACCTTTTTGTGGCTGAATAGTATTCTATAATATATATATATATATATATATGCACTATTTTTTTCTTTATCTATTCTTATATAGATTGATACTTAGGCTGTTTCCATTTCTTGGCTGTTGTAAATAATTCTGCAATGATCATAAGAATGTGTATATTATTGTTTTTGCCTTTTGGGATATATATCCATAAATGGATATAATCTAGATCATAAATGGAATAGCTAGATCATATGGTAATTCTATTCTTAATTTTTTTAAAGAAATCTCCATACTGTTTTTAATAGTGGTTATACTAATTTACAATTACATCAACAGTGTACAAGTGTTCCCTTTTCTTCAAATTTTTTCCAATACTTCTTGTCATTTTTATGATAGCCAGTCTAATGGGTGTGAAGTGACATCTCAATGTTGTCTTGATTTGCATTTCCCAAATAATTAGTGATGTTTAACATCTTTTCATGTGGATGTTGGTTATCTGTGTATCTTCCTTGAAAAAAAAAACGTCTGTTCAGAATATCTGCCCATTTCTTAATCAAGCTGTTTTATTGTTGTTGTTTTTATTCTTGAGTTTGTTATATACTTAAACTTGAGGGTATTGTGCTAAGTGCAACAAATCAGACAGAAAAGAAAAGAAGCCATATGATTTTCATGTGTGGAATTTAAAACAAAACCAAAAAAACAACAAAAAGAACAAATAAAAACAAACTTATAGAGACAGACAACAGATTGGTGGTTACCATAGGGGGAGGAGAGTGGAGAAAGAAGCAATTGGGTCAATGAGCTCAATTGTAATAGTGATGGATGAAAATAAGACTTTTGGTGGTGAGCATAATGTAGTAAATGCAGATGTTGCACATCTGAAACATCCTATCTAATAAAAAAGTGATATGCAAATTAATTATCACTACTGCTGTACTCACAAATTATGTCCATCAGCCATGCCCACCAGCCAATCAGAGTGAGTATGCAAATTAATCACAACCAAGATGGCTTCAGCTACAGAGAGCAGGAGGGAGGCTTGGTTTCCCTCAAAATGGAGGAAGCCAAGTTTTCCACACAACCTGGCAGGCCCAGGCCTCCATTCAAGGTACAAAGTTTAAATTATACAAGGTAAATAAATTTCAACAAAAATGGTGGCAGCCACTGAGCTGGAAGAGCAGGAGGCTAGGGTTGCTCCAAGTGATGGAGAAAGCCAAGCTTCTGCAGCCCTGTCCAGCTCAAGCCTTCACTCCAGGCTACAAAGTTTCAATGGTAGAATATAAATTCTAGTTACCATGGCCTCTGCTTGGGTTGCCAGGGGGCGTGGCTGGACTGCAAACCACAACAGGCCCCTTGCTCAGGCCTCCCCATGCCACAAGAGAACCCCCACCCTGATTGGGGACACCCTTCAGGGCAAACCAGCTAGCCCCCACAGATCACCAGGCCTTTATCCTATCTAATAAAAAAGTAATATGCACATTGACCATCACTCCAACACACAAGATGGCTGCCCCCATGTGGTCAAAGATCTTGCCCTCATGTGGACACAAGATGGGCACCACAAGATGGCCAGCAGGGGAGGGCAGTTGGGAGGGACCAGGCGTGCAAGGGAAGGCAATTGGAGGTGATCAAGCCTACAGGGAAGAGCAGTTAGGGGTGACCCGGCCGGCAGGGGAGGGAAGTTGAGGGCAAACAGGCTGGCAGGGAGACAGTTAGACATCAATCAGGCTGGCATAGGAATGGTTAGTGGGGGATTAGGCTGGTAGGTAGAAGTGGTTAGGGGAAATCAGGAAGGCAGGCAGGTGAGCAATTGGGAGCTAGCAGTCCTGTATTGTGAGTGGGATGTCTGACTGCCTATTTAGACCTGATTGGGCCTAAAGGAGCAGTTGGGGCACCCCTCGAAAGGTCCCAGATTGGAGAGGGTGTAGGCTGGGCTGAGAGACAATGCCCCCCCCCCCAGTGCACAAATTTCATGCACTGGGCCTCTAGTATAATATAAACCAATGTTATCTCAATAGACATAAAAATACCTGTCAGGAGGGTGGTAGTTATGTGGCGGAGTGTAGAGGGTGAAGGGATTAAGCAAAAGAAAAATTTCATAAACACAGATAACAGTATGGTGATTATCAGAGGGAAATGGGGTGGAGAGAGATAGAAGAGAGTAAAGGGAGGATAAATGGTGATGGTAGGAGAATTGACTGGGGGTGTGAGCATAAAATATACATGCTTTATTATAGAATGGTAAACCTGAAACCTATGTAATTTCATAAACTATATCACCCCAATAAATTAAAAGATAAACTATAATCTTGAGTTTTCTAAAAAATAAAAATATTTTTATATGAGGATTTAGGATTTATTTCTTTTCTCCACCTTTCTACTAAAGACCAAGGTTCCTCTTTCTTTACCAAGTATCTGTCTCTCTGTCTCTCTCTGTCTCTCTCTCTCTCTCTCTCTCTCTCTCTCTCTCACACACACACACACACACACACACACACACACACACTTTTTTTTCTTTATAAAATTGTCACCTTTTATCACACCAGTTTCATTCAGGACTTTTTGACCTAGTAAAAGTAATAGGATTTGTGTTTTATCAAAATTCAAGTTATATTTGAAAAGGAATGAAAGAAATCCTAAAGGAAAACTCTGATTTCAGTGTTTGTTTACCAAGATACACTGAGTGGCCAGATTATTATAATCTCTGAACACATAATAATGTGGCCACTCAGTATATATATATATATATATATATATATATATATATATATATATATTAGAGACCCGGTGCATGAATTCGTGCATGGGTGGGGTTTGGGCAGCCTGACCAGGGGGAGGGGACATGGGCAGTTGACTGGCCTGCCTGCTGGTCAAACTCTTGATTGAGTGATCAATTTGCATATTAGCCTTTTATTATATAGGATATACACTGAGTGGCCAGATTATAATGCATTCAGAGATCATAATAATCTGGCCACTCAGTGTATATGCCTGCTTTCTCATTAAACCTGGCTTCTAAGTGCTTTACTTTCTTTCTCTATATAGCCATGTGTTACTTATTGACAGGAATACTTTGAGAAATATGTCATTAGGCAATTTCATCCTTTTGGGAACATCAGAGTGTAGTCACACAAACTTAGAAGGTCTATCCTATAACACGTCTATGCTCTATGATATAGCCTATTGCTCCCAGGCTACAAACCTGTACAGCATGTTACTATACTGAACTCTAAGGAATTATAATGCATTTGTGAGATTTTGTTTATCTAAACATCAAAATATACAATAAAAAACAAAATATACGAAACGGTACACTTGTATAGAGGGCACTTACCATGAATAAAGCTTGCAGGACTAAAAGTTGCTTTGGTTGAGTCAGTGAGTGAGTGGCACCTAGAATGTTATTTTACTCTATGGTAGATTTTATAAAAGCTTCACATTTAGGGTACATATTAGTATAATTGATTTTGAAATGATTTTCTTTCTTCAATAGTAAATTAACCTTAAACTGTGTAATAATTTTTACCTTATAAACTTTTTAATTTTTTAAACTTTCGACTCTTTTGAAGTAATATTTATATTAAAACACAAACACATTGTACAACTCTAAAAAAATATTCCTCCTTATTCTATAACACTTTTCTTTTTAAAATATGATATTTTACTTTATAGCTGTTTTTGTTAAAAACTAAGACACAAACATGTACACATTAGCCTAGATATACCTGGGGTGAGGATCATCAATATCACTGTCTTCAACTCCCACATTTTATTTCACTGGAAGCTCTTCAGATATAATACACTCATGGATCTCTCATCCTTATGATAACAATTCTTTCTTCTGAAATACTTCCTTCAGGAACATTATGGCTCTTCAGTAAAAATGCTAGTATATGAAGACTCAAAAAGGATTTCTTTTTATTTTGTAAGTTGTTGGTGATAAATTGAGATGAGCCTTCTGTTATTTAAATAGAAAAAGTATTTATATTAAAACTAGAAGCCTAGTGCATAGATTCATCCTCTGGTGGAGTCCATCAGCCTGGTCTACACCCTCTCTCAATCCAAGACCCCTCAGGGGTATGTCAGACTAGTGGTTTCAGCCTGATCCCGCAGGGATCACAAGGGACACACACCAGGCCTCCAGTATGCATGTAAGATCCTTGGTTAATATATTCCCACCTTCCCCCAAACCCCTTTCCCTCTCAGATTCATCAGTTTGTTCCATGTTTCCATGCCTGTGTGTTGAATATCTGCCCCTGGTAGTCAGTGCACATTATAGATAGCAGTCAAATGGTCCAATGTTTGCTTAGGCATATATATATATATATATATATATATATATATATATATATATATACATATATATATATTAGAGGCCAGGTGCATAAAATTCATGCACAGTGTGTGTCCCCTCAGTTCAGCCTGCGCCTTCTCCAATCCTGGATCCCTCTCACAATCCTGGACCATTGGCTCCTAATTGTTCACCTGCCCTGCCTGCCTGCCTGGTCACCCCTAACTTCCCCACCCCTGCCGGCCTGATTGCCCCTGACTGCCTGTGTGTGCTGTCTTGATTACCCCTTAACTGCCCCCCCCCCAGCATCCATGTCACCCCTAACTGCCCCTGCTGCCTTCCAGGTCACCCCAAACTTCCCTCTCCCTTTTGACCTCGTTGCTCCTAATTGCCCTCCCCCTGATGGTCTGGTCACCCCTAACTGCTTTCCCCACTGGTCTGATCAAACCCAAATACCACCCTCTGCCTACCTAGTCATCCCAAACTGCCCCCAGTGCCAGCTTGGTAGGCCCTCACAACCCCCCCACACCTGCATGGTTGCTCCATGCAGCCTGATTTTCAGTCATTTGGTTATCCCTCATTAACAACCCTGCTGGCCTGGTCACCCCACACAGTATGCTTGATCAGTCATTTGGTTATCCCTCACTAACTCCCCTGCCAACCTGGTTGCCCCATGCAGCCTACTCGTTCACTCATTTGATCATCCTTTGGGCTGCCCTGAGTGGCTGGGAAGCCAACATTAGAGGCTTGCCTGTGCCTTGAGCCAGCCCTGGGTGGCTGGGCAGCTGAGGGTACTAGGGGACTCCAGAGGTAGGTGTGCAGCACAGCCAAGCAGAGATGAGGGGACTGGGCACCGCCATCTTGTGGCTGTGGGCACTGCCATTTTTGAGGGCATGACAGTCAATTAGCATATTCTCTCCTTATTGGCTATGGGTGCCACCATCTTTGTAAGAGTGTGATGTCAATTAGCATGTTCCCTCTTATTAGATAGGATATATCCTTATATGTCAATTTATTTTTAACCCTGAGCTGAACACTGATTTGGTGCAATATGGAATTTATAGTACTCTTTCTAAATCAAAAACCTCCCTTGTGTTTACATTATGCCAATTGATAAAGAGTTCAAAGTACTTGACAAACATTTCTTTGCAAGCCGTAATGGATTTTAAAATTAAATTATGGAAGGGCATATCACATTGCACAAATGCATGCTTATTCAATATTCATTTATCCTTCTTGCCATTGCCTCTACTTTTTTTAACCTTTTCACCCTCATGTTTTAAATTTACCCACAGAATATTCCTCTGATGGATAAACAGTATATCTGGATTTTAATGTACCCAAGGTCATACAGTCTACAAATAGAAAAATTTAAGGCATAACACAATTCTTTTTATATCACTGAAACACATATTTTGTATAGTTTAGATGTATATCTTCAGAAGGTGGGGTGTCATGTATCTTGAAATACACAATGCAATATCTATCACATTTAAAGGAGAAGTTCTGTTCCCACCCTAGGGAAACTATCAAATGAAAAAATGGTGTTTATTTTTATCAAGCTGTTTGCTCTTTATACTATTTTTATGACAGCTAGAGATGACTTTCACCATAGATGTTATTAAAATGTCTATTTATAATAAATAGTTTTAGGTGTTCTTCCATTGACTTAGTTGTAGCTTTATTGAATTATCAGTTGAAAAAAACCTACCAGATTATGAAACAAATATTTAGATCACTATCTATTTATATATCTGTCCATTCACCCATTTATTTATCTATATAACTTATGTGTACTTTCTCCCAAATCTATCAAATTAAATAGCTTATATTCAACTTGTCAAAAGATCACTGTACTTCTTTTAAATGGAACTGCCTTGCCCTAGCCAGTTTGGCTCAGTGGATAGAGAGTTGGTTTGCAGACCAAAGGGTCCCAAATATGATTCTGGCCAAATGCCTGTACCTTGGCTGTAGGCTTCTCCCTGGCCCACAGCCAGGAGGTAACCAATTGATGTGTTTCTCACATCAATTTTTATCTCTTCTTCCTATCTCTCTTCCACTCTCTTTAAAAATCCATGGAAAGAGAGTGAAGCCAAGATGGCAGCATAGGTGAACACCTTAACTGCTACATCCCACAACAATTTCAAAACTATAGCTAAAAGATAGAATAGACATCATCCAGAACCACAGGAAAGCTGGCTGAGTGGAAATTCTACAAATAGAAGGAAAGATAAAAGTTCAGAGAGAATCATGGAAACTACAAAGGGCTGAGGTACAAAGACAAGCACACAGAGAGGAAGGGTGGCTGAGTGCTTGGCTGGCTTTCCCTGGCAGGAGGGGGAGGCTGGCTTTCTCTGGCAGGAGGGGGAAGGAAGCCCCTAACTGCACTGAACCCCAGTTCTGGCCAAAACTCCCTGGACCCAGGATCATATGGGGGGAATCTGGACTGTCAGGTAGAGAGAAAAGCACATGGAAACTCGAAGACTCAGGGAAGCCACAGTGGGCAGGGGCCTGAAGGTGCGCACCTCTGTGAGTGTGCACAGAGAAGACTGACTGCGGAGGTTGCTGCAGGCTTTTCCTTGTAGAAGAGAGTCAGAAGCTACTGACTGCACCAAACCCCAGTTCTGGAGAAGCCCCTGGGGACCCACACTCTTATTGGGGGAACCTGGATTGTCAGGCAGAAACTCAGGGAAGCCACGCAAGGCAGAGGTCTGCAGGCACGCACACAAGGGCAGGGCTGACAGGAAGCCAAAACTGTCTGCTCAGCCCTGATACTCTGCCCCATACAAGCTGAGATCAGAGGTGTTTTTTTTTTTTTGTTTTTGTTTTTTTTCAATTTTGCAAGTCTAGACCTTTAAGGCTGTCTCTAGCCTTAAAGGTCTCCCAGCGTAGACACAGCTGATACTCACAGCCAATTGGCCTGGAGGTCAATTCCTCCCAGATACCAACAACAATCAAGACTTAACTACAACAAGACTGTACAAACAGTCTACAAAGAGGTGCACCAAGACTGTCCACTTTAGGTAACTGGGGAGGCCGACCCCACTGGGTTTTATAGGAAACCTAGAACACAAAGACATCCTACAAACTCCGGGAAGCAGTGAAAAAGTGGAGGCAAAGAAACAGATTGCAAACAAAATAAATGGAGGAAAACAAACAACTGGATATAGAATTCAAAACCATGGTTATAAGGTTTTTCAAGAATTTTTTAGAAAAGGCCGATAAATTTAGCAAGACCCTCAAGGATATGAAAAAGGACCAACTAGAAATTAAACGTACATTGACTAAAATGGAAAAAAAAAATACAGAGATCCAACAGCAGATTAGAGGAAAGCAAGAATCAAGTCAAAGATTTGAAATACAAAAAAGCAAAAAACACACAACTGGAAAAGCAAAGAGAAAAAAGAATCCAAAAAGTTGGAGATAGTGTAAGAGGCCTCTGTGACAACTTCAAGCATATCAACATCAGAATTATGGGGGTACCAGAAAAAGAGAGAGAGAAAGATACTAAAAACCTATTTGAAGAAATAATGACTGAAATCTTCCTCCATCTGGTGAAAAAATAGACTTATAAGTCCAGGAAGTGCATAGAACCCCAAACAAAAGGAATCCAAAGAGGACCACACCAAGACACATCATTATTAAAATGCTAAGGGCAAAAGACAAAGAGAATATTAAAAGCAGAAAGAGAAAAGCAGTTAATTACCTACAAGGCAGCACCCATTAGATTGTCAGCTGATTTCTCAACAGAAACTATGTAGGCCAGATGGGAGTGGCAAGAAATATTCAAAGTGATGAATAGCTAGAACCTAAAACCAAGATTACTCTACCCATCAAAGTTATCATTCAGAATGGAAGGTCAGATAAACAGCTTCACAGATAAGAAAAGGCTAAGGGAGTTCATACCACGAAACCAGTATTATATGAAATACTGAAAGGTATTCTTTGATAAGAGCAAGAAGAAAAAAAGTAAAGATAAAAATTATGAACAACAAATACATATCTATCAACAAGTGAACCTAAAAATCAAGTGAATAAAAAAATCTGATGAACAGAATAAACTGGTGAATATAATAGAATCAGGGGCATAGAAATGGAGTCGATGGATAATTTTCAGGGGGAAAAGGGAATGGGGGTGCAGGAAGAGACTGGACAAAAATCATACACCTATAGATGAGGACAGTGGTGGGGAGGTAAGGGCAGAGCGTGAGGTGGGAACCAGGTGAAGGAGAACTATGGTGGGGGGAGAAACAATTGTAATAATCGGAACAAAAAGATTTAGTAAATTTAAAAAAATAAAAATCCATGGAAATATATCTCCGGTGAGGATTAACAACAACAACAAAAATGGAACTACCTTTTGACCCAGTGATTCCACTTCTGGAATTTACATGAAGAAAGTCAAAACACTAATTCAAAGAATATATGTATTCCTATAAGCATTTCACTGTTATTTATAATAGCCAAGATTTGGAAGCAGCCCAAGTCCTTATCAGTAAATGAGTGGATAAAAAAAAACAAAAAAACAACAAAAAAAGCTGTGATACAATGGAATACTACCCTGCTATAAAAAAGGAGGAAATCTTCCCTTCTGTGACAGCATGGATGGACCTGGGGAATATTTTGCTAGTGGAAATAAAACAGTCAGAGAAAGAAAAATATCACATGATCCAACTTAAACTGATAAATAAAATAGAAACAAAGGCATGGAAACATGGAATAGACTGACAAATCTCAGAGGGAAGGGGGAGAGAGGGCAGGAAGATATTAACCAAAAAACTTATATGCATTGTCCAAGGACACAAACAATAGGGTAGTAAAAGCCTGGGATGGGACAAGAACCAGTTGGAGAGGGATAAGGGGAGTAAAGAGAGGGAGACTCTCAAAAATAAAATTGAAAAAAACAATTGAAGTATAGAAGGTATATAATATCACATTATTTTCAAGTACATCACATTACTTACAAAATGATCACCACGTGCCGGAACCAGTTTGGCACAGTGGATAGAGCGTCGGCCTGCAGACTGAAAGGTCCCAGGTTTGATTCTGGTCAAGGGCATGTACCTTGGTTGTGGGCACATCCCCAGTGGGGGGTGTGCAAGAGGCAGCTGATCAATGATTCTCTCTCATTGATGTTTCTAACTCTCTGTCCTTCTCTCTTCCTCTCTGTAAAAAAACAATAAAATATATTTTAAAAATGATGACCATGATAAGTCTAGTAACCATCTATCACTGTACAAAGTCATTGCAATTTTATTTACTATACTCCCTATGCATTTTAGAATTTCCTATAAGCTATTTAAAAATCTCATGTTTAAGCTCCCTTTTAAACCAATTCAATGGAAATCTATGGGGTGGGTCTCATGCATCAGTTTTTTTTGTTTTGTTTGTTTGTTTGTTTGTTTGTTTGTTTGTTTGTTTGTTTTAAGGACCTTAGGTGAATTGAATGCCTAATCTATGTAGATGAAGAAAAGTGAGTCTTTGCCATACATTTTCCCTTCCTTTTATACTCTGATATTTTAAGTGTTAACAAAGAGATGTACAGCTTGGATTTAACCAAAGATTCTTAATCATTTTTTGGGCTATGGACCACTTTGACAATCTGGTGAATTCCTTGTATCCCTTGCAAGAATATTTTTAAATGTACTACTATAAAATAAAATATGTAGAATTGTAATGGGGAAAAAATACAGAGATCCAACAGCAGACTAGATGGACACAATTATGATGGACACAATTATCAAGATATTAAAATTTGTGATATGTATGACTAGCAAATTAAGTCACTTAAAAATATATGGCAATGCATCACTATCAAAACTTTGAAGTGATGGCCATCAGTGGTATTTTTCTGCAAACTGGCATAATTAATTAAAATTATATCCATATTTCTGTTACTGAGATTATCAAAGTTACTCTTAATAATTTGTTACACTGTTGTTGATCTTTATAATATGGGAGAAGGAAATGCAGAATTTTTGTTACATTGCAAAGAAAAAAGAAATGTAATTTGCTCCCACCCAAGTTTATTAACATTCTGAATTCTAGAAGAAGTCTGTAAACACCAAATAATAACCTGTGGTGAAAGGTGTTTATTTTGTTAAACTGAAAATGTGTCTCAATACTAGTAGATATTATCCAATATATCTTAGCACAGAAACTGGCATAATCTTTTAATTTAATTTGTAGTTGAGGATCTGGTACCAATGGTATATAGAAAAGTAACCAGTGGGAAAATATTTAAACTATGAAGCTTTATTCATAGAAGATAGATATTGTTAGAAAGTTATATTGGTTAGCCCTTAGTAACAATCCAGTGACATGAAAACATGAAGAAATTAAGAATTGGATGAGAAGTCAATTAGGGAGAAAAAAGGGAATTAAAAAGCCACTGAAAACAAACTTCCTGATTTACAATTTTTGTTTAGAACTGGGCCAAGTCAAAGTGTTTTTTTTTTCTTCTGGCTATTATGGCCTGATGTGTGGATACAGATTGGAACTAGGTACAAAAAGGTAGTTCAGGGATATATTCATTCCCCTATATCAGAGATCAGGAAAAGAAAAACATAGGTGATAAAAAAGAGGAAATAAATGGTTAAGTGTGTTAACATTTACATTAAGCCTCCAACTGTAATTATTTTGATTCACTTTTTACATTAAACTACTTTTAGATTACATTTTTATCAGAACTGTGAAGTAATAGGTGTAAATATTTTTGCATGCTTTAAATTGCAGCTCCTTCTTAAAAACTGTTTAATGTCTCCTCAATTATTATCTATCTATGGCTTGGGGATTAGGAGTAAAAATTTTTATGTCTGATTTAATAATTTACAAATAGGAGTTATAGGCTAGTAGATTAGGAACAATCATTGCTATTCCCTAAATCTACTTTTATTTGAGTCATTTACAAAGATATTACCAAATTAATTATATATTTCTATGCAAAAATGCATAAATTCGTTGTGTGTAAGCAGAAATAATATAGGCTACAATAATGTTGCTGATTGATTGATAGGGATGTAAAATATGAGGAACATGATAAATGGAAATTCCAGATAATCTGAGGGTTAGTTTGAGTATTTTTTGGATTGCCTATTTGAGAATCAACAATTTTTTTAACCTTTATTAGAAAATATTGCAGATGCCTGCTCTTTATTTCCCCCTTGCCCTCCCTTTTGACAAAAATCATATTGAAGATCAACCTTGTAAGTTGGTGTTTATTTCTTCTTCCTAGTCCTCTAAACTCGTGATTTTTCAGATGTAAAAAATAAACAAAATAAGAGCAAAAGGAAAATCTGACATGTGTTGATATTCTTTTACAGTCAACAATTGCATTTCATGACACTTTATTATCTTTATAGTGGAGAGGCTACACAAAATTCTAGAGCAATTGTATAGAAAAAAAATGGTAAATAAGTGTGAGAAATTGACTGTTTTTATTGAAAATGTAATAATTTTAAGAATGAAAATGTCTATATTTTTCATTACAGAGCACATTGCTATTTTAAAAAATATATATTTTATTGATTTTTTAAAGAGAAGAAGGAGAGGGATAGAGAGTTAGAAACATCAATGAGAGAGAATCATCAATCAGCTGCTTCTTGCAAACCCCCTACTGAGGATGTGCCTGCAACCAAGGTACATGCCCTTGACTGGAATCGAACCTGGGACCTTCAGTCCACAGACCGACTCTCTATCCATTGAGCCAAACCGGTTTCGGCACATTGCTAATTTTTTAGAGTTTTGTTTCAGGATAAGTTAAATAGCAGGTTATTTACTTCTATTAATAACTTCAAATGTTTCTTAGGATAATAAAATGCTTTTACTGCTACATATAGGTCCAAGAGGAAAAGTTGAAGGCAGCACAGTGTAAGAGAAAGCCTTAAGAATAATCATATATCAAGATTCATTTTCTAGGTATACACAGGGTTATCTCTCCCTTATCTATCTGAAAGGTTTAACTAGCTAGCTTAAAACAGAAAGGGGGGGGGGGGGAGATCCAGGGAGATGGAAACATTTTGGCCTGAGCAATTAAAACAGCCATAAATCAAAGACAGAGATATCTCTGGCCTGAATGTTTGTGGCAATAAATCTCTAGATAAGTGATAAAAAAAAGAGGCCACTTTACTCTTTTGAGCAAAGAAGCCAGCAGTTTCTGTCTCAAGGCCTGGCAGAATAAGGTTGCTAGGTACCATAAGTTAGACTAAAAGTAACCCTGACCTGAGCAGCTTGGAGAGCTATAACACATTTCCGGACAGCATAATCAGGAGAAAGCCATAAGATAGATCAAAAGTAACTCCCACTTAAACAGATAAGATGAACATGTGAAGGACAAAGAAGAGACACAAAGTTTCTTAGGGAGGGAGGCAGCACTTGGGCTTTGACCTTAGCAGAGTGGACAATGAGGAAAGCACCGGGGTCCTAAGTTGGGGAAGAGTCCAATTAGAAAGGGTCATGTCCAGACAAATGACTACAGCCTATTTAATACCGTATTTGCCGGCGTATAAGACGATTTTTTGGCCCTGAAAAATACGTAATTGTCGGCGTATAAGACGACTGGGCGTATAAGAAGACCCCCTAACATTTCCACTAAAAATACAGTTTGTTATATACTCGCCGTATAAGACTACCCCCCACTTGGAGGCATATTTTTCAGGGCCAAAAAATCATCTTATACACCGGCAAATACGGCCTCAAGACGAAGAAAGCAGTGATCACCCTTCTTAGTGGATCCCCCCTTTCCCTCTGTGCCAGGAGGGACAGAGTCTTAGAATTAGGATTTTAGAGACAATATCTACTTACAATAAAGTTTTTTTTTCTGCTTGCAATAAAGTTTCTGTACTTCTCACCTACCACGTTTTGTCCATGGCTTCATTCTTCAAATCCATCTGGACAAGAACCTAGGAAAGAAATCATCCTTATACCCTGCTCAATAATAATAATAATAATAATAATAAATGATCTCTACTCTTCTCTTTTCCTCTGACCAGGAACCAAATGGGCTGGTACCTTGATCCTGGACTTCCCAATCTCCACAACTATGAAAAATAAATTTCTAGTGTTTAAACCATTCAACCTGTGGTATATTGGTATGGAAGCTTGAGTGAACTAGCTAATACAGTTTTCTAAAAATTATGGAGAGAGAAGTAAACCAAATGGTTCCACATCGCCTCAATTTTTTACTTAATTGAGACCTGAGAGTCTCAGTTTCATGAAAAGCCACTGATACTGTTTTATTATAGGAAAAACACTATATATTGATGGGGGAAAATAGTGACACTTTAAAGATAAGTATTAAATAGATATCTTTAAGAAGCAATGAAAGAAATTTATATTAATTGCTGTTTCAGATACTGCACTAATTTAATATGTAATATTAAACAACCCCTGAAGATGGATACCTTTTTTTTAAGAGATGAAGAAACTAAAATTTGAAGAAGTAAATCAGCTTATAAAATGATAGACCTGATACATTAGTATCAGAAATATAATTTATGTTATCTAAAGCCTTATTTTCTTTCCACCAAGGCATGTTACTTCTCAAACAATGAAGACTATATTTTAGTGTTCAATCTATCACACCATTGAGAGAGACTGTGGAGCTTAATGTCTTTATCTTCTCTTAAATGAACACTAGATTTAATGTGCCTTGGGATACTACTTTTCAAGTTTTATTGTATCGATTCTCAATGATCCCGAGTTGATATTGTCTTAGGTTATTATGAATGCCATTTTATTTAGTAGTTAAGAAAAAGAACTGATGCAGACCTCCTGGGTTCAAATCTCAAATTTATGTCCATTTAAATAATACTTTATGCCTCTGTAAAAAAGCATATATCATGGAATTATTTTAAGAATTAACAGAGGCAGTATACCTAAAGTCATTGTCATTTTTATAAATTATGTAAAAGATATTTCCTTACTTCCTCTTCTTTTGGAAAAGAATAAAAAATGACGTGATTTAGAAATAGATGGATATTAAATAATGAGTGACTGTATTTTGATTTGAGATTCTTAGACTGGTTGGGGAAAACAGTCAAGGAAACACAAAAATCACATGCTCATGCAACTGATCTCTTTATTGTTAATTTAGTTAGTCCATGAAATAGGAAAATAGACTTTGTTTTATTGTTTTGTTTCCAGCATCTCAAACAATACCTGGTATATATAAACATACCTCAGAGATATGCTCATATATACCAGATATGGTTCCACATCACCTCAATAAAGCAAGTATTGCAACAAAGTAAGCTGTAATATTTTTGCTGCTGGAGGGTCTTGCCTTCAATTTGTAAAAGATGCAACATCTGTGAAGTTCAATAAAGTGAAACAAAGCACAATAAAATATGTCTGTGTGCATTTTTAAATGAATTTTCTCAAAATGTTTTTATTACATGTAGACAATGTAGATTTGTGTGTATGTGTCTGGGAAGGGTAACTTGAAAATCACTGTCTATATCCCAGAAGAGTTGTATTTAGAAATTGGCTCAGCTCTTTTTTTGTGTCTGCTTTTATGCAACTCATTTAAGTTATTTTTTTCCCTTTCTTTTTTAAAATATATTTTATTGATTTTTTACAGAGAGGAAGAGAGAGGGATAGAGAGTTAGAAACATAGATGAGAGAGAAACATTGATCAGCTGTCTCTTGCACATCCCGTACTGGGGATGTGCCTGCAACCAAGGTACATGCCCTTGAACAGGATCAAACCTGGGACCTTTCAGTCCACAGGCTGAAACTCTATCCACCCAGCCAAACGGGTTTCAGCATCATTTAACTTCTTTAAGCCTCAGTTTTCTTATCTATAGAAACAAAATCATTTTACCTTAACCATGTTTCTAGATTGTATATTAGCTATTTAACATCTACTATTCCCAACCTCTCCATAAATCTGCTAAATCACAGCCAGATTAATGTCTAAAGTTGTCTGCAAGTTCAAGGTAGTTTTCACACCACAAAGCAAGAATGGTCTTTTGTTATGTTAATGAGGTAGCTTTTGAACCCCACCCAAATTTGCCATTAGAAGCCAGGAATGTGGTTAAGAGATTTGGGAGTTAAACACTACTGGATGAGTTAATGAGGGTGGAAGAAAGATAAAGAAAGAAAGAAAGAAAGAAAGAAAGAAAGAAAGAAAGAAAGAAAGAAAGAAAGAAAGAAAGAAAGAAAGAAAGCAAGCTCTTGGATGTTTCTTCTCATAAGGACACTGATCTTATCATGAGTGCCCCACCCTCATTGAGATCCTCAATATAACTAATACTTAAAGAAATGCAAGTCAAAACCACTATGAGATATCACCTTACACCTATCTGAATGACTATCATTAAAAACAAAAATCAATAAAAACAGGTTCTAGAGAGAATGTGAAGAAAAGGAAACCCTCATACACTGCTGGTGGAATTGTAAATTAGTGCAACCTCTATAGAAAACAGTATGGAGTTTTCTCAAAAAGTTAAAAATAGATCCCTAGCTGGTTTGGTTCACTGGATAGAGTGTCAGCCTGCAAACTGAAGGGTCCCTGGTTGAATTCCAATCAAGAACCTGTACCTCAGTTGCAGGTTCCCAGCCCTGGTTGGGTTGCATGCAGGAGGCAACCAATCGATGTGCTTCTCTCAGAACATAAATGGTTCTGTCTTTCTCTGTCACTCCTTCTCCTTTCCACTCTTTCCAAAACAAAATCAATGGAAAAATATTCTTAGGTGAGGATAAAATAAAAGTTAAAAATATAGCTTCTATATTTCATCTCCAGGTAATTATTCAAAGGAAACAAAAATTCAAAAGGCTATGTGTATCTCATGTTCAATGTGGCACTACTTACAATAGACAAGATTCGGAAGTAACCTAGGTGTCCATTGATAAATGAAGAGATAAAAAAATGTGGTGCATTTATACAATAGAATATTAGCCATAAAAATAATAAAACCTTGTCATTTGTGAAAACATAAAAAGACCTAGAGGGTATTGTGCTAACTTAAATAAGTCAGACAGAAATAGACAAATCCTGCATGATTCCATTTATATATGGAATGTGTAAAAGCAAAACAAACAAATAAATAAAACAGAAATAGATCCATGTATATAGAGAACATGATGATGGTTGCCAAAAAGGAAGGTGTGAGGAATTGGTGAAATAAATAAATAAGAATTGAAGGTAGAGACTTGAATATATATTTTTACAATATTCATAGCAGCATTACTAAAAAAAAAAAAAAAGGAAGGAAGGAACGAAGGAACGAAGGAAAGAAGGAAAGAAAGGAAAATGGGGTGAATAAAGCTGACATTGATGGCCTTGAAACAAAAATACAAAAATATTGCTATAGCAATACCAGAGATTGGGTAAACCAGTAGTTTCCCTCTTGGTCCCCCAACATGAAATTGCCCCAAATAAGTAAACCCTATTTATCCCAGTTTGGAGGAAAGTAAACAGCCAGAAGGCAAATATTATGATGAGAAATCTGATCAAGGATTCCCTTGGGGCAATGGTTAGAAAGATTAATTTTAGTAAAGATTGATGTGGAGGCCAATGTCTTTTGGCCCCACCCCCAAGACAGGGAAATAAGGCCATATATCCCTTGTGTGGGTAAAATGGCTAGTAGGGGGAGAAGAAACTTTTTTGGGACTCAATGATACAGGAGCCCAATGCACTGTGATTCCAAAATATGTTTGTGAAGTCTTAATTTGGATTAAAGTTAAATCCAGAGTATATGAAAATAAATGGTGAATAGTATTAAGGTGATCATTTGAATAAAAATTAGAATTTTTTAACAGATTTTGTGAGATGGTCACATCTACTTTACTTGAATGTATTACTGGGATGGGCATTAAGTCTGACTGGTGATTGCTTTTCCTACATAATATTGTAACATGGAAGGCATGTTAAGTCCACCTTCAGGCCTTTTTTCATTGGGCATGCTAAATAGGAACAACTGAAACATCCCAAGCTCACACAGGTGCTTAATCTAAAACAATACAAAACATCTCATGGATAAAAAGGGATTGCCACTAATTACTGACATGCTATAAGCTAGAGTGCTAGTCTCAATAAACTTTCTGTACAATAGACCTGTATAGCCTGTGAAAAAAGTAAATGGGTCCTGGAGAGTAACAGTTGAGTATCAAAGTTTAAATAAAGTTGTACTTCCAACCTGTCCAGTGTTCCTAGTGGTTAGAGCATTGGCCTGCAGACTAAAGGGTCATTGTTTCAATTCCTGGTCAAGGGCATGTACTTGGGTTGTGGTTTTGCTCCCCAATCAGGCATGCAGGAGACAACCAGTCAATGTGTCTCTGATATTGATGTCTTTCCTTCTCTCCCTACTTTCCTCACTCTCTGAAAAGCAATAGAAAAAGATATCCTCAGATGAGGATTAACACAAAAAAATGATAAATTTATACCTCCCATAGCTTCATGTTTTGAGACACTGTCTCAACCATGCTTTTACACATTCCATAACCATAACTTTAAACCAAACGTACTAATAGAGGATAATAACCAGGTATTGACCTTGCACATGCTTTCTCCTCTATCACAATCTCATAAAAGAGCCAACTATGGTTTGCCTCCACATGTGAATTATCCTAATTCACTTTTAATGTACTGCCACAGGTTATCATAATTAAATGGCTCATTGTCATAATTTGGTCATGTGGAATTTAGACTTGATGTGAGTCTCAAGTGAAATAACACACTATTTTGATAATATTGTGATATTGGAAAGTGATGCAATGGTGATACACATGACCAACCAATGCTTGTTAATAGATCCAGCAAAGGTTCAAGGTCCTGGTCAAACAGTAAAATTCTTAGGAATAATCTGGGAAGAAGCCACCTGAGATATTTAAAAACTGACTAAACGTATACTACTGTCATTATGCATCCCTATAAGCCCAGTGTTTGATTTGTTTATTTGGATTTTGGAGAAGGCATATTCCACATTTGGGAATACTGTTAGCTCCCACATATAAGACTACTCAAAATTAAGTTAGTTATTGAATGGGAACCTGAACAAAAGCAGCTCATGTCTAAATTACAACAGGTGGTAGGCTGTGTCCCACCATTGTGGCTCAGTGCATGAGTATAGACCTATGCATCAGGTAGTCATGTTTCAATTCCTAGTCAGGGTTCATGCTCAGGTTATGAGCTAAATCTTTAGTACAGGGCATGTAGAAGGCAGCCAATCACTGATTCTCTCACATCATCAATGTTTCTATCTCTCTCACTTCCTCTCTGAAATCAATAAACTATATATTTTTAAAAAGATCATAGGTCTCTCAATGCCTTTGGGCACTTAAGACCCCCATTAAGATATTTTGGAAGTGTTTGCCACCTGTATATATGCAGCCTGGAGCTTATGGCAAAAAGTTCATGAGAACATCCTAATGGTTACTGTCGTGATTTCGGATGAGAAAATTCACAGATGCTGCCACTCTTTACACATCATTTAAGAGACAGTTATTGGCCTGCTATTGGGGGAATTAACTAAGACTGCCTCAATGAATGAAAGACATAAAATAATCATAAAACTTGAGATATACATAATGTCTTAGGTGATGTCAAATAAACACTTATAAGGAAGGTAATTCCCAGAAGAGTTCCATAATAAAATGGAAATGGTTTATTAATGCTGGTGGTCTTGATCCGGCATCTAGAAGGGTTTGGAAATCTGGAGAAGGGGCTGTGCTTAAATTAAATAAGAGTCCAGAGATGAAACATAATTTTGGGAGGCATTATGGGAGTCAGAGGAGCTTAGCTAAAGGAATTAAGTTCTCCTTGTCTCAGGACCCCTTGTTTTTTATTAACGCAATCTGTCCTAAGGCAAAGTATATAATACACATCAAAGGGTAGGGTTTCCTCTACAGAGTCCATTGTCAGAATGGGGAATTATCTCCAGCTGTTCAGGGCTGTTCAGTTGTTTGGCCAGGAGGAGGCAATGACCTGTAGATTAGGATGACCTCAGCTGTCTGGCAGCAAGTAATCATCCTTTTCAGGTTTGGGGAAATGCCTTTCAGCATCTCAGATGATTCAGCCCTGTTGACATGCTGGAATTGGCTTCTGGCAGTTTATAAATTAGCATGGAGGAATGCACAGAGGCACTCACCATGTCCATGAAAATGTAGCCTCTTTTCCTATCTCCTCAGGTCACTTTGAAGTGACCTGAGGAGATACCGTGCTCCATGAACAACTCTCAACTGAACAACAAAGATCCTTGGTTTCTGGATGGCAGCTCCAAAATGAATAAACAATATCATGGTTGGGAAGTTATGACATTAAGACCTGTAGATGGCAAAACTCTGATTAAGTAAAACCAGAATAAATGAGCTTAGCGGGCTGAATTACATGCTGTTTTCTTAGCAATGACAGAATTGGACAACAATAAAATCCCTTATTTTTGAATTTTTACTGACTCATAGGTCATGCCAATGGCTTGGCCATATGGTCAGATTGAAGAGCAATGGAAAACTGGACCATTAAAGGGATGCCTGTGTGGGGTATTGCCCTACAGAACTCATTCTAGGAATGTAAGGGGTGCATTAAAGTGAGACATATCGATGCCTAGCAGAAGAACCCCTTCCAGGTTCAGAAGGTGATTGGAATTACCAAGTGAATGGACCTCTGATGTGCTGATCTGAGTTGGCCACCCTGATCCATAAAATGAGTAGGAGGTTTAGAGGCTATAACACTGCAAAGAGAGGCTGAATCTAGACCTATTCCTCTTGCACCCTATCAGGCAAAAAAAAAAAAATGACAACAAGAACTGTTCTGTCAAAAAGAACTGTTTTTTTCTGTCAACAAGAGAGACAGAGACTGAAGACTATGGAAAAATTTCTCCAGGGTATAAACCCTCCATATAGTTGGCAAGTGGATTACATTTGACCAATGCCAGTAGTTCTTGGGTGCTATAAATGGGTCTTAACAGGAATAAACACTCCAGACTGTACTTTGCATACTCAGTAGTAGAACAAATACTCAAAAATATTGGAACAGAAAATACTGTACCAGTTTGGATCACCAAGTTACAATTCTTTGGACCAAGGTATGCACTTTACAGCCCAACATCCAACAGTGGGCCAAGATATATCACATAAGATAGATGTATTGTGTTACATATCATCCTCAGAACAATGGTTTAATATAAAATTAAAATAGGCAGTTGAAACATTTGCTGTCTAAAACAGGGGGAGATAAAGACATTAGGGGCTGGTTCGTATTCAGTATGTGGGGGGGGGGCTAAGGAAGTTCCCACTGGATAGATTTCTCCACTTTTCTGAGTATCTGGAAAGCTGAGGTGGGAGAGATGCTATTGTGACTATACAATTATTCCCCACATCCTGGCAACCTTCTTTTTTTCCTACCTGATTCAGTAGCCCCAGGACCAGTGAAGCAACTGTGCTTTCCAGAAACAAGGATGATTTTTAGAAACTGTAACTATACTTTTAAATCTTCATGTTAGAATTCATAAGGGCTTAATCAAGTGAACTGTGCCTTCACACTATCTAGCAAAGTTGAGGTTGACAGTGAATGCTACTATGTTATCTAGAGGTCTGGATAGCCCATTAGTTTTGTAGCTTCGTAGCTCTAACCTATATGAATGGGAGTGGTCTGAGTGGCAAGCATTTGCTAGATAAGTATTGCTGCCAGAAATCTGGGCTAGCACAGTGGCCAAACCTAATGTTTGAACCACAGTGGACAACCCTTTACCTGTGGAATCTGATTCTATCCATCAATAGATAGTGCCAGAATTCATTTACATCCTCAGTCACACTGCTTGTATCCAATAATTGTTTGTTGGTGTGAGGAAGCCTTCACACACACATTGGAATTGAGTCCAGGAACCCCTTAGAACTACATTTCTAAAAATTACTCTTTTTATTTGCTATCTAGAAGCAAGGAACAGTATAAGGAAGCATCTTAGGGTTTCTTCTAGTGCCATGATTCAATACTATATAAATCCAAGTGTGCATATGCCTCATATTAGTCAACAACCAACAAGCCAACAAGTTTAAATATTAGTTTTAAAATTTATAAATTAATGAAAAAAATTCTTGATAAATTGGACTTATTCCCAGAATAACTCTGAGAATTTGCCAAGGTTAATTAGCATTTTTCTGTTATAATAAACCATAAACACATCATTTCTGTTGTTTATATCACCATCTAGTCTACATTTTTAACCAAAAAATTTAAAATACTTTATTCTCATACATTAACAGTAGACCAGTCTATGCAAATATTTTCTTTATAAAGACCTGCAAAAATTCAAAACCTGCATCATTCAACACTAATATTCACATAGGACTAGACATATAAGAGGAAAAGTATGTTCTGCTCTAATACTGCCTTTTTTATTGATTAAGATATTACATATGTCCATATATCCCCACAGTCTTGATGCAACATTTGATCAAATCTAGTCTTTGCATATTATTCAACATTCTCCCAGTAGATTTATTAAATAATTCAGATGGAATTATACCAAACAATGCTTGGTATTTAATGACTAAAAACAATTTCACAATCCCAAATTTTCTATTATAATTATTTTAAACTTTGCATAATCACACAATTTTTGAATAATTCAGTATTATTCTCTCCCTCCTTGTTGAGTGTCCAATTCATTTTAAAGACTGAATGAGAAAATTCCTCAAACTTTTGCATGGAAAGAGATTCAAAATACACATCTCATTTTGCCCAGAACAGTAAGGAGATAGCATATGTCTTCATAAGTATAAAATAAATTTATAGAGCTGTTTGGCATCTGCCTGCCTAGCAATATGGAGGAATATTTTAGAAGACAATATGGCAAATAGGGAGGTAGGCTTCCTACCTACAATGTATTTCTGGACATAATGAAGTACTTGAGAAGTTTGTCAAACATCTTGACTCCTCACTCTTCTGAGTTCAGGTGGTATAAACATTACCACTAGAAAACCCTTATGTAATATCTTTAAAGAGAATGTGCAAAACAACAATTAAATTTCCTGCTAGAAAATTTGAATCTTGCCCTAGTTTAAAAAGAAGAAAATGAGATCTCACAAAATCATTACTGCTGAGATTTCCTGAGTATAATAGAAAGACTCAAATTTAGATATGATATATCCATTTTCTCTCAGAAAAAAAATGCATAAATGTCAATGAAGAAATGAGTATTGAAAGAAGATTCAGCAATGATATATATTGAATTAATTAGGAGTAGGGATGCCAATTCCAAGTAAAACAAGATAACATGCAAAACACAAAAGACAATATAGTATGATTCTCATCTCTTTTAATGATATGGACCACCATTTTTATGACACTTGAATAAAGGACTCAGCTAGGAATGCTATAATATCAGATATGCATATGTAAGTTGAGTGATTTGTAGATCTGATCAAAAGAATTTAAACTAAAAAAAAGGAGGTGAACAATATGACTGAAATTTAGCTGTGAAAGCAAAAAGTTGCCTATTAAATACAGATTTGTGAGAAAAGTAAAGCGAATTATATATGTCTAATTGCATAGATATTTAAAATCCTAAGAATAAAATATCCTTGAATACTAGTTTCATGATTAATGTAGAAAGGAGTACAACTTACAAAGTTATAAGCATATAATTCCTGACCACACAGTGAAATAGAAAACTTGATAATGAATTTCTACCAAAGAAATTACCAAAGGGTAAAATATAGAATCTTAAGTAATTTCAATAATCTGGGTATGTGCTAGAAGTGACTCTAGGGTAAAATCAGCTATGTGATAAATTATTCCTTTAATTTACTGTTAATTCAATAGAAAAAATAACAAAGGGAACTACTAAACATCAACCTAATTCTGACTAACAAATTAGAATTAATTGGTTAAATTGAAATACATAGAATTTAGAGAGACAATTAGCATAAGGAAAAATGAGGTAAAGTGGACTTAATCAAATATGCATGTCAATCTTGACAGAGAAAGAACAAAAATTTATAATCTGTGGGTTGGTACTTCTAAAAGTAAATATAGATTATGAAGGTTGATAATTTCTTTTTAAAATTTTTTAAAATTAGTTTATCTTTATTGTTGAAAGTATTACAGATGTCCCCTTCCTTTCCTCCCCACTCTCACCTTCTCCCCAGGCCTTCACTGCACTGCTGTCTGTATCCATAGGTTATGTATATATGCATATAAATTCTTTGGTTAATCTCTTACCGCCACTGGCCCCTCCCTTCCCTCTAAGAATCATCAGTCTTGCATGTTTCCATGTCTCTAAATCTATTTTGTTTGTTAGTTTATTTTGTTGATTAGATTCCACATATAAGTGAAATCGTGTAATATTTGTAGAATTAAAAAATATATATTTCTAAATAAATAGTTATGAATGACATTTGAAGTAAAGATAAATGAACAAAATTGCACGTAGACTTCCCACCAAGATTAAACTAGAGAATAGTTTTGCTAGTAGTTTTGCTAGTATAGTCTAAGAAAAGTCTCAAAATAAAATGTCTCAAAAATATCTTAGAAAACAAAACTCTTCTATATTTATATTCAGAACATGTTAAAGAACAAATAAAAGACTTCGTTAGTGTGGGTGAGATCATAAAAATGAATGACAGAAATAATACAAAACTGATCAATCTTAACATAATGGACAGCTCTATTTAGAAGACTGATCATCAGGCTCAAAAATGTGGAACAAACACTGGCAAGAAGAAACTAAATTCTAATGTATTTGGCATTGATTGTAAGAGATCATTTAATTGCTTAACATAAATCCAGGATCTCAGTTTGCCAAATATTTCCTAGATAGTATTGTTAAAACACTGTTTACAGGTAATCAATTGCAACACTATTTTTAAAGGCTGAAAAAATGCACTTTGTGATTGGTCAGTGAGTTGTGTTACCTATAAAAAAAAGATGCCAGAATATGTGTGTGTGTGTGTGTGTGTTTAATTATTTAATGTAATAGGAGTATCATAAGTCAATTATGTCATAATAAAATGGCTATGCTGGGATGGAGTAACAAGCCAGCAGAAAGAGGGGAAAATGTGTTGATTCCTTCTTTAGGTTTGATCTTCAACAAAGATTGTGCATATTCCAAAAGAAACCTCAGAACTCAGGTATAATCTGAATTGGCATCAATTTCTAAGAGATCTTCACAGTGAAAATACTTTGAGGAGTACAGCTCCTGGTTAAAAACTTATGAGTGATTTTTCAAGTCCAATCATAGATAATTACAAAGGCTTTCCGTGGGAAGAAAGCTGCCTTGCCACACCAGGGCACCGCAGTCTCTGAAGGGAGTGCAATCAATAGGTGGTCATGATCTTCACATATTTGCATTCCTAACTCTGTGCCTTCATTCCTAAATCTCTTGAACTGAGCTCTTCTTCAGGTACGTCTGCTAAGGCCTCCTTAAATGGGATGTATAAGACGGAAGAAGTCCTGAAGACGCTTGCCCACATTCTAATAGTCAGGGTCCCCCAAAGTGGCCTGCAGAGATCAAGCCCAAGTTCATGGCCCCCAGCCTCACAGCCCCCCAGCCCCACCTGGCACCCTGCCTTGGCACCACCCCCTCACCTGCTCCACCATCCCACCCTGAGGGGCTATCGATCAGGGCCGGACCCCCTGCCTGGCTCCCTCAGTGCCTGGGAGCTGAGCACCAGCCCCACTCCCTGCCTCTGCTGCTGGTCGCCTACTGCAGGGTGATTGGGCACCTGCTCACACCTGCCTTGGCCTGGTGCCACTCACTCACCTGTTCCACCATCCCACCGTGGTCCCATTTTTGTCAGGGCCCATCAGGTCGGGTAGCAATTCCACTGCCACCTGCTACCAGCACCACGTAGCAGACTCCCACCATGTTCTGCACACACCTCCCGTGCCCTCCCCTCCCCCCCCCTATGGTCAGTGGACATCTAGTGAGTAGTTGAACTCCTGATCTCTCGGTCGAACAACTGCCCGAGGGGACAATTTGCATATTAGGCTTCTATTATTGAAGACTAGAGGCCTGGTGCACAAAATTCATGCACAGGGCTGTGTGTCCTTCAGCCCAGCCTGCACCCTCTTCAATCTGGGACCCCTCGAGGGATATTCAATTGCCTATTTAGGCAGTAGGGTATCCCTCTCGCAATCCAGGACTGCTGGCTGCCGACCATTTGCCTACCTGCCTGCCTGATTGCCCTTAATCATTTCTGCCTGTCAGCCTGATCACCCCCTAACCACTCCCCTACCAGCCTGATCAATGCCTAACTGATCCCCTGCCAGCCCGATTGCCCCTAACTGCCCTCCCCTGCAGGCCTGATCACCCCCAACTGCCCTGCCCTGTAGGCCTGGTCACCTCCCATCTGCCCTACTCTGTTGGCCTGGTTGCCACAACTGCCTTTCCCTGCAGACCTAGTCCCCCCAACTGCCCTCCCCTGCAGGCCTGGTCCCCCTGCCTTCCCCTGCAGACCTGATCCCCTTCCAACTGTCCTCCCCTGCAGGCCTGGTCCCCCCAACTGCCCTGCCCTGCAGACCTGATTGCCTCCAACTGCCTTCCCTTGCAGGCCTGGTCCCTCCTAACTGTCCTTCCTTGCTGGCCTGATCACACTACAACTGCCTTCCCCTGCAGGCCATCTTGTGGTGGCCATCTTGTGTCCACATGTGGGCAGCCATCTTGTGTGTTGGAGTTACAATAAAATTGCAAATGACTCTTTTTTATTAGATAGGATAGGAATTCTGCTAAGAAGATTGCGTTCTATCTGTACTAATAATAGACTAGGGTTATCACCACCAGATGGACCACTGGTCCAGGAGGGAGCTCTGAAAAGGTGAACTGTGCCTTTGCAGACTGCCAGGCATGGGAAAGTGAAGTCCGGGTGGGAGCTCCACATAGATGCACTGGGCCCACCTCCAAGTATGGGAAAAAGGAGTATGGGTGGGAGTGGCCCAAGCACGTGTGGCTGGGTGGCCTTGGGGGCCATGCAGATGGATGGACTGTGCTGGATGGACTGCACTGGACAGCACTGGCAAGCTGTACGGAGGGCTGCAGAGGCACAAACTGTTAGGGCAGTGGCCCGTGGAGTCAGCAAGGCTGGGGTGCCAGGTAGGCTCCAGGTCCTCAGGCACCACCAGGTGAGTGTGGCCATCCAGAGTGGGAGAAAAAGCCCTTCTTTCTGGAAAAACTCAGATGGTTCAAATGTGGATAGAGAAACTGTAGCTTTACCAACATGGCTGTCAGTTCCCTGAGCCGCCTGTCGGTGCCCGACCACAGGCTTAACTGTGGGTCATAGGCCCAGACATGGACCAGGATGTGGCCTTGGCAGCCAGACTCACCCCCCTCATCGCCTTAGCATCACGATTTCACAACATCACCCACAAGTGGCCATTGCTGCTAGTCTGTGGGCCCTGGTGAGCTGGAACTGTGTGTGCTCAGGGCAGCACTCTCTGTGTTTCCATTGAAAGGACACCATATGTGATGGGTGCTGTTGATTCCTTAAGTTTGAAATGAGGCAGCCTGAACTTGCTTATGATGTGATCTTTTCTCCATATTTTATTGCACAGTCTTCTTGGGCTCAAGGAACCAGCAGCCACTGGAGCTTGGCCATCCCATACAGCCAGACACCACCAGAAAGCACAGAAATGCCAAAGTCCCAATGGAACCCATTGCTAAACAGACCCCAGTTCACATACTGGAGTGGAAACAAGAAAACAGTGGCACCTGTTGGACCTCAGCTGGGACTGTGCCCACGGGCCTGTCTGCAGGGTTCTTACACCCTGGCTGTGGCCCAATGGCCGAGGAAGCTCTGCAAGCCTTGATTCTGGAGTTATGGATCTTAGCAAGTAGGCAGGTGCCCAAAAGTGGAGTTGAAAATAGCAAGGTTAGACTGTGTGTGAGTGTGTGCGTTTATACACAAATATGCCCATATCCCCCTGTCTTTTTGTGAGCTGTTTGAGAACATGTTCTACACATGACAGGATGCCCAGATACTCCCCTGTGTATTTCCCAACAGCAGACATTCCTACATATCAATTCTCCACCCAACCATCTGAGGAAATCTCCTTTCAAATGGTGTTAAGGTTCAATCCACAGGCCCCATTTGAATTCTGACAACTGTGTCAACAATGTTCCCCACTCCCCACCCCTAGGGTCTTATCTACCTAGGATGGATCTTCTGTCATTCCTGTCCCTGACAGTTTTTCAGTTTTAATTAAAAATCATAGACTTTTACCTTAAAAATATTTAAAGACAGAGCCACTAGCACTCTTAATTAGGAGCCAGATGTCCTGGATTGTGAGAGGGATGTCTGACTACCAGACATCCCCTGAGGGGTCCCAGATTGGAGAGTGTGCAGGCCGGACTGAGGGACAACCACCCTCCCCCCCGTGCATGAATTTCATGCACCAGGACACTAGTATTTCAATAATGATTAGAACCAGATGTTTCATGAGAAAATTATGGAAAGGATGGCAAAGTGAGAAAAAAATAGAAGTTTTATACAGTCACAAGTAGTTGAATGTCCATAATCAAGGGGATCTGATTAAAGGGTGATCATCAAGCTGGGGAGCTTTTAAAGTAATTTTGGTGTTAACTATGTCTTCTTAAATAATTTTGTTGGTGACACTGACAAGGACATTCATAGCATGCTGATCAAATTTGTGAAAAACATGAAAAAGGGAGAAAGAGCTGATATGTTGAGCAGCACAATGATGACAAAGACCTAACAAGTGCTAAATCTAACAAGGTAAATGTTAACAGGATAAATATGAAGTTATATATTTAAGTCCAAAACCTATAAAAATTGAAGGGGATTATGCCTATTTGGTTTATGTGACTAAAACAATTTACAAATATTGCTTCAAACAAGTGGATTTATATGAAGGTATGATTTATATTTCCAAATTAAAGCAAAAATTAAATAATTCTGCATTAAAAAAGGATTATATTTATTCTATGTTACTCGGTAACACAAAACCTAGGGCAAATGAGTAGAATTTAAAGGAAAATGTAAGAGGCTAAATAAAAAGTAAAATTTTCTATTACTCCAAACTATCAAGAATAGTATTGGATTTTTTTCAGAAGCTAATGAGTTTTCCTTCACTGGAAGTGTTCAGAGTGAAGGTGAATAAGAAGGCATAAGTTTCTGACAAATTTAATAAACATATATGTGGTTTATTTCAGGGAGGACTTAATTCAATAAAAAAGTTAGATATAATTTAGGTATCAACTAACTCAAGAAACTTACTAACAATAACATTTCTATATCATGACAAGGCCTGGATTTTGAATAGAATATTCAGGCAACAGTAGCTAAGGCCCAAGCAATTAGGTATAATAAAGCCCTGTTACAATATTTGCATTTCCAATGACTAATCTGAGTTGTAAATTGTCTGGCATAAATATTACATAGAAAACAGAGTTTATCTCACAAAAAAACAATATACATGATACTAACTTAGTCAACTGAAATGAGAAAGCCATAAACAATTTTTCATATTTCTCTTTAAAAATTGTTCTTAAGATGAGAAAAGTGATGGTAAAGACGATGAAAGGGGAAATCAATGTGATATTTTTAAATGACTTTTGTATAACATATCAGTTTGTAAGTAAAAATATGATTTGTCTCTTTAAATTGCAGTGCTGAAAGCTTAACTTTTACATAGCAATCTCTATTTTTTCCTGTCCTTTAGAAAAACAATGAAATTCACATCCTCATTTCCATAATATAGCTATCACCTTTTTATTGAGGTAAAATTGATATGAGTCACCATTTCAAAGTGTAAAATTCAAGGACTTCTGGTACCTGTACAAAGTTGTGCAACCATGACCACTAATTACAGAATATGTTTTATCATAAGTCCCCCATTAAAAAAAATAATAAATATTAAGCAGCCATATCCAATTCATTCTTTCCTCCAACCTTGGTGGCCACTTATTTGCTTTCTGTCTCAATGAATTTGTCTATCTTGAATATTTCATGCAAATGGAACCATATAACATGTACTTATCTCCTTTCGTTTAACATAATACTTTGAAGGCTCATCCATGTTGTAGTATGTATCAGTTTATCATTCCTTTCTACAACTGAAAAATATTCCATTGTATAGATATACCATATTTTCTTTACACATTCATTAGTTTATAGAAATTTGAACTGGTTCTACATTTTGGTTATGGTAAATAGTGTTGCCGTGAACATTCCTGTCCAAATTTTTGTTTGAATATGTTTTTAATGTATTTTTATTGGTTTTAAAGAGGAAGAGAGAGGTAAAGAGAAATAGAAACATCAATGATGAGAGATAATAATTGATTGTCTGCCTCCTGCATGCCCCATACTGGAGATGGAGCCCACAACCTGAGTACATGCCCTGAATTGGAATTGAACCATAACCACCTGATTCATAGGTTGATGCTAAATCACTTAGCATGCCTGCTGGGCTATTTGAACATGATTTTAATTTTTGGGTGCTATATGAGATTTTCATGGCTGCAGTAACAAGGTACTATAAACTGGCTGTCAGGAGCAACAATGTTTTTTGGGTTTTTTTTGGTCTTACAGTTTTGGAAGCTACATGTCAGAGATCAAGGTATCATCAGGAAGAATCTATTCCATGGTTCTCCCCTAGTTTCTGGTTTTTTCTGGCAATTTTGGCATTCATAAGCTTGTAGACACATCATCCCAATCAGTCTTCATCTTTACAGTTTTTAAAATAAATTTTAATGTTCAGATTATTACAGGTGTTCCTCTTTTTTGCCCCCATAGCTCCCCTCCATCTGATTTCCCACCCCACCCCATGCCCTTACCCTCTGCCACTGTCTTCATCCATAAGTGTAAGACTTTTGTCCAATCTCTTCCCGCACCCCTCACACCCCTTTGCCCCTGAGAATTGTTCTCCCTTGTACATATGTCTCCAAACTTCCTCTTCTTACAAGGGCACAGCCATATTGGGTTAGGGCAAGGGTGGGAAAATTTTTTGACTCGAGGGCCACAATGGGTTCTTAAACTGGGCCTGAACAAGAGCAACCTGACCATGCTGGCACTCTCATCTTGGGCTGCTGGTGAAGGAGTGGAGGGGAGAGCAGGAGAACCCTCCGCTCTGTCAGCTCCATAGGTCGGATAGAACAGTCGAACTGGCCATAGTTTGCCCATGGCTGGGTTAGGGTCTACCTTAATTTTTTTTTTCAAATTTTCTTTTTGTAAATAAATCTTTATTGTTCATATTATTACAAAAGTTCCTCATTTTTTCTCTCCATTGTTCCCCTCCAACAGGTTCCCACCCCACCCTCTGCCCTTTCTCCACCCTCCATTGTCCTCATCCATAGGTGTACAGTTCATGTTCAGTCTCTTCCCAAACCCCCCCACTCTCCTTTTTCCTGAGAATCATCAATTCACTCCCCTTACATACCTCTTATTCTATTATATTCACCAGTTAATATTGTTCAGATTTTTTAATTTCCTTGGTTTTTAGATTCACTTGTTGATAGTTACATATTTGTTGTTCTTAATTTTTATCTTTATTTTCTTCCTCTTTCTAAAGAACCCCCTTCAGCAATTTATATAATTCTGATTTGGCTGTGATGAACTCCTTTAGCTTTTTTTATTTGTGAAGCTCTTTATCTGGCCTTTGATTCTAAGTGATAGCTTTGCTGGGTAGAGAATTTTTGGCTGTAGATTCTTGCTATTCGTCACCTTGAATATTTCTCACCATTCCCGTCTGGCCTTCATAGTTTCTGTTGAGAAATCAGCTGACAATCGTATGGGTGGTCCTTTATAGGTAACTACCTGTTTTTCTATTGCTGCTTTTAATATTCTCTCTTTGTCTTTTGCTTTTGGCATTTTAATTATGATTTGTCTTGGTGTGGTCCTCTTTGGATTCCTTTTGTTTGGGGTTCTGTGTACTTCCTGAACTTGTAAACTTAATTCTTTCACCAGGTGGGGGAAGTTTTCTGTCACTATTACTTCCAATATGTTTTCTGTATCTCACTCTCTCTCTTCTTCTGAAACCCCCATAATTCTGATGTTGGTTCACTTGAAGTTGTCTCAGAGGTTTCTTACATTATCTTCAACTTTCTGGATTCTCTTGTCTTTTTGCTTCTGTGGAGGAGTGTCTTCTGGCTCTTTATGTTCCAAATCTTTGATTGATTCTTGCGATCTTCCATTCTGTTTTTAGTACTCTGTATAATATTTTTTCATTTCAGACAATGTATTCTTTATTTCTAGTTGATCCCTTTTTATTTCTAGTTCATCCTTTTTCATATCTTCATAGGTCTCACTTATTTTATCAGCCTTTTCTAAAAAAATTTTGAAAAACCTTATATAGTGGTTTTGAACTCTATATCCAGTCGCTTGTTGTCCTCCATTTCTTTTGTTTGTGGTCTGTTTCCTTGTCTTGGCATTTTCACAGCTTCCTTGAATTGGTAGGGTAGCTTTGTGTGTTAAGGTGTCCTATATGGTTCAGTGGGTCAGTGTCCCCATTACCTGAGGTAGACACTCTTGGTGCACCCCTTTGTGGACTGTGTGTACAGCCTTATTGTAGTTAAGTCTTGATTGTTGTTGGTATCACTGGGAGGAACTGACCTCCAGGCCAGTTGGCTGTGAGAATCAGCTGTGTCTATGCTGGGAGACAGCCTTATTCAACTAGACTTGGAAAATTGCAAAAGCCTCTGTGCTCAGCTTGGGTGGGGCAGAGTTTCAGGGTGGAGCCTACAGCCTTGGCTTCCTGTCAGCCCCTCCCTGTGCGGTTCCTGAGTCTAAGTGTTCTGCAGTGTCCTTTGGTACTGGATACTCGCTGCTTTGGTACTTGCTGCAACACCTCTGAGAGAAAGGTGTCCTCGAGTTTCACCCACTACCAAAGGAAGGGCATGAAAGAGGCAACTTTCTAGCCTCTCCCCCAATGAGTCTGGAACTGGGCTTCAGTGCAGTTGGAAGTGGGGTTAGAAGTAGGGTTCACTGCAGTCCGGAGCTTTTGTCTCCTTCCCAGTAGGGCAATTCGACACAGTCAACAGTCCATCCTCTGTGTGCAACATGCATGCCTCTGGGACTCTGCCTTTTGCCGCTCCCCTGAGTTTCCGCCTTACAGCCTAGATTCCCTCTGTATGAGCCTGAGTCCCCAGGGTCTCGCCCAGAACTGGGGTTTAGTGGAGTCAGAACTGGGGTTCAGCACAGTCCGTAGCTTTTATCTCCTTCCCTCTAGAGAACGCCAGCCAGGCACTCAGCCACCCCCCCTCCTCTCCAGCTCAGTCCTCTCCCCAGATGCGCACCATGTCTCTGTACCTTAGGCTTTTACAGCTCCTCTGATTTTCCTTCTGGTTTTCTGTTTTCTTCTAGTTGTAGAATTTCCAGTCAGTCAACTTTCCTGTACTTCTGGATAATGTCCATTTTGTTTTTTAGTTGTATTTTTTTTGAAATTGTTGTGCGAGGCTGCAGTTAGGCATTTACCTATGCTTCCATCTTGGTTTCTCCTCCAATTCTTTTTGGGTCTACCTTAATTAACTACCTTTAACTTTGTTATCTGTGTACAGATCCTTTCTCAAAATTAAGGTACATTTGAGGTAATGGAGGTTAAGACTCCAACATATGTAGATACTTAGGAGTGAAATTGCTAAGTCTCATTTAACTTTTTGAGGATTCACCAGCAATGCATGAAGGTTCCAATTTCTCCATATCCTTGTCAGCACTTACTTCATTTTTTTAGTTTATAGCCATTTTATATATGTCACTTTTTAAAAACATTACATACAGATGAAATTCAAACATTCATATAAATGATAAGGTTAATATGCTATAATCAATAATGAAAACCAACCCTAGCTGGTTTGGCTCAATGGCTAGAACATCAGCCTGTGGACTGAAGGGTCCCCGGTTTAATTTTGGTCAATGGCAAATGCCTGGATTTCAGGCTCAATCCCCAGTAGAGGGCATGAAGGAGGCAACTGATCAATGATTCTTATCATTGATGTTTCTATCTTTCTCTCCCTCTCCCTTCCTCTCTGAAATCAATTAAAAAGTATTTTAAAAATAATGGAAACCAGTGATGAAAACTACATTCTTTGAAGATGAATATTTTTCAGACTTTCATATACATAGATTATTATGCAGAAAAAGAGCCCTACACTTAATTCTTTTCACAACAATATAATTACTTCACTGAGCCATTAGAAATAAGTACTAATGAAGCTATTACTCATTTTAAAAAATCTTATACCACTGTCATTTCGTTCTTTGACTGACAAAACTTGTAACATGGGGTTTTCTACATGAAAATATGTCATTGATATAAATCCTTATTTGAATGCATATTTTGATTTATTTTTTAGGGTAATGAGCAAGTCCACTTAATTTTTCCCCCCTAGGCCTCATTTAAGCTCTAGTAATGGACCCTTCTCTATTATACAACGTTGATACAAGTAATATGAAGATTAAGGATATTCTTCTTTAATCCTTATTGAATAAGAATTGTATCCACAGGGAGCAACAAACTATCATTTATATTAACATAACTATTACTCTTATAGTAGTAAAACATAACATTAACTTCATTGTGAGGAAGTAGACAAGTTAAGACTTGGTTCACAATTCTCATTAGTGTATCCTATTTTATGCCCAGCTTCACACTTAACAAATAAAGGCAAGATTTCAGCCTATATGGGCAAGCCTACTATACACTTAAATCCAAATGATAAAGAGGGAAACGGGAATATTTATTTTTATAAATTGTTCTGAAATAGTTGGTTCTGTGAGGTATATGATTTCCCCTCATACTATACAAATAGTTTTATTAGCATCAAAGAGACTGTCATTTATATATAGAGAGAGGGTGGTCAGGTTATCATGACCACCTGACATTTGTAGGCAAACTAGCCATACACTGCATCATATGGGATATGGAAGCTGAAGGCCTGTTCAAACACCTTTAGTGTCTGCAGTTACCAAGATAAAATGTCTCCATTTCCCACAGGAACACAAAGATTGGACATTTGAACATTGGAAAAAAGTCATGTGGTCCGATGAATCACGTTTCCAGTTGCATCATGCAGGTGGAAGAGTGAGAATTTGGTGGAAACAGCATGAAAGCATGTATCCCAGCACTTCCAGCTGGTTGGGGCAGTGTTATAGTTTGGGGCATGTTTTCCTCGCATAATTTGGGCCCTTTAATTCATGTGGAACAATGTCTGAATAGCACAACATACCTAAGTATCGTTGCTGATCAAGTTCATCCTATCATGTTGATGGTGTATCCCAATGGAGATGGCTTGTTCCAATAAGACAATGTGCCATGCCATGGTGCTCATATTATGCAAGAGTTGTTTCAAGAACAGGAAGAAGACTTTACCTTGCTTAGGTGGCCTCCACAATCACCATATTTCAATCCAATTGAGCATTCGTGGGACGAAGTTAAAAGAGCCATCAGGCATCTGGTTTTACAACCATCAAATCTCAGAGAACTGGACAGTGCTATTCATCAGGCATGGTGTCAGATTCCTCGCATCACCTTTCAACATCTCGTGCAATAAATGCTAAGAAGAATCGCCACAGTATTGAAGGCAAAATGTGGCCCAACGAAGTATTGGTGGGGTGGTCATAATAATCTGGACACTCAATATAAATATGAAAGGATATAACTCCTCAAACACAGAAAAACTAGCAAGACAATATCTATTGTTGAATTTCTGTTGCAATAACTTGGTTATTTACGGGAAGACATTTCATTTCAGTATTCATGTAACATAACTTGTAAAATTCTGGAAATATTATCAAGTTATTTTAATTTTAAAGAATATTTTCAATCCAAAACTGGTTTGGCTCATTGGATAGAGCATCGGCCTGTGGACTGAATGGTCCCAGATTCGATTCCAGTCAAGGGCATGTACCTTGGTTGCAGGCACATCCTCAGTGGGGGGTGTGCAGGAAGCAGCTGATCGATGTTTCTCTCTCATCGATGTTTCTAATTTTCTATCTCTCTCCCTTCCTCTCTGTAAAAAATCAAATCATACTTTATTATGAAAATCATAACATGCTCAGAAAAATTAACTATATGCTGCATGTACACCTCTGGATCACTTAAGTGATGGAATAAAATCTACCAGAAGTATGAGCTTTCATATTCTTCCCAAAATCAAATTTGAGAAAACAAGTTCTATCTGAGAAATGAACTGCCATTTTTCATTTATTTTTATTTTTATTTATTGTTTAAAATATTACAAACTAGCATGTCTCCTTTTTGCCTGATTGACAACCCCCCACCACTGCCACCCCCCGAGGACAAACTCTCACCTCCCCAGTGTTTGTGTCCATTGGTTATGCTAATACTCAGGCATGTAAGTCCTTTGGTTGATCTCTTACACACCCTCCCCTGCCTTCTTTCTGAGGTTGGAATGTCTGTTCAGTGTTTCTTTATATATGGATCTATTTTTATTCATCAGTTTATGCTGTTCATTTTATCTCACATATATGTGAGATCATGTGATATTTATCTTTCTCCAACTGGTTTCTTTCATGTAGCATAATGCTCCAGGTCCATTCAGATGTTGCAAATGGTAAAAGTTCCTTCTATTTTATAGCAATATAGTATTGCATAGATGTACCACAGTTTTCTAATCCACTCATCTGCTGATGGGCACTTAGGCTGTTTCCAAATCTTAGCTATTGTAAATCATGCTGCTATAAACGTGGAAGTGCATATATCCTTTTTTTTTTTTTTTTAAAGATTTTTTTTTTTTATTGATATTTTACAGAGAGGAAGGGAGAGAGATAGAGAGCTAGAAATGTCGATGAGAGAGAAACATCGACCAGCTGCCTCTTGCACACCCCCTACCAGGGATGTGCCCACAACCAATGTACATGCCCTTGACCGGAATCGAACCCGGGACCTTTCAGTCCGCAGATCGACGCTCTATCCACTGAGCCAAACCGGTTTCGGCCATATATCCTTTTTGATTGTTGTTTCTCATTTCTTGGGATAAATTCACAGAAGTGAGACTACTGGGTTGAATGGGAGTTCCATTTTAGTTTTATGAGGTATATACATGTTGTTTTCCACAGTGGCTGCACCAGTCTCCATTCCTGCCAGCAGTGCAAGAGGGTTCCTTTTTCTCTACATCCTCTCCAGTACTTATCCTTTGTTGATTTGATGATAACCATTCTGACAGGTGTATTGATGGTACCTCATTGTTTTGATTTGCATCTCTTAGATGATTAGTGACTTTGAACATGTTTTCATATTTCTCTTGGCCTTCTGTATGTCTTTGTTTGAAAACTGTCTATTTAAGTCATTTGCCCATTATTTGACTGGATGTTTATCTTCCTATTGTTAAGTTGTATGACTTTCCTGTAAATTTTGGATATTAAACCCTTATCAGAGATAGCATAGGAAAATATGTTCTCCCATGCAGTGGGCTTTCTTATTGTTTTGTTGATGGTTTCTTTTGCTGTGCAGAAGACATTCAGTAGCTCTAACCGGTTTGGTTCAGTGAATAGAGTGTGGTCCTGTGGACTGAAAGGTCCCAGGTTCAATTCTGGTCAAGGGCATGTACCTTGGTTGCAGACACATCCCCAGGAGGAGGTGTGCAGGAAGCAGCTTATTGATGTTTCTCTCTCTTTGATGTTTCTAACTCTCTATCCCTCTTCCTTCCTCTCTGTAAAAAAATCAATAAAATATATTTTTAAAAATTATTCAGTAGCCAAGGGAGTCTAGATTTCTAGAGAATGGAATGAATTCATGGGGAACTTTGCAGACATTTAACAATTTCATAAGTTAACAGCAAAGCAAACTAAAATTATTAGGTATGGGAAGATATTTTCTCTTTACTTTTTCAATTTATTGTAGTCTTTGGTTCTGGAAATTATAAATAAAATATTTAACAGATATTTTGCAGATGGCTTTTGTTATATAGAAAATTTAGATGATCTTTATTGTGAACACTCTGGAGACCAACCATAATTTCAAAATTCTGTTGATGGGTTTACATACTATTTCATTCAGGACTTCATTAACTTTGCTGCAATTTGAGAAGTACACCTAGGATTAATATGTGAAAGTTCATAATAAGAAAAATAGATAACATTTATTGGATGGTTACCATTCGCAAGTCACTGAGCTTAGGCATTTGCAAGTAAATCAGTTTAATGAATTTTCTGAACACTAGGAGGTAATGCTATTATTATCCCCATTTTGCATATGAGGAGCTGAGCTCACAGAGAGTAAGTAACTTGTCCAGCTTGTGAAAGTTAACATTCATAATTAGGTTTTTCAGACCCTAAAACCAAAGCACTTAAGAAATTTAGTATGTAATGTGACTTCAGCTCAGGATAGAATTGACTTGTACTCAGAGGAGTTCAAATGAGTCCAAAGGGAGATTAAGATGCTTATTACTTGAAGTGTTACAGTGAGTTTTAATGACCACTCAACAGACATGAAATGGCAATTAGAGCCCCTCCAAGTTGTGATATTCTCTTGTACTGGACACAAAATGGGGTCCTGAATAAAGAAAAGGTCAAAAGAAGAAGCTGAGTAAAAAAAAAAATCATGTAGAAGCTATGTATGGACCTTTTTCTTTTTTTTTCTTTTTTTCCTGAATGAGCTTATTTTTTGGAATGCATTATTGGGAATTACCAGAATCTATATTTGAGAATAAGAATAAGAGTTTCTTCCAGAGCCAGACATAATGTGATTGAATGACATCATCCTTCAGTTTTATCTGAGCAATCATTACCTTTCATTAATGCATAAGATAAAAAATGAATAAATGAGCAGTACTGAGTCCATGAGCAATGACACAGATTCATGTAAGCTATTATATATTTTTATTACGCACATATACTAGGTGCCGTAGCTTTTAAATACATAGAGTAAAAAGGACGTATTTGCAAAAATATTATTTTTACATTTAAAATTAGAAAATTCAGTATGTTTATGTTTTCTTACTCAGGGAAAGGGATTATATCACATGGGTAATTCAATTCCAGTAGCCACCTCAATGAAATACTGCTGCTTTATTTAGTAGTCACTGTGTTGAAAGCATTAATAGATCATAATGACCTGACAAACTAATGGTTATTTGGTTTCTTGGTGTTAATAACTTAAATGTATTTTAAAAGTTGTATGCTTCCAAATAAGTCCTATGTATACACAAAATATAGCCAAATAAATATTGGCTCTTAATCCTTGAATTGCAAAAACAAATATAAAAAACCAAATCTTCATTGTCTTGTCATAAAATCCACAGAATATTTTATACTTTATTTGACTCATTCATTGACTCTTCTCAGTATATGCTACACATTTCTCTATACAGATATATAAATCAAAACATTTGGTAATATCTGCAAACACAATGTTAAATTGTTTTAAGATGAATCATTCATAATAATATATTAATTTATTATTATGTTTTACTAGTATAGTAGGACTTAGGTAAGCAAGGAAAGGTGATTGTATTTGAGATTTCATTTTTGAAAACAGATCTTATTAAGGCCATTTGAAGACTATATATATATATGAAAGACTAAGCAACAGTCGCATCTGAAACAACCGAATGGATGACTGAACAGGCTGTGTGGGGTGACCAGGGCAGCAAGGGGTGGGGGGCAGTTAGGTGTTATCAGGCAGGCAGGCAGGTGAGTAGTTAGGAGCTAGTGGTCTCGAATTATGAGAGGGATGTCTGACTGAATTGGGCCTAAACTGGCAGTTGGACATCCCCAAGGGGTCTCAAATTGGAGAAGGTGCAGTCGGGCTGAAGGGACTCCCCTGTCCGTATGCATGAATTTCATGCACTGGGCCTCTAGTATTAACACAAAATAGTCAATCATTGTGAAAAAGCAAATCCTACTTCTAACAGAACACTGACTCCCATTAGGATCCACTAATGATACTCTGGCCTCTATTGACTCTCACTCCAAGTTCCATCTTGGTCACAAAAACATCATTTTATATAATGACGAAGATATGAAAGGTTTGGATTGCCAGCATAGAAATCACAAGCTAATAGGAAAGTATAGTTTAGCAACAAATAAATAAAAATGTAAAAATTGGATTGCAAATTCTAATAATGAACAGCAGAAGTGGTAACATCCTTCACATTTTTCACTTGCAATGATGATAGTATTACTGTTACTCTTATTTAAAATTAAGGATTTAGCCCAGGTGCCATGGTCATGGTTTGATTTCTGGTCAGGGCCCAGCCTGGGTTTTGAACTCGATTCTAAGTGTGGGGCATGCAGGAGGCAGCTGATCAATGATTCTCTCACATCATTGATGTTTCTATCTCTCTTCCTCTCCCTGCCTCTCTGAAATCAATAAATATATATGTGTAAATATTTTTAAAGAATTTTTTAAATGATAGGTAAAATGTATTGGTTAACTGGGTCCTTTTTTATTAGTAGATTGTTTCAGTGGTTCAGATTTAATTTATTAATGAATTAATAAGAAATACATATATGTGTCAAAATTAATGTCCAGCTCCAAACAAATATCTGGACAAAGAAATTATGAAATAAATAAGATCATTGAATTGAAAACTTTGTTTTATTTGGAAAAGTAAAGGCAGATTGTAATGTATGTTTTTTTAGTTTTACTTATTAAGAAATAAGTAATCAGTATTAATTAATATTCCTATATGATTATGCCTGTAAGTAAAGCATAGAATTTTATGTAAAACTATTTTTTCTCTAGACCAGGATTCATAAATTTATTAATTGTCCTTCTTTTGTATGGGTGTTACTTAGTCATTGAGTGTGTTTGATCATAACATTTATAATAAATTTGCCATTAAATCCTATAAGCTAAAAGATTTTATAAATTCATATTTTTTCAATATGGTGTTTGAAAATTATTAATTCATGTAATTAATTGTTAGTTTTTACTAAAATAGAATTTTTATAAAAGTATTCAAATATTAGTATTAATATATATTAGAAAATTGAACATTATTAGATATATAAATAATTTTAAGTATTATTAAATACAATAAGTTTAAATACTCTATATCTCCTGCAAAGACTATATGCTTACTAATCATAAATTGAGATCACAGAAATATGCTTTGTGAGTTCTATGAGAATTTTAAATATTTAGCTGAAAATTAAGCAATATGACTATGGAAATGATTGAGACACACCTCAAAACAAAAAGTTTTAAGAAGAATGTCAAACAGCTGATGTTTACATGTATACATTTAAGGTACAAAAAAATAAAATAAAGACTAAATGACTTTCATATAAATAAATTCAAATTGAAAATTCACTTTTCTAAATTAAATGTAAAATATAAAATGAAGCCTTGAGTAAAATTAAGTAATAAATCAAGTTAAACATGAAAATTTAAAGAAGAGCTAAGAAAAAAATTAATATTAAATTATTAATTTTCTAGTAAATGTTTCACTTAAACTTTTGAATGTGAAGAACAAGTAAGTGAATAAATTCAAGAATGCCTTCCAAATTCAATTTGTGTTAGGTAAAGAAAATAGAAAAGCATATATTGTTAAATATATACAGTAAAAAATGAAAAACACATTGATTTTTTGTAAGATAAACTACTAAGGGAACACAATGCTGAAAATTATGAGTAAAATATGCATAATGTGTTCAAAAAACTAAAACTATATATTAATGTATGGCATAACTTTGAGTGCTCTCAGCCACTTTCACCTATTGTACAGAACAAAACATATGGTGACACATTTTATGAAAGCTTTTGCAACAGTGCTCCCAAATAAGCAGCACAGGTATTCCCATAATTGCAAAACAACTCATATTTTTACAAATTTGGGACACCAGTTCATAGATAGGCAACAGCTGCAGTTATGTCAGCTGCATCCCAATGTTCCATACACCTCTGCTCAAGTAAATATAAGAAGATATGGCCTCCTTTTTTATTTTAGTTTTTATTGATTTCAGAGAGAAAAGGAGAGAGAGAGAGAGAAACACCAATGATGAGAGAGAATCATTGATTGGCTGCCTCCTGCATGCCCTCTACTGGGGATCAAGCCTGAAACCAAGGCATGTGCCCTTGACCAGAATCAAACCTGCGGCCCTTCAGTTTGCATGCCGATGCTCTATCCACTAAGACAAACTGTCCAGGGAAAGACTACCTGCTTTTATTGCAATGTCTTCTCTTCTTTCAAATAAACAGCCTGAAGGTAATCAGTAATGAAGATTTACTAATGAGTATTTCATTCAAGAGAAGGTGGGTGACAGACCCCAGATTTCTATAAGTCAGCACTAAGATCTGAACTTAGAAATCATGGTTTAGAAAAATTAAAGAGGAGGAAGAAAGGACTTCATACCTGGTATAAGTTGCTAATTCCTTTCACAGCCTGGAATCCTAGTTGTTGGCTCTCTGGCTTAATGGCTGAGAGCACATTTTTTTTTTCCCTCTAGTAGAAAGTGGTTAAAAAAAGAAACACAGAAGAAGAAAAACAGTTCTATTGGTTGCTGCCTTTTTAGAAAGGGCAACGTCATTCTTTCTTCCCCCATTCTCTTTGTCTTTCTTTGTCCCGTTATTTTCTCTCCTTCCCAGGAACAGAATTTAGAGGGAGAAGGAGTGTTTATCCTGGCTCAGAGGATGCTCAGTTGTGTGACAACTGTTCCCTGCAGTGTAGCTGGCAGAATGTGATGTGCATACTAAACAAGATTGCATTAAGCAAGTCTTAGCCAAACCAGATTTCCAGTCTCCCCTTTTCTATCACAGAGTGAGCAGACTTGCTTTTAATCAACTGGAGTGCTATGCTGATACAAAACCTGATCAGTATTTTACTAACTGCATTTGTGGAAAAAGGGTACCAGGATGTGTTTGCATCCCATTAAATATCTGTCCTTTCTCTTTTTAATCCAGATTTGGTGTCTCAGAAAGGCTGGCATTCTCTACATCTAAGTATTCCTCAAATGTGGCAATGATTTTTTTAAAATATTTTTTTGTTGATTTCAGAAAGGAAGAGAGAGAGCGAGATAGGAACATCAATGATGAGAGAGAAGCATTGACCAATAGCCTCCTGAACATCCCCTCCTGGGGACTGAGCCTGCAACCTGGGAATATGCCCTGACTGGGAATCAAACCATGACCTCGTGGTCCATAGGTCAATGCTCAACCACTGAACCACACCGGCTGGCTGTTACAATGATTTTTGCATGTAAACAATCACTGAAGTTTGCTTGCTGTTTCTCTCTGCTGAATTTTTAACAATCAACCTTTCAGCTTTTCAGTAATCATCTCTCATACAAAGTTTGAGATAGCAATACTCCCTTAAAATTTAAGGGAATGGAAAAAATATCATTTTTGCCCAAATCTTGGTGACAATTTAATATAGACAAAATCCACAACACTTGTATGTGATTTGAAAATTGTTCCAATAGTTATGTAGAAGTTTTAGCAAATAATAACTCTAACAATCCTAACATATGAAACAACTTAGTTTATGCTACCTCCAAATTCATATGTTGATGCCTAAATGCCCAACGTGATGGTATTTGGAGGTGGGACCTTTGGGAGGCAATTAAATCATGGGGGTTAATGGTATTAGTGACCTCTACACTCACCAAAATGAAGACACAACAAGAAGATTGCCTCCTATAAACCAGGAAGCTCTCCCTCACCAGTGAGTAACTCTGCAGATGCCTTGATGGTAGACTTTCTGGCCTCCAGTGCTCTGCGAAATACATACTTGTTGTTTAAACTCAGTCTGTGGGATTTTTGTTAAAGCAGCCCAAATGAACTAAGACAGTTTTCATATATGAAACTTAAAGATACAAAATAAAAGTAATTAATAGTGATTTTAAAAATGGCTTAAAGGATAGCAAATATCATACTCCCAATATATTTTAGAAAGGATTTACATATGGTTATTCTATCAAATTCAGAATAAACAGTGATTTATCAAAATAGCAAGTACAAAGAATTTATTTATGTAGGCGATGCATATAGATGATCCATAAACATATTTAACATATGCCTCAGTTATAATTGCATCTAATTATCTCAATTATTTTTTCTAATGTAATTTCTCTTATGATTATTCAATGACAAGGGTCCCAGTGCAAGAAAATTGATACACTCAGGAGATCCCTCAGCCTAGCTTGTGCCCTCTTGCTGTCCAGGAGCCTTCAAGGGATGTGAAACTGAAGGTGGGGAGCCAGCCTAAGCCACAGTCTGGCTTCCCTCTGTGGGAGGCAACCAGTGGGCCAATAGGAGAATGGTGCTGGCTGGCAAGTAGCCGGCCCCGCACCTCCAAACACCCCTCCACCACCTCCAGTCACTGCCCCCTGATCACCATCCCCTCACTCTGCCTGCTGGCACCTGCCTTATCTGGCCTGGCACTGTCTGCTTGTCAATCCTGGCCCCCACTGGCTGGTCATTCTGCTGTTTGGTCAATTTGCATATTAGGCTTTCATTATGTAGGACTAGGGGCCCAGTGCACAAATTCATGCACCTTGACAGGAACTGTGGACTGGGAGGCTGTGGTGGGCACAACGAAGGGTTTCATCCCATCCTCCACGCCCCCTCCTGAACCCTCTCTCAACAGCCCACCTGTCCCGTGCCTGCTGGAAGCTCCACTCCCACCTTCACTATTCCTACATGCTAATGGTACCGGCCCCACTCATGCCCACTGATGGTGCAGAAGGCTGGTGCCAGCAGTGGGTGTGAATGAGGCCAGCACCATTAGCAGGTACGAGTGGCAGCTGCTGCCCCGATTGCCCCTCAGGAACAGGAGGAGGTGGAGAAGCCCTCAGGGGCAATCAGGCCAGAAGCTGCTGCTTGCACCCACTGATGGTGGGCACCAAGCAATTGGGGCTGGCAGTGGGTAAGAGCGGCAGCTCTGGTGCTGGCAGCAAGTATATGTGGGGCCTGCACCAGCAGCAGCTGGCAGTGCCTGGCAGGACTATGCTGCACAGGAGCAACAAATTTTCATCAACTATCAGAGGCTCACTCCAATGAAAGGGACTGGCGACTCACCTTGGTCTGGCACCCCCACTCACCTGTTTCACCATCCCACCACAGCTGATGCCCACTATGTTCTTTGCTCTGCTGCCTGCTGTTCACATCCACTATGTTCACACATACCCCCTGGTGGTCAGCATATATCATAGTGACTGGTTGTTTGGGTGTTCCACTGTTCAGTCTATTTGCATATTAGGGTTTTATATATAGACTGTTACTTGAACATCCATTCTCTTCTGGAAGGTCAGACTAAAACAGGTTTTTTTTTTAAATCTCAGTTGTGATATCTCCCAGAGAATAATTAAGCTCATTAGTGAAGATACCCAGAAAATATATAATTAAACAATAAACCTTCTTAATTTTTTTTCATTTTCTATATTATTATTAAACACTTGGTAACTGAGACTTCATCTATCACGAACAATACAATTTAAATCTAGTAACTCATACATTTTCCAGGCAGTTCCCATCATCCATCCTCCCTCGGAATCATATAAAGTAGGGTGTGTGGCATACACATAATAATGACATTATGTGTTCAGTTTCTGGACTTTAATAATGTTGATATGTTTTTTTTTATAATTTCAGTCTTTTATAATGGGCCCACATAACAACTCTGACACACCATGAGATAGTAATTGAGCATCAGTCAGATTTACACTAACAACTTCTAGAATTACTCTCAACTTAACAATAACAAACTCATTATTTCCAGAGCCTTATTATAATACCTTATCTCTAAAGTCAATTTCTAAACTTACAAGGTTGAAAATGCCTCATAAAATAAGACACTTCCCACTGCAATGGGGAAGACACATAATAACAATGATAATATGACAGGAAATTCCCACTTTGAGCCTTACATGAATAGAATCCAAAAATAAACACTTTCCCTTACTACTGTCTCTCACAAGTCATGTGCAGTCAAATGATGATTTACATGAGCTACAAATAAAAACAAGGTTCTAACCTCTACATCAATCCTTGCATGAAGAAAATGATCATTATATTTCAGTGGCTATCAGTTACATTCCAGTTTTTTTAAATATTAGGATTATTTCACCAGTACTCAAAATATCTTGAAATATATAATCAGGAGGCAGTGTAAACAACTACTGATTTTTGAGATGCTTTTACCTTTATAAACATACTAGAGGCCTGGTGCATGAAAATCCCTCAGCCCAGCCTGCCCCTTCTCACAGTCTTGGAGCTCAGGGAATGTCATCTGCAGGAGGCGACTGGGCTGATCAGTGGAAGGTGCTACCCCCATCAACCCTCTGCTGCTGCACTGCTGGCCACCACAGCCACCAAGGTGTTTTCATCAACATGGACTCCAGTCCCTTCAACATGAAAAAAATGTCAACTTTCTTTAGGCATTTTCAAGATGTCTCTTTCATAGGATATGACATTTCTTTCTTTCTTTCCTTTTTTTTTTAATCCTCACCTGAGGATATATTTCCATTGATTTTTAGAGAGGTTGGAAGAGAGAGGGAAAGACAGAGAGAAACATCAATGTGAGAGGGACACATTGATTGGTTGCCTCCTGCATGAGCCTTAACCTGGGCACCAGCCAGGGAGGAGCCTGCAACCTAGGTACATGTCCTTGACCAAAACTGATCCCAGACCCTGCAGTTTGCAGGCTAAGGCTTGATCCACAGGCCCAAACCAGTTAGGGCAGAATATGACATTTCTTAGTCCTTCCATCAGCAGACATTCATTTTTTTGTTTTTTGGTTTTTGTTTTTGTTTTCCTCCAGGATTGAGGTGGAAAAACCCTAGATCATCTTCTTGGATTCTTATTACCCAATTTACCAAGAATACTGCAAGTGGCATACTGCGGCGAGTTTAACCAATGAGCAGTCAGAAATGGTGTTTTCTGTGCAGCTCATGCACAGAGGCGGGACTTCTGTTGTGCCACAGGCCCTGTATCTCTGGGCCTCACAGAGTCAAGTCCTCACCCAACTTTGCCCACCCCGCTGAGCACTCAGCCCTTCTCACCTGTACGCACCTGCCACCCACTCAGTCTCCTGCTGATCAGTCATTACAAGTGAGGATGTGATGACCATTTGCATATTAGCTCTTTATTATATAGGATATTAGATTGAATTATAGAAAACTTCCATAGCTAACTTGTAGATTTCTCTTCATAATCATATCTAATAAAGAAGGAATATGCTAATTGACCATCACCCCTTCACAAAGATGGCTGTACCCACAGCTGAGGCCAAGTTCCCATAAGAAGCCTTAATGAGCAATCAGCAGGGACCTGAGGGATGCCCTCCCCCACCCACATGGGGCTTGACAGGGGACCACAGGCCATGTCCCAAACCCAGCAGGGCTTGACAGGGGAACTCAAGGTGTGCTTCCTATCCTGGTGCTGGACTAGGGAATTTCAGGCTTCTTCCCCTGCCCCAGTGCCAAGCCAGGGGACCTTAGGCCACACCCCCACCAGGTGGGGCTTTACAGGGGACTTCAGGCAGCGCCTTCTACCTGGCAGGGCTTGATGGGGGACCTCAGGCCATGCCCCCCACCTGGCAGGGCTTAACGATAGACCTCAAGGTGCACTTCCCATCCTGGTGCTGGGCTAAAGAACCTCAGGCTTCACCCCCCTCCCCAGTGTTAGGCCAGGGGACCTCAAGCTGTGCCCTCCACCACGTGGGGCTTGACGGGAGACTTAAGGCTGTACCCCTCACCCCAGCACTGGGCCAGGGGTCCTCAGGTCATGCTTCCCACCCCAGCACTGGGCCAGGGAACCTGAGGCTGCACCCCCCTACGTGGCTGGGCTTGACAGGAGACCTCAGGCCATGCCCCCAACCAGCAGGGCTTGACAGGGGACCTCATGGTGCACCCCCAGTTCTGGGTCGGGGGAACTCAGGCCATACCCCACACCCAGTGGGGCTTCACAGGGGATCTCAGGCCATGTCCCCCACCTGGTGAGGATTGATGGAGGACCTCAAGGCATGCCCCCATCCAGTCTGAACTGGGGGACTTCAGGCCATGCCCCCCCCTCCTGGTGCTGGGCCAGGGGACCTGAGGCTATTCCTCCTGCCTGGCAGGGCTTGACTAGAGTGAGACTGGCCAGGTCTGGAACTAGCCCAATTGGGGGGGGGGTGGTCAGCTGGGTCTAGGACTCATGCGATTTTGAGGTGCATGTGGATGGGTGGGGACTTGACTTTGGGTCCCGTGGTGAGCCCCAAACTCTGATAAGAGGAAGGTTTTCACATACATTTTCCTAATTTTCTTTCATCTTTGACACTTCTCTTATAGAGAAAGGGTCAATAGCAATATTAAATTATTTCCTCTAATTAATCCCCTTTTAATGTGCACGAATTTCGTGCACCAGGTCACTAGTAATTATTTAAGACACTTAAACTAGTAGAATAAATATTTACACAAACTGACCTATGTGAAGGTAAAAGGCCTTCTTAATGACACTATAAATACTACATTACAGAAAGATATGTCTCCTTTTAGAGTTCTCAAGAGGGGAAAGTATTTAAGTCTAGGTTATTTGTGGGAGTTTTTAGAAGCCACTTTATGTGGGAAAAAATTTTAACTAAAAAAAAAAAAGCTTTAAAAAGTACTGTGTTATACCACACTGTCATCAGGAGTTGGTTAAAAGGCTAATAATACAAAAAAATGCATAAAAAGAAACAGTCTGTTGCAGATATTCATGCAACCTGTTATTCTTCTGATTCTATGACAGATGCACATTTTGAGTGAAATAGAAGTAACACTTGGCTGCTAAAAAAGAATCTTTACAAGCAATTGTGTCAAACAGTGTTATATATTAACATTGAAAATGTCTGATATCCACTTGAGCTTTAAGTCAGAGCTGTGATTGAGTTTAAGACTTATTTAAACTGGAGAAGAGACAAAATGGCAGCAGAATAGACAGATGTGTCCTGAGCTTTGCCCAGAGCAAATAGAGTGAGCGGCTGAAGGAGACGCAGCAGGTGAAACAATTTGCAGCACAGCCTAAGTGCCCATCAGCAGATGAGTGGATTAAAACACTATGGTACATCTACACAATGGAATACTTTGCTGCGGTAAAAAAGAAGGAATTCTTACCATTTGCAACAACATGGATGGAGATGGAGAGCTTTATCCTAAGTGAAATAAGCCAGGCAGAGAAAGATAAATATCACATGATCTCACTCACTGGTGGAATATAATGAACTATATAAACTGATGAACAAAAACAGATCCAGAGACAGAGAAACATCAATCAGAATGCCAAACCTCAGGGAAGGTAGGGGACGGTGGAAGTAAGGGGAAGAGATCAAGCAAGAAATTTATATACATGCATATAAGCCTAATCAATGGATACAGACAACAGGGGGGTGGGGACATAAATAGGGTGTGGGGATAATTGGGGAATAAGGACACATATGTAATACCTTAATCATTAAAGAAATTTAAAAAGAAGACATTTAAACTGGGGTAACAACAGCAGAATTAGGGTTTCAAATGTATGTGGCAGGATAGTAAGAAGCTAGGAAAATCACTGGGCAAGTGGAATGAGATAACTGAACTGAGGCAAAAAAATTAAACAAGGCCAAACAATTTTGGCAGCTTGCACCCAGCTAGTGGATTGCAATACCTTATCTTCCTAGCCAAGAACACCTGCAAACAAATGGTTTATACCTCGCCTCCCTGAGCAAAGAATACACAACTCACATCAGCCTGGCCTGAGGAAATAGAGAACAAAGACCAAATTAATGCCGTTTGTGCCAGCTAAACCCAAGGACACATAAAGTCTGGGGGACAATAAAACACCAAAAGCATTTGGATGGTATCACTTGGGGGATGTAAGGCAGGAATGATAGCTACTAGGACAGGAGGAGGGAAAGGAAAGAGAAAGGGAAAATTGTCTCACCCACTAAATAAAGAAGTCAGCCATTTTAGGATTTGCCAAATAAGATGAAAAGATGTATGTACAAACATTCTGAGATAAGTCACAACAATGAAGAAGGGAAGTTTAAAACCTAGTCTGCTACCCAATATATTCAGCAGGGGAGCTTTGAAACCTATAAGAGGAAAGATATAAACCTCTTAAATCCCCATTGGGCAGGGCTCTCAGACTACCTGAGTTGCCTGCTTTTGCTTTATGCCAAGTGTATTCTTAATACATTCACTTGCTTTGCTTCCTTAGTAAATTCATTTGCTTTCTTCCTTAATAAATTCAATTGCTTTGTGTCAACACTGTTGCCTGTCACTCATCTAAATTCCTTCTTGTGAACTGACAAGAGCCAAGGAGGGGAGACCCCATTAGACATAGGCAGCTATCCTGTAACAGGCCTAATGATTAAAAAACTGGCACTCCTGCTGAAATTGGTTTGGCCCAGTGGATAGAGCATCAGCCTGTAGACTGAAAGGTCCCAGGTTCAATTCTGGTCAAGGGCATGTACCTTGGTTGCGGGCACATCCCCAGAGGCAGCTGATAGAAGATACTCTCTCATCGATATTTCTAACTCTCTATCCCTCTCTCTTCCTCTCTGTAAAAAAATCAATAAAATATGTTTTTAAAAAAACAAACAAAAAACTGATACTCCTATAATAAGATTAGTAAGTATTCATTAGAATTGACAAATATACAAACTTTAAAAATTGAAGTGATTACTGCAAATTTTATAGCAACTTTTCTAATTTAATGAAGACAGTGGAAAATTCTTCATTATATAATATAAATTTAAATTTCACACAATTCCAAGATTGAATTATTGTTATATTTTGATAAGGATAAATGAAAATGTATTTAATCATTTTACTTTATTCAATTAGAATTTATATTCCATTTATTTCCCAGAAGACTCCACGATGCTCTATCATAATTTCCAATGAAATTTCCAATGACACAAACATAACTGGGACCTTGGAAAGAGGAAATATAAGGAAAAAGAAAATATGGAATAATAACTTGATTTAGTTTTCATTTCTTCAGAAAAACAAAAGCAAGAAAATTACTAGAAAAACATGTTTTCCTTGTTTTAAAACCAATTTTTGTGAAGATACCATTGATATAGAACATTACATTTAGTTTTAGGTGTACACATAATGATATGTTATTTGTAAAAGTTATGAAATGATTACTACAATAAATTTAGTTAACATCCATGTCATACATTTATAATTTGTTTGTGTATGATGAGAACTTTAATATCTACTCTTTTAGCAACCTTTCAACATGCAATACACTATTGTTAAATATAGTAAGCATGTTGAACATTGTTACAGCTTCAAGATTTATTTATTCCATAAATTGAAATGTAATATTTGACCACTTTCACCTATTTGGCCAAAGTCCTCCCTTCCCTTTTAACAACCACCAACTGTATCCTGTTTCCAAGAGCTCAGAGTTTGGTTTGGTTTTGCATTCCACATAAAAATGAGATTATACAGAATTTGTTTTTGTATAATTTATTTCACTTAGTTTAATGCCCTCAAGGTCTATTCATGCTGTCACAATGGCAGGACTTTCTCTTTTTTAATGGCCATTCCAGTATATATATATATATATATATATATATATATATATATATATATATATATATATGATATAGCATATCATATTGAGACAGAATAGTAAGAAGCTAGGAAAATGCCTAGGACAGTGGAATAGGGAAACTGAGATAAGATAATTAAACAAGGTCAAATAATTTAATCCACTTACAACCAGCTAGTGAACCACAAGACCTTATCTTTCTTAACCAAGGATACTTGAGAACAAATGGTTTATCTCCTCCCTAACCAGAAAAAGGAGATAAAACCCTCAAGACAAAGAGTACTTGTCATGCTCTTTATCAGGCATGAACTTTTTACTTCTTCCTAAACTGTAAGGGTCCCGATGAGACTTGCAGGGGAGCAATGGGAAGCAGCAGTTTGCCAGTGCTTAATGCCTGATCCTATCTCCTTTCTTGGACTTTTCGGTGAGCTAATGGCTGCCCTGCCTTAGCTCACTTCTTTCACTGTGACTGGTACTTCCAAGTGAGCCAACAACACCCCCTTCTTGGCTCACTTCTTTCCTATAACATTTCTAGGAAGCCAAAGCATAGCTCCCAGAGGCTCTCTTCTGTAACATGCATATTTTATAGTTATAATATTTAAGTATTATTAATTTTATTTTGTAGCATTTAAGTTATAAGATGTCAAGGAGAAGAATAAATATAACTCAAGAATACCTATTACCAGAAAAGAGAATTTCTCTGTGAAGCTCAGAAAATTTCAGACACGTTTAATAGTGAGGAGAAGCAAGGGCGAGCAAGATGACCAGCCCCTCTTTTTTAAAACAACTGCTTGCATCTTATCTACCTCTTATCCAAAAGGACAGTTTAGTTTAATCCACATATACATAATACTGGAAGGAATGACCAGAGATTGTGATAGGTAATTCAAGTGTTTCACTGCTTTGCTTCTTAAAATTTATGGCTTTCATGTGTTGTTCTTTCCAATGTTTTCTATGTAGTTGTGTGTTTGTTTTTTTGAAAGATTTATGTTCAATATCCAATGCCAATTAAAACAACAATATTACTGATTTCTCAGTTTTCTTATCTCTGGGAAGATATAATTATATGATTTATAAGGTGTTTTGTAGTTTTAAAGAACCATGATGATTATAGTTTGATAGATATATTTTGAATTCACTATTCAGTGTAAGTCTTATTATTTCTATGTCACATAATGTCAAAGTTAATTCAGTTCTCAGAAAAAAAAATGTGTGGACAGGAGATACAGTTGACTGGATTTTCAATTTTCACTTTTCAACAGGTTATATTTGTATCATGCTGATACACTAAAAAGAGATATAAGTAAAAATGATTATGTTAGGTGGAAAAAAAAACTATTTCCAAAATTCATCCTATCTAATAAAAGAGTAATATGCAAATTAACCACCACTCTGCTACACACACATACCAGCCAATCAGGAGCAAATATGCAAATAAACACCACCAAGATGGCTATGACCAGAGAGGAGGAGGGAGGCTTGAGTTTCTCTGGCAATAGAGGAAGCCAAGTTTTCTGTACACCTTGGCTGGCCCAGGCCTCCACTCAAGGCTACAAAGTTTCAATGATAGAAGATACATAAATTCAAACAGAAATGGCTGCAACCACAGAACTAGAAAGAGCAGGAGGCTAGGGTTGCCCTCAGCGATGGAGGAAGCCAAGCTTTCCACACACCCTGGCCAGCCCAGGCCTCTGTGTAAGGCTACAAAGTTTCAATTATAGAAGATAAATAAACTCCAACAGAACTGGCTGCAGCCATGGAGCAAGCAGAAGGCTTTGCTCCGCTCCAGGCTAGAAAGTTTCAATTGTAGAAGATAACCCCAGATACCAGGGACTCAGCTTGTGTCTCTAGGGTTGTGTGGCTGGCCTGGAAATCACCATAGGCCCCTCACCTAGGCTGCCCCACACCCCAAGGGAACCCCCACCCTGATCCTAGACATCCTTCAGGGCAAACCAGCAGGTGCTCACCTGTGCACCAGGCCTCTAGCCTATCTAACAAAAGAGTAATATGCAGATTGACCATCACTCCAACACACAAGATCAAGATAGCTGTCCCCATGTGGTCAAAGATGGCTGCCCCCATGTGGACACAGATGGCTGCCACAAGATGGCCAGCAAGGGAGGGCAGTTGGAAGGGACCAGGCCTGCAAGGGAGGGAAGCTGGGGGCGATCAAACCTGCAGGTGAGGGTAGTTAGGGACAAACAGGCTGGCAGGGGAGTGGTTAGGGGGTGATCAGGCTGGCAGGCAGAAGCATTTAGGGGCAATCAGGAAGGTAGTCAGGCGAGCAATTGGGAGCCAGCAGTCCTGTATTGTGAAAGGGATGTCCAACTGCCCATTTAGGCCTGATCCTGGAGTAGTCCAAGATTAGAGAGAGTGCAGACTGGGCTGAGGGACATCCCCCGTGCACAAATTTCATGCACCAGGCCTTTAATATTATCTATAATAATAAAAGCATAATATTCCAATTAGACAGGACATTCTTCCAGATGAAGATAGGGCTGTGAGGAAAGTTCAGGTCTCAGGCACCTGTCGGTGGCCAGAGGGAAGCCTTGGTTCTGGTGCTGACAGGTGTCAGAGAGAAGCCTGGCTGGCAGCCAGGGGAAGGAAGACCTACTCTTGCATGAATTTCGTGTATCAGGACTCTGGTCTATAATTATAATATTATATATTACATATGTAATTATATATGGCATTCTTATATATAATTACATATATGATATGTATATAATATCCAACTCACTCTTTTTTTTCTATCTTTAATAATATCCTTAACACTAAAGTCATACTGTATGTGCTAATGGATGACAGATTTGAAAATACAGATAAGCAAAAAGAGACAATAAGAAACTGAAAGAAGAAAAATCTATTTTAATTCCAACATAAAGAGATAATGGTTATTGTTTTACAGTGTTTTTTTCTCTCTCTTTTACTCCTTACCTCTGGACATACTATGCATGCAGTTTTGTATCTTTGGTTAATTATCTCAATACTAGATTACATATTATGTTCTTCATGTTAACTAGTGAGATCTTTCTCATGTCTCTTCCACAAAGACTTTTGACTTAATGTACCATATTTTGTTTAAGTACTCTTCTATTTTTTTATATTTTAATTTGTCCCAATTTTTTCAAGTGAACACAGCTGTAATGTATATTTTGATAGAGCTGAAAACAGCATTCTGATATTTTTCCCTGGCTGTAAACCATTATTTTAATCTATATAGGATATATTTAAGTATAAAATATGAAGTAAACATATATAGTTACAAAAAAAGTATATATATATTTCCTACATGACTATTTGTTCTAACATACTTCACTGAGCAGTAACTTTTACATTCCAATTTGATATACTCTATTTATTAAATAATTATCTTCTATCTTTCTATAATTGCTATTTTGTTCACTTAATCTATATGCTCATACTTATATCACATAATTTTTCTAAAAGATTTTTATTGATTTTAGAGAGAGGGAGAGGGAGAAGAAGAGAGAGAGAGATAGATTAGGGGAGAGAGAGAGAGAGAGAGAGAGAGAGAGAGAGAGAGAGAGAGAGAGAGAAACATCCATGAGAGAGAAACACTGATCAGATGCCTCCAGCATGCCCTCTACCAGGGATTGAGCCTGCAAACAAGACTTATGCCTGGAACAGGAATCAAACTTGCAACTTTTCAGTGCATGGGATGACTCCTAATCAACTGAGCCACACCAGCTAGTACAGCATCACACAATTTTATATATATATATATATATATATATATATATATATATATATATATTGATTTTTTACAGAGAGGGAGGGAGAGAGAGAGTAGAAACATTGATGAAAGAGAAACATCGATAAGCTGCCTTCTGCACACCTCCTACTGGGGATGTGCCCGCAACCAAGGTACATGCCCTTGACTGGAATCAAACCTGGGACCCTTCAGTCCGCAGGCTGATGCTCTATCCACTGAGCAAACCGGTTTTGGCCACACAACTTTTGTTATAGCTTTATGTGAACTGATATGACATTATGTAGGTAATTGCTATAATCATTGGAACATACATTGCAGCTGGAAAAATCTACCATGATAGACAGTTTATACATACAATATGTGGTAGTGAATACTTGTAATGCTCTGACAGACACACTGATAGCTACTAAATCCATTTACTTTAATTCATTTTGATGTGACATTTTTACTGATGCTCTTTGTACTGGTGTGTGACTTGGGCTGCTGCTCTCAATTAAGAATGACAAGCAGGAAGAGTCTCTCTAAATGTAGAAATACAATTCTCTGGAGATAACTCTGATGATGAATTAAAGCCCAGTGATCACAGAACATAATTTTTTATTCACTAGGCAAAACAAGGGAATTTGAGAAATCAGAAATCTTTAAATATTTTTGTCCTTTTCTTGGACTATAATAAATGTTAACATTATTTAGTTTTGTTCAAAAGTATGGCATCAATGACATTGAGAAATAATAAATAAAAAAATTATTTTCAATCTGGACATTTTATTATTAATAATTAGATGACCAGTGCACAAAATTCATGCACGGGGATGGGGGGAGTCCCTCAGCCCAGCCTGCACCCTCTCCAATCTGGGACATCACTTTCACAATCCAGGACTGCTGGCTCCCAACTGCTTGCCTGCTTACTGTCCTGATTGCCCCTAACTGCTTTTGCCTGCCAGCCTGATCACCCCTAACCACTTTCATGCCAGCCTTATTGATGTCTAACTGCTTCCCTACCAGTCTGTTTGCCCCCAACTTCCCTCCTCTCCCAGCCTGGTCACCCCAGCCCTCCCTTACAGTGTTGATCACCCCCAACTGCCCTCCCTTGCAGGCTTGATATTTTTCAACTGCCCTCCCTTGGATGCCTTTTCCCTACTAACTGCCCTCCCCTGATGGCCATCTTGTAGCAGCCATCTTGTGTCCACATGGGGGCAGGATCTTTGACCACATGGGGGCAGCTATCTTGATGTTGTGTATTGGAGTGATGGTCAATCTGCATATTACTCTTTTATTAGATAGGATAGAGGTCTGGTGCATGGGTGGGGACCAACTGGTTTGCCCTGAATGGTGTCCTGAATCAAGGTGGGGGTTCCCTTGGCTTGTGGAGGGGCCTGGGCAAAAGGCCTGTGGTGGTTTGCAGACCAGCCACCCCCTCCCCACCCCCTGGCAATCCAAGCAGAGGCCCTGGTATCTGGAATTTATTTATCTTCTACAATTGAAAATTTATAACCTGAAGAATATTCAAATTGACCATCACTCTAACACATAAGTTGGCTGTCCCCATGTGGTCAAAGATGGCAGCCCCAATGTGGACACAAGATGGCCACCACATAGCCAGCAGGGAAGGGCAGTTGGAAGTGATCAGGCCTTCAGGGAAGGACAGTTAGGGGTGACCGGTTTGGCAGAGGAGGGCAGTTGGGGGTGACAGGGCCTTCAGGGGAGGACAGTTGGAGGGGGTGTCAGTTGGGGGGACCAGGCCTACAGGGGAGGGCAGTTGGGAAGGACAAATCCTACAGGGGAGGGCAGTTGGGGGGACCAGGCCTGCAGGAGAGGGCAGTTGAGGGGACCAGGGCTGCAGAGGATGGCTTTTGGGGGCAATCAGGCAAGCAGGGGAGAGCACTTAGGGGACTAGGCCTACAGGGGAGGGCAGTTGGTGATGACCAGTCCTTCAGTGGAGGGAATTTAGGGATAACGAGGTCAGCAGGGGAGGGCCTAAATGGGCAGTCAGACATTTTTCAAAGGGTCCCAGATTGGAGGAGGTACAGGCTGGGCTGAAGGACACACACACACACACACACACACACACACACAACACACAAATTTAGTGCACCAGGCCTCATATATATATATATATATATATATATATATATATATATATATATATATATAATTGATGTCAGAGAGGAAGAGAGAGGGAGAGAGAGATAGAAACATCAATGATGAAAGTAATCATTTATCAGCTACCTTCTGCACTCCCCCTATTGGGGATTGAGCCTACAAACCAGGCATATGCCATGATTGAGAATAGAACCATGACCTCCTGGCTCATAGGTCAACACTCAATGACTGAGCCATGCCAAGTGGGCAAAAATGTCATGTTCTTTAGCCTTGATCAAATTCAAATTAGACACAGATAATATTTTTATTCATAAAGTCAAATTTTATTCAACTCCTTGATATAGAACTAGAACCATTTGCTTGTGTTATCATAGTATTTTGTCTATATTTCTACTAGATGGCTGGTGCACAAAATCCGTGCTTGGGGGTTCCCCTCAACCCAGTCTCCAATCCGGGACCCCTTGGTATCAGGCCTAAACTGACAGTTGGACATCCCTCTCACATTCCTGGACTACTGGCTCCTAATTACTCACTTGCCTGCTTGCCTGGTCATCCCCAACTGACCCCCCTCCCGCTAGCCTAGTCACCCCTCACTTTCCCCCCTGCCAGCCTAATCTCCCCCAACTTCCCTTCTGCCAGTTAGTTCACCCCTAACTTCTCTCCCTGCCAGCCTGGTCACTGCTTACTGGCCTCCCTCTCTCCTCCTACTGGCCTGATTGCCCCCAACTGTCCTCCGCTGCAGGCCTGGCAGCCCCTAACTATGCCCCCTGCTGTCCTGGTCACCCCAATTCCCCCCCTGCTGGCCTGGTCACGCCTCATTCTCCCCCATAGCTGTCCTGGTTGCCCCACACAGCCTCCTTGTTCAGTCATTTGGTCATCCCTCACTAACCCCCTTTCTGGCCTTGTCATAGGCAACCATCTTGTGAAGACATGAAGGTCAATTTGCATGTTAACTCCTTATTACATAGAATTTTGAATGTGTTGTAACCCAAACATATTATAGTTTGCCATGTCCATGCCTGCACTTGCTAATAGATTATGAGTACATTAGGAAATGGACTATAATTTATTCATCTTTATTACTTGGCAAACAAAGTAGATTGTACAAAAAAGGAACTTAAATTTACTAAGTAAATTATAAAGTTTGTAGTATAATCAATTCTCATCTATACTAGTAAAAGGGTAATATGCTAATTAGACTAGGTTGGCCGGCCGTCTTCCAGACCTCTGACTTTCTTCCACACAAAGCCTTGGTGGTGGGGGCTGAGGCAGCGGCAGTTAAGGGCAAGATTAGGCTGGCAGGGGAGAGAAGTTAGGGGCAAGATCAGGCCAGCAGAGTTTAAGAGTGATCAGTCTGGCATGGGAGGGTAGTTGGTGGCTACCAGGCCAGCAGGGGAGGGGCATTGGGGGTGACCAAGATGGCTGGCAAGGGATGGAAGTTGGGGGTGATCAGCCCAGCAAGGGAGGGCAGTTTGGGGCATTAGGCAGGCAGGCAGGTAAGTGGTTAGGAGCCAATAGTCCTGAATTGTGAGGGAGATGTCTGATTGCCAGTTTAGGCCTGATCCCTACAATCAGACATCCCTTGAGGGGTTTCAGATTGGAAAGCGTGCAGGACAGGCTGAGAGATATCCCCGTGCACTAATTTCATGCACTGGGTCTCTAGTCTATATAATAAAAGCCTAGCAACCATTATGGTGGAATTACCAGAATGACTGGTTGCTATGACGTGACATGACCACCAGGGGGCAGACACTCAATGCAGGTGCTTCCCCTTGGTGGTCAGTGTATTCCCACAGCAGAAGCACCACTCAGCCAGAAGCCAGGCTCATGGCTGGTGAGAGCAGTGGCGGTGGCCTCTCCTGCCCCGTGGCAGTGCTAGAGTGGCCAGCCAAGTGATAAGGAACAAGCAAGTGGGTGGTAAGGAGTGGCAAGCCAAGTAGTAAGGAGTGAGCAGGCGGGTGGTTAGGAGAGAGGGATCTCAGATTGCAAGAGCACACAGGCCAGGCTGAGGGACCCCCACCCCCACCCCCACTGCATGAATTTCATGCATCGGTCTTTGAGTTATACTATAACACACTAGGTGTGGGACAAAATAAGATAATCTACCTAACCCAAGTCTTTATTATAAAAGAAGTCTCAGTTATTGCCATTCCTCATATGAGACTGTAAACATAAAGTGTGTTATACAGCATTCATTTAACACCAGGGCATAGCACAGTGTTTAGAAAGTAGAAGATAGCCAATAAACAATGTTTGGTAATTGCAATGTGCCAAGCATAAGCAGATGCAAGGTTTCATATTTTACCATTCAGCTTAAGGGGAAAAAGGCTTTAAAAAACAATTAGAGCACATGTACTATCTGAATTGAATACTTATCCTAAAGAAAATATAATTGGATTAATTTTGTTAGTCAAAAGCAGACATCTCAAACATTATAATAATGAGAGTATATCAATACATGTTATGGGGCATAAAAATTATTCTAGGTATTTCTCATAAAGGGATTTAATACAGACAATTAAGTGCTTAAGACCATTAAAAAGGTTGGAAGGCAGTCATGGAACACCAGTAGGTTTCAGATTCATTATTGCAGTTACAGTCAGGAAACTGTAGAAAACAAATGAAAATATCACACTTACCCTGCAGCTCTGACATAAGTGACTTAACAGGGAAAGATAGAGTCTGGCTGATTGTGACAATTAGTCATCTCTGGCAAACCTGGTATCGACAATCGCTCTCTCTTATAATAAAGACACATGATTTCTAGCACCCATCTGTTTTCTAAGTCTCTTTGTGGTGCATCTCATTGACAGACTCTAAATTGTGTTTAAAACCTTAGTGGTAAAGATGTGAAAATGGTTAAATCCTCAACAAAATATTAGCAAACTGGATCCAGCAATACATTAAAAAGATCATACACCATGACCAAGTAGGATTTATTCTGGGGATGCAAGGCTGGTATAAAAAAAAAAAAAGATGTGAAGATGGTTCTTCAGTGTTAATATCGAGTCCTTGCATAATAATGTAGTAATAACTGTACCAAGCTTCAATTTTGAATCAATGAGGATGGCAGCATTTTTCATATAGCTTAAATAAATATTTAAATAAAAGCTTCAGGTCTCTTTCTCTCATTTCTTTCTACCACTCTCACCCACATATTACCTTTAATTTTCTCACTTGACTAACCCATTTCTTAAGTTAATGTATATAGACCCTAGTGATTGATTTTTTTTTTCAGAAAACTAGTGACTATGTAAGATTTTTCTTATAGGAAAGAAAAAAAAATTCATGAGAAAAAGTGTTCTTTGGTTTCACCATTACAGTAATGAATAGCTATCACTAGTAATTTTGTAGTAAATTCTATTTGTATATTATATGCTCATAAACTATCACAAGCTGGGAGGTCATTAAGTTGCATGGACCTCAATGAATACCACAACTGCTGTGTTACATGCATATAAAAATATTTCATCATTTTATGTAATTTTAAATTTTGTAAACTTTTATTTCCAAAAAGATTATGTCAAATTTTTACAAAATATAATATTACCTTTCCCTTTTTTTCTGTTAATCTTCACCAGAGGATATTTTTCCATTGATTTTTGGAGACAGTGGAAGGGAGGAAGAGAAGAGAGAGGGGAGAGAGAGAGAGAGAGAGAGAGAGAGAGAGAGAGAGAGAGGGGAGAGAGAGAGAAGAGGGGAGAGAGAGAGAGAGAGAGAGAGAGAGAGAGAGAGAGAGAGAGAGAGAGAGAGAAAGATTGACATGAGAAACATACATTGATTGTTTGCCACCTGCATGTTCCCTGAATAGGCTAGAGATTGAACCTACAACCCAGGTATGTACCCTTGACTGTAATCAAACCCATGACCCTTTGGTGCATAGGATGGCACTCTAACCATTGAGAAATACCAGTCAGGGATAATATTACCTTCCTTTTATTTGACATGTCTGGTTGGGCTTCCAAAATAAAAATAAAAATGAAAGAAATGACCATAATCTTTGGACCCAGCATTTCCCCAGATTAATTGAATAAATAGAGCTTACTTATGATTAAAATTCTAGATGAGAGCGAGAAATTATAGGATATAAACAGACTTTGTGAGAAAATCTTAGGGTACCTATTTTTTACCTATTCATATGCTTCACAAAATAACTTCCAATGATATTCTGCATATGAAAGTAAGCTTTCTGCAGGTAAACAACTAAAATCTCAAGAGGTGTATTTAAATGAATAGCATTTAAGTTATCTTCCCACTGATATCACAGGGCACTGAGGAAAACATATTTTCCTCAAAGGAAAATAAATTTTATTTAAATACTAATTTTATTTGAGGTATTCACACAAGAAAAAAAAAAGTGAGTGAGTGAGTGAGTGTGTGTGTGTGTGTGTGTGTGTGTGTGTGTTTAATTCAGTTTTATATCTCAAGCAGATTCCCTTTCTCATAAACAACTAAAATAAAGCAGGTATCTACAGACTTTAATTTTATGTATTGCTCTAATATTGGGAAACACTGTCTACTAATTCATATAATAACTCTTATGATCACGTGCTGCAGTCCATCCTTTCTTGATAAAATCAAGTGTCATTGCACAAGAGTATTCAGAATATCTGCTTTCAGCACCTGGAATAAATGTAAGCAGTCCAGTTGGAAAAAAATTGCTACTATTTTCAGCCATTAGCTACATTTTATAGCACATGTTTAATGAGCATTGCCAGTCTCTAGATATTGTACTCACTACAAAAACAATACAATGAATAAAATGCATAATAATAAAATATAATTATGGAAATTTAAGGTAATAAGAAGATAATATCTAGAATTTTAAAATAAATAACATTTTCAACATAAGGTGCACACACACACATGCGTGCAGATCTTTAATACAAGAAATAGATATATAAGAGCAGCCTCCTAAAGTTTTAGGAAAAAAATCATATCTTCCGTTTAAGGAGAAATCCATGAAAGGATAGGAAGATCAGAAATACTCCTAGTGCTCAAGGTTTTACTGCCTAATGGGATAATCAAGTTCTATCTAAATTGATAATCTAAAAATAATAAACATTCAACAAATACCACTCTAACAGTAAAGGCATATACTTTAAGATCAATAGAAAATATGAATATGAAAATTTTAACCTGTTTCATATAACTTCTTATAAAGTGAGAGGCTCTTTCAGTGAACGAGCCAAAGTGGCAGCCAATGGGCCGAGGTAAATCTCCAGGATCCTTGGGCCTTTTGCAGATCTGCCCCTGGGCTTGGAAAACCAACTTGTTATGCAGCTTGGACCCTCCCATGTGCATCCAGGCCCAGCAGAGGAAGCCACAAACTATGCATCTCTGTGTAGCTCTTAACAGTCCGCCCATGGCCAGTCAAAGGAAATGCCTGATCTTGACCTGCTCAGACTTATTCCCAAGAGGCACCAGAACCAAGACAACTGGTGGTGATCCTCAGAGAACATTAGAGCACCACCCAGTTAGATTCACAAGTGGCACATCCAAAAGAATATCTCAGCAGGCACCAGACACTGCTGGGACGATTTTCACTTCACAGTGTCATTTCCTGCACAGCAGCTCCTACACTGTGATCAGAGTGTATTCTCACAGCTGCCTGTGAGTCAACCCCACCCACTGACAGGCCAACAGCAATCAAGACTCAATTACAATAGCAGACCTCTCATAACCCACACAAGAGCTATTCATGGGGCACCTAGCTCAGGTGGTCAGGGAGACTATACCATTGAGCCCCTCCCCCAAACTCCTACTTGCTCCTATTAAATAAAGCCACCATCTGAAGAATAGGAGATGTAGCACCTAATACACAGAAACAAATACAGAGAGTCAACCAAAATAAGGAGACAAAAAAATATGCCTCTAAAGAAAGAACAGGAGAAACCCCCCCCCCCCAAAGAAAATAACTAAATGAAATGAAAGCAAGCAATCTATCAAATACAGAGTTCAAAACAATGGTTATAAGGATGCTTAAGGAAATTATGGGAAGAATAGATTAATTTAGTGAGAACTTAAAAAGAGAAAATAAACATAAAAAGGGGATAGAAACCATCAAAAAAGAAGTAGTCAGAAATGAAGAATATAATAATGTAAAATAAAGAATTCACTTGAAGGAATTAATAACATACTATGGAAAGCAGAGGAACAAATCAGTAATTTGGAAGATAAGGTATCAGAAAACCTCCAATCACAGCATCAAAAAGGAAAATTAAGTCGAAACCGGTTTGGCTCAGTGGTAGAGCATCGGTCTGTGGACTGAAAGGTTCAGGGTTTGATTCCAGTCAAGGGCATGTACCTTGGTTGCAGGCGCATCCCCAGTAGGGGGTGTGCAAGAGGCAGCTGGTCGATGTCTGTCTCTCATTGATGTTTCTAGCTCTCTATCTCTCTCCCTTCCTCTCTGTAAAATATCAATAAAATATATATTTTTTAAAAAGGAAAATTAATATAGTTTAAAAATAAAGATTGTTTAAGGGCCCTCTGGGACAAAAAGAATCATAAAAAAAAAAAAAAAAAACATCTGTATCATAGAGGTACTAGAAGAAGAGAAAGCAAGGGATCAAGAACCCATTCAAACCAATAATCACTGAAAAATTCCATTACCAGGTAAAAGGAAAAGACACACAAGTCCAGGAAACACAGAGTGCCTAAAAAGATAAACCCAAGGAGACATACACCAAGAGACATCATAATTAAACCAGCAAAGATCAAAGCAAAGAGAAAATCTTAAAAGCAGCAAGAAAAAGTTATTTACCTACAATAAATTACCCATAAGAATGTCAGATGAGCTCTCAACAAAAACTTTTCAGGCCAGAAGGGATTGGTATGAAATATTCAAAATGATAAAAATCAAATACCAACAGCAAAGACTACTCTACCAGCAAATCTAGTATTTAAAATTGAAGGAGAAGGAAAGAGCTTCTCAGACAAGAAAAAGCTGAAGGAGTTCATTAATACCAAACCAATATTACAAGAAATGTTAAAAGGCCTTCTTTAAAAAAAAAAAGAAAGGAAAAAAAGAGTAGCATAAATATGTATAATAAAATGACAATAAGTATATGTCTATCAATAATCACATTAAGTGCAAATGGATTAAATGCTCCAATCAAAAGACAGAGAGTAACTGATTGGATGGAAAAAACAAGACCTGTAGACATACTATCTACAAGAAACCCACCTGAGAATTAAAGACAAATACAAACTAAAAATAAATAGATGAAAAAAGAAAATCCATGCAAATGGAAGAGAAAAAAAAGTGCTGGTGTAGTAATACTGATAACAGACAAAATATATTTTATTTATTTATTTTTATTTTATTATTTTTTTTGGTCCATATGGCAGCTCTATTTTTAATTTTTTTTTAATTTTATTTTATTAAGGTATTTTCTGTGTACATAGTTTACCATTGCCCCCCCCCCTCACCTCCCATTTATGCCCTCCCTCCCCAGAGTTCTGTGTTCATTGGTTGTACTTATGTTCATTCATACCAGTCCCTCGGTTGTTCTCCTATCTCCCCCCAGGTCTCCTTCCCCTCCCCCCTGTCATTTGACAATCTGCTTGTTTTATGGTGACTACCTCTGGACCCCATGAATAAAATCTGCTCCTCATTTGGCAGTCTGCTTGTTTTATGGTGACTATCTCAGGACCATATGAATAGAGTCCACTCCTCCTCTGGTTTTCACCGCCCCTTCCCCTGGGTCCCACTGCTTCCCCTGGGACACACGACTCACCCGGGGCACTCGGCCCCCTGGGACACTCGGCTCACCCGGGGCACTTGGCCCCCTGGGACACACGGCTCACCTGGGGCACTTGGCCCCCTGGGACACACGGCTCACCCGGGACACCCTTCCCCTTTGGGGGGTATGGCTTACGCGGGGCACATGGCCCCCTGGGACACTTGGCTCACCAGGGGCACTCGGCCCCCTGAGACACTCGGCTCACCCGGGGCACTCGGCCCCCTGGGACACTCGGCTCACCCGGGGCACTCGGCCCCCTGGGACACTCGGCTCACCCGGGGCACTCGGCCCCCTGGGACACTCGGCTCACCCGGGGCACTCGGCCCCCTGGGACACACGGCTCACCCAGGACACCCTTCCCCTGTGGGGGGTACGGCTTACCCGGGGCACATTGCCCCCTGGGACACTTGGCTCACCCGGGGTACTCGGCCCCCTGGGACACTCGGCTCACCCGGGGCACTCGGCCCCCTGGGACACTCGGCTCACCCGGGGCATTCGGCCCCCTGGGACACACGGCTCATCCGGGGCACACGGCCCCTCTAGGGTGTTGGGGTCGCATACTGGAGGCGCCGCGCCAGCTCCTTGCTAGCATGGGGGGCAGGCTGGGACAGCTGCAGTTGGTCTGAGATGGTTTCAGGCGGGGGGACCACCCCCAAAGGTGTCTCGTTCGGTGTGGGAGCGGAGCAGCTGCAGACATGGAGGCTAAGTTCTGAGGTCGCCCACTCCCTGATCCCAAGGCGTGGTGAGCTCTGTTCTTGGTGGATTTCCTTTATTCTCGGCAGCAGTGGCGGGTGGCGGTGCCAGGTGCAATATTGACAGTCGCTCCTGTGGTTCAATTACCACTCTAGTTTTAAAGTTCATATGGCGGTGGTGGTGAGAGCTTCGGCTTGGCCATGTGGCATCGGAGGATAGGCTCGCCTGAGTGGGTAACGGAAGGCACCGTGCCATTTCCTCACCAGCGTGCTCCATTTCCCTCTCAGTATGGTGGGTGTGCTGGGAAGATTGTGGGCAGGCTGTGATGGCTGCATGGGGAGAGTCCGCCCTCAATGGTGTCCTCTTTGTTGCGAATGTGGAGCTTCTGTGGATGCAGAGGCTAATTTCTGAAGCCACACTCTCTATGAGCCCGGTGTGTAGTGAGCTCTGATTTCGGTGGATTCCCATTCTTGGGGGCGGTGGCGGGGGCGGCAGCGATGGCAGCGCCTGTGGCTCAATTTCCCCTGCAGTTTTAAAATCTGCGTGGTGGTAGTGTCTGATGCCCTGGCCTGGCCATGCGGCAGTGGAGAGAGGACTCTCCGGGTCTGCCAATGGAAGGCGTTGCGTCAGCACAGCGCGTGCGAAGGCCTGGCAGAGCAGGCCGCGGGCGGTGGCGGAGAGTCCCAGTCTTTCAGACTTAGTGGAACGCTTCCCCTGAGCCAGGACAAGCAGCACCACCACCACAAATATTGGCCAGCTCAGAGCTGCCCCTCCACAGGTGACAGTAGGAGCATCCTCACCTCGGTAGGTCCTTGCTCTTGGAGGTCTCAACCAGTGGAAGGCAGCACGGCACAGAACTGCCCCACCTTCTCAGTCCTCCACTCGCCGTAGTTTTAAACTCCACATGGCAGCTGCGGCGCCCTGCTTGGTGTCTAATTGTAGCCTTCCCATTTCTGGGCCGAGCTGGTTGTGCGGGAGGGTAGACGCTGCGCCCGCTCCTCTCTAGCACTGCGGGCGGGCTGGGAGGTCGCGCTCACGGACTTCTAGTCCTGGCAGGAGCCAAAGGCGCGGTGAAGGCGCGGCGGCAGTGGCGGTGGTGGTGGCAGCTAGGCCCCCATCAGCTCCTGTAGTGGAGGCAGGGCTGGCCCACTCCCTGGGCCCCGGGGCGGGGCGAGGTCTGGCTTCCCTCATTTCCGGCATCAGTGGCAGGTTCAGTTTCACTGTAGTTTTAAACTCCACATGGGGGCCGTGGCGCCCTGCTAGGTTTCTAGTTGTAGTCTTCCCACTTCTGGGCTGGTTGCGGGCGGGCGGGGAGATGCTGCTCGATTTCTTCACCTGCACAGTAAGCGCGGGGGCTGGGCCGGCCTCTTCGCCAGCCCGGCAGCGAGTGCGGGGGGCCGAGCCCAGGCGCCTGCTCCTCTCCAGCACTGCGGGCGGGCTGGGAGGTCTCGCTCACAGGCTTCTCGTCCAGGCAGGAGCCGAAGGCGCTGCGGCGGGGGCGGCGGCCGGCGTAGGCCCCCATCAGCTCCCATGGCGGGCGGCCGGAGGGGCTGGCCCACTCCCTGGGACCCGGGGCGGAGCGAGGTCTGGCTTCCCTCATTCCCGGCGGCAGCGGCTCCAGCAGGTTCAGTTTCGCTGTAGTTTTAAACTCCACATGGCAGCAGCGACGTCCTGCTTTGCGTTTAGTTGTAGCCTTCCCATTTCGCCAGCTTTCCTGTGGGTCTGGTGCGATCCCTTTCAGTTTTATCTGTTGTTTATTTCCAAATTGTTGAGGAAATGGCGGCCCAGGAGACTTTCTGGGCCGCCATCTTGCTTCAGTCCTCGACAAAATATATTTTAATTCAAAGGCTACAACCAGCAAAAAGGGCATTTCAAATGATAAAAGGATTAATCCAGCAAGAAGATATAGCCCTTGTAAGTATTTATTCACCCAACATAGGAGCATCTAAATATATAAAGCAAATCTTGATGGACACAAAGAAAGAGATAGACAGTACTACATTTATAGACGGGGAGTGGAACACCACATTGACATCAATGAATAGATCTTCCAAACAGAAAATAAACAAGAAAAGGCAGCTTTAAATGACACATGGATTTAGTTTATATCTTCAGAGCATTTCATCTCAAAGCAGCAGAATGTACATTCTTCTCATGCTCATTTGGAACATTTTCTAGAATAGACCATATGTTTATACATTAAACAATTCTCAATAAATTTAATACAATTGAAATTATTTCAAGAAACTTTTCTGCAAGTGTTGATGAGGATGTGGAGAAAAAGGAACCCTCCTGCACTGCTGGTGGGAATGCAGACTGGTGCAGCCACTGTGGAAGACAGAATGGACTTTCCTAAAAAAGTTAAAAATGGAACTGCCATTTGACCTGGTAATCCCACTTTTAGGAATATATCCAATAAAACTAGAAACACCAATCAGAAAGGATATATGTACCCCTATATTCATAGCAGCAGTATTTACAATAGCAAATATTTGGAAACAGCCTAAGTTCTCATCAGCAGATGAGTGGATCAGAAAACTATGATACAACTACACAATGGAATACTATTCTGTTATAAAAAAGAAGGAGCTTTTACCATTTGCAATAGCATGGATGAAACCAGAGGGCATTATGCTAAGCAAAATAAACCAGTCAGAGAAAGATAAATATCACATGATCTCACTCATATGTGAGATATAATAATCAACATAATTTTATGAATAAGAATAGATCCAGAGACAAATGGTAGGAGAAGGGGGATAGAGATCAACCAAAGGACTTGTATGCATACATATTAGCATAACCAATGGACACAGACACTGGGGATGTGGGGGTTATTCAGGGTGGGAATGGCTGGGGGTGGTCAATTGGGGAAAAAGAAGACAGATGCAAAACTTTAGACAAAAAAAATTTAAAAGAATCTTTTCTGAACACAATGGTATGAAACTAGAAATCAATCACAAGAAAAAAACTTTGAAAAAACACACATACAGAGGCTAAATAACATGTTAATAAACAATGAATAAATTAGCAATGAAATTAAGGAAGAAATCAAAATACACTTTGAGGGAGAAAAATGGTGGCGGAATAGGCTGATCTACCATGCACTTTGTCCAAGAGCCAGACACAAAATACAACTAAGTTGGATAACATTCACCTGAAATTACCAACTGAAGACCATCTGAGGAGGAGACATATCAAGGAAGGACAGAAAATACATGGAGACCAGTAGGAAAGATGAGGTTGTGATAGGAGCTGACCCAGTTCTCAGGGATGGCAGACCAGCAGTGAGGAGGAAGTTCTGGGTTATGGGAGGTCTGTTTCCTCAGAATATAAGAGGACCAGAACCCAGGTTGGGATCCACAGCCTGGAGCACCAGAGCTGAGATTTATGGCCCATGTCACATCCAGCTGTGAAAAGTGGCAAAGCTTCTGGCAGAGGTGGAGTATGAAGCCAATGGACGAGCTGTTCAGAGAGAAAGCCACACTTTTGTTTCATTTTGTTTGTTTGTTTGTTTGCTTGCTTGCTTATTTTTAACCCAGAGCATAGGAATTTTCATTGCACCACTGGGTCCCACAGCACCTACTACATAAGACCACACAACAAAATCTGGGAGGCACAGCAGTTTGACCTAATACATAAGAAACAAAAACAAAGGGACAGTAAAAATGGGAAGACAAAGAAACAACCAGCACATGAAAGAAAATGAGGAATTGCCAGAAAGGAACTAAATGAAATGAAGATAAATAATTTGTCAGATAATGAATTCAAGGCAATGGTAATAAGAGTGCTCAAACAATTCAGTGAGAACTGCAAGTAACTTAATGACAATGATAAGGGTCTTAATGACAGCTATACCAACATAAAAAGAGAGTTTAAAACAATAAATAAGATCAACCAAAGGACTTGTATGCATGCATATAAGCATAACCAATGGACGCAAGACAGTGGGGGGGAAGAATGAGGGCAAGTGCCAGGGGGTAGGGAAGGCTGGGGGAAGGTCAATGGGGGATAAAGGAGACATATGTACTACTATTTGTAATACTTTAAACAATAAAATGAAATTTAAAAACAAAAATTAACTGAAAATGAGGAATGACATAGCTGAAATAAAGAACACCCTGGAAGGATTTAAGAGTAGCCTTGAAGAAGCTGAGGACTGAATCGGAATTAAAAGACAAGAAAGGAAAAAATACCCATTCAGAGCAGCAAATGGAAAAATAAAATAAAATAAGCAAGAGAGTCTAAGGGAGCTTTGGGACAACATGAAACATAACATGTATATTATAGGGGTACCAAAAGGAGCAGAATCTGAGAAAGGAATAGAGAACCTGTTTGAAGAAATGATGGCAGAAAATTTCTCTAACCTGGTAAGGGAAAAAGTCACTCAAGTTCAGTAAACAGAGAGTCCCTTTTAAGATGAACACCAAAAGACCTACACCTAGGCACATAATAATTATTTTTAATCACATTAATGAAAAATATAAATAACAGGGGTAAATGAAGAAATGAGAGAGTAGATTGGAACTCTGTACTTTCTGTAAACTTAAAACTGTTCTAGAAAATAAAGTCTATTAATCACAAACAAATGAAAAATTACCTGACTTTATATGTTCTGTCACTTGTACTTCTGTCCTTTAAAAATGTATTCATGGGAAATCATTCAGTGCCCCTTTTTATTTATTGTTCCCTAAAGTTTTTCATTATAATAATCTATAATTATTTAAAATTCATTTTGGAATTTTAGGTCACCATGCTCTATAAAATCTATTTAATCTATAACTCTAAATGTTCCCTCTATTTTAAAACTTGCTCTGATTTTTTGTAGTAGTCCTCAAACTGATCTTTTTTTAAAAAATATATATATATTTTTATTGATATTTTACAGAAAGGAAGGGAGAGAGATAGAGAGTTAGAAACGTCGATGAGAGAGAAACATCGACCAGTTGCCTCTTGCACACCCCCCACCAGGGATGTGCCTGCAACCAATGTACATGCCCTTGACCGGAATCGAACCCGGGACCTTTTAGTCCGCAGACCAACACTCTACCACTGAGCCAAACCGGTTCGGCCTCAAACTGATCTTAACTGAAGGAGTGGCCACATCAATCTGGATTATTTTCTGCCATTAGTGTTCCTTCTTAATCCCAAATTTATTATTTTAAAATCAATGGTTGAAACACTTTAACATTTCCTAGTGTACATTCTTTTTTTTTCTTAGCATGGTATAGACAAACCAACACAATTTTACTATATTTTATTCCTCATATTTTTGTAACACACAACTTCCTGCTGAAAACTACATACCACATAGAACACACATTTACACACTACATGACACATAAAATAATGTTCATTCTTCCTTAAATATATTTAATAGAATATGTTTTATATACTATATACACTATTCAGTATATACATAACTGTATGCTAATATAATGTGTTAAAATATATTGTATATAAAATATTTAATATATTAGTTCACTGTGACTATACTCATGCTACTCCTTCTTTTATGTCACTTATAAATAGAATTTACAAAATCATTTAAAGTTCATATAAAATTTGTGACTTATCAAATCTTTGTTGAACACCTTAAAAATTAGGTTGTCTTCTTTCTCTGAAAAAAAAAGTACTCATAGGCAATTTTAGCTCCAAAATATAATTATTTATTTACTTACATATTTATTTTCTACCTTCTTCAGCCTAATAGGTTTTCTAGGAAGAGATACTATCTTCTATTTATTCTGTGCTCAGAATAGCAACTTGAACATATAAATAATTCAACTATTTTTTTAAAGGATGTCAATATTATGAAAAACATTCAACCATTTTTGAAACAATAAATTGGAGAATTAATCTTTTGAAATATATTGCTACTTATTTTATCTTAATAGAATGGTTATTTTAGCTGAAACCGGTTTTGCTCAGTGGATAGAGCATTGGTCTGCGGACTGAAAGGTCCCAGGTTCTATTCTGGTCAAGGGCATGCACATTGGCTGTGGGCACATCCCTGGTAGGGAGTGTGCAGGAGGCAGCTGGTCAATGTTTCTCTCTCATTGACGTATCTAGCTCTCTATCCCTCTCCCTTCCTCTCTGTGGAAAATCAATAAAATATATATTTTTAAAAACAACAAAAAAAATAGAATGGTTATTTTAAATGTCGTTTTTTTCCATTTTGGATTTTCTACATGTATGATCAATTTATTTGAAGACTCTGAAATGCAAGTTCAGTGGGTTATTATCCATTGTTTATGCATTGCTGTATACCTGTGTCTATAAATGTTATTTTCAGCTGTTTCCTAAAGTTATTTGAGCAATAATACAAAATCTAATTTCATTGTCATAAAAAGCTTAATTAACACAATTCCAAGTGTTTTTTTCTAATGTTGAACATTTTGTACAATGTTCCACTAGCCATTTTGCTATGCATATGTGATAATAGAATGGTAAGAAATCTCAGAGAATTTCAGCTCTGTATTTAAATTGGTAGTATGACAGTATCTACAATCTTTGCCCTCTGTGAAGATGAATATTTTTTTTCTCCTTCCAAAAAGCAAAGAACCATAGTTAAGCTGGAGAAATTCTTTATCAGGGTAATGGTGTGGTACCACTGCAATAAAATGGGGATGGGAATTTTCATTAAATTCAAGTACTACATTGAGGTTTAAGGAGGTTATTAATTCTAACCCAAGTGACCATCATCCATATCTTCCATTTTCCATACTGAACTGCTTAAAAAGGTCACTGGTGTATCATTTTGTATTTAAGCATTCATCACTCCATTAAGTTCAAATGCTCTTAATATAATGTTAGTATAAAGGTAAATAATATTTTGTTATAATAAAATCTACATTATTTGTTTTTATTAACCAATAATATCATTAATATATTCTCACTGTAAAATGTCAAGCAATAGTGATTTTTTTACACATAAATACATTAAATTTGAGCCTTTCCCCACTCTGCTACTACCACCTACTGTTAACTGCCCACACTCTTCTCAACAGATAATTTTTATCAGTATTCTGGTATACATTTTTCTGTTTCTTTTCTGATGTACACATACACGTGTGTGTGTGTGTGTGTGTGTGTGTGTGTGTGTGTGTGTGTGTGTCTATCCATAAACTGTGGTTTTCAACATAGAGTATTCGGTAATTATTTCATTAAGATATATTTAAAGGTCTTTGTATATTCCAAATAGATTAATATGTTTATTTTCATAACAAGATAATGTTACATGGAGTGGAAATATAATAGTGATTAAGAGAGAGTGTAAACTTTGAAATAAGAATGTTTAGGTAATAATATTTGCTAACCACTCACGGTCTGACTTATAGCAAGTTATTTAATTTCACTGAGCCTGTTCTCTCTTCTTTACATTGTAGAACATAATAGAATCTTTAATATTGTAGTCATGAGCACAAAATGGATTAATTAATACATGTAAATAATTTGTATCTCAGGCTTATGGTAAATATTCATTAATTTTTAGAAATTATTATGTCATGGTAGGGATGTATCATAATTTAGTCATTCTTCATTAGTTTTTTGCACTTTTTCACTATTACAAACAAATCTATAGTAAGCATATTTGTTAACATAACATTAACAATTGTCAAATATTATGAGAAGTAGACATATTAGCTCAAAGCATATGTGCACTTACAATTTTATGAATATTGTCAAATTGCCTTCTTAAAAACTATTATTTTATTAGTTTTGCAGAAACTATCTACATCTATTATTAATTATTATATTACCATTAATTGCTCCCAACTTGAAACTTCTGCTGTCCATTGTGTGTTGGCCATCTTATGACCACATGGGGGCAGCCATCTTTTACCACATGGGGGCAGCCATCTTATGTGAGGGTATGATGATACATTTGCATATTACCTCTTTATTATATAAGATTAGAGGCTACATGGGGAACAGAAACTATGTACTACTTCACTTCCTAGCCAAGAAAGTTTCTGTGGGGGCCTATTCACAAGCCAGTACTCCCACTCTTGTCCAACAATAAGAGGACTCTCCTCTCTGGTGTCAACAGCAGCCAAGTGTACAACCTGATATTTTACATCTGCCTGACATTAATAAAGTGGATTCTCCACAAACTGATAGTAATAAGTCATCTCACATCCTATCTGGAGCAGTAACCAGAGGAAAGTACTTAAAGATTCAGAATCTTATATCATAATACCCCAAATGTCCAGGTTTCTATAGAAAAATCACCCTTCATACCTAGAACCAAGAGGATAAAAAACTGAATAAGAAAAGGCAATCAAGAGATATCAACATAACTGACAAAAATCTTAGAATTATGTGATAAAGGTTATAAGCAGCCATATTAATCATGATTCAATTAGCAATTAAGAAGAGGTATAAAACAAATAGGGGGAAAGTCTTATAAAAGAAGTAGAAGTCTCAACAAAATTATAGGAGATATTAAAAAAACAAAAAGTTTGGAATGGAAGAATAAGCAAAATAAGAAATTCAAAAGATGGACTCAACAGCAGACTGAAAAGAAAAGAAGAATTGATCAGTAATTTAATAAGTAGAAGAATAGAAATTGCCCAATCTAAATGATTGAGACAAAAGAAACTAGAAAATAATTAACAGAAAGTAAGGGAACTGTAATATTATAATAAAATATTAACAGTGGTATCAGTGGGATTTTTTTTTAAAGAATAAAAATGTTGGGCCTGAAAAAATAAATTGAAGAAATAGTGACTGAAAACTTCCCATGTTTGGCATGTGTTATAAACCTATAGATTCTAGAACAGCCGTGGGCAAACTACAGACCACAGGTTGGATCCAGTCCATTCGGCTGTTCTATCCTGCCTGCAGAGCCGAAAGAGCAGAGGGTTCTCTTGCTCTCCCCTCCGCCCCTTTACCAGCAGCCCAGGATGAGATTGCCAGTATGGCCAGGTTGCTTTTGTTCCGGCCCTCCGGTCCAGTTTAACTACCCATGTGGCCTTGGATTCAAAAAGTTTGCCCACCCCTCTTCTAGAAGCTGAGTGAACACTGAAAAGGACAAACTGATAAAATGTTCACCAAGACACATAATAGTAAAATTTCTGAGGACTAAAGAAAAAAATTGAAATTAGTTTGAGAAAACAATGCCATACACAAAAGAGAAAAGCAATTCAAATGACAGTGGATTTATGGTAAATTATGAACACTAGAAAGATGTGTCATGTGATTTTTCAATTGCTAAAATAAAAATAAATAAATAAATAAAAATCAGTCCAGAATCCTCCACTCAATGAAAATATACTTACGGAATGAAAGAGAAATTAAAATATTTTCAGATAAAGAAAAATTAAGAGTGTATTATTCTATTTAAGTTAAAAGAATAGCAAAAAAATAATTTTATAAAGAAAAAGGAGATTAAAACCTTATTAGAAATAACATTGGCAAATATGTTCTCCAATGCAGTGGGGTTTCTTGTTGTTTTGTTGATGGTTTATTTTGCTGTGCAGAAGTTTTTTTTTTATTTATTCATTTTTATTTAGATGTACTTCCATTTGTTTATTTTCTCCTTAGTTTCCATTGCCCTAGGAGCTATATCAGTAAAGATATTACTAAGACAAATGTCTGCTATTTTGCTACCTATGGCTTCTTCTCAGCTTTTTATGATTTCTTGTCTTACATTTAAGCCTTTATCCATTTTGAGTATATTTTTTTGTGTATGGTATAAGTTGGTGGTCTAGTTTCATTTTTTTTGCAAGTATCTGTCCAATTTTACAACATCATTTATTGGAGAGACTGTCTTGACTCTAATGTATGCTCTTGCTACTTTTGTAAAATATTAATTAAGAAAAATGGCTTGGGTTGATATTTGGGTTCTCTGTTCTGTTCCACTGGCCTATATGTCTGTTTTTGTGCCAGTACCAGGCAGTTTTGAGAACAGTGGCTTTGTAATATAGCTTCATATCTGGTACTGTGATCCCTCCAACATTGTTCTTCTTTCTCAAGATTGCTGTAGATATTCAGGATCTTTTTTTTAAGCCAGATGAATTTTTGGAGAGTGTGTTCTAGGTCTTTCAAATATGCCCTTGGTATTTTAATGGGGATTGTATTGAATCTATACTTTGCTTTGGGTAGTATGGAAATTTAAATGATGTTGATTCTACCAATCCATGAATGCGGCATATGTCTTCCTCTATATCTTTTTCCAGTATTCTGTAATTTTCTGAGTACAGGTCTCCAAAATTTATAGTGATCTCATACACTTTAACAAAAAGAAGATAAATAATCCAATAAAAAATGAACAAAGGACCTAAATAGACACTTTTTAAAAGAAGACATACAAAAAGCTGAGAGACATATGAAAACACCCTCAAAGTCACTAATCATCAGAGAGATGAAAATCAAAACAACAATGAGGTACCATCTCACACCTGTTAGAATGGCTATCATCAACAGATTAACAAATGACAAGGGCTGGAGCAGATGCAGAGAAAACGGAACCCTCTTACACTGCTGCTGGGAATGCAGACTGGTGCAGCCAATGTGGAAAACAGTATAGTTTCCTTAAAAAAATAAAAATGGAACTTCCCATTATTAATTACCCAATAATCCCAATCAAAAATGGAACTTCCCATTTTAATTACTCAGTAATCCCAAGGCAAGAATGAGGTACTATCTCACACCTGTCAGAATGGCTATCATCAACAATCAACAAATGCAGACTGGTGAGGCCACTGCAGAAAATACTATGGTGTTCCTCAATAAATTAAAAATGGTACTTCCATTTGACTCAGTAATCTCACTTCTAGGAATATATCCCAAGGAAACAGAGACACCAATCAGAAAGAATATATGCACCCCTATGTTCATAGCAGTGCAATTTACAATAGCTAAGATTTGGAAACAGTCTGAATGCCCATCAGTAGATGAATGGATTAAAAAAAAAAACCTGTGGTACATCTACACAATAAAATGTTATGCTGCTGTCAAAAAGGAGAAATTCTTACCATTTACAACAGCGTGGATGGATCTGGAGAGCATTATGCTAAATAAAATAAGCCAGTCAGCAAAAGATAAATATCACATTAACTCACTCATTTATTGATAATAAAGAACATTACAAACTGTTGAACAAAAATAGACAGAGGCAAAGAAGCATCAAACAGACTGTAAAACTACAGCAGGAAAGTAGGGGAGTGTTGGGGGGGTGGTTAACTGATCAACCAAAGTACTTGTATGCAGGCATATAAGCACAACCAACAGACTCAAGAAACTGGGGGCAGAAGGGGAATAAGTGCAAGTTCCAGGAGGTAGGGGAGGCCAAGGGGAGGTAGTGGGAGGGGGGAAGAGACATATGCACTACTATTTGTAATACCTTAAACAAACAAAACTAAAAGTGGAATTCTGATTTGACCCAGTGATCCCACTTCTGGGAATATATCTCAAGAAATTAGAAACACCAATCAGAAAGGATATATACACCCCTATGTTCATAGTGGCACAATTACCATCGCTAAGATTTGGAAACAGCCTAAGTGCTCACCAGCAGATGAGTGAATTAAAACACTGTGGTACAGCTACACAATGGAACACCATGCTGCTGTAAAAAAGAAGGAATTGTTACAATTTGCAACAACGTGGGTGGAACTGAAGGCCTAAGTGAAATAAACCAGTCAGAGAAAGATAAATATCACATGGCCTCACTCATTTATGGATTGTAATGAACAACAAAAACTGATGAACAATAACAGATCCAGAGACAGAGAAGCATCTATATGACCATCAAACCTTAGCAGGAAGGTAGGGGAAGGTGAAGGTAAGGGGGAGAGATCAACCAAAGGATTAGTATGCATGCATATATAAGGCTAACCAATGGACACAGACACTAGGTGGTGAGGGCATGAGTGGGGGGATGGAGGTATTAGGGTGATAAGGGCACATATGTAATACCTTTATCAATAAAGAAAATAAATAAATAAATAAATAATGCAAAAAAATAGTTGTTGACTGGCACATGCACAATACATATAAAGCTCTTGCTGGCACCAATTGCATGTGTGTTTTAATTTTATAATACCATATAATATATATTATTTTGACATGTAATTTTTTGCAGTAATGTAATTACCACACAAATCTTTCTTCTAATTAATTTCCTTTCAATGTGCACAAATTTGTGCACCAGGCCACTAGTAATAAATAAAAAAAGAGTAAAAGATGTTAAGGTTTCTGCACTTTATACAAAACAGGTATAATGAACACATCAGGAGACTATGATTAAGGCATGTGTGTATCATATAGTGCCTAGAAAACCACATAAAGAGCCATACAAGAGAATAAGTTCAAGAACAATAGAGATTAATAAAAATGAAATTCTGGAAATGCTTAAGTAACACACAGGTAAGAAGTATTAAAATAAAACAAATTTATTTCCAAAAGACACATATGATAAAGGATTGTTATCTAAAATACTTCAATGATTATTAAAAATTCAATAATAAATATAAACCTATTCAAAAAGGACCAAGGACCTTAACTCACCAAAGAATATATACAGATAGCAAATAAGCAAATGAAAAGATGATCCACATATGTAAACAGGGAAATACAAATTAAAACAACAATGAGATATCACCATGCACCAATTAAAATGGCCAAAATCTATAACTCCTACATCAAATGCTGTTGAGGTAGTGGAGCAATAGGAATGTTTTTTTTTATTATTTTATTGATTTTTTACGGAAAGGAAGGGAGAGGGATAGAGAGTTAGAAACATGGATCAGCTGTCTCCTGATGGAGTAATAGAAAGGAGAAATATGTTTCTCAAAGTAACAATTTCCTGTTTTTATTCGTTCAGAACTTTTTAATAAAGTCAAGTTCACCTCTTTGTAACTGCAGACAGAGGTTTCTGTTTCTGTGGAATTTGTCTGAGTCAAATTCCCTACTGGGAATGAGCCTGCAACCAAAGTACATGCCCTTGACCGCAATTGAACCTGGGAGCCCTCAGTCTGCAGGCTGATGCTCTATCCACTGGGCCAAACCAGTTAGGGCAGGAACTCTTATTCATTGCTGCTGGAAATTGCAAAATACTGCAGCTACTTTGGAGATTGTTTGGCAGTTTCTTAGAAAAAATAATAAACACACTTTTATTATACAATCCAGCAATCACACTCCTTGGTATATACCCAAAAGAGTTGAAAACTTATATCTATGCAGAAGCTTGCACACTACACTGATGTTTATAGCAGCTTTATTTATAATTGCCAAAACGTGGAAGCAACCAAGATGTTCTTGAGTAGGTAAATGGATAAACTGTAGTATATCCAGGCAATATCATATTATTTAGTGCTAAAAAAGGAATGAGTTATCAAGCCATGAAAAGACGTAGAGGAAACTTAAATGCATATTATTACATGGAAGAAGCTAATCTGAAAAAGTTTTATCTTGGAGGAGCCAGTACTACATTTATCTTTTCACATATCTACATTTTTTTCATTTATAATTTATATATATATATATATATATATATATATATATATATATATATATAATTTACAGTATAGTAGTGATTAAATTTGCACTTGTGTAAATAATTGGTTAAATATTTTAACGATTGTAAACTTTAAGAAATAACTTAGATAAATAAATTGTATAATTTTTCATTACGTATTTGAGATCTTAATGTTAAAATTCAATATGCAATCTTTCTATAGAAAAAAGTGAACTGATAAGAAATGGAAGTTTACTCCATAGTGATAGGTATGAATAAAAAATGCATTAATAAATTATTTTATAATTAAAATGTTTATTTTAAACTTACTGAGAACTTCTTCAGTTAGTAGGGCATGCAATAAATGGAAAGTTTAATTTTCAAAAATATTTTGTTGGAAATATTCAATTCTTAGTATATAAAATATAATGTTCATGATTTAGTCAATGTATAACTAAAATGATTTCATCAAACAAGAATTCAATCATGAAAAATATATTCATGAAAAATATCAATTAAACATATATTTTCAAATAGTTTTGAGTAAATGAAAAGAAGCTATGGTTCATAAGTACTCACACACAAGGATGGACAGCATAGATTTTTAATCAGGCAAAATTGCTTCCCTGAAAACTCTTCCGAGTAATACTTAACTTTTAACCACCTTCCTGTACTGAAAGTACAATGGAATTTCTAGCCATTCTTTAGTAATAATGATCATATTTCAGAGCACAGGCAAAGATGATAGAAAAAGAAAACATTAACAAATCAGTTTTTAACAGATATTATGGCAAAGAATCTTAAAAACAAACTATTCTTGCCTGTCTGGGATGGCTCAGCAGGTGATTCCTGGTCAAAGCACATGCTAAAGTTGTGGCTTGTTCCCCAGTGTGGGGTGTGCAGAAGAAAGCCAATCAATGATTCTCTCTTATCATTGATGTTTCTATCTCTCCCTTCCTCTCTACAATCAATAAAATATGTGGGGTTCTTTTTGAAAATAAACCATTTTTATCCCTTTGGGGCAAACAAAGAATGAAATGGAAAAACATAGTTTGATTGTTAACTTGTTAGAATGAAAGAATGAGTGAGAAGAAAGTAATGAATTCGAATATAAAGTTTGGTCATATGATGTTGGGAAAGATGACATACTGGAAAAAGAAAAAAAAAGAAAAAAAAGAAAAGGAAATGTCATGAAGATATCTTAGACTCTTAGACAAATTCCACAGAAACAAAAACCTCTGTCTGCAGTTACAAAGAGGTGAAATTGACTTTATTAAAAAGTTCTGAAAGAATAAAAACAAGAAGTTGTTACTTTGAGAAACATATTTCTCTTTTCTAATTCCAATTTTGGTATCTCTCTTGTAGTCTTTGGGTTCTTTGGGAGGATTTATATATAGGTAGAGGTACAGATTAGGGAGAATCACACATATTGCATGTACAATGTGTTCTAACTTAAGATTGCAGAAAGATTTAAAATAACTGAGCAATCAATAGAGTTTTTTAGTGTATTTGGGCAGGAAGAATGCCCAATTTTCCTCAGCTGTATTTTAAATATACGGTATTTTTTCACAGTAATATACATGTAAAGTATGTTGGGTAGATGAGGATTAGTTAACATCAGAATCAAACTTCAAAGGAAGCTTTGTATCTCCCTTTTTTTTTTTTTAAATCATGAACTAATTTTATGCCCCCTCTTGCTCTTTAAGTTTGACTTCTTGGAGATTTAACTATTTTTTACAAAGTACCAACTAGGGGACTGTTGATTAAATCTGTTTAAATCAGTTCCTTTTCAATCAGTTACTCTCTGAGATTCACTAAACATAATTAGTTTTGAAGTATCCTTCAGAAGGCCCCCCAAGGAAGAAATTACATATTATTTCCTATTCAAATACAGAATATCCTTTGGTGTACTTAACTCCAAACTAAATTTAGGAAGAGAACATAGATATCAGCCAGTTGTCTACATGCCCTTTTTAATTTTAGGGGACTAATAGATTTCTGGAATTTTGAATTTACACTTAAGAAACATACATTCATCATAAATTTATGGTGTGACCATTTATTTTTCCAAGACTGCTCCAGTTTTAGATCAGAAAGTCCTGCATCTCAGAAAACTATTGAGTTTTGAGCAAATCTGGATAAGTGATCATCTTATGGTGTGGCCAAAATGAAGAGATAAAGTTTGAATGATAAAGATGAATGATAAAGATGTAAGGACTTGTAACTGGTTGAGCAACACACTCACTGATGTCAATGTGGATGCATTTTTTAAGAGTATACTGCAGCACTTATTCTTTACCCTTTAATCAATTAATTTTTGTAGTTAATTTATACACTCTGATGAGACATACATGAAATATATATATATATATATATATATATATATATATATATGTTGATGTAAAGATAAAAATGATAAGTAGAACACTAGATCAAGATTCTATGCGCTGGCTGGTGTGGTTCAGTTGGTTGGATCATCATCCAGTATACCAATTGTGGGTTCAATCTTCAGGCAGGGCACAGGCAGAGAGTAGCTGATCGATATTCTCTCTCACATTGATGTTTCTCTCTCTCTCTTATCTCACTGAAATCAATAAGCATATCCTCTGGTTATGAAAAAAATAATATTTCCCTTTACTCCTTTACCCACTGTTGATGCTTTGTGATAAACATCAATATAAAAGTTAAAAAGAAAAAATTAAAGTCCCACAAGGGGATTTGTAATAAGTATATCACAGTTTAAGAATGAACAGTGTCTACCACCTACATTCAGAAACATTCTTACTTGTCCCATAAATCAGTAAAGAGTCCTTGAACTAATTAATTTGCATGAGCCCTCGCATATTTTCCTGGTAGATTGAGTCAAGTATCCTAATACATAAAAAAAAAAAAAACCCTGGGTCTTAAAAACCAGTAACCACCAAAGCTTGATCAACTGGAAGTCAGTCCAGCAAACAGCGCTGGGTTGCCATGGCCCAACACTGACTCCTAAGGGGGCTGTGAATCAGGGCCAGAGAGAGGTCTGAAGAGAGAAGCAGGGCCTGAACCATTGTCTCTGTGGCAGCTTTTGATCAGCACTTGCTTCTCTCTTTCTCTCCCAGTCTGGCCAGCAACAGTACCTCCATTTCTCTGCAGGCCTCCCACCAGAGCTGCTGATCAGCCTAGACTTTCTGATCAGGCCCCGGTTATAGGCCCAGAGATGATGACTGGCATAGGAACCGACCAATCAGAAACAAGTTGGCCAGCAGAGGAGGGCAGTTGGGGGCAAGATTAGGCCTGCAGAGGAGGGAAGTAAAGGATGAGATAAAGCAGGCAGGGGAGGACCATTGGAGGTGAGATCAGGCCAGCAGGGGAGGGCAGTTGCGGGCAACCTGGGCATTAGGGTAGGGCAGTTAGGGGTGATCAGGCTGGCAGGCAGAGGCAGTTAGGGGCAATCAGGCAGGCAGGCAGGTGAGCAGTTAGGAGATAGCAGTCCCAGATTAAGCTAGGGATGTACAACTGCTGGTTTAGCCCCAATCCCAGATTGAGACTAAACCAGCAGTTAGACATCCCTCAAGGGGACCCCAATTGCAGAGAGTGCAGGCTGGGCTGAGGTAACCCCTTCCCCTCTGTGAATGAATTTAATGCACTGGGCCTCTAGTCATTATATAATGTCATTCATTTTCTACAAAAAAAATATTATAAAACCTACTTTGTCTGGTTTTAGTTTAGCTACCCCGGTGGTTAAAGCCTAAAGAACATATAGCTTTCTATTATTTTTTTTCAGCATATGTATTTTATAAGTCTGTGTCTCATTCTTTTCTCATATAGCTAGATTATTTTTGCTCATGCAATCTATAAATATCTATTTTTTAATAGCAGTGAATATTCAATTTTAATTTAATGTAATTACTGGTAAGGTAGGATTTATCATTGCCAATTTCTGTTTTCAATATGTCATACATCAATTTTTCTTTCCATGCCTATATTCTTGAGCACTTTGTGTTAAATAATTTCTAGTTTACATTTCAGTTCCTCTGATTTTCATTTCCTCCCTCCTCTGTAGCACTGGGATATATATATTAGAGTCCTGGTACATGAAATTCGTGTACGGATTGGGGGGGTATCCCTCAGTTCAGCCTGCACCCTCTCCAATCTGGGACTCCATGAGGGTTATCCGAATGCCCATTTAGGCCCAATCCAGGTAGGGTCCAGGACTGCTGGCTGCTAAGTGATTGCCTGCCTGCCTTCCTGATTTCCCCTAACCGCTTCTGCCTGCCAGCCTGACCACCCCCTAACCACTCCCCTGCCAGTCTGATTGATGCCTAACTGCTCCCCTGTCAGCCTGTCTGCCTCTAACTGCCCTCTCCTGACAGCCTGGTTTCCCTCAACTGCCCTCCTCTGCAGTCCTGGTCCCCCCAAGCACCATAGAGCCCCTCCTTCTGTAGAGGCAGGCAATAGGAGAGGCATGTCAGTCCAACCCTCTACAGTGCAACCCCTCAGTTCACAGAGGCAAGATGCCTCAATCTCCCACAGCTGCTCCCACAGATGGCCTTGCTCCATCCCCCCCCGCCCCCCGGAAACACAAGTGGCCACTAAGAAACTCGGACTGAGGGTAAACAGCTCCAGTGGTAGTCGGCTCTGGCAGCAGCAGCAGGGTGATGGGGGTGGCACCTTCCTCTGATCCTCCTTGTCACCTCCTGCAGAGTGAGGCCAGACTGCGGTCATTAGGATATCAATGCAGGGCTCCCAGACTGTGCAAAGGGGCGAGGCACACTGAGGAAACTGCCACCCCAGCACACAAATTTTAATCCACCAAGCCTCTAATATATACTATCTAATAAAAGAGTAACATGCAAATTGACCATACCTCTACTACACGTATAAGCCACGACCACAAAGCCACACACACACCAGACAATCAGGAGCAGATATGCAAATTAACCCCAACAAATATGGCTGAGGCCACAGAGAGCAGGAGGCAGGCTTGGGTTTCTCTGGCAACTGAAGAAGGCAAACTTTCATCCTGTCCTAGGCAGCCTAAGCATCCACTCAAGACTACAAAGTTTTAATTATAGACTGTAAACAAATCTGAGCAGGAGGCTTGGCTCTGCTCCAGGCTACAAAGTGTCAACTGCAGAAAATAAATATATCTCAGATACCAGGGCCTCCCCTGGGGTAGCTGGGGGGCGTGGCTAGCCTGAAAACCACCACAGGCCCCTCACTCAGGCCACCCTATGCCCCAAGGGAACCCCCATCCTGATATGGACACACCTTCAGGGCAAACCAGCTGGCCCCCACACATGCACCAGGCCTCTATCCTATCTAATAAAAGAGTAATATGCAGATTGACCATCACTCCAACACAGATGGCTGCCCCCATGTGATTAAAGTTCCTGCCCCCATGTGGACACACCATGGTTACCACAAGATGGCCAGCAGTGGAGGGCAGTTGGGAGGGACTTGGCCTCCAAGGAAGGGCAGTTGTGGGTGATAAGGCAAGTAGGGGAGGGCAGTTTGGAGGCGCCAGGCCTTCATGGAGGGCAGTTGAGAGGGATCAGGCCTGCAAGGGAGGGCAGTTGAAGGTGATAAACCCTGCAGGGGAGGGCAGTTAGGGTGGCCAGGCCAGCAGAGGAGGGCAGTTGGGGAAAAATGTGCTGGCTGGGGAGCAGTTAGACATCAATCAGACTGGCATGGGAGTGGTTAGGGGTGATCAGGCTGGCAGGCAGAAGTGGTGAAGGTCAATCAGGAAGGAAGGCAGGTGAACAGTTGGAAGCCAGCAGTCCTGGATTGAGAGAGGGATGTCCGACTGCCCATTTAGGCCAGATCCTAAATGGACAGTGGGACATCCCTCGAAGGGTCCCAGAATTGAGTGGGTGCAGGCTGGGCTGAGGGACAACCCCCCCCCCCTGCCCTGGGTTCTATATTCTATTCCATTGGTCTATATGTCTATTCTTATGCCATTACCAGGAAGTTTTGAGAACAATGTCTGTGTAAAACATCTTGACATCTAGAATTGAGATCCCTCCTACATTGTTCTTCTTTTTCAGGATTGCTGCAGTTATCAGGGGTCGTTTTTTTATGGCAGATGAATTTTTGCAGAGTTCTTTCTTGATCTGTGAAATATGATGCCATTGTTATTTTACTGGAGAGTGCATTGAGTTTATAGATTACTTTAGGTAGTATAGACATAATAATCATGTTGATTCTACCAATCCTCAAACACAGGATGTTCTTCCATCTGTTTATTTCTTCCTCTATCTCTTTTTTCAACATCCTGTAGTTTTATGAGTAGAGGTCTTTTACCTCCTTAGTTAAGTTTATACCTAGGTATCTTAATTTTTCTGTGTGCAGTGATAAATGGGATTATTTTTGTGTTTGTTATTTTTTAATTTCTCTTTCTGTTAGTTCACTATTGGGTATAAAAATGCCATAGCTTTCTTGGCATACATTTTGTATCCTGCTATATTGCCAAATTCATTTATTAAATCTAATAATCTTTTGAAGGAATCTTTAGGATTTTCTATGAACAGTATCATGTCATCTGCAAAGAATGACAATTTTACTTATTTTCCAATTTGAATGCCTTTTATTTCTTCTTCTTGTATGATTGCTATGGCTAGTACTTCTAGTACTATGTTGAACAGGACTGGTGAAAGCAGGCATCCCTATCTTTTTCATGTTCTTAAGGGAAATGGTTTTAGTTTTTGCCCATTGAGTATGAAGTTTGCTGTAGTTTTTTCATATAATGCTTTTATTATGTTGAGGTATCATCCCTATATTCCCCTTTGCTGGGTGTTATTATCAGAAAAGCGTGTTGGAATTTGTCAAATGCCTTTTCTGCATTAATTGGTATGATTATGTGGTTTTTGTCCCTCAATTTATTTATGTGATATATCACATTGATTGATTTGCAGATATTGTACCAATATTGTACCCTTGCATTCCTAGAATAAATCCCACTTGGTTATAATGACATGGGCTCTGTGCCCGAGTCCCACAGTCTGGGGAGTGTCCACAGTGGTTGCAAGTCTCTCCCTGTTCAAGAGAGCCTGGTCTGCCAGCCCCTGCTGCTCCTGGAAGATTTGTCAGTTACTCACACACACACATCCACACACTCTCCTTTCATATCCTCATTCCCTCACTTCCTCTCCCTCAATTCCATCCTGTCAGCAGCCATCCCCCCCCCGCCAGAATTTCTCTTTTAGTTTTTTATTTATAATCTCTATTTTTATAGATCATCTATTTTATAATACTTTGTCCCCATACTTTCCTTTCATGTTTTAGACATGGTTTCCTTTAGTTCTCTGAAAATATTTATAATAGCCAATAAAATTTGTTTCTTTTATTTTTCTTTTTTTTTCCTCATTCCAAAATGTGGATCTCTCTGGGACATTTTGGTTGATTACCTTTATTCCCTTTGTAAGTAACAAAACATCATATCTCTCTAAATTTCTCCTAATCATTGATTGAAAATGAGATATTTTATAAGATATATTATTATAAGTTGGCTCTCACATTTTTCTGTACACACAGAATTTGTTGTTGCTAATTTGTTCTTATTTTTTTACTTTCTTGTTGCTGCTTATTAACTTGGAATAATAAAGTAGATTCTGTACTCCTGGCAGTGTGTAGACCCTGACTGTTCTCCTCGACGTTATTATTGTTGGTAAGTTCTTATTTTATTTCTAAGGCTGGATTTCCTAAGGATCATACCTGGGTCAGTATAATTTAGTAGTCAAGCAAGTGTTCATCAGATCTCCTCAATAGTGTTCCTTTATTTCCCCACCTTTTCCTAAGGGGACATATGTGAATAAGATCATTTTCAAACTTTTAAGAAAACTAGATTTTGGCTTCCTGCTCGCACGGGGTAATAAGATTATCCAGAGGTGAGGAATTGGGACTCATGCCCTTTATAGCTATTTATTGGGCATGTGCACAGTCTTCTGCAGGAGTGAACCCCATTAGAGTGCCATAAATTTTTCACAGCCTTCCAAAGTTCTGTATTATCATCTAGTTTTCCAGGATATTCTTTTACATTCCTGGCCAGACTCTACTTCCCACATTTGAAATCTCAGTCAGGCAGCTGAGATGGTCCCAAAGTTTGCTATAGTTTAAATAACAGTCAAATAAAAACAGTAATCATTCTTTTATTGACTTCCCAGGGATCAATAAGTTTGGATAAAATATTTATTTTACTCTAGGGATGGTGCCTTTAAAAGTACTCTGACGAGGTCAGATCTCTCCATAGTCTGCAGCTTTTGGCTACTACACTACTAAACATCTGAGGAAGGTGTAAAAAGAATAGACACAAATTAAAATGTCAGAACTTGTTATCTTACTGAGATTCAGGATTGTGTCTTGGATAGATCATGATTAGTTTATTCTATGGCGTTGGTTAATTATCAGAGTTCTGAAATAGCTCGTTTCATATGTTTTATACATATGTTAATTTTAAAAGGAGATAAAGTACACCAAATTCTTTACTAAGATGGTTTGGAAGTTAATCTGTAAGAGTATTTTTTTTAACTGGGTAAGGTGTTGGAATAGAAGACCACTCTGCTGTCTTTCAACTCTGAGATTCAGTGCTTTGGTGACTTTAAATATTCTCTGGTGAAATAAATGTAATCTACAGAAATTCACTTTATATGAACATAAGGCTGGGGATATGTTAGTATTACCTTATAAAAGAATGATTTTAAATGGTTTCCATTTGGGGAGGAAATAATTTGTGGGTTTTGGAGCAAAATGATCTCCATTTTATTTAATTTACTTTGATTTATCATTGTGATTCTGTCCATATCATGCCTAACATCTCTTAAAATATATTTTTATTGATTTTAGAGAAGAAGGTAGAGGGACAGAGAGAGAGACAGAAACATCAATGATAATGAGTATCATTGATCAGCTGCCTCCTGCATGGTCCCTACTGGGGATTGAGCCCGCAACCTGGGCATGTGCCCTTGACTGAAAATAAACCTGTGACCTTTGAGTCTGCAAGCCCACACTCTATCCACTGAGAAAAACTGGCTAGGGCATGATGCCTCATATTTTAAGAGATTAATTAATCATTGCACAGGATGATAGATTTAGAATAATAAAAATAAAACATTATACCATGTGAGGTACAGAAAGGAAACTCACACAAAACTTTGTGAAGGGTTAATAGGAGGTCATATCCAATGAAATTTCCTCAGTTTCAAGCTCCCCTTTAGTTACATATAAAATATGGAGAAAAGGATATTTCCCACCCAGTGATATGGTGTGGTTTCAATTTAATGGAAATACGGTATTTTACCTGGCCAAAAACAGAAAAGTGAAAATAAAACAAACAAAAAAAAGTTTTGTTTCAACATTCACTATTTGTCAAATAGAATATGTTTGCAACAAAATTCATACTTGCCAGTATTTTGCATAAAATCAGTCAATTTTAGGTGTAAAGATGCAGTGGCACTTTTTTTCAAAGTTCAGTATAATAAATCAGTTATAAGTTCCACCACCTGCCAACTCAGCAAGCTATATCTGTGTGTCCAAAGTTACAAGAAGCCCTTTGACTTAAAATGGAAACTGGGAGGCATTCCATTTATTTATATCTTTATTCTTCATAAAACTGGAAATACTATTATAAATTCAAAAATGCCCTGTATACTGTCAAAAAAAATAGAGTGATGAGGCCTCTGATTTAGTTCAATGAGATTCTTACATTGTGACTTGATAAAACAGACCAAAAAATGTAAATAAAATTCCTATAAGAACATCATCATGAACATACAGCCTTCTCAAAATATTGAACAAATCCGGTACATGGATGGTGTTTTCCACATTGCAGAATTTGATAAAATATTTTCAAGTTCACACAACTAGCTTTCTTTAACACCATATGAAACATTGTATAATTTATTCAGAGTTCTTTGATGCCTCATGGTCATTTTGTTGGAAAAGTAGTATGTGCATTTGTACATATATGTGTGAGTGTGTACTAGTCCTTGTAATATAGTGGTTTTAGTCCAGTCAGCTAATAATACACTCAAGAGTTTATATGATTCCACTCCATTGAAGTACATAACCCACTTTAGAGCATGGCTAGCAAATTAGCTGTTTGTTTGTTTTTTGAGACACAGATAATTTATACATTTCACTTAATTCAGAAAGCTGTTCTCACCCTAACTGGTTTGGTTCAGTGGATAGAGTGCAGGCCTGAAGACTGAAGGGTTCCAGATTTGATTCCGGTCAAGGGCATGTACCTTGGTTGTGGGCACATCGCCAGTAGTTGTGCACAGGAGCCAACTGATCAATGTTCTCATCAATGTTTCTCTCTATCCCTATCCCTTCCTCTCTGTAAAAATACACACACAATAAAAAATATATTTTTTAAAAAGATAGCTGTTCTCATTGGATTCCTTATAAAGTAAATCTTACCTATTTTTATTATTGAAAATACCTATTTAGTAATTCTATACTTACTTTTCCCTAGTAATGCTTCCAAAATGGAAGAGTATACAGTACCATATAGGTTCTCATATTCCAAGAATAGATGTTATACACAGTTGTAGAATTTAGGAACATACTAGGAGCCTATTGCAGGAAGATTCCTGCAAGACTTCAGACAGGCTTCCCTCCCACCACCACCACCTCTCCTGCTCCACAAACCTCTTACACTGCAGAGGGGCGGGGCAGGGCTGGCTGGATGGGTGGGGCACACAGCTGTGGCCACCTCTATGCACCCTGCCCCTCCTGCCTACCCACCACGCCCACTGCCGCCCGCCACTGCAGCCGAATGCACCACCTGCACTTTATTTCCAGCAGCCCCCTTGCTTTCCACTTTTCCTCTCTCTTCCTTCTACCCTGTTTCCTCAAACATAAGACAGTGTCTTATATTAAATTTTGCTCTCAAATATGCACTAGGTCTTATTTTCAGGGGATGTCTTATTTTTCCATGAAGAAGAATACTATACACATTTATTGTTAAATGAAAATAAAGGAAATTTATTACCTGTATACGGTATGGTAGTACGGTAGTTGTCAACACAAACCAGACAAACTGTGAATCCTACAGTAGCAAGAATTTACTCATTTATTCATTGACAATCATGTCATCATCTTCTGGAACATCATCATAACAATCCATTTCCTGAATTTCCTAGTGAATTTCTTGTGACTCCATTTCTTTCAGAATCAGTGGACCAAATCTCTCATGTTTAGCAATAGCACTGTCTTTAAATGAGTACTTCTTGTCAAGGTAGCCTGCTTGCAGTGCATTTGCAATGCAACTGTCAGTGATTTTCTCCCATGAATTCTTCACCCAAGTCACAACTTCTTGCAGTTTAGGTTTCACAAAGTTTCCACGCTGATTTCTCTCGATTCACACATCAGTGATGTCAGGATTCCACATAAAGTCACTGGTTGCTAGACACCAGTTGGGGCGGTCCTAGCAACCAGTTTATGGTAAATTAATTTTCATTCTGAGACAGTCTGGGGGCCTTATTTTTGGGGGAATGCCTTATATTTCACTCAGAAGGAAACCTGTGAGTAGGTCTTATTTTCGGAGGATGTCTTATTTTCAGGGAAACATGGTATGCTGTCTTCAGTCTTCACTCCTCCATCCCTCAGTGTATGCAAATTAGCCTCCATATTTGTTGGGTTAATTTGAATAATCACTGTGATTGGGTTTGGGCATAGCAAAGGTACAGTCAGTTAGCATTTTTCACTTTTATTAGTGTAGGTTTGTCAGCCCTAGAACAAATTATTTTTTCCCATTAACCTTTTATATTATTGAAATAGTTACTTGTCTGATATGTTCAATGTTTTATGTTTGAGTTTACTTATATCATTAGCATATCTCATATACAGTTATTAGTATAATGAGACACCGCTATAATAGGTGGGGCAGGAAGGTCGTGGTTTTGCTTTGAAGAACCAGTAGTTCCTGCCAAATTATTCAGGAATTATCACACCTAAGTAATCCTATCTAGTAAAAGAGTAATATGCAAATTAACAATCACTCTGCTATACCTACAAGGCACGCCCACCAGCCATGCCCACCAATCAGGAGCAAATATGCAAATAAACACAACAAAGATGGTTACCACCACAGAGAGCAGGAGGGAGGCTTGGGTTTCCCTGGCAATGGAGGAAGCCAAGCTTTCCACCTGCCCTGGCTGGCCTAGGCCTCCACTCAAGGCTGCAAAGTTTCAATGATAGAAGATATACAAATTTAAGCAGAAATGGCTGCAGCCATGAAGCTGGAAAGAGCAGGAGGCTAGGGTTTCCCCTGGCAATGGAGGAATCCAAGCTTTCCACATACCTTGGCCAGCCCAGGCCTATGCTTTAGGCTACAAAGTTTCAGTTATAGAAGATACATAAATCCCAATAGAAATGGCTGATTCCATGAAGCAAGCAGTAGGCTTGGCTCTGCTACAGGCTACAGTTTCAATTGTAGAAGATAAACAGACCCTAGATCCCAGGGTCTCTGCTTGGGTTGCCAGGGGGTATGGCTGGCCTGAAAACCACAACAGGCCCCTCACCCAGGTTTCCCTGCACTCCAAGGGGAAACCCCCATCCTGATCTAAGACATCCTTCAGGGTAAACCAGCTGGTCCCCACCCATGCACCGGCCTCTATCCTATCTAATAAAACAGTAATATGCAGATTGACCATCACTCCAACACACAAGATGGCTGCTCCCATGTGGACACAAGATGGCTGCCACAAGATGGCCAGCAAGGGAGAGCAGTTGGGAGTGACCAGACCTTCAAGGGAGGGCTGTTGGGGGCGATCAAGCTTGCAGGGGAGGGCAGTTAGGGGTGACTAAGCCAGCAGAGGAGGTAAGTTGGTGGTGAGTAGACCTGCAAAGAAGGGCAGTTGGGTGGGGAGGACCCAGGCTTGCAGGGGAAATCAGTTGGGGGGGGGGGACCAGGCCTGCAGGGGAAGGCAGTTAGGCCTAACCAGGTCTGCAGTTGTGGGCAATTAGGGGTAAACAGGCTGGCAGGAAGAGTAGTTAGGGGCAATCAGAAAGGCAGGCAAGCAAGCAGTTGGGATCCAGCAGTCCTGGATCAGACATTCCTTGAGCGGTCCCAGATTGGAGAGGGTGCAGGTTGGGCTGAGGGACAAACCGCCCCCCAGGGCACAAATTTTGTGCACCAGGCCTTTAGTGTAACTTATAATCAAAGGAATTTTTAAAGGTCCTAAAAATATTGAGTTTATTAAATTCAAACCCTGCCTATGTCCTCTGGCACACAGAGAAGCCCGTCATGCATCTTAGAAAACAAATTGAAAGACATTCTGTGCTCATGAACTGAATAACTTAATACGGTTAAGATGTCAATACTACCCAAAGCAATCTACATATTCAATACAATTTAACATGTCAATAATAATTTTGCAGAAATGAAACTTTATTGTAAAATTTATATGGAATACCAAGGGACCCAAAATAGCCGAAATCATCTTAAGACTAAGAACAAAGGCAGAGGACTCACATTGCTAGCTTCAAAACTTACTAAAAAGCAATCAGACTGGCAACCCTCAGAGGGAAGGGAGGGGAGAGTTGGGGTAAGGGAGAGAGATCAACCAAAGGACTTGTATGCATGTACAAACCTTAAGTGGACACATACACCAGGGAGGTGAGGGCATGAGTAGGGAGTGTGGGGGGCAATGGGAGGATAAGGATACATATGTAATACTTAATCAATAAAAGGGAAAAAACTTATAAAAAGCTTTAGTGATCAAAACAATATGGTAGTGCCTAGCCAGGGTGTCTCAGTGGTTGAGCACAGACCTACGAACCAGGAGGTCACAGCTTGATTCCCAGTCAGGGTACATGCATGGTTATTGGTTCCATCCCCAGTAGATGATGTGTAGGAGACAGAGACAGACAATCAATGATCTCTCACAACATTGATGGTTCTATCTCTCTCTCCCTCTGAAATCAATATATATATTTTAAACATAAGTGCTTTCATTTTAACATCATTTATTCTAACTCTACATATGCAAAATTGAGCAGTATTTGGAATTTAAGCTACTATTTATTTATTTATTTATTTACTTGTTTTTGTTAATCCTCACCAAAGGATACTTTTCCATTTATTTTTAGACAGAGTAAGGGAGGGGGAAATAAAGAGAGAGAGAAACATTAACGAGACACATAGATTGTTTGCTTCCCATACAAGCCCCTACCACGACCAGCTGGGGATAGAGTCTGCAAATGAAGTACCTGCCCTTGACTGAAATGGAACCCAGGACCCTTCAGTCCACATGCTGTTGCTTTATTCACTGAGCCAAACCAGCTTGGGCTAAGTTACTCTTTTATATAATTTTCTTAAAATGGAACTTTTTATTCAACTAAAGTGTGTGATTAACTATGAATAGAGAGAATTCACTCCAAAGAATATAGTTGTTTTCTCCAAAGGTAAATGAAGAAAAGAAAATCAAGTGATTTTTAAAAGATTTATTTTGTCTGATTTCTGCATATTAAACTTGATAATTCTATCCCATTCACTTTACTGATGGCTTAACTTCCAGGAACTTTTAAAGTTTAAATAACAAATATTTATTAACTAGAGGCCCAGTGCACGGAATTCGTGCATGGGGAGAGGGAAGATGTTCCTCAGCCCAGCCTGAACTCTCTCCAATATGGGACCTCTCAAGGAATGTCCAACTGCCCGGGATCGGACCTAAACGGACAGTCAAATATCCCTCTCACAATCCTGGACTATTGGCTCCCAACTGCTCACCTACCTGCTATCCTGATTGCCCATAATTGCTTCTTCCTTCCAGCGCAATAACCCCATAACCACTGTCCTGCCAATCTATTTGCCTCTAACTGCTCTCCCCTACCGGTCATCTTGTGGAAGCCATCTTGTGTCCACATCGGGGCATCCTTCTTGTGTGTTGGAGTGATGGTTAATCTGCATATTACTATTTTATTAGATAAGATAGAGGCCTGGTGCACAGGTGGGGGCCGGCTGGTTTGCCCTGAAGGGTATCCGGAACCAGAGTGGGGGTTCCCTTAAGGTGTGGGGTGGCCTGGGCAAGGGGTTTGTGGTGGGTGGTTTGCAGGTCAGCCACACCTTTCAGTGATCCAAGCAGAGGCCCTAGTATCTGGGATTTATTTATGTTCTACAATTGACACTTTGTAGCCTGTAGCAGAGCCAAGCCTTCTGCTTGCTTCATGGCAGCAGCCATTTCTGTTGGGATTTATTTACCTTTTATAATTGAAGCTCCATAGCCTTAAGCAGAGGCCTGGCCCAGCCAGGGTGTGCGGGAAGCTTGGCTGCCTCCTGCTCTTCTAGCTCCGTGGCTGCTGCCATTTCTGTTTGGATTTATTTACCTTCTATCATTGAAACTTTGTAGCCTTGAGTGGAGGCCTAGGCCGGCAAGGGCAGGTGGAAAACTTGGCTTCCTCTATTGCCAGGAAAACCTAAGCCTCCTTCTTGCTCTCTTTGGCGGTAGCCATCTTCTTGTGTTTATTTGCATATTTGCTCCTGATTGGCTAGTGAGCATGGGTTATAGCCGTGGCTTGTGGGTGTAGTAGAGGTATGGTCAATTTGCATATTACGTTTTTATTAGGATGAGTTAAACACTGGCAAGAAAGTAGATCAAAATCATTTTCAGAGTATAATTTTTTGGAAAGGAATCTCTTTTGCTTATGTAGAAACTATCCAAGTCTTATATGTTCAAACTTCCAGTATAAATATTTGACTTGAGTATAATTTAATGAATATAACATGACCAATTTTCTAAGTGTGAAAACCATAACATCAGAAGGTTCTGAGAAATTAAATAGAATTGATAGATAACTTTGATAACAATCAAAATCATACAGAAAAACATATTTAACATGAACAATAAAAAACAATATGAATTTCCTAGAATAGTTTTAGAAATTCATAATTTCTGTGATTAATATTCCATTTTACCTTCATATTTTTGAGTATGCTATTTCCTCCATGTCATTGGAGTTCCTATTCCATTGTCTGATGCAAGTCATATTTTTCCTTTTAGAAGCAACTCCATCAACTTTGTGCTATACCATTTCCTTTTATTTGTGCACTCACAGCACTTAAAATAATAGAAAGTTAATAAAAAATTGTTTTTATAAAGTAATTTCTATTACAGAATAGTTAAAAGGAATTTTGCACACATTTTAGTTATTTTAAATGTGTGACTTTTAAATTGTAGAAAATCTATTTAAACTTTATTTTTATTGTTGACACTATTACAGATGTCCCCATCCCCCCACCCCCATTGCCCACGTCTAGCCACCCCCACTCTCTTTTCCTTCTGGCCCTGGCCATCACCTCATTGTTGTCTGTGTCTATGGGTTATGTGTACATGTTCTTTGGCTAAACTCTTCACCTTCCTTCTTCTAGTCCCCCTAACCTCACTCCCTTCTGACCTCTGTTAATCTGTTCCATGTATCCATGCCTCTGGTTTTATTTTGTTCTTTAGTTTATTTTTCTCACTAGACCATATGATACTTGTCTTTCTCTGACTAGTTTATTTCATTTAATGTATATACTCTCCAGGTCCATCCATTCTGTTACAAGGATAAAAGTTCCTTCTTTTTTACAGCCCCATAGTATTGCATTCTGTAAATGATTTTTTATCCACTCATCTACTGAAGAATAAACACTAAAGTTGTTTCCAGATCTTAGCTATTATAAATAACACTGTATGAATATAAGGGTGCATATTTTATTTGTGATTGGTGTTTCAGGATTCATAGGACATATACCCAGAAGTTGGATTGCTGGGTCAAATGGCAGTTCCATTTTTAATTTTTTTGAGGAAGCTCTATGCTGTTTTCCACAGTAGCTGCACCGGTCTTCATTCCCACCAATAGTGCACTAGGGTTTCCTTTTTTCTACATCCTTGCCAGCACTTGTTTATTGATTATTGATGGTAGCCATTCTGGCATGTAGCCATGTATTTAGGGTTATCTATGTATAATATCATGTAGTTTTAATTTGCATTTCTCTGATGATTAGTGATGTTGAGCATTTTTCCATATGTCTATTTGGCCTTCTGTATGTCCTCTTTGAAGAAGTATCTAATCAGGTCCTTAGCCCTTTCTTTAATTGTATTATTTGTCTTCCTGGTGTTGAGTTGTATAAGTTCTTTATTAGTATATATTTTGGAAATTAATCCATTAGTAGATATATGATTTGGAAATATGTTATCCCATACAATGGGTTGCCCTTTAATTTTGTTAATGGTTTCAAAAGCTTTTTAGTTTGATATAGCCCCATTTACGTTTCCTTTGTTTCTCCTGCTTAAGAGATGTATTGGTGAAAATACTGCTGTGAACTGTCAGAGGTTATATTGCCTATGTTTTCTCCTAGGATTTTTTGTTATTAAGTAAAATCACCCAAATAAATTTAATATAAACAGACAAGCAAATAAATAAATTTTAAAAATCCTAGGAGATTTAATGGTTTCATTACATACACTGAAGTCTTTTATCCATTTTGAGTTTATCCTTGTGTATGGTATAAGTTGGTGGTCTACTTTCGTGTTTGTTTTTGTTGTTGTTGTTGTTGTTGGTTTTTGTTTTGTTTTGTTTTTTGTACTTTCACGTGCCTGTCCAATTTTCCCAACACCATTTATTGAAGAGACTATCTTTGCTCTATCATATGCTCTTGCTTCCTTAGTCAAATATTAATAGACCATATTGGAGAGGGTTGATTTCTGGGGTCTCTACTCTGCTCCATTGGCCTATATGCTTATTGTTGTGCCAATACCAGGCTATTTTTATTACAATGGCTTTATAGGATAGTTTGATGTCTGGTATTGTGATCCCTCCAACTTTTTTCTTCTTTCTAAAGATTTCTCTGACTCTTTGGAATTTTTTTCCTTTTGATTCCATATAAATTTTTGAAATATCTGTTCTAGATCTGTGGAATATGGTGTTGCTGTTTTAATAAGGATTGTGTTGAATATATAAATTGCTTTGGGTCATATGGGAATTTTAATTATGTTAATTCTTCCAATCCTAAGCATATTATATACTTCCAATTTTTTGGTTATTCCTCTATTTCCTTTTGCAATGTCCTATGGTTTTCTGAGTACAGGTCTCTTACCTCCTTGGTTAAGTTAATTCCAAAGCATCTTATTTTTGTTGTTGTGTAATGATAAATTGAATTGTTTTATTTGTTTATCTTTTTGAGAGTTCATTATTGGTTGTGTAAAAAAAATGCCATCAGTTTCTGTATGTTAATTTTGTAACCTGGTAGATTGTTGAATTAATTTATTAAATCTAACATTATTTTGTGTGATTTTTTGGTAGTGTCTTTAGGGTTCTCCATGTACAATATCATGTCATCTGAGAATGAGTTTTACTTCCTCTTTTCCAATTTGAATTTGTTTTTTCTTCTTGTCTGATCATTATGGCTAGGACTTCCAGTGCTATGTTGAATAAGAGTGGTCAAAGCGGGCATCCCTGTCTTGTGCCTGACCTTAAGGGAAATGCTTTAAATTTTCCCATTGAGTATGATATTGGCTGCAGATTTGTCATACATGGCCTTTACTAGTAGTCTATGTTGAGGTATGATCCCTCTATTCCCACTATGCTGAGAGTTTTTATCAAAAAAGGGTGCTGGATTTTGTCAAATGCTTTTTTGCATCAATTGATATAATCATGTGATTTTTGTCTTCCAATTTGTTTATGTGATATATAACATTTATTGATTTGTGAATATTGTATCAGCCTTACATTCTCAGAATAAATCCCACTTGGTCATGGTGTATGAACTTATTAATGTACTGCTGGATCTGATTTGCTAATGTTTTGTTGAGGATATTAGCATCTATATTCGTCAGGGATGTTGGCCTGTAATTATCTTGCTTTATAGTGTCTTTAATTGGTTTTGGAATTAAGTTAATGCTAATCTCATGAAAAAAAAATCTTGGAAGGGCTTCTTCCTCTTGGATTTTGTTTGGAATAGTTTAAGAAGGACAGGTGGTAGTTCTTTGAATGTTTGGTAAAACTCCCATGTGAAGCCGGCCAGAACTAGGTCTTTTGTTTGCTGAGAATTTTGTGATTACTGCTTCAATTTTGTCAGCTGTTATTGGCCTATTCCATTTTTCTGATTCTCTCTGAATTTCAGAAATTGTATTTTTCTAGGAATATGTCCATTTCATCCAGGGTGTCCAGCTTTTTAGAATATAGCTGTTCATCGTATTTTTTAATGACCCTGTGTATTTCTGGTGGGGTCAGTTGTACTTCACCTCTTTTATTTCTGATTTTGTTTATTTGAGCCCTCTCTCTTTTTTTCTCAGAGTATTGCCCAAATATTTCAGGCAGCTCTATTGATGCCATGCAATTCAGATTATTATTTTTCTATGAAGAATTTAAGATGAAGTTCTTTAAAGTAGTAAGAAAAGTTACCTGCTGTTGGAGAGAATTACACCAAAAGTCTTGACTATATATCAAAACTATTTTTTATTCTATTCAATGCCTATATCCATAATCATGCTTTTCTTGAATGGCTTAAAATGGATGAATTTGTTTTATACTTTATCAGCAGATCACAGATAACATAACGATTATAATGGCTATTTATTATCTAGCTTCCAAAAACACTTTTCAATGATCCCCTCTCTAATCCAGCTGTGAGGTAAATAGATGACAAATGTGATTAACCTTAACCCTAATAGGATATTCCTTGTTTAAGGTTACCTAATAGATCAGTGACAGAGCCAATAGTTGTTTTAAATTCATACTTTAAATTTGGTAAGAACATGTAGATGTGTTTTTATGTAATCAGTTCAGCTATTGCAGTTTTTCTGGGAAATTAAAATGATCAATTTTCATAATAAATAACTAAAATGAATGAAATATAACATAAGAATGCTTTTTATCTCACATTCTTCTTAGCTAAGCTGTTTTTAAAAATGCAAAATTACCCTGAAATAGACATTATATTAAAAGTTGTTATCACATATCTTTTTTGTTTACTGAACTGTGTCAATGAAGGTAAAATTGCCAACTATATTTTGCACATACATACATACAAACCTGGTAAAAGAAGCAAAATGACATTTAAAACCTTAACTAATAAAGACAAATAATGATTAGTGAAAATTTGAATTATGGCTTTTAAAAATAAAATTTATTTTATTTCACTGAAGTTCATAGAGTAACTATATTTTTAAAAATATAAGAATTAGCCTTGGCCAGGTTGCCTCAGTGGACAGAGGACCAGATCGAGGACTGAAGGGTAGCAGGTCAAGGGAATTTAACTCAGTTGTAGGCTTGATAGCTGGCCCTGGTCAGGGCGCATGTAGGCAACCACTTGATATTTCTCTCTCTATGTCTCTCCCCCTCCTCCCCCTTCCATTCTCTCTAGAAATCAATGGAAAAATATCCTCAGGAGAGGATTAACAAAAAGAGATAATTATTAAATAAAAATATAAGACTTTTAGGTACCTACCAGGCTGTGCTGGGCCTAAAATATATGGGAGAACATTTTGTAAAGTAAATGATTGTCTGATCATTATGCTGCACACCTGGAACTAATACAAAATAATATTGAATTTAAACTGTTATTAAAAATTAAACTTAAGAAATATATAATAATTTTATATGTATTATAATTAGTTCTGATTTATATTTATTATAATTAGTTTTGATTAACTCTTGCCCAAATTATTAATAATTCTCGAGTGTAAAAGTTTGTACTAATGATTGTTGGGTGTATTGAATAACAAAAGAAAATGTTCCTCAAGGTTAAAGGAATTCACAATCTCTATACTTAATCACTTTTAGATTTGTTTCTTACTTTTATTTTTGATGTTTTAGTTGTTTTCCATGTAGTTATTAAAGTTGGACTAGAAAGGAATCGCCATATATATGGTGTTATCACTATATAATATTCAGTCTTTTCAAATGGAAAAATAACAATTTCTCTCTATGCTTAACATTCAGGTGTTCATTATACCAGGAAATGCCTCAGATCAATGGAATGGATGATAGAATATTTAAAAATATGTAAGCCTTTTTAATTAGCAAAATGTTCTTCCAAGCTTGTCAGAAAATATCAAAACTTGGCAGAAACACATGCTCATCTCACATAACAGGAAAGAGGCTTACAGAAGCAAATGCAAATGGTGACCTTTAAAAAATAATTCAAGTTGTTTCATAAAGTGTTTTAAAATATGAAAAATAGGCATTATTTCAGGGAAGTAAATGTGACAGAAGCAAGGTCGCCTTTATTATAACTATTATTCATGGAAGTTGCCTATTGGATTTAGTTAAACAAATCAGTTTTCTAGAGCCATCCTGTGCACCAATAGGTCACCAGTTCAATTCCCATGTAGGACATGTGCCCAGGTTTGGGGCTCCATACCCAGTAGGGATGGATTCCCAGTAGATGTACATTAGGAAGGCAATGGATCAATGTTTCTCTCTCATATTGATGTTTGTCTTTTTCTCTCTAAAAAAAAATCAATAAAAACACATTTTTTTAAAAGAAAAAAAAATCAGTTTTCTTTCCTATATTGGCTTGCTGATCAGAAAGTTAAGGCAAACTTTGTAATAGTATTGTTAGCAGACTACTGAGTTGGAGTCTCTTGAGTTGGAGGGGAGGGCTGTCCCCTCCTCCACTCTTTTCAATCTCATAAGAAAAGGTTTAGATACACACTTTGATTCCATAAAGAGGAAGCATGTTCAAACATATTCAAGACTCAAATTTTCAGAAGCAGTCTACTACAGATAAGAGACTATATTGTGAATCTCCCTAGATATTGTAAGCCATTGGACATACTTAGAAGTAACATCTAAATTATTTTATTTTCCTATTCTTATAAGTGATAATTGCTTCTTATGGTTATTGATTTTGGATTATTTTTAGCATGCCTTTATTGCCTTTCACAATGATAAATAGTCCCCTATGCTAAAACCCATATTTTTTAAATGCCTAGTTTGTTTTATTAACTGGGTCCTTAGTGAATCAAAAATAAGAAGCCAGTTGAAAATTTAAGATGTCTTTACAAGTCATTCAATGTACAGAGTAATAGCCAAAGATTTTTTTTAAGGCTAACTAAATTCATCTCTATTGAAAAAATTCTTGTGTGAAAACATTTTATATAAGTCCACACAATTATACCTACACACATGTGGCAATAAATTTACATTGATGAACACATAGAATTATTGATTCTTATAAGTAATCATTTTATATGATCTTATATATATGAATATATAAAAACATTATATAATTATTGAAAACATTTGGTGATTAAACCACTTAATTTCATAGAACTAGATCAGCAGTAACACATTTGTTAAATGGATGAGTAATTATAGTTGTTAGCAGATAATCATATGTACACATATTGTATACTTGGAATATACAAATACACATTTGTTTGACAAGTGAATACCTGAGATTTTTATGATTTCTCAATAATCACCAACTTTGCATTATTATATAAACTAGCAGCCCTGCACATGAATCCGTGGGTCAGTAGGTAGCTGCTGCCCTCTTATAGCTCTTCAATCGCTGCCCTGCCCTCCTGTAGTACCTTCCTCTCCTTTTCCCCCTCCCCCCATAGCTCGCTCCCCTGCCCCCTCCTGTAGCTCTTGGCTGCCTGCTTGTAGTTCCCTGTCCCTCCCTCCTGCAGAAACATGATCTGAACCTATGCCTCAGGGTGTAACAAATAATTAGCATATTCCCCTTTTATTATATAGGATAACTAGAGACCCAGTGCATGAAAACTCATGCAATGGAAGGGGTTCCCTCAGTCTGGCCTGACCCCTCTCACAGTCTAGAAGCCCTCAGGGTCAGGAGGTGACAGGGCAATCAAGGGGAGGCGACACCCCCATCACACCTCTGCCGCTGCCACTGCCAGCAGCCAAGCCTTAGCCAGCCCTGGTTACCTGTGCCTCTGGCAGGCCCTGTGTGGCTGGGCAGCTGTCATCTGAGGCCTACCTGAACCTCAGGCCCACCCTGGGTGGCTGGGGGGATGAGGGGACTGTGGAACTCCAGAGGCAGATACGTTGAGCTGCAAGACCTGCCTCGGGGCAGGCCCAGCTATGCCAAGCCCCTGCTGCCCCAGTGGGGCTGAACGGACTGGGCGCCGCCATCTTGTGGATGTGGGCACTGCCATTGTTAAAGGTGCAGCAATCAATTAGCATATTCCCTCCTTACTATGAGGGTATGATGGTAAATTAGCATATTCCCTTTTTATTATATAGGATAATCTCATTAGATTGTTTTAGAGACTTGAGGTACATGACTTCTCATGTTTATCTGGTTCAGCCATTTTTCTCCTTGTGTATTTTGCTGTCAACATTGTGTTAGTCTTTGTCTAATAACCTGCTTCATTCTATCATGAAGAAAAATAAAAAACAATGGAGAAAATCATAAGGATTTTGTTTTGCAATGTAAGATTTTATTCAAGCAGCACCTGACTGAGTGGTATGATAGCTATCTTCTGTATGTTCTTAATATAACACTACACTGATGTTTATGACTCCTCATGCATCTTCAAGTTAGAAGTAGGAGTTATTGCCTTACTCCTGATTAAATACATTTAAATAAATTTCAATGAGCAAATTTTTCAATAATTTTCAAAGGACTGTTTGAATATTTCTTTCTAATGCAATTCAGTAAATATATATGTGAACATTTTACTATAAACACATATTTAAAATTATACTTTCATTCTGGTTTTTGCACAATTATATATTTACTGTTGATTATTCTGTTTGAAATCACCTAATGGAAACTATTATAGCTGATTGAAAATATATGCATGCATACTAAACAAAAATTAAGAAACCAAGTAAATTTCTATAAAAACATACTTTATTTATGGAGGTATGTATTTTTCGAAAACCACTTATGAAATACCAAAAGTTTAAAGAAACTACTAAACACTGACATAACATCAATGTTACAGATATTTATGGATTACTTCTATTGTATAATAAAATCATTTGTTATCCTAAAATAGCAGTTTCTATTCAGCTTACATAAGTTTAAACACTGAATATTCATGATCCTGAGAGGTATACTTATATAATATATAACAGTTGACAAAGTATAAAGAATAAAATTTATTGCATAATACAAATGGTTTTCTTTCACATGGAATGCTTATTCTGTGTGTCTGATGATACATGGAATATCTGATTAAACATATTTAAACAACTAATTTTGACAACTAAAATATCCTATATAATAAAGAGGTAATATGCAAATTGACCCTTATGACCTTGCTCAAGGCTGCCAAAATGTGGTCAAAGATGGCTTCCACAAGATGGCCTGCAGGGGACAGCAGTAGGGTGTAACCAGACCACCAGGGCATTGTTTATAGGGGGCAATCGGGCTGGCAGGGGAGCAGTTAGGCATCGATCAGGCCAGCAGGGGAGTGATTAGGGGGTGATCAGGCCGGCAGGCAGGCAAGCGGTTGGGAGCCAGCAGTCCCAGATTGTGAGAGAGTTTATCCCTGTGGGACAGGCCTAAACCCGCAGTTAACATCCCCCAAGAGGTCCCAGATTGGAGAGGTTGCAGGCTGGGCTGAGGGACACCCCCCAGTGCACAAATTTCATGCACCAGGCCTCTAGTATGGGAATATTAGCTCTAGTTCTGTGAATTATGCTGTTGGTATCTTATTAGGAATTACATTGAATCTATAGATTGTTTTAGGTAGCATGGACATTTTAATGAACTTAATTCATTTGAACCATGAACATGGTATAGCCTTCCAATTATTTTAATCTTCAATTTCTTTCTTCAGTGTCTGATTACAGTATAACCTTGGTTAAATTTATTCCTAGGTGTTTTTTAATGATATTGTAAATGTAAATGTTTCCTTAGTTTCTTTTTCTGGTAGTTCATTATTGATGTACTTAAAATGCAATTGATTCTAGCCCTAGCAGAGTAGCTCAATTGGTTAGAGTGCCATTCCTATACATCAACGTTGAGGGTTCAATCCCCTGTCAGGACACATACAAGGGTCAACCAATGAATACATAAATAAGTAGAACAATAAATAGGTGTTTTTCTCTCTTTTTCTCTCTCCTCCTGTCCCAACTCTACTGCTCCCTCTTTCCCTTCCTCTCTTTATAATCAATAAATTAAAAAATATATATTTAAATTCAACTTATTTCTGGATATTTATTTTGTAGCCTGCAACTTTACTAAATTTATTTATCAGTCTAATCATTTTTTGGTGGAATCTTTAGGGATTTCAGTATCATGTCATATGCAAATAATGACATTTTTACTTCTTGCATTTCAATTTGATGGCATATTTTTTTATTCTTGTCTGATTGCTGTGGCTAGGACTTCCACTTATGTTGAATAAAAGTGGTGAAATGGACATCCCTGTCTTGTTCCCTTAAGGGAAAGATGTGTAGTTTTTGCCCATTGAATATGATGTTGACTGTGGATTTGTGATATATGTATTACATTGGGGTATGTTTCCTCTATTCTAATGTTGCTGAGAGGTTTTATCATAAATGGGTGCTGGAATATATTAAATGCTTTTTCTGCATTTATTGATATGATCATGTGGTTGTTAACTTCATTTGTTTATGGGTTGTTCCACATTTCTTGGTTTGCAGATATTGTACCAACCTTGCATCCCTAGAATAAATCCTACTTGATCAGAGAAAGACAAGTACCACATGATTTTACTCATATGTGGAATCTAATTAACAAAATGCACTAGCAAGCAAAATAGAGACAGACTCAGAGATAGTGAATAGGCTGACAGCTGTTGAGGAGGTGTGGCACTAGTTATGAGGGTGGAGGGATTGAGGAGAAAAAAAGAAAATAAAGAGGGGAAAAAACTCACAGACAGTGTGGTGATGGCTAGGATAGGGGGTTTATGGGGCTGTGGAAGGATTTATGGGGGACAAATGATGATGGATAGAGACTTGACTAGGGGTGATAAACACACAGGACAGTGTACAGATATCTTGTGAAATTGTGCACATAAAACCTGTATAATTTTCTTAGCCTGTGTCACTTTAATAAATTTAATAAAAATAAAAAAGTAAAAGGAATAAAATAGTTCAATATTTGACAGTTATTTTTCAAAAATAAATGTGAAATTAAAACATTCTCAAGTAAACAAAACAAAGAATTTGTTGATAGCCAGCCTTCCTTACAAGAAACACTAAGGATATTTTTGCAAGTTAAAAGCAATTGATCTTATATCCACATGAAAACAACAGTAAAATAAATAATTATGTGATTATAAGAAACAAAATAAATGCATACACTTTCCTTTTCTATCCTAACCATTATAAAAATCAATTGTGTAAAATAATTTTTATTTTGGGGCAGTTAACATATGGGAGTGTAATACTTTTACCAATAACATCACAAATATATTGAGTGAGGAGAAGCTGTATTGAGTTACAGAAATGATTTCAGAAGGTAATTCAAATTAAAAGTAACAAATAAAGATAACAAAAAATTAGCACTTTAACAAAGAGATAGAAATCATTAAAAAGGCCCTAACTGGTTTCGCTCAGTAGACAGAGCATTGGCCTATGGACTGAAGGGTCCCAGGTTTGATTCCAATCAAGGGCATGTACCTTAGCTGCGGGCACATCCCCAGTAGGTGTGCAGAAGGCAGCTGATCAATGTTTCTCTATCATTAATGTTTCCAACTCTCTATCTCTCTCCCTTGCTCTCTGTAAAAAATTTAATTTATATATATATTTAAAAAGAAGGTAAATCTTATTTTCTGCATTATTTTGAGCCTATTTCATCAGATTTATATTTCCTTGATATCTCTGTCAATTTCACTGTGTGTCCATATATATTGTCAAATTCTTCCCATGATGAGAGCTATATTTAATCTGCCAGGAGCCAAGACCAACAAGATAAAAATACAAATGTCTTTTTTTTCATTTGTAGGTTATTGTTTCTCAAGTCATTGTCATCATCATCATCAACCAAAAGACAAAAAAGACACAACTTTTTTAACTCCTTCCAAAATAATATTTTAGCCTCCTTTTGGAATCTCTATCTGGCATACTTAAATCAATTCTCTACTGGAATCACTCACTTTACCTAGAAGAATCCTATCCCTGCAAAAACACTATGTCTTGGTTGAATAAAAGAAATACTGAGGTTTAGCATAAGTTAGCATTTATAATATTAAATGAAGGACTGAAATTTGCATAATTTTTCCTTCCATGGTTATAAGATTTAATGCACTGTTGTTATTTTATATATCATACATGAGGCCTCGTGCATGAAATTTTACAGAGAGGAAGAGAGAGGGATAGAGAGAGAAACATCAGCTGCCTCTTGCACCCCTCCCCCCCTCACCTGGGACGTGCCCGCAACCAATGTACATGCCCTTGATCAGAATTGAACCTGGGACCTTTCAGTCCACAGACCAATGCTCTATCCACTGAGCCAAACCAGTTTTGGCTTGTTAGTGGATTTTATTTTTCAAACTTTGTAGGACAAGAACCTGGAAGCTCCAGCTTGCCATTCAGGGTAACAATATTACAGGGTGACAGTGTTAGTTGAAAGGGTTAAAGAGAATACAATGGAACATAGAAAACTTATTTTGCTTAGCAGATATCTTGCAGAAAGCTTGCAACCTTGAGCACAGCATAGCCCAGATAGCCACTGGATATGTGACGCCAGGAGGAGCCAAGGATGGACCAGATCTTTACATCAGTAGAATGGCTTGCAGCCAGAAAAAGTTAATAAAAAACCTTTCCCTCTTTGCACTCTCTGATTCTTTTGCTGGACTCAGCCCACCTGCACCCAGGTGCCTGAAATAAAAGCCTTTTTGATACATTACAGCCTCGTGTCACAGGTGGGCGACCCCAGCCCACTCCGAACCTTTCATTAGTGAACTTTATACCAATGTGTAATATGAGTTATTTCTTTTCCAGCTTTCAGAATACTGATTTCCTCACTATTCTTATCTCTACCATTAATCTCTTGATTACTCTTTTAGCCTCCAACCCACGTTTAGTCTCAAAGCCAGTGCACATGTTTTTAGCTTTTTGTTAGAGCAGCATTCTTCTTTCAGATACTAATTTCTGTATCAGATGTCTAAAACCACATGATGGTTTAAAAATACAATGAATATTATGTTTAATGATTCTATAGTCAAGCTGGGTTCAACAACATGGGTTCTGGTGTCATTCTTTTTTATATTTTTTATTGATTTTTTAGAGAGGAAGAGAGAGGCTTAGAGTTAGAAACATCAATGAGAGAGAATCATCCATCAGCTGCAGCGGGCACACCCCCCACTGGGGATGTGCCTGCAACCAAGGTACATACCCTTGACCGGAATTGAACCTGAGCCCCTTCAGTCCGCAGGCTGATGCTCTATCCCTGAGCAAACCACTTTCGGCTGGTGTCATTCTTAAAGGTGCATTCATGTAGGGCCTTGGCTGAGGCTGAAATATAAAAGATGACTTCACTCAAAATTTTGGCAATTTAGCTGGGATGGCTGGAAGAGCTGAAAGCTGGAAAATCCTGTTTCTTCTCATACTTTTTCTCCAGTACATTAGTCAGACTTTACAATGGTGACTGGTTTCTAAGAGAGCAAATGCAAAAGTGTATTGCCACTAAAGACCTAGGCCCAGACACAGCACAGCACCAATTCTATTATATTCTGTTGTTCACAATAAATTGTAAGACCCCCAGAAGGAGACCCTCACTCTGTCCCAAGGATGGACGGCGACCCAATCAACCGCAGGAGGCGTCACTTGATGCAAACCGCAAGAGGTTTTATTCCAGCGCGCTGCGGCTCAACTCGTACTCAAACAGGAGCAGAGGAGTCCAGCAGCCGAACAGAAAATTTTACAAGCATATATAGGCAAAAGTCACGCATAGGAGGGGTTACACATGGAGGGGGAAGAAGGGAACAAAGGAATTTCAAAAAGGGGAGCTGGGCTCGTTAATTACTTGTTTCATGAGAGGGTCTACACTTAGTCAACAGTCCCACCTGGTAATCTTATCTATCAGAGCACTGTTCAGGGGCTATAACTCTCAGAGCACTAATTGGGGCTATTGCCTTGAGCGGTTTTAAGAGCTATGTTCCCATCACTAACGGGGGACCTTGGGAGTTGAGATAAGACAGACAGCCTTCTTAAAAAGATGTTTATTCTTTGAACAGCTCAGGGCAGCCACAGGCCACATGCCAATGAGAAATTCCAGCTTCCTCACTGCTAGGTGAGGCAGGGGGGGCTTGCGTTTTTCAAAATCATAAGATCATTCTAGATCTAGAACCTTGTAGAAGGAAAATAGATGACCTTTTCATGAGAAAAATGGCATGTGCTTATAGGAATAGGAAGAATTATTGAAGACCACTTTTTCATATGACCCATCAGAGGTAGTACATTATTCTATATAACACACACACACACACACACACACACACACAAACCCTGATGGTTTAAAATTTTGATTCTGTTATTAAGGCTACATTCCATGTAATTGAATATATTTAGTTGTAAAATATAGATTAACTAGAATCCAACTTAGTAGAATTCTCAAATAATCAGTGTTTGTGACATTTCAACCTATCTATAAGAGATAAATTAAAAAATGTTATTCAAAACAGAGGTATTTTCTTAAGCTCATTTTAATACAGAAGCTACAAAGTAGACACAGGGATGTTAGAAAACTTTTAAATAACAAGAGGTGGAAACAATGGGCTTTTTGCTTCATTGTAACTTAAGCAGAGCATTTACACATTAAAATTACCCATTTCTTAGGCATTACTGTTAATCAGGGTTTTAATACATTTTGTAAACTCTAAGTTTTAAAAATAATTGTATTCAAAGTGCTTTCAGTATTCTTGAATATCAAGTATGAATTAGAGATACATAAATTAAAGGATTTCAAAAGCATATTTTAAAAACTAGAGAAGAATGAGTTAGATACAATCTTAATTGAATCCAATGAAAGGCAAATTAAATTGATCAGAGTAGAGGAATAATTATCATACACTGAAAAGAAGCCTTTATTCATATCAGAATGCTAAGATGAAAAAAATTCTATTAAAATCTTAAAATAAGCAATATTTTCTCATCAAATTTAAACTAATTTACAGTAACTTCTTTCTCTTGATATTATTAAAAATTTTTAAAGTTAAAAATGGGAGATGGGGTTTTTGCCATTTCACCTTCAGTATTTTAAAGAAGTTTATCTTGATTTTTTTCTAATTCTTCATCCCAAAATTTAAACATTGATAGAAGTGTTGCTGGCAATGTTGGCTCTAACTTCTTGACTTCATGTATAAAAGATTTTACACCTGGAGTCCAGATGATTTTGAGAGTGTTTATTAAAGCTGGGACAGTTTAAAAAAAAAGGCTTAAAATAGAAAAGGCATGATCATAGCAACAAGAGTAAGCCTAGGCGGAGCTGCCTTAGCCCTTTGGAAGGAAAGTCACAGAGGAAGAAGATGTAAGTGACCTCAGCTGTGTGGACTCAGAAAACAAGTTATAGATGCAAAAGAAGGGCCCTTGGAGACAGATTCAGGGGGTTAGCATGGGATGAGCTGCTCCCCTGGTTGTAAGTTTCCTGAGAATCTTTAGAGCTTAGGAGGGGAAAAACAAAGATAGCCAAAACCAGTTTGGCTCAGTGGATAGAGCATCGGCCTGCAGACTGAAAGGTCCCAGGTTCGATTCTGGTCAAGGGCATGTACATTGGTTGCGGGCACAGCCCCAGTGGGGAGTGTGCAGGAGGCTGCTGATCCATGTTTCTCTCTCATCAATGTTTCTAAGTTTCTAACTCTATCCCTCTCCCTTCCTCTAGTGAAAAATCAATAAAATAAATTAAAACACACACACACACACACACACACACACACACACACACACACACAGAGGAAGATATGTGCCTGAGGAAAGAAGGACAGGAAAGGTGTGAGTATGCTCCAGAAAGATAAAGAGAAAGACAGAGAGAGAGAGAAAGCATGCTCTGGGTTTTTTGTCTTAAAGTTTTTCATCTGTTTTTTTTATTTTTTTTTAAATACACTTTATTGATATTTTACAGAGAGGAAGGGAGAGAGATAGAGACAGCTCATCCCATGCTAACCCCCTAGAAACATCCACCAGCTGCCTCTTGCACACCCCCTACTGGGGATGTGCCTGTAACCAAGGTACTTGCCCTTGACAGGAATCGAACCCGGGACCTTTCATTCCGCAGACCAAAGCTCTACCACTGAGCCAAATCAGTTTCGGCTTCATCTGTTTTTTTAAAAGGTGGGGATTTAGGGGAGGTTTCAGCGAGGATCTTTAAAAAAATTATCAACTTTTGGGGTGTGTCCTTTTAGTTTCACTGAAAGGCATCGAGGTAAAAAACCATTGGTCATTGTATCTGGTCTTGATATCAGTCATGGTGTTGTTTGACCTTGTTTTGCTGCTTTTCTGGGCCTAGAGCTGAAACATAACTGAGACCTAGATGTTATTTCTACTTTGACCAAAATGCTGTGTCTGTGGTCAACAGACCCAAGGCTATGTTGCTAAGATTTTTTTGATGCTAATCAGAACCTCATTGTCCTGAAGGTTTAATGCTTAAGGGCAAGGGTGAAGAGTTTAGGTGAGTCCTTGAGTCAGGATGCTGTATGAGGCCAGTTTGAATCAGTTGTTTTAGTTTCCCCATTCCACTTGCTTTGGAATTTTCCTGGCACCTTACTATGCTGCCTCAGAAGAAATAGGTAAATCATGGAATTTATGTTTTTGTTTTAGAACATCACAAAGTAGTAGTCAAGCTAAGGAAATGCAATGAATTACATGAAGAATGTTATTCCATTTGGTATTCCATTTAAAAGTTATACTGTAGGTGAAAGATTGAGTAGGAAACAAGCAGAGTCTGAAAGGAAATAATAGATGAATGACAGTAATGGAGCAACTCTGTGTCATGACTTAAGATTTTGTGTTCTGAAATTTCAATCATACGTCAGCTATTTATGACTTAATGTTTATCCCATAGAATCAATGCTATAATTGAAGGTAATTTTGCTAATGTTGTCTTTATAGAAGTTATAGTTAGGGAACTCATCAGGAGAGTACTTTGTTGAGGTAATGAAAACGGTCTATAACTTCATTGTAGTGAAAATAATAATTGTACACTTAAAATTAGTGAATCTTATTGTATGTAAATTATTCCCACCCTTATTATTATTATTTTAATATTAATGTTAACCAGGTAATTCAGCTGGTTAGAACATCATCTGATATGCCAAGGATGAGGGTTCAATGTTTGGCCAGGGCACGAAAAAGAAGCAACTGATGAATGCATAAATAATTGGAACAACAAATCAATATTTCTCTCCCTCTCTTTTTTCTCTCTCTCCATCTTTTCTTTCTCTAAAATCAATTTTTAAAAGGTTATTATTAGTATTGTAAGTAATCAACTTGTACTGACTATACCTAACAATAGTTATTAATTGAATAGAAAACTAACAGTAGTTATTTCTTTGGTACTACTAAGAAAAAAGTGAATATTTTCCATTAGATAATCCAGGATTGTTCTCTTATAATGTTAATTCAATTATTTCATGCCCTTGACATTATTTTATTTAATATATTTAATATACCCACATCCTTGGTAAAATGAAATTCAAACAGTTCATTTAAAACAAGATAAGGGCACATATATAATTGTAGGGCCCCAAGATTGAGGAATTGACCTTCCCTACTGCCTGTTCCAGGATATGACCTTTACGGTTAAAGATTAGACAGGGATGAGGTCAGTTCTTTATGGTTGAAGATTAGGCAAGAATGAAATCAGTCCCCAGAAACTCCCTTCCCTGAGGACTTACCCAGAGGAATGGGAAGGGGAGAGACAAAGGGGCTTGCAAGATTACCAGATAGGACTGTTGACTAAGCATAGACCCTGCCATAAAACATGTAATTAACGAGCCCAGCTCCCCTTCTTGGAATTTCTTTGTTCCCTTCTTCCCCCTCTATGTGTAACCCCACCTGCGTGTGGTTTTTGCCTTTATAAACTCATGTTTTGCAGTTACTCAGCGCTCCAGGCAGCCAGCACTGTTGCTGTCTGCCTGAGAAGCCCCTGCGCTGCGCTTGTATTAAAACCTCATGCTTTTTGCATCAAGTTTCAGTCTCGGCGTTTGACTTGGGGTCATCGCCCCCTCCGTCGGACTCACCGGGGGTCTTGGGACCTTACATAATACCTTAATCAATAAAGAAAAAAGAAAAGAAAAATGTTACCAAATTAAACCCAGCCATATCTAAGAAGGGTTATACATATCAGTGTTGTATTTCTGAGTTAATATCTGTATATGTTCTGGGAATTCAAACAAGATTCACTTAATGAGAGAATAAAACAAAGTAGTTTACCATAAAAATAAAAATAAATAAAACAAGGTCAAAATGCTTCCTCAATTTAGCAGATACTTTCAATCATTCAAGCACTTTTCAGATATTCCCTGTTTTTAAAATATACATAGAATTTTCTCTGGTTCCACTATATTGAAAAGGGACAATTAGGCAAGTTGTTGCAGGGAAATAGAGAATACTTTATTTACTGAAAGAATTTAACAATCATGATTAAAACAAGAAATACCAGGATATGCTGAGTTCCCTGTCATTATCTACTCAAGCACAGACTTGTTGAATAACAATGCAGAGGAAATCCATTAAATTGAACTTAATGGTATTGTAGGAGAAGAAAATTTTACCTTTACTCTCTTAGAGTTCTTTTTGGCTGGGCTTGAGAATTGAATTGACAGAAGACCAATCAATAGGAAAAAAACATGGAAGTTTACTCAATAAAAAATTTACATGGTAGCGGAGCCTTGATGAAGACTGAAGACCCAAAGAAATGGCAAAAACTACTTGCTTTTATATCTGGACCCTATTTCAAGGATATCTAGCAGTGGGGGTGGAGGCAGGAAGAAATCTTCATGCTGCTAATCTTGGGTCTTCTGGGTTCAGGGTATTAAAGAAACTAATTGATAGATCCTCCCTTCCCCTAACTGGTGGGTGGAGTATGATGTTACCAGTGTCTCCCCAAGACATTGAACCATCATCGCTTGCCAAGTGCCCTGGATCCCACCTCTTCTCATTCTGCCCTGGACCCAACCTTTTCCTATTCCTCCCCTCAAAAGACGTCTTTACTGCTTCCGTGTTGCTGTCTCTCCCAGTCTGCGAGGCAGCCTGGCTGAGGTCTCTTCTTCTCCCCCACCTCCTCCAATCCTGGTTTCTCTACCTCCTCCATAATGAATCTCACTTGTTAGTGCAGAATAAACTTCCTCTTGAACATATCTTGGTTTCTGACTCCTGTTTCCTGCTCCTCAAACCTTACATCTGGTGCTGAAAACCCTGGTGAGTGAGAGCATCCCATTTGACCTTTCATGGTCTTGGGTGCCCCCCACTTCTCCCCTCGTCTCTCCTCATGGCTCAGGAGCCTCAGCCTCTTTCCCCTGTCTCCACAGCATGTAAACATAAGTCCCAGCCTGTGCTAATTTCTGGCAGTTTTTCTGGCATCTCTGTCCATAAACCGCTCCCGCTTCAGAGATTGCTTTTTCAGGTCCCTCTAGGTGGGGTTCCGAACCTGGGGAGGCAGCAAAGACATTTGTGCCCCCCTCAGTTCTCTGGCCTTTTGGCCTCCATCTGGACCCCAGAAAGTAGAGGAGATATCGTCTACTGTCCTTCAGGTTCCCCGTTTATAGTCTTGGCTCAAAGACTGGGATGCTGGTCCTTAGCCTTTCTCTACCCGACCCCAGGAATTTCAATGGGTAATCACCAAAGACACCTCCAGGGTGTGTCCTCACCAATTTGGCTACTTCTGTAATGTGGCATGGCCTCAATATGAATTGGAATGAGTTCAGATGACCCAGAAGTGGGACATAACATCCTCACTGACCTCAGTAATTTCTGCCAGAGAGCCGGGAAGTGGCCCGAGGTACCATATGTCTAGGCCTTTTTTCTATCTGCGCTCCCATACCTCACTCTGCTCATTCTGTTCCACAGCCCAGGTTCTCCTAGCTCTTGAGAAACCCCCTCAAAACGTTCCTCAGACCCCTTTCTCTGTCTCTGACACTTTCGATCCAGCTGATATCTCATTTCCACCCCTCTGGCTCCCAACGCCCCGCTTTCTGCTCCCTCTCGTCCTCTTCCTCTTTCTTTGCCATGGATGCTCCTTCCGCTGCCGCTGCTGCCTGGAAACAGGCTTCAAGGCTTGTTTTCTCCTCCCCCTGCCTTTACTAAATATTTTAAATAGCATACAATACTGAAACATTAGTTGTATACATGTTTAGAAAATTTAACGGAAGGTATGTTGAAAGAAAGAAGTCCTAAAGTTAACTGTTGACAAGTATTATTAAAGGACCCACTATACCAGGCCTCTAAAAAAAACACCAGTAGGCCCCCGCTCCTCACCCTTCCTTATTCACCAGGCTTCTTTTTCTAACTCCAGGATACCCTTATGGCATCTCTCTCTCTCTCTCTCTCTCTCTCTCTCTCTCTCTCTCTCACACACACACACACACACACACACACACACATACACACACACACACACACACACACACACACACACACACACCAGACTTCTCTAGGCCTTTCCAACTATTTACTGATGAAAGTCAGGGAATAGCTATGGGGTTCGTCACCCAGCCCCTAGGGTCAGCCTTCAACCCCGTAGCCTACCTGTCCAGACAGCTTAATCTCATGGTTTGAGGATGGAAGCCCTGCCTCTGTGCTCTGGCTGCAGCCACCGCTCTCACCAAGGAGACCCAGAAGATCTGCTTCCAGCAACCCTTACAGGTCTTCTCCACCCATAAATTACAGGATCTTCTATCCCACTGATCCTTGTCTCTTCTTGATCCCTATCACATGCAGGAACTCCATCTCCTGTAATCCTTGCATCTCTCTAACTCAGTCCCCATCCATGAACCTGGCCAGTCTCCTTCCCACTGACCCCCCCCCCAACCTGCTGCAACACACTCTTGCTGCAACCTGCTGCAACACACTCTTGTCAGAGGCCCTCACTCAATCTTGGGTGGGACTCTCAAATTTTCTGCTCTCTTATCCTGTCTTAACTAAACTGCACATACCCTACCGCCCACAATCAAGACCATATAACTAAATTCTTTCTCAAAATTTGCAGCTCCTGGCCAGACTTCCTGCCCATGACCCTGACCAGAATCTGTGCCATACCAAGGAGCCCCAACTTTCTAAGCCCTTTTGAATTCCTCAATTGGAGACCCTTCTTGCTCAATCATCATCTCCCTACTGACCCTCCTCTCCTGGCTACTTATCTTCCATACCTGCCCTTACTCAGGCAACTGCTCCTGGAACATGCTGACAAGTTTCTGCTCAGGCCAGGATCAGCCAACAAAGACTCTCGAGGACCAGCCCTCCACCTGGGGAACTCAGTCCTCCTCAAGAACCTTACCCCCAGGTTGTGTTTCAGTTCCTGGCCCAGAAAAGCAGCAAAACCAGATAAGTGACACTGAGGAAGTCTCAGGACCTGCTTTTACCTCCCAAGTGACTCAAGATGATCACTCTCCTGACTTCACCAACCAGTCCCTTGGGGAAACCATGCTGCTGCACCCTTGTCCCACATAGAATACATTCCCTATTTTTCACTCACTTATCCTATGGCTCCTCCCATCATTAGGCCCACTGGTATATATTCCTTTAATTTTGCTCTTTGGCCCTGTCTCATGAACTGTTTCACTAGTCTTTTGCAGAACAGAATGCAGGAGTTCACCAACCAAAAGGTGGGAGAGATCTATCTGGCCCTGAATTCAAAACCTAGCATCAGAATCCTTGAGACCCCAGGTAGACGCTTCTAACATCCCCTCTCAGCAGGAAGTAGCTACAGAAAACGAACCTTCACCCCCTGACCTTTCCCAGACTCTCAATTTTGTTTTAATATCACCAAAGTCTGAAATCATAGATCCTCCCTTCCCCCAACTGGTGAGTGGAGTATAATGTCATCAGTATCTCCCACCAGGACACCCCTAAGACATTGAACCACCAATATGCTGATTGGTGGTTCAATGGGTCCCACCTCTCCCATTCTACCCTGAGCCCAACCCCTACCTCTTCTTCCCCTCAAAAGGCATCTTCACTGTTTCACATGTTACTGTCTCTCCCAGTCTATAAGGCAGCCCGGCTAAGGTCCTTCCTTCTTGTCCTCCCCCTCCTCTAATCCTGGTTTCTCTACCTCTTCCATAATGAATTTCACTTGTTAGTGAAGAATAAACCTCCTCTTTAACATGTCTTGGTCTCCGACTCCTGTTTTCTGCCCCTCGAACCTTACACTAATTTCATCTTCCAATTCTGTCTTAATATTAGGGAGGGATTTTGAAACCAATTCCCTCCTATGCATCTTTAGTTTGTTCCCTTTCTTTGTTTAATCTTTATTGTGTAAAGACATAAATGCCTGGACATAAGGGATTTTATCCCATTTTCCTGGCCATTGGCAAAACAATTCCAATTGTACAATAGTATAGTAATTTAGGGGACAATTTAGGGGCCTAAAGTATACAAAGGCCAAGTAGTGTTACGATAGAAATCAATTTCTTCTTAGGCATTGGATCAAATCTGTATATGGAACAATCTCCTAAAATTAGGCCCAGTAGACCCCCTTCAGGAGTTGAGACAGAACAACTCCTGATGGTAGTGTGAAAGTACAAAACCAAACAATAACCATAGCAATATCCCAGACCAAGTGTAGACATACAAACAAAACTTGGATCCATAATTCTACTATCCCAAACAATCAAATCTTAACATCTTATCTCATTCCAACCTATACTGCAAGTGGTCTTAACTGGACCCAAATGGTATGAAGTCCAAGTAGCACAATGCTCCAGTGACATAAAGCCCAAATGGCAGGACTAGCCTGCCAACCACAATTGCAAATGGTCCTAACCAGACCCAGACTGTACAAAGGTCAACTAGCACAAAGCTAGCACGGCACAAAGCCTGAGTGGTAGAAAGCCCAAACAGTACAAAACTCAAAAGGCACAAAGCTCAAGTGACAAAAGAGAACAAATGGCACAATGCCTGATTGGCAGCTGTAGTGACCCTCCACCATGCAGGCCAGTTCTTATCCCATTTTGGATTCTGTCTGCTCCACAGAAACTAATTTCCTTTCACCAGTCAAACATTTTGGGTGGTTGGGTCCTTGAGAAGGAGTGCAAGGAAATTTCTTGAGAAAAGTTCTTTGCAGCTGCTGGGAAATCCCCACAGTCCCACTCTCCCAGGGCCTGCCTGCCACAGGAAGATGGAACTTGAGTTTGGGCGCCCTAGGACTTACCAAGGTCCAAGTTGTCCCAGCAGAGTCACCAAAAAAGCATGTAAGTGAAAAATGCAGGTTTGGCTTCCTGCTGCAACAAAACCCAAACTCTTGAGGCTGGTGTTGGTGCAGAAGTAAAGAGGTTTTATTGAGGTGCATTGTGTTCTGGGTTAATGAATTCCCACCTCAAAGACTGTCAGCCCTTCTTGCTCAAGCTCATCATTCTTATAGGAACAGGGAGGGGAGGTTTTGTTGTTTTTGTTTTGTACCCAATTACCTCTTGGCAGCATTCAGGCTCTGTTCTTTCATACTTCTAGTTTTTGGCATACTCAGTGTAAGACCCTCCCTCAACCCCATCTTGGGCAATGGTGGAGACTCTCTGACACTCAAACTGACTGGAACACTACCAACCACTTTCATTATCAAACCTTAAATCAATACAGTATATTAATAATTTCTTTTTGGAAACTTTAAAATATTTCTTCATTTATCATTGTGATAGCCTGTTATTTTTAGTTGTTCTAGTGAACACTATGCTCCCACATAATTATATGCTCAATAATCCAGCCTAGAAATTTGTCTGGGTATTTATCACGAACCTTAAATAACAATAGTTAAGTGTGAACAAACGGATTAAAACATATATGTACTTGAATCCTGTCTGCCATTTATAAGTTGTATGATGTAGGGCAATGTTCTTAACAAATCTGAATATTTTACCTGCTATTTCTATTCCTGCTACTGGGTGTGAATTTCTTATCTATCATTAATGTATTTTGGTTATAGAAAATAAGAGCCTTGTTATTGCATTTTCAGCAATTTATTTTAGCAGAATCTACCTTGTTTTTCATTAAAAGTTCAACTTTTTCTGATCTGATTTTTCATGGGATCCACTCCCCTTATCCACTGACTCTGTAAATATTGTCAGCCATGTTTCTCTCTGTATTTTGAGATATCAATATCTTGGCATATAATATGTATAATTAAGAATATTTGAATTAACTTAAAAACACAATGTCTCAGAATTCTATGTAATAAAAGAGTAATATGCAAATTGACCATACCTCTGATACACCCACAAACCACATCCACAAGCCACGCCCACCAGCCATCAGGAGCAAATATGCAATTAAACCCAACCAAGATGGCTGAGGCCACAGAGAGCAGGAGGGAGGCTTGGGTTTTTCCAGCAATGGAGTAAACCAGCTTTCCACTTGCCATTGCCAGCCTAGGCTTCCACTCAAGGCTACAAAGTTTCAATGATAGAAGTTAAATAAATCCAAACAGAAATGGCATTAGCCATGGAGCTGGAAAGAGCATGAAGCTAGGGTTTCCCCTGGCGATGGAGGAAGCCAAGCTTCTGAAGCCCTGGCCAGCCTTGGTCTCCATTCCAAGCAACAAAGTTTCAATTATAGAAGATACATAAATCCCAACAGAAATGGCTGCCATCACAGAGCAAGCAGGAGGCTTGGCTCTACTCCAGGCTACAAAGTTTCAATTGTAGAAGACAAATAAATCCCAGATACCAGGGCCTCCGCTTGGATCACCAGGGGGCATGGTCGGTCTGCAAACCACCACAGGCTTCTCATCCAGGCTGCCCCACACCCCAAGGGAACCCCCACCCTGATCTGGGACGCCCTTCAGGGCAAACCAGCTGGCTCTCAGCCATGCACCAGTCCTCTATCTAATGAAAGAGTAATATGCAGATTGACCATCACGCCAACACACAAGATGGCTGCCCCCAAGTGGTCAAAGATCCTGCCTCCATGTGGAGACAAGATGGCCACCGCAAGATGGCTAGCAGGGAGGTCAGTTGGGAGGGACCAGGCCTGCAAGGGAGGGCAGTTGAATTGGGAGGGATCAAGCCTGCAGGGAAGGGAAGTTAGGGGGGACCCAGGCCTACAGGGGAGAGCAGTTGGGGGAGACCAGGCCTGCAGAGGAGGGCAGTTAAGGGTAACCAGGCATGCAGGGGAGAGCAGTTAGGGGCAAACAGGCTGACAGGGAAGCAGTTAGGCATCAATCAGGCTGGCAGGGGAGTGGTGATCAGACTGGCATGCAGAAAAAGTTAGGGGCAATCAGGAAAGCAAGCAGGCAAGCAGTTGGGAGCCAGCAGTCCTGGATTGTGAGAGGGATGCCCACTACCCATTAGGCCCTGTCCCAGGGGCAGTCAGACATCCCTCAAGGGGCCCCAGATTGGAGAGGGTGCAGGCTGGGCTGAGGACACCCCCCCCTCTGTGAACGAATTTTGTGCACTGGGCCTCTAGTTTCTCATATATTTTACCTCCTATTCTAATTTTTTATTCAATGTCTATGTCATCATCATCACATTGAAGTTGGTCTTATTTGTTAAAATATATGGAAGCAAAATAATAGTTTAGTAAATTTGTTTTGTATTTTTTCTGTCACCAATAAATGTTTCCCAAAGTGTGGACTTATATTTTCCTGTTATTCTTGGATATACCAACCCTTTAATAAATTTTCTTATACTACCAAAAAATAAAACATTGTTTACATTTTTCTTGGTACATGTGCATCATCAGTAGAGCTATTTTATTTACTAATGATATTATATGTCTTTTGTGATGTTTTTAATATTGGGAGCAGGAAGTAATTTTTTTTTTAATTCTCACTTGAGGATATTTTTCTATTGATTTTTAGAAACTGGAAGAGAGAGGAAAAGACAGAAAGAAATATTGACATGAGAGAATACATAGATTGTTTGTCTCCATCATGTGCCCTGACTAGGGCCTGAACCCGGGAGGAGCCTGCAACTAAGGTATACCCTTGACCAGAATTGAACATAGGACCCTTCAATCCACAAACTGATGCTCTATCCACTGAGCAAAACGGGCTAGGGATGGAGGTAAAATCTTGTGGGTAAGTGGACATTATTTGTAGTGCTTGAGCAGTATATATAAGTAACATTAAATGTTAAATATGAATAAGCCATTTTCTCAAGTGGAATGGCTTTAAATGAAATAAAAATGGCACCCTAAAATCTGTATTTTTGACATAAAAATTATTTTGAGCTCAAGATAATTAAGAAGCAGTTTATGCATTAAAAGCCTCCTCCTTTTCTTTGCTTAAAATCAATAAATACATTCTCCTTTACCTGAAGACAGAGTCTTACCCCAGAAATAGTACCAAAGAATCTATAAACAAAGTTTGTTACACTCACCCTTATCTTCCTTGTTACTTCTACACCATTTACTACCCTTAGATCAAATCACAGAAGCTAAAAGTTGAATAAATTACATACGTACTCCATTATTGTCACAAACATGGAAAATTGACACAGAAACTCCCATGTCCTCTGGAAAGTATGAATCCTAGCAAACACTGCATAGTCAAAATTTTTGAATATTTAAATGAAAAGTCTCTGATACATAAATAATATAAATTATTATTGAAAAGAAAAAGGAAAATATGTAAGCTTCTATTTTATAGCCTGAAACAGAAGGCAGGATATGTTTTAGGAATGCCAAATACTTCTGAAATGCAGTTACAAGGCAATGTCGCATGATGACAGCTTTTAGCAGATGGATACCAGCATATGTGCACTATTGAGTCTGATTAATTGAGTGACCAGGGATTAGGTTTCCTAGAATTTTAAAAAAGGGAAAAAGTAAATCATCTCTAAAACCACATCCTGCAAAATTTAATGCTTTCAAACTTTCTTAAAACATTGTTTATTCATTGTCTGCAAATCACGCTTCTAGGAGAAAATAGCCATTGTGGTTAGGTATAAACAGTTCAGTAACTATTTAAATTAATTTCTTTGGTAAATTGAAGTCTTTATTCCCTTTAATTTTAAAAGTGTATCTATTTTTTTCCTAATTCATAAAGGTGCTAGAAAATGTCACCTGAAGAACCAATAAAAGTAACATAATGATCAGTGGATTCTCAGAGGAGTTATAATGCTAACTAAGAGTTATCTTTGCATCTCCTTGTAAAATAAAGGATCACTACTCTTCTTCCCATTTCCAGATTCACATCAATGTCCTATGAGAGTACATACCCATGTTAATGCATTAAGAAAATCCAAAATACATAACTCATGGACATAGAAAATAGTGTGGTGAAGGCCCGAGGAGGAGCATGGGGGGTAGGCTCGATGGAATCAATGGTGGGGGAAAAAAGGTGACATATTATAATACTTTAAATATTTTTGAAAATTTAAAACACTTCATAGGTCACTGTGAAACAATTTTAGTTTTCCATTTAATCAAAGTGACAGTTAAAGACTTCAAAGGAAATTTAAAAAAAGAAAAAGAAAATCCTTATAAGAATGGCTAAGAGAAATTACTAGTAGATTTGAGATTGAACTATAGTTGCCCAGGGAAATTATTTTGCTGACTATGAAATGGGAAAAAATCATTCATATTTCTAATTTTTCTTTAAACAAAATTAAAATTATTAATCAGAAGAAAAGTACTTCTGTACTCATTCTCAAAAACCAAATAACTGTCATCACTTAGGTAATGCTATTTTTACCTAATTATAAGCAAAAATATTGTCAATATCAAATATATTTTGAAGTTATACAATCATAATATTATGTGTGGATGTCATACATTTACATTATTTACATTTTGACATGTCACAAAGTATTTTGTATACTTCTATTATCCATTTACAAATTCTTAATAGTCATGAAAATTCACTACTTAAGGCCATGGTAGCTAGAGACAAGAATACCATTATTTTTGCTATACTGTTATCATACAAAGCATAGTACAAAAAGTTTCACCAGCAGACTCTGAATAAAAGGAGGCAAAATACATATTTATTTGATATGTCTTTAGACATCAATATTTGATAAAGAGAAATTTACAAGCTCACTATTAACAATAGGACATTGGGTATTTTTATTGAGCACTCCCCTGTAAAGTTTTGCATAGAGGAACATGCAAAGTTTTGAATAATGATAAAAATTAATATGTGACTTTAAGTTCCTATTGACAAGAAAAATCTATGCAGAGATATCAGGGAAACCTTTTATATTCTTAACTCTGCATAAAAATGAGCCAATGTGCTTACATTTGAGTATGTGTATTTTTGTGAATGATTTTCAATAAATACATATTAAAAAGAAATTTAAATCGAACTTTGTTGATTCCTCTGAAGTTCTTCTAAAGAATACTTTTAAAACTAGACTCCTTGAAAAAAAAAAGGCAGAATAAGCTACTTAATATAAGGCAAAATATCACTTTTGAGGTCTGAACTTATAGCTTGAATACTATAAATTTTATATTCTATTATATCATCTCTAAAATAACTCCATGAAAGTTACAAATAGTTGTAATACTCTACCTGTCATCCTAATGACTGAACTGAGGTCAGGAAAGTAAAAAAAATAAAGAATATAGATATTCTGGAATGGCGAGGGAATTAATAAACAAACAAAAAATATTGAGGACATGACTTTGAAACCCATCCTGATGTATCATTATAATGCAGTATATGTGATATACTTAAAGAACAGATACTATTATATCAGAGAAAAGGAAATTTAGCTCATTTGATAAGAGAACATGGCCAAAACAAAAGTTATGTACTAAATTCTCCACATAGTCATTGATTATAAGAGTGAAAGAATGTGCCTTGAACAGCGGTAACAAAATTTTATTTCAACATAGTGAGGTTAATTGAGGACATATTTGGATTACAACATGATATTATATGATAACTAGAGATCTGGTACAAAAAAATTCATGCAAGGGGCTTGGCCCTCACAGCTCCATATTCATTCAGAAGATTGTTCTGCATTTCAGCCATTCAGTCGCTTTGCATATTATGCTTTTACTATTAGACATAATATTAAAGTAAAAGGAGATAACTTCAGTAAATCTTACAAAGTCTTTCACAATGGTATATAAAGAATCTCTCTCTCTCTCTCTCTCTCTCTCTCTCTCACACACACACACACACACACACACACACACACACACACACACAAATATGTTAAGTATAAGATAAATATATAACCCCAATGTTTTGGGTTCAGGGAAGGGAAATGCAGAATATTACATCCTAAGTTTATTCACGAGAGGGTTTATCTGGGGTGTTAAGATGAACATATTTTTATAGCTGTAATTTTGGTATGTGAAAATAGCAGTTATAAGAGGTAGGAACTTCATATGTGTAAAATAGCTTAGATAAGGACTGTTGTAAGCTGGGATCATCAAACATTATTTTAATTGATTTCAGAGAGGAAGGGAGAGGGAGAGAAAGATAGAAACATCAATCATGAAATAGTATCATTGATCAGCTTCCCCTGCATACCTCCTACTGGGAATCAAACCCACAACCCAGTCATGTGCCCTTGATGGAAATCAAACCTGGGACCCTTCAGTCCACAGGCTGATGCTATATCCACTTAGCCAAACCAGTTAAGGCATGCCCATATTTTTAAATGAAAGCTCTTTTAAAATACTTCATCTTCCCAAATATTTATATGAATATTGAGGTATTTGTTTTCTCTAATAAAGAAGTAAGTCAGTCAAAAATAATTTTATGGACCTATAATATGCCACACAATATTATAGATGTTTTGGTTACACAGTCACTAGAGAGATATAGTAAACCCTAATTTGAAATAGATACCATAGAAAACACAAATCAATAGGATAATATAAAGTACTTAACAGGTTGATGGTGTCAATAAAACAGAGCAGTGTAATAGTATGTAACTATATTTTGGGAAAAGTAATTTTAGTTTGAATAGTTGGGTAAGGTTTCTCTGGCTGGATGATTCAAACTTTGAGATGAAAGAGAAATTATAAAAACATCTATGAAACTATTTGAAGAAATACCAGTAGAGGAGAAGTGGCATTAGCAAAATCCCTGACATATATTAGCAAATAAGATGGTATAATAGAGTAAGAAGAAAAACCACCAGCATTCTAGAGTTCAACTAGATAGGTGATAAGTTGAAGACAGTTGTTGAATATTCATATGGAGATGTTCACTAAGAAACTGTAATTACAATGATGCACAAAGGAATGGAATCAAATGAACATTTTGGTCTTATATAAAAGAGTGTTTCTTCCAGAATAAAAGAAAAGGAAAGAAATTATGTCAGTATATATTTTCATAGGTTGGAGGGATTTAAGGCAATCAAATGATTCTGAAAATAAAGGAGATCTACTGTATTTGACAAGAGTACCAAGAATACTCAATAAAGAAAAGATGGTCTCTTTAATAAATGGTGCTGAAAATCTGGATATTTACAAACACAAAAATATCCCTATCTTACATTACTAGCAAAAATTAACTCAAAATGGACTAAAGGCATAAACAAAAGGCCTGAAACCATTAAACTCCTGGTGGGAGTAGGGGAGGAAAAAAGTCCCTTTATATGAGTTTCAGCCATGATTTTATGGCTATGACACCAAGCACAAGCACCAAGAGCAAAAATAAGCAAATGAAACTACATCATACTAAGAAACTTATACACAGCAAAAGAAACAATCAGCCAAATAAAAAGACAATCTACAGAATAAAAGAAAATATTTTCAAACCACATATCAGATGAGATTAATATCCAAAATATATAAGAAACTCATCCAACTCAATAACAAAAAAAGAACCCAAATAATTAAATTAAATCAAAGTTGCCTCAGTTACTTAGAGTAGAAAATGAAGAGCATCTGTAACAGTGTCAACAATAAATTTAAAAAAGAAAAAAATTGCCAAGAAAGAGAGGGGATAGAAAATCCAGAATAGCCACAACTAAATTTTATTTTTTAAATTATATATATTTAAAATTCCTGCAATAAAAATATTTTGAGAACAAAGTCTTACATTAATTAAAATAAAAAAAACAGGCAAATGACTTGAATAGACATTATATCTATACATATAAAGAGGTAATATGAAAATTAGCTAGCATGCTGTAACATCACATCCACTCAGGAGAAGGCTGTGCATGAGGTGGGAGGGAGGGGACTGCATGTGCGGTGAAGAAAGCCACAGATGGCACAGACCCTCAGAGAATAGGGCCTGCCAGCCATGTGTGCCAGTAGTCCCGCCTTTGAGCTGCACATGAAGCACCTTTTCTGACCACTCATTGTCTAAGCTCCCCGTCTGCCACTCTGTATTCTTAGTTACTTGAGTAATGAGAATCCAAGAAGGTGATCTAGGGTTTTTCCACTATACTCCTGAAGGAGAATATGAAGGTCCACTGCTGAAGAGGCTAAGAAATGTCATATCCTGCCCTACCTGGCTTGGCTCAGTGGATAGGGCCTAGGCCTGCAGACCACGGGGTTTGGGTTCAATTCTGGTCAAGGCTCCTCCCTGGCCAGGGCCCAGGTCAGGGCTCATTCAGGAGGCAACCAATGAAAGTGTCCCTCTCACATTGATATTTCTCTCTGTCTTTCCCTCTCTCTTCCATGCTTTCTAAAAATCAATAGAAAAATATCCTCAGATGAGTTTAAAAAAGAAAGAAAGAAATGCCATATCATATGAAAGAGACATCTTGAAAATGCCTAAAGAAAGTTGTCATTTTTTTGTGGTGATGGGACTGGAGTCCATGTTGATGAAAACACCTTGGTGGCTGTGGCAGCCGCAGTGGCAGCAACAGCAGGGTGCTTGAGGTGACGCCTTCCCCTGATCATCCTGGCCACCTCCTGAAGTAGGACATCCCGTGAGGGCTCCCAGATTGGAAAGGGCACAGGTCGAGCTGAGGGACATCGCCCCCCACCCCCCGTTCACAAATTTCATGCACTTGGCCTTTAGTATATATAGTCATTCAAATGGCCAACAGGTACATTAAAAGTTTGTACAAAAATCACTAATTATCAGACAAATGCATCAAAACCTTCATGAAAACAACTCATACCTTTAGAATGGCTGTTTCAAAAAAGATAAGACATAAATAGTGAGAGTGAGCCTATGGAGAAAAGGGAATCCTATAATACTGTTGGAGGGAATGTACATTGTACAGCCATGGTGATTATAGAGATTCCTTAAAAATTACAAGTAGATCTACCTTATGATTCAGCAATTCTCTCTAAGAATATATCTAAAGAAAATAAGATCACTATCTTAAAGAGATATCTGCTACCCTGTGTTCACCACAGCATTATTTACAATAGTGAAGATATGGAAACAAGGTAAGTGTCCATTGTCAGGTGATGGAGAAGGAAAATGTGATACACACACACACACACACACACACACACACACACACACACACAAACACATGGGAATATTATTCAGGCATAAAAAGAATGAAATCTTGCCATTTGTGACAATATGCATAAACTCTGAGGGCATTATGCTACATGAAACAAGTCAGACAGAGAATGGCAAGCACTATGTGATTTTACTTAAATGGAATATTAAAAAAATAAACTTATAGAAATAGACAGATTAGTGGTTATATGGGAAGGGGGTGGGTTGTGGAGGAAATGGGTAAAAATGATCAATAAAGAAAAACTTTCAGTTATAAGGTGTATAAATATGGGGTAAGTGATTTATAGCATGGCCACTATAGATAGTCAGACTTACTATGGTTCAACTTACAATGTTTTTATTATATAGTGGTACAAAAGTGATGTGCTGAAGAGCACTAAGCCTGCTAAACTATCAAGTGTCAAGGACCCAGTGACTTCTTCCATCAATCCTCTTCAGAAGAGAGATACATTGATGGCCTTGTTCTTGTAGCATTCCCATCATCAGCAGTTAATTTAATAAAATTAAATAATCTTTATTGTTGAAAGTATCACATATGTCCCCTTTTCTCCCCCTTTGACCACCTTCAGTCCTCCCCCACACCCCACCTTCACCACCCTATAGTCTGTGTCCATGGATTATGCATATATACATTCAAGGTCTTTGGTTACCTCCCATCTACCCACCCTCCCCTGCCTTCCCTCTGAGATTCCACACTATTAATTTTAATTTAAGGCTTCAAACCCTCTTCAGAACTGTTGTGCTTTCAGCTGTACACCTTAACTGATACACAGACAGAGAATGGCAAACAAAAATCATTGTGTTTTTCACTTCTAACAAAGTATTTAATAAATTACATGAAACATTTAATACTTATAATATAGGGTTCATGTTATAGAATTTTCCCTATCCAAGTGTTCTATATACATTTAAGGTAGGCTAGGCTAAGCTATAATGTTTAATGGGATATAAGTATTAAAGCATTTGTGAGTTATATTTTCAAGGTTTTATTCGAACATACATAAAAAACATCTGTATATATTAAATTGCTAAGAGTGTAGATTATAAAAGTTTTCAACACATACAAAAAATTGTCAGTGTTTGAGCTAATGGATGTGTTCATTAATGTTTTTGTGGTAAGCATTTTGCAAAACACAAAATGTATAAATTTCTTTATATTATACACCTTAAACTTACACAATATTCAATGGCAATTGTATCTAAATGAAGCTGAAAAAAATACTAATGTTTAAGTGTCCATCAAGATGGAAATAAGACTTTTATAATACATTATAGCATCAAGAGTTCTTCCTCTTTATCATTCTGCTTGGATGCCTAAAATTGAACCCATTTCTAAATCTATATTCTTCCCCCTCACCCCCATTCCTTTTATGCAGCCATAAGAGCCTCCCAACCCTGGGTCTTCAACATGTAAGCAGCCAGGCATCCTTGGTGCTAGATTTTCTGGATATATACATTTCTTATTCTACACAATATAAACAATAAAATAAAAACTTGAACATTTTTGCCAGCCAAATTATATACATTTGCTGGCCACATTTTCTCAGTGGCTAAAGATCAACATTACCACTATTATAATCATACACCAAGTAAATTAGACGTCTGTTTACATACATGGAATGAAAAAAAAGTGTGTGAATGACTGTACTGAGCAGTACAATAGCATAGACTGTTTTCCACAATGAAAGTAAATGCACCAGCCCAGATGGTGGAAGAAAACAAGTTCCTAATCCATCCCAACTGAAATGTGTTTCCAAGTATTATACAATCTATCCAAATCTATCTAATTCAATATTATACCCAACTTGTGGCCTGGTTCACAAAATTCGTGAAGAGTAAATGGAAATTAATTAGAGGAAATATTTTAATATTGCTATGTGCCTTTTCTCTATAATAGAAGTGTCAGAGATGAAAGGAAATTAGTATAATGTATGTGAAAATCTTCCTCCTGTCAGAGTCTGGGGTGCGCCACAGGATCCAAAGTGAAGTCCCCACCCATCCTTAGTGCCTCAAAAACATGTGAGACCCAGACTCAACTGGCCCCACCCCCATTGGGCAAGATCCAGACCTGGCCAGCCCTACCCCTGTCAAGCCACCTCCCAGGCTGGGGAAGGGGTGCAGCCTCAGGTCCCCTGGCCTGGCACCAGGTCGGGGGGGGTGGGCATAGTCTCAGGTACCCCATCAAGCCTTGCAGGGTGAGGGGCACAGCCTCAGTTCTCTGTCAAGCCCCGCTTAGTGGGGGGACACAGCCTCAGTTCTCTTGATGCATACTGGGTTGAGAGCACAGCCTCAGGTCTCCCAGTGCACCCTAGGGCAGGGTCAGGAAGCATGGCTTGAGGTCCCTCGGCCCAGGGCAGGGGGCTCAGCTTGAGATTCCCTGGTCTAGTACGAGGGCAGGGGTCACACCTTGAGGTCCCCCGTCAAGCCCTGCTGATCAGGGGGCACAGCCTGAGGTGCCTTGGCTTGATGCTGGCGTTGGGACCACAGCCTGAGGTCTCCTGTCAAACTCAACTGGGCTGGGAGAGGCGGGGTGGGAAGCGCAGGCTGAGGTACCCTGCCCTAGCCAAGTGTGATGCAGTCTCAGGTCCCTGTTAATTGCTCCTTAAGGCTCATTAGAGGAACTCAGCCTCCACTGTGGGTACAGCCATCTTGTGTTACAGAAATTTCCTGTAACGTGTGCTGTGGGCTCCACCATCTTTGTGGTAGTGTGATGGTCAATTTGCATATTCCATCTTTCTTTATTAGATAGGATAGCTCAAAAGATGATACACTTTCTAAGTTAAACTGTTGGTGGATTAGTGTTCAAAAGCTCCTTATTTAGACTCTATTATCCACTAATCTTTCTAAGTTTTACACATGCATGGGAGTAAATTTCAACTCTGTGTTTTATTGCCCTGGTGAGAATGGAAGAGAAATGTAAAAAGGGCTAATTTAGCCTATTTTATTTAAAATGCTTTTAGGAAAGATGAAGAGTATAAAAGTTTTGAAAAGCTTCACTAAATTAGAGGATATTTCCAATGGAAAAGTTGTAATGTCAATATTGTACTCAATAGATTAGCCATGTAGGTGAGAAACAGAGAGTATATTATTTGTAGCTAAGAGATACATTAACTGACATTGGGCCATTACAACAATTATTGCTGAGTTTTTGCCACTACTGGAATTAGTTTGAGGATCACTAAAGTAGACATGGTTATGCTATTTCAAGAACTCTTACATCTCAGTGAGTTAACACAATGAAAAATTGTTTCTCACTTATGAAAGTCAGATACATATCCATGCATCAATTATCTATCTAAGGATTCACTAATTCAGGATTTTTGAGAGGCCTTTACACTATGTAGTGCACTCTATGAAGTATATTCCTTGGTTGTAGAGGTATGCAATAAATAATAATAATGGAGTAGAGCACTAGATCTTAAATTTCTTCCACAAAAAAAAGTGATGCACATCACTCATGCTCATATTTATTGAACCAAGCAAGATGTATTATCATGCCTAACTTTAAAGGGCAGGATAGTGAGTGCAATTCTTCTTATGCGCCCAAATGGAGAAGATAACCGGAAATGCTGATAAACCTGAGAGAAGTTTATGACAATATTTTTGGAGAATGTTGGGTTACAAAATGTGATGACTACTAGGCAAGCAGATTTTTATGAAGAATAAGCATCAGTGGAATATTTATTAAATGTGTGAGGTAGATAATTTTTTTTTTAATCAGAGCTGGTGCAATTTACATATATAGTACAAAAACTACTGAAGGACTATCTTACTATCAATATCTCATCTTTTTACTCAATGGAATAATATTCCTTCTAGTCACACTTCTTTGTCTATTCATTATTTCAAGTGTTATCTCTACTAACAGTTTACTGGCCATGTCTTACCTGACAGCATGTAACAATTTCACATATGTGCATCTTCATAATAACTGCATTAGTCATATATTATTTTTATTTGTACGTAAGAAGTTGAAGTTTAAAGAAGATAAATAATTGGCTTGGGGTCCCACAGCTCACAAATGTTGGACACATAACTTCAGGTGAATTACCTCTAGCTCCAGACAGAATTAAACATAATCATATGAAATTTAAATGGATGCCCTGAGTAAAGTAAAATAATAAATTATTAAAACACACACACACACACACACACACACACACACACACACACACACAATTAGCTCAAAATACTGAAGTTGTTCCTTAATAAACTTGCCATATTTGGAAAATAGCCTTCCAATGTAATCAAATGTTAAAATTTTTATTTTTTTAAAAAATTGGTTAGGCTAGCAGTTCTTAAACATTTTGGTTCTAATGCTTATTGTAAATGGTTGGGGATACAGAAGTATTTTTCCTTATATGGGCCATATCACTACTATTTATAAAATACATTAAAACAGATAATTTAAAATATTTATTTATTTAATGGACTTATTTCATGTAAATATAAAATATACTTTATGAAAATTAATTATAATTACAGAAAAGAGTATAGAACATAATTATTTATTTTTTAAAGTTTTTACAAACTTTTTTTAATTGAAGAAAATTAGATTCTCTTATCAGTATCTGCATTTAGCATTTCAAATATGCTGTTTTGGTTGAATTATATATAGATAATTTAGCATCTCACAGATATGTAGTTAGAGCAAAAAGGACTTTGTGAACCCTCTAAAAGGAGTCAGAACCATTGGTCTACGGAATTGGCTGACAGAAGTATCTTGATCATTGTAGCAAACATTGAATCAGACATCAAGATACTGGTGGCCATAGAATAATCCCATATAAATTTCCCATGGAAGGACTATGAGATTTGTCTTGGCTAATAAAATATGAGAGGAAAAATTGTGTAGCAGTACTGGATGAAAACTTAAAGATTTATTGCATGTTTCACCTTGTTCTCTTTTTCTTATATTACACTGAACAACACTATTCCACATAGTAGCTGATCCATCATATTGGATATGATGGCAATACGGAAAAGAGCCCTCAGCTGTCTGATTATTGAAGAAAGTTTTAAGCCACTGGGATTGGTCATTGTTTGTAAGTGCAGCATATACTATCCTATCTTAAATGATACAAAGACATAGGTTTTCTTGAGTCCTGATTCTGCTGTTAATTAGTGGTGTGAACTTGAGTAAAGCATGATAGTGTTTGAGATTTCAGCCATCAATAGCAAAATGAGGTTAATGATAACCATAGCACATAGTTACTAGTAGGGTAATGTTAGATTGAAAACAAAGTTACTTTGAAGAACATAACTAAAATACTATAACAATTTGATACCACACAATTATCATATAAAAATGAGCAATTTCTTCAGTAATAATAAAAATATTTAATTTTTATGTTTAAACTCATATTTCCATTTTAATTCCTTCATGATATTTTATGCTAGTTCTATATAATTAAAGCCTAGGTGGCATCAAGTTATATCATCACAAGATGGCCACCACAAGATGGCCAATAGGGGAAGGCAGTTGGGGGTGATTGGGCCAGCAGGGGATGGCAGTTGGGGGTGATCAGACTGGCAGGCGAGAAGTTAGGCATCAATCAGGCCTGAAGGGGAGCAGTGAGGGGACAATCAGGCTGGCAGGCAGAAGCAGTTAGGAGCTGGAAGTCCTGGATTGTGAGAGGCATGTCTGACTGTGGGATTGGGCTTAAACCAGCAGTTGGACATCCCCCAAGGGGTCCTGGACTGCTAGAGGGCACAGGCTGCTGAGGGTCCCCCCCAAGTGCACGGATTTTCACACACTATGCTTCTAGTATAATATAATTTTATTCTAAATATCATGATTATTTTATTATATTTATCTACAAAAATAAAATACATATATATGTACATACACTGAGTGGCCAGATTATTATGATCTCTAAACACAAAATAATCTGGCCACTCTCTCTCTCTCTCTCTCTCTCTATATATATATATATATATATATATATATGTGTGTGTGTGTGTGTGTGTGTGTGTGTGTGTGTGTGTATACATATATATGTATTAATTAGAGGCACGTTGCATGAATTTGTACATGGATGGGGTCCGGGCAGCCTGGCCAGGGGGAGGGGACATGGGCAGTTGGTGGGCTTGCCTGCTGGTTGAACTCCTGGTTGGGGGACAATTTGCATATTAATCTTTTATTATATAGGATATACACTGATTGGCCAAATTATTATGTGTTTGGAGATCATAATAATCTGGCCACTCAGTGTATATATCAATGGACATTATTATTAATTAGTTATTCAATTTTTACTTTTAAAACATTTTTATTTTCAATTTCTTCATCATTAATGTTTCTGAAAATGTTTCAATGATAAATGCTGGGAAAGAGGCAGGTTACATATCTACCTCAATCTCACTGATACTTCAAAATAGTCTTAGGTGGTAAAAAATTTTTTTTTTCTTAATCACCTTGAGGTTTTAAAAATGAATTATGAAAAGAAAACTAGAAAAGTAAAGAGTTACATATTACATCATTGAGATGTAATAACTCAAGGTTCATCTTCATTTTTATTTACTTTCCTAATCTGTATATACATATGCGCTTTTTTTTATCCTCACTGAGGATATATTTTTTAAATTATTTTGAGAGAGAGAGAGAGAGAGGGAAGAACAGAGAGTGAGAGAAACAGCGATGTGAGAGAGAAACATTTACTGGTTGCCTCTCATATGAGCCCTGAGAGGGGACTGAACCCACAACTTAAGCATGTGCCCTGACCAGGAATCAAATCCACAGCCATCTGGTGTATGTAAATGTATGTAATGCTCCAACTAAATGAGCCACTTGGGCAGAGTTGTATATAGTTATGAAAAATGAAATATGTGTATGTGATCATCACCATATGTCACCAAAATTAATTGATTTATCTTATCACCAAGGCTCTGAAATAAATAACGTAAATTTCTCATTTATCTGTATTTAATTTAAACATTTGGACTTGTAGCAAACAGAATATAATATACAGTTTACTTCATTAAATAAAGTGAAGATTTCATCAGTAGGTTTATTTTACCCGAGGGTAGAGAAAAATTTATGTGGTTAATTATATTCATCTTGATAAATTTATATCTAGTGTTATTCTACCTAGGTGATATTCAAGATTTCTCTGCTGTGCTGTCAGAAAGCCATTGCTCACCTCTGTCAATATGCTTATCTAGTTGTGTTACAATGATCTGCCTATGAATATATTTTCTTCAAGAAAAGAACATGTCTCTTTGAAAAGAGGGACTACAGCTTTTACCATATCAGCAACCCTAAGTCAAATTATTATTTATATGGCTGAGAATTACAAGTGAACATTTTAAAAATCCATATTCTTGGGGACCCATCCACAATGTTTCTGATTTAATAAGTCTGTGACTTTAATTATACTTTGTAAAGACCCCTAGGTAATTTTAATGCACAGAGGTGCCATGCAAAATATTTTTCAGCTTGTAATATCTAAATACCTTTGTCCATGCAAGATATTTCTTAAAGAGTAATCACTAAATAAATGTTTGTGCTGAATTAAAAAAAGAAAACTTTGAAAAATATGTGAATAATTTTAAGTCAATTTGCAACATCATAGAGTATATGAGGTGTTAAAAATTCTATTTATTAATGTAATTATATTTTAAAAGAGTGTAAGAATGCAAATTCTATATGACCACACTCTGTTTATTTGTTCCCAACTGACATTTTTTAAATTTTTGTGTGTGTTTGCAATTATTATTTTTTTAATATATATATTTTTATTTTATTAGATTCTTCCTGATTAAGTTTTGGAAGGTTATATTTTTCTAGGAATATGTCCATTTCCTCCAGGTTGTCCAGTTTGTTGGAATAGAGTTGTTCGTAGTATTTTGTAACAATCCTTTGTATTTCGGTGGGGTCTGTTGTTATTTCACCTCTTTTCTTTCTGATTTTATTTATTTGGGTCCTCTCTCTTTGTTTCTTGGTTAGCCTGGCTAGAGGTTCATCAATCTTCTTTATCCTTTCAAAGAACCAGCTCTTTGTTTTCTGGATCTTATGTATTGTTTCTTTGGTCTCTATATCATTTATCTCTGCTTTGATTTTTGTTATTTCCTTCCTTCTGCTTACATTGGGCTTTTCTTGTTGCTCTTTTTCTAACTCTTTGAGTTGTAGAGTTAGATAATTTGTTACTTTTTTTTTTTTTTTTTTTTTTTACAATAGGCTTGTAGAGATATGAACTTCCCTCTCAAGAATGCTTTTGCTTTGTCCCATAGAGTTTGGATTGTTGTTTTTTCATTGTCATTTGTTGCCATGATGTTTTTAATTTCTTCCTTGATTTCTCTGGTAACCCAGTCCTTGTTCAATAGCATGCTATTCAGTCTCCATGTGTTTGATTTCCTTGGATTATTTTTATTGTAGTTGTTTTCCAATTTTTGCCACTGTGATCTGAGAAGATGCTTGATATTATTTCTATCTTCTTGAATTTGAAGAGACTTTGCCTATGTCCCAACATGTGGTCTATCTTTGAAAATAACCCATGTGAACTTGAGAAGAATGTGTATTCTGTGGCTTTGGGGTGGAATGTTCTGAAGATGTCTATTAATTCCATCTGTTCTATTGTGTCATTTAGGGTTGATGTTTCTTTGCTGATTTTTTGTTTAGATGATTTGTCCAAAGGTGACAGTGGGTATTAAAATGTCCTACTATGACTGTATTGCTATTAATTTTCTCCCTTAATGTCCTTCAGCATTTTTTAAATGTATTTGTGTGCTCCTGTATTGGGTGCTTATATGTTTACCAGGGTTCTTTCTTCTTGTTGGATTTCTACCTTTAGTATTATGAAGTGGCCTTCATTATCTTTTGTTATGTCCTTCACTTTGAGATCTAATTTGTCAGCTATAAGTATTGCTACCCCAAGTTTTTTTTTCCATTTCCATTTGCCTGGAAAACCTTTTTCCATCCCTTCACCCTCAGTCTGTGTGCATCTTTTTTTCTAAGGTGGGTTTCTTGTAGACAGCAGATATATGTGTCTTGTTTTTTTATCCAGTCTGTTACCCTATGTCTTTTGTTTGGAGCATTTAATCCATTTACATTTAAAGTTACTATTGATAGGTACTTATTTGATGCCATTTTTAATTCTGTACCCCTGTGTTCCTTCTTCACTTCCTACTTCCTATTTCTTTATTTTTACAGTATACCCTTTAGCATTTTTTGCATTGCTGGTTTGGTGGAGCTAAATTCCTTTAGCCTTTTTTTGTCTGTGAAGCTCCTGATTTCTCTTTCAATTATTTTTGTTAGCCTCGCTTGGTACAGTATTCTTAAATTCAGACCCTTCCTTTTCATGACTTTGTGCATTTCATCCCATTCCCTTCTGGCCTGATGAGTTTCTGTTGAGAAATCAGTTGCTAGTCTGTTGGGGGTTCCATTATATGTAACTTTCTGTCTCTCTCTGGATGCTTTTAAGATTCTTACTTTGTCGTTGGTGTTTGCCAATTTAATTATAATATGCCTTGGGGTACAGTTTTTTGGGATTCCTTTTACTTGGGACTCTGCAACCATCTTTGATTTGTGTGGCTTTTTACTTCTCTATCTCAGGAAAGTTTTCTGTCATTATTTCTTGAAATACATTTTCCATGTCTTCCTCAATTTCCTTTCCTTCTGGAACCCCTATTATTCTAATATTGTTTTGTTTTGTATTGGGTATTTTTTCCATCTTGTCTCCTAGCTCACTGATGTGGTCCTCTGCTTTTTCTAGTCTGCTCTTGATGCTTTCTATTGAGTTCTTCATAGTAGTGATGTCATTTTTTATTTCTTCTTGGTTTATCTTCATTTCTTCTTCATTCTTCTTCATTTCCTCTTGGGTCTTACTCATATTGTCAAATTTGTCTTCCATTCTTTTTAGCCATCTTATGATCATTACTCTGACTTCTTGCTCTGGTAGGTTGCTTGCCTTTAACTTGTTTACTTCCTTTTCTGGTGATGCCTGCTTTTCTTTCATGTGCAGGCTATTTCTTTGTCTCCTCATGGTTTATCTTTTCAGGTTTTCTGGTTATGTAGTTCTTTTTCTCCTGCATTGATTTAAAGGCACAAAATACAACACTACCAGGTATAACACAAAAGGCACTGAACAGAAATGTATTTTTGATATTAATAGCCTCTAATAAAGGTGACCACTAGAGAAAGGCAAATTAGGGGAGAGGAGAGAAAAAAAAAAGGTAAAAAGAGAGAGAGAGAGAGAGAGAGTGAGTGTGTGTGTGTGTGAGAGAGAGAGAGACGAGAAGCAAACTACGAGAGAAAAGGGGAACAAACTATACATATGTGAGAAAATTCCAGTAGGACAACCACTATTCCCAGCAAATGCCAGCAACAATACAATATCCACTAATATCAAGCAAGTCTAGGATAAACATAAATAAAAATATACAAAAACAAAGCAATTACAAAATTCTAAGCAGCATTAACAACAACAGAATAAGCATATGAATCTCACTAAAAAGCATAAAAATTCGATATAATCAACATTCACGAAAACAACAACAAAAGAACAAAGAGGAAAACAGTTGTTTTTTGTTTTTGTTTTTTTACTAAGTTACTATAGCAAAGAGAGTGGTATTTATTCACTTGGAACAGGGGGGTTGGAAATTAGGTATATAAGTAGGGTGATAATTTTAGCTGGGGTTATACAGAAAGAAAAGGAAAACCAAAGCAGGAAAGAGTTAAGATAAACAGGAGACGAAAAAGAGATAGGTTAGTAATAGAGTGATGGCATAAAGGTTGCATTGAGATAAGGTTGAAAGATGCTATAGTAGGGATGTAACTAGAATGAAGACTAATCTCAGTGTAAAATAAAGAGAAAATAAAATGGTACTTAAAAAAAAGAAGAAAAAGAAAATGGAAACAAAAAGTGCAAAATAGCAGTAGTAATGATGATTGAAGCTAAAAGTGTACCGTAATTAATGAAGAGGTAATATCAAGTGAGGAAAAAATAAAAAAAATCATTTCTTAAGTAAAGGATGTAAAAAATGAAAATAAAACAAAATATAGAGAAATTAGCATAAAACTGTGTAGTAGTGGTCATTCACTTCCTCTGTTTTTCTATTTGGCAAGCCTGTTTGTCAGTCCAGACAGTATAGCAGTTTTCTGCATTCCACTGAACCTCAGTTTTGTAAGCTAGACCTTAATTTAAGTTGGCTATTTCTTTGGTTTATTTTTGATTAATTAAAAGTAGTAAAAGAAAGAAAGAAAGAAAGAAAGAAAGAAAGAAAGAAAGAAAGAAAGAAAGAAAGAAAGAAAAGAAAAGAAAAGAAAAGAAAAGAAAAGAAAAGAAAAGAAAAGAAAAGAAAAGAAAAGAAAAAAAAAAGAAAAGAAAAGTCAGTTTTTATATCAACCCCTAGGTGGCAGTGTTTCAGGATTGACTTCCCCGTCTTTTTGGCTGCTCTAGCCTTCTTTCTTTCTCTATGGTGTTCTCATGGTACCTCGGTGGTTGCTCCTGTTCAGATCCCCTGTTTCCAGGCAGGCAACTACCTCCTGCAGTCTCTTAGGATATGCCAAACTGGGCAGTCCCTCCCCAGTGCTCAAAAGCCAGGGGAAGAAGGGGATCAGGCACAGGATGGGTCTACACCAAGGTTTCCAGATGTTCAGCTTACAACAGGATAGTCCCAATTCTTTTTTTTTAATGTTGGATTCTTGTTTTATTTTTTTTCTTTTACTTTTTAAAATAAATCTTTATTGTTCAGATTATTACAGCCCCCCCCCCTTAGCTTCCCTCCACTTGATTCCCAACCCCACCCCACACCCTTGCCCTCACCACTGTCTTCACCCATAGATGTAAGATTATGGTCCAATCTCTTCCCTCATACCTCAGACTCATTTCCTCTTGTGAATTGTTAATCCAATCCCTTTCTATGTCCCTGATTCTATTATATTCCCCAGTCTATTTTGTTCTTCAGATTTTTTTTTTCATTTTCTTGATGTTTAGATTCGTTTGTTGGTAGGTATGTATTTGATGCCTTTTTGTTGTTCATAATGTTTTATCTTTACCTTTTCCTTCTTCTTCCTCTTCTTAAAGAATACCCTTCAACATTTCATGTAATCCTGGTTTGGTGTTGATGAACTCCTTTAACTTTTTATTGTCTGTGAAGCTCTTTATCTGACCTTCAATTCTGAATGATAGCTTTGCTGGGTAGCGTAATCTTGGTTGTAGGTTCTTCTTGTTCATAATTTTGAATATTTCTTGCCACTCCCTTCTGGCCTGCATAGTTTCTATTGAGAAATCAGCTGATAGTCTTATGGGTATTCCCTTGTAAGTAACTAGTTGTTTTTCTCTTGCTGCTTGTAAGATTTTCTCTTTGTCTTTTGCTCTTGGCAATTTAATTATGATGTTTCTTGGTGTATTCCTCTTTGGATTTCGCCTGTCTGGGGTCCTGTGCACTTCCTGAACTTGTAGGTCTATTTCTTTCACCAGATAGGGAAAGTTTTCTGTCATTATTTCTTCCATTAAGCCTTCAATATTCTGCTTGCTCTCTTTTTCTGGGACCCCAAAATCCGGATGTTAGTCCGCTTTAAGCCATCCCAGAGGCTTCTTACACTATCTTCACACTTTTGGATTCTTCTATCGTTTTGCCTATCTGGTTGGGTGATTTTTGTCTTCTTATATTCCAGTTCTTTGGTTTTATTCTTGGGGCATGTTGATCTATAGTTGGGTTTCTGTATATTCTTTATTTCAGACTTTGTATGCTTAATTTCTGGCTGTTCCTTTTAAAAAAAATTTTTTTTGTATTCTCATTAAGGTCCTTGAGGGTCTCAACAAGCTTCTTGGAGGTCTCATCACGTTTCTCAATGGTTTTTAGAAGATTCTTGAGTAATCTTAGAAATGTGATTCTGAACTATGTGTCGTCCAGTAGCTTACTCTCCTCCATCTCTCCCATTCGTGTCATCATTCTGTGTTTCCTTATTTTGGCTTTCTCCCTGGAGTGGCTTTGTGTGGTCGGTGGCCTATAGGGGTCAGTAGCTCAGCTTCCCCAATCACCTGAGGTGGTAGCTTTTGCTATATCCCTTTGTGGGCTTAGTGCAAAATCTTGGTGTAATTAAGCCTTTATTGCTGTTGGTACACTGGGAGGAATTGACCTCTAGGCCAATTGTCTGTGAGGATCCACTGTGTCTATAAAGGAAGAACTGTTGCGCTGGAGGGACACCTTGTTTCAGTGGGGCTTTGGTGCTCACTGAGACTGTCTCCCGAATGTGTCACTTATAGGTGTGAGGGATTGAAACTGAGCACTAGAACTCTGGTTTCTGGGTCTCAGTGAGGTACAGTTCAGCTACTGTCTGAGGCCAGTACTGTTGCAGAACCTATAGCATGAACCACAGTCCTGTCCTCCTTGTATCTGTTTGCCACAGGTTGCAATTTTTTTAAACTACAACAGAGAGGGCCATTCATATGCAAAGTCTGATGCTTGTAGCTAGGATGTGTTGTGAGGGGCAGAGTCTCAGGGCGTCACTGGGCTAGGAAGTCAGTGGCTAACAGTGATGGCTGCTGGTCCGTCGCCTCTCCCCGAGTCTGGAACCACAGCACAGTAAACAATCCCAGTTCTGCAAGCAACCTGCCTCACTTTCTGACCCGATGGCAGACAGTCTAGCGGCTAGCCTCTCCCTAGAAACTGAGTTTCAGAGAGATCAGGCACTCGTCTCTCCTCAGGTTGAAGAAAGCACTGCCCTTTGCCATCCTGGATCTGCTGCCAGCCCTTATGGCGTTCACGCCCTCCCTACCTCAGTTTTTCAGCACTTGTGTCCTGGATTCTCCTCTTTAGTTTCAGTCTGGATGTAGGGCTTCCTCTCAGCCAGCTTTCATTTGGTTCCTGGGAGATAAATGTTTTATAGTTGTTTTCCCTTGGACTTGTTGTGTCTGGCATCCTTTTAGGAGAGTTTACCTAATGCCACCATCTTGTTCTCCCTGATAGTCCCAATTCTTAACAATTTGTCCCACGCCCCTTGGTGTTTTTTTTTAAAAAAAGTCTTTTTGAGAAGATCATGCCATAACCAGCACTAGGTCTTGCAGCACAGGATTCTCTCTGAGGCCTCTGCCTCTTTCTGTGCCTGCTCTGACCACTAAAGGTGCCACCACCACTGCAGCAGGAACCCAGAATCCTCACATTATTCCCGGCAAATTCTGACTTTTCTGTGAGTGATTGAAGAACTTCCTTGAATCCAAGTGTTTGCGCCAATTGGGGGTTCACAACTGTTCGGTGGACTCCACTGTTGTGGGTTTTTCAGGCCTCATGTAAGGTCCTCTATTGTTTGTAAGATGGCAAAGTTTTCCTTCTGAGCCCATAGGTCCAGGAGAGGTTCCCACTGCAGTGCGGGCTGCCTGGTCAGGAAATTCTGTCCATCAGACCCCCCCCTATCTTCTCCTAGAGCTCTGCTACCCCTCAGTTTGCCAACTAACACTCCCCGAGCGATTCTCAGGTGGTCCTTCTATCTGCTTTGGGACTAGGTTCAGAACAGGTCCATCTGATCGGCCGTCATTTTGTCTTCTGTCCAACTGACATTTTAAAAATTGATATTTATGAATTTAGTTTTGAGTTCTAGAGGAAGCAAGAAAATCAAAAAGATCTATATAGGTTCACTGAGATAAATGATGGCAAGTCACTATGCTTTTTTAGCTTTCATTTTCTTTTTCCCCCTCTTTTTATGTCTTTATTTAACATTAAGTGTTAAATATTTTATTTAAATTTTATTTCCTTAAATCATTTAATAATGGAAGTCATTTGATTTGCATTGAAAAGATTTTAAAATATAGATTTTTAAGAATGATTATAAAAAAAACACAAAAAACACAATCTAGCTATAAACTGTCTACAATACATTCATTCTAAGCTTAAAGACATAAATAGGCTTAAAATAAATGATGGAAAATATATTTTATGTAAAGAATAGATTACATATTAACAAGGCAGTACATTATGAAGAAGATATAATAATTATAAACATATTTACACAAATAATGCCTCAAAATATATGAAGCACATTGACTTCAGTGGAGAAATAGATAACTCTAAAAAATATTTGAAGACTTTAATATTTAACTTTCAATATAAATATAACAATCAGTCATAAGATCAATAAATAAACAGAAGAAATGAATAGCAATATGAAACAATTTGACCTAACAGACCTATGGAGAACACTCTACCCAAAATAGCAGAACCATCATTTTTCTCAAGTGCCCAAAAAACATCCTCAAGGATAGAGAATATTTTAAGCCACAAATTAGCCTTCATAAGTTAAAAAAATTAAAATTGCACAAAGTATATTTTCCATTTACCAGAATGCTAAATTAGAAATCAATTATACAAATAAAACTGGAAATTTATGAATATGAGTAAATTAAATAGTATACTCCTTAATAAGAAATCACAAAGGAATTACAAAATAATTTGAGACAAATAAAAACATACATTTAACATGATGAAATTTAAGGGATGCAACTAAAATAGTACTAATATATATATATTAGTACTTGTCCAGGTGTTTCAGTTGGTTGGAGTGTCATCCCATACACTAAAATTTTGTAGGTATGATTCCTGTTTGGGGCCCATATGGAAGGCAGATGATTGATGTTACTCTCTCACATCAATTCTCTCTCTCTCTCTCTCTCTCTCTCTCTCTCTCTCTCTCTCTCAATCAATGAAACATATCTTAGGTAAAGATAAATTTTAATTAAGAAAATAGCAAATATGGTAACAGAAAAATAAAAATATGGTAACAGAGAAAAATAAAAATAAAAATATGGTAACAGGGGAAAACAATCAAGAAAATTAGCAAAATGAAAAGTTGTTTCTTTGAGAAAATCAACAAAATTCACAATCTTGTATCTATATATACTAAGAAAAAAGAGAGAGTACTAAATTAGTAAAATTATAAATTAAAGTAGAGATATTAGTCTTGATTTTACAGAAAAAAATATGACAAAGTACTTTGACTAAAGATCTGACAACTATTCCAAAAGTTTATTCATTCCCTCCAGATTGCCCAATTTTTAGCATACATCACCTCAAAACTTATGAGAAAGTAGAAAATCTGAATAGATCTATAACTAGTAAAATATGGAATCCATAATCACAACCTTCCAGTAGAGATAATTTCAGGACTAGATGGCTTTACTGGTGAGTTCTACTGTGCAGTAAACAAATGTTCTCTTCAAACTCTTCCATAAAATTAAAAAGGAGGGGATACTCACAAACTCATTTTATGAAGCAAACATTTCCCTAATACCAAATCTAGGTAAAGACACTATACCAAAAAAAAAAAATTACAGTATAATATCTTTATTGAATATTAACGATCCAAATTCAGCAGAATGTTAAAGGATTTATTCACCATGATCATGTGGGATTTATTTCCAAATATAAGGATGGGTCAAGAAGTGAAAATCAACCACAATATAGAATAAGGGAAAAACATAATAATCTCAATTTATAAAAATATCATTAGACAAAACTCAAGACCCTTTCATAATAAAAATACTCAATAAAATAAGACTAGAATGAAATAATACCTGATAGAACCCATGTATAAAACAACCCATACCTAACAGCATCTATAAAAGACTGAAAATTTCCCCCTCAATATCAGGAAAAGGCATGGATGCTCCTTTTTTGCCACTTCTATTCAATATGGCATTGTAAGTACTACCCAGAGTAATTAGGCAAGAAAACAAAATTGAAAACCACCACTATGGAAAGAAAGACATATAATCATCTCTGAACACATGGCATGATCTTATATGTATAAAAGCCTAAAGATTCCACACACAAAATAAACTATTTGAACTAAAAAACAGTTTCAAGATACAAAATTAACACTTAAAAATCAGTTGCATTTCTATACATTAACAATGAACGATTTAAAAAGGAAATTAAGAAAACAAATACAATAGCATCAAATGGAATAAAATACCCAAAGAAAGCATAAGAACTGTTCAATGAAAACATCAAAATATTTTTGAAAGAAAAAAGGCATCAATAAATAGAAAAAGATCCTGTATTGGATGAAAGACATAATATTGTAAATATGGCAACGTTACTCAAAGTGATTTCTATAGACTGAATTGTGGTCTCCATCATCCCCCAATTCATATTGAAGCTCAAAACCCAATGTGACTATATTTGGAGATAAGGCCTATCTATAAACGCCAGGTACACAAAATTCATGTATGGGGTGGGGAGTCCCTCAGCTCAGCCTGCACCCTCTCCAATCCGGGATCCCTAAACCTTTTTTTTTTTTTTAATTTAGCTAACCTCTTCACATTAAAAAAAAATTAACTGAAATGTCACCTACTCTAGGAAATTCTCTTTGAACAAATCTCTTTATAATCTGTATTATTTTCATAGTAGCAACTTAGAGTGGGTGAAATCTGCTTCTCATTCTTGCCTCTGAATTCTTTCTTGTTGCTCTTGTAATAGCAAAGCTTATCCAGTTTACATTTGCCCTTCAAGGGCTTATATTTGGTTCAGTTTCCAACTGGCAATAATTTGGGTTGTGATAGTAAACCTCACTTGTAATCAAGCCTGTAGATTTTTCTATCTGAATATTTCTATAATATCTATCATTTTAGCATACCAGAGATTATGTTCATTTATAGAAAATAACATTATTAAAAGCAACAAGAGAAAAGCAGGAAATTATCTATAAAGGAGCACCCATATGATTGTCAGCTGATTTCTCAACAGACACCATGCAGGCCAGACAGGAATGGCAAGAAATATTCAAGGTGATGAATAACAAGAACCTACAGCCAAAAATACTCTACCCAGCAAAGCTATCACTCAGAATAGAGGGCCAGATAAAGAGTTTCGCAAATTAAAAAAAAGCTAAAGGAGTTCATCACCACCAAACCAGAATTATATGAATTGCTGAAGGGGGTTATTTTGGAAGAGGAAGAAGTAAAGATAAAATTATGAACAACAAATAAGTAACTATCAACAAGTGAAACTATAAACCAAGGGAATTAAAAAATCTGATGAACAATATTAATTGGTGAATATAATAGAATCAGAGGTATGTAAGGGGAGTGGACTGAAGATTCTAGGGGAAAAGGTGAGTAGGGGGTGTGGGAAGACTGAACAAAAAGTGTGCACCTATGGATGAGGACATTGGGGGGTGGGGAAAGGACAGAGGGTGGGGTGGGAACCTGGTGGAGGGGAGCAATTGAGAGGGGGGGAAGAGGAACACATTTATAATAATCTGAACAATAAAGATTTATTTAAAAAAAGAAAATAATAAAAAATGTCACTTGATCATTTGATCTTCTAGTAATATTATATAGCAATATCTATTATTCTTGTAATTTAACTATTACAAAACTGAGGTGTGCAATAATAAATTACATTGGACAATAAATCACGTCTCAAATATCAAAGCACAATACACTTAGGGGCTCCCTTATTCTGTTCCTCAAATATCATCGCATAGTACACAGTTCACATGAAACTCAGCTTCCTTTAAAATAGGAAGGGATGCCATACTCATGAAGCAGCTACTTTCACACACTTTTTTTTTATTTCATTCATAGCACATACTCTTTGTACTAATTATTGGAAAATCACCCTAGCAATTGGCTCTGTTCCTCTCTGTATTGTTGCCTTACATTCTGATGTCATTGCTGCGCTTTTATCATCCACTCACTCTAATATGATTGTGAATTATTTAAGGGCAGAGATCATGACTTGAGCTTGTGTTTCTCTGTCATTGTGCCTAGATAAATATTCAAATGCCATCCAATCCAAATGACTGTGATGAGAGAGGCCCACAGGATCAGTTGCTGGAGACTTCTGATTTTTATTTAGGGGGCCTCACTTGTTCTGTGCCTTTACAGAAGAGAGAGTTGGGGCTGAGGGAATTTGGGGAACCCAGACAGAATTCTCCGACAAAATTTTGCTAAGCTGGTGCCCGGGACTGGGGCTGGCTTCACCTAGGCTGGTCACAGCCACAGGCACCTGGGACTGAGGGCAGCTTTACCTGTGATGGGATTGGCTTTGCCTGTACAGGCCACAGCCACAGGTGCCTAACCCGGCTTTGTCAGGAAAGACGTCCAGAAGACATCCAATCTAATAAGCATATTACTCTTTTATTAGTATAGATATAAAAGGCTAAGTGTCCATCTTTCCTAATGGTAGCTATGATGTGCACTGACCACCAGGGGCAGATGCTCAATTCAGAGCTGCCATGACTTGCACTAGCCATTTAAAAATAAATGGGCACCAAGGACCTGGTGCTGACAAACCAACACTTGGCTTTCCCCAAGTGGGACACAGGTACTGCTATTACCCTGGAGGGACACCCCACCAAATCACAGCCAGTGCTACCAAGACCCCATGGTGTAAAATGCAGCCCACAGCCCAGCCCAGCCTAGAAACAGTCACTGTGGGTGCTTGGTAATGAGGTCATGTAGCAACGCCTGACTTCCTCTCCCTAGTGACTAGTCTCCTTGCAGTTTCTTCACCCCTTGAATACGACTTGCTTTATAGTCAGGTGGAAACATTTTACAGTTTAACCAAATGTTTGTGAAGCATTTTTTCTATTATCTAATTTGATGCTCATAGAAGTCCTGGAGTAGGTAGATAGGAGAATCAGTGGTATCCTATTTTTTTTCCCATTAGCTGGAAAACAGAGACTTAGAAAGTGTAGAAACTTGACCCGGCTAAAAAGAAGCAAGAAATGGTGGAACTTGAAAATGATTTCAGGTTTTTCCACTGCACAGACTATAGTAAAACACTGCTGCAGTTAAATATTTTACCCTTTGTTATCCCTGTGTGATTTGCAATAATAATCTGCTTAGTGTTGATGTTTACTGCTATGTTGCTAACAATTATCTGAAAGAGAAGTTGGGTTGCTTCACTGGGCTGGAAAAAGTTTAGCTAAATCAGAAAGCAGGTCTAATTAAGCAAGTTTATTCTACATCTATAAAAGGCTAAGTTGATTCATGCATGCATGCATGATACCTATAAAGCTCTCACTGATGCCAATCGAAGGCATGTGTTTCAGTTCTGTCATTGTCAATCATGAATTTTCTTGACACTTCTATTATAGAGAAAGGGCAAGTAGTGATACTGTATTTAATTTCCTTTCAATGTGCATGAATCCATGCACAGGGACACTAGTAAGAAATAAATTTAAATGAATTTATAAGGGTGGACATTGATTCTATAGCATTCATATTTTTTATAAATAAAAAAGAGATGCAAAAGAGCTCACTTCCCTGACTCCTCTCATCCCTCAATCCCCACACAGATAAGAGAGAGGTCTCAGAATGAAATCTACATTGTTGGCACCTTGATCTTGGATTTTACAATATCCAGAATTGTGAGAAATAAATTTCTATTAAGTCACCCAATATGTGGTATTTTGTTATGGCTTCACCAGATTAAGACATTGATATACAGATTCAATACAATCCCTACAAAAATTCCAATGAATTTTTGAAAGATATAGAAAAATTCATTCTGCAATGGACACTTAATAGGCAAACAATATTGCAAAGGAAAAAGAAAGAGGTCTCACACTTTCTGATTTCATAACTCATTACAAAGTAAACAAAATAGTGTAGTGCTTACATATGTACAGACATAGACTAACAAAAAGAAATAGATAACCCATATATATATATATGAATTTTGAAAAAAGGTGAAAGTCTTTTCAATAAATAATGGAAAACTGTATATTAAGGTGTAAAATAATGAAATTGAACCCTTGCTTTATACCATATATAAAACTTACCCCCAAATTGATCAAAAACCAGAATTTAAAAAAATAACACTATAAAATCTTGAAAAACTCATAGGAGAAAATGTTTCAAAGCATTAGATTTGGTAGTGATTTCTTGACTATAACATCAGGATAATAGGCAACAAAAGAAAAAAATGAATTGGACTTCATTGAAATTAAAAACTTCTGTGCAACAAAGAACATTATTAAGAGAATGAAAAGACAACCTAAACAACAGGAGAAAATATTTGGCAAGCAAATATCTGACAAAGGATTAATATCCAGGATGTATAAATAACTACAAACTTAGCAATAAACAAAAATCCAAATTTAAAAATGGTCAATGGGCTTAAATAGATATAAAGATATATTTCTCAAGAGAAGATATATAAATCATCAATAAGCACATTAAAATATCTTAAACCTGTATAGTCATTAGGGAAATGCAAGTCCAAAGTACAATGGGATTATGCACTTCACATCCTCTAGGATGAATTATAAAAAATAAATAAAAACAAACCAAAGATTAGCAAGTGTTGGCAAGAACATGGAGAAACCGCAATACTTGTGTTTTGCTTGTGGGAATGCAAAATGGTGCAGCTGTTGTGAAAAATATTTTAGTAGTTCCCTTTGAATACAATTATCATAGGATCTCAGTAATTCCACTTCTAGGCATATATAAAAAAGTTAAAATCAGGAACTCAAACATTGACTTGTAACCCAATGTTCATAACAGAACAAGAATCAAAATTTAGAAACAACACGAATGTCTATCAACAATGAATGGATAAACAAAATGTGATATATGCAAATATACAGTGGAATATTATTTAACTTTATAAATCAATGAAACTCAAACATGTTACAGTATGAAGAAAACACACCTTATAAACATTATAAGTGAAATAAACCAGGCAGGAAATGTGAAATATTTTAAGATTTCTCTTATTTGAGGATTCTAGGATAGGCCAACATATAGAAATAGAAGTAGAAAATAAGTTGACAGGGGATGGGGGGAGGAGGAAAATATGGGAATTATTATTTAATACAGTCTGTTTGAGAAGATAAAAAGTTCTGGAAATGTATAGTGTTAATGATTTTACAGTATTGTGAAAGTTCTTGATTCCATTTACTTTAAAATGATTAAAACAGTAAATTGCATGCTATGTCTATGTTCACACAATAAAATAAAACACAGTTTCTGCAAATTCAGATTTTGAATTACTAATATTTGAACACAAATCATATTAATAAGTACAATAATGTCAATATGTCAATTTGAAAGGAGGCATATACTAGGACAGCACAATATTCTAAAATATGTTGCATCAACATTTTCACTAATTACTTAGCTTGCAACCCTGAAATCCACAGATGATAGGGAGCAAAAGTGATTATTTTGCATATTTTAATCATGGTTCAATTTTATCTTGTCAGGATGAAATAAGTAATTCTGAGAAGATGAAATTCATTAGGGATCCAATCATAAACTACCCAAATTTAGAATGGTTGAATTTAAAGAAAATTACTTAGTGGTCTAAGTCAACAGCAGATTTAAAATGAATATCAGTCAGAATAAATTTTAAAACATAAACACTATGAGTTATGGGATAAATAAATTATTACATATATTAACATTATATAATCTCGGGAGATGTTGGGCAGTGAAGATCTGCAAACAATCATGCCAGTATCACTGGAGCAATCAGTTAATTAGAGAAGTCAGAAATATAAAACTCCACAATGTGGAATGGAACAGGAGAAATCTTTGGGGATACATAACCTCTGTGGGTTTAGGGCTACTATTGGTCCATAGGACCAAGGACCAATAGTCAGGGAAAATAACCAGATATAGAGCAGAGTAGAGTAACGTCAAGTTGCAACCCATTGGCATCTGTGCTTGTCATCATATCTACCAATTGCCTATCTTCATAGAATAGTGGCTGCTACTTTAGGCAACAGTTCTTTTTTTAATGACTTTATTAAGGTATCACATATTTGTTCTCATCCTCCCCATTCCCATCTTGAACCCCTCCCCACGCATGCCCCCAGGAAATGGGAATTCCAGAACTGGGAAAATACAGTACATATAGAGAAAAAAATGTTCAGATCAACAACACACTGTGCACCAAGGGGAAAAAAGTCAATGAATTTAAAGTCAGGTCAATAAATATTTTGCCAAGTGAAATAGTGAACAACAGCAGTACTGAACAGAGCCTCAGAGAGTGGCCTATTGAATAATACCAAATAGATGCTTCTGTGTTATTCTTTGCCAAAAGAGGAATTATTTTTGCCACTGCTGCTACTTTAATATATCATGAAAATTCCTCTATAAGCCACTCACTGATGCTCTGTTCAGTATTGCTGTTGTTCACTGTTTCACTTTGTAAAATATTTATTGACCTGACTTTAAGCTCATTGAATTTTTTTTTCTTTTGATGCACAGTCTGTTGTTGATCTGAACTTTTTTTTCACTGTATGTACTGTATTTTTTTCAGTTCTAGAATTCCCATTTCTTCTCTTTTGGAGTTTTCCTAACACTCCTGATGTATCCCATATGTTCATTCATTGTATCCATCTTTTACTGAAAATGTCTACTATGTTTAATAGTGGTTCTAAAGTTCCATGACTGCTAGTTCTAATATCCATGTCATATTCAGTAGTTCTGTTCTGTTGCCTATTTTTGTTGCAAAATTCTCTACCTTTTTATATGTCTCTTAAGTCTAAATCCTATGCTGGAAATTGTCTAATGAAGAAAAATAGAGATTGAAGTATATAATACTTTTGTTTGAAGATATGTTTGTTGCCTAAAAAATGTAAGTTTTTTTCTCTGTCAAGTGACTAGAGTAAGAGAATGATCATTTGCATTTTTAAAAATGTTATCCTGAGCCTTTTGGCTCAGTGGTAGAGCGTCGATCTGCGGACTGAAAGGTTCCGGGTTCGATTCCGGTCAAGGGCATGTACATTGGTTGCGGGCACATCCCTGGTAGGGCGTGTGCAAGAGGTGGCTGGTCGATATTTCTCTCTCATCGACGTTTCTAGCTCTCTATCTCTCTCCCTTCCTCTCTGTGAAATATCAATAAAATATATTTAAAAAAATGTTATCCTGAGCAGGCTCTAGGCCACTGTTTTAACCAGATTGTGTTTCTTTGTGGTTTTACATGAAGTTAAGAAAATTCTCTCATTGCCCTTAAATCCAAAATAAAGCTTCCCCTGCTGAGAGGCTGTTGTGTTTTATCTGGTCAGTATTTGAGTTTATAATAAGTTTAGTCATGACTTCAGTTTTGGCTCAAATGTAGATTCAACTTTAGCAAGACCCAGAAATATAAGCACAACTAAACCGACCCATTCTATAACATATTTATTGGGGTGAAGGATGGTCAGACTGCTGGGCTGACCAATTTATTTTTGTGTTTGAAAATTCTTTTTATTTCAATTCATTATAGCAGTCTATTTTGCAATTTTGAACTCTGGTTTTTCCTCTACTTTGCTAAGTCTTTTTATATAGGGAAATGCATGACTTTGTACAAAAATATGTTTTTATTGATTTCAGAGAAAGGAAGAGAGGCAGAGGGAGAGATAGAATCATCAATGACATGAGAGAATCGTTTATCAGCTGTCTCCTGCATGCCTCTTCAAGGGATCAAGCCCAGAAGCCCTTACCAAGAATGGAACCATGAATGCCTGGTTCATGGTTAATCGCTCAGCCAATGAGCAGCAACATCTGAGTCATGCATGACTTTTTATATTTGGAACATACTGAACCCTGAAGACCTATCTATACTCAATCTAGACTGTTATTTTATTGTCTGAGAGATGCCACTGCTTTTTGCTCATATATGAAGGCCTAGACCTCTTGGGAATTCAACCTATTAAGCCATCTTTGCATTTCTTGCTCTTTGATAGACCTGAATAAAATATGTTTATTAACTTATCTATTATTCTTTGTTGCTACCATGGTTATAATTGGGTTTAGCATCCTTCTAAAACAGTGTTTCCCAAACTTTTGACATATGTGTACCCCTTCTATAATTTTCATAACGCTGAGTAACCCTCGTCAAAAAAAATGGATGCATTTTAATAACAATCAAAATATATTTATTTTTTCTTTTCTTGGTACATACAGAAAATAATAAATGAAAAATAAATTATTCATAATAAAATATAAATAAAAGTTATATTATAAATAACATTTATTTGCACATCAGACCATCTCACGCCTCACAAGACTGTCTTGACTTGGCTCATGAGAACGTAGAATTAGGCGCAGCTAAGCACGGTGCAGTGCATATCCCCACCAAACCCCGGTGCAACGCATACCCCCACTAAACTCTCCCCAAACCCCTGGGGGTACACGTACCACACTTTGGGAAACACTGTTCTACAACATAAACCAAAATAAAAATCCACATTATCTACTAATGTTGATACAAAAACAAAAACAAAAACAAAATTAATGAAATGCTAACACTCAAAATCTAAATGTATATAAAAAGAATAATATAGGATGATAAAATAAAAGTGCAAATTTCATAAATTTTATATAAATATAATTAATTACAAAATAAAAGTCTATTATCCTATCTAATAAAGAGGGGATATGCTAATTGACCCTCATGCCATCACAAAAATGGGGGTGCCCACAGGCACAAAGGAGGGAATATATAGTTGACTGCCCTGCCCTAAAAAATGGAGGGAATATGCTAGTTAACTGCCTCACCATCAAAGATGATGACACCACAGCCACAAGATGGAAATGCTCAGCCTTCTTAGACCATCTGGGGCAGCAGGCATGTGGCAAAGCTGGGCCCAACCCCAGGCAGGCCCAGCCTTGCTGTATGCCTGCCTCCAGAGTCCCCCAGTCCCCTAAGCCACCCAGGTTCCCAGGGTGGGCCCAAAGTGCAGGCAAGCCTTAAATGGTGGCTACCCAGATGCCCAGGGCCACCCAAGTCTCAGGTAACCAGGTTTGGCCAAGTCTTGCACTGCCAGCAGTGGCAGCAGCAGAGGTTTGGATCGGGTGTCACCTTTCCTTTATCAACAAGTTGCTCCCAACTCTTTGGGCTCTCAGACTGTGAGAAGGGGCAGGCCTGGCTTAGAGATCCACCTTCCAGTGCATGAAGTTTTATAAAGTAGAGGCCCGGTGCACAAAACTCATGCATGGAGGGGGGGGGGATGTGTGTACCTCAGCCCAGCCTGCACTCTCTCCAATCCAGGACTGCTGGCTCCCAACTGCTTGCCTGCCTGCCTAATTGACCTTAACTACTTCTGCCTGCCAGCCTGATCACCCCCTAACCACTCCCCTACCAGTCTAGTCTATGCCTAACTACTCTTTCTGCCCAATTTCCCTTAACTACCCTCCCCTGCCAGCCCAGTCACCCCTATCTGCCCTCCCTTACCAGCCTGGTTGCCCCTAGCTTCCATCCCCTGCCAGCCTGGTCACCCCCAGCTACCCCCCTGCTGGCCATATTGTGTGTTGGAGTGATGGTCAATTTGCATATTATCTCTTTATTAAATAGGATGTCAAAAATACTTTGACAAAATCCCCTGATATGTCTCATAAAACACTAACTCAAGTAGATATAAAAAGTACATATTTAAAATTATTATAAAGTTCACACAACAAAAAATAAACAAGAAAAGTTTATTCAAATATTTGAATTTTGAAAGTTATTTCCATTAAACATCAAGAACAAGTTAGAGGTGCCCTCTATAACCAGTATTAGTCAACATTCATTTGGAAGAGCTTACAAATGCAATAAGAAAATATAATTAAATATTCTGTACAAATATTGAAAGAGAAGAAACATAATTATGTTTATTGACAGATGGTTTGATTTTTCAACTGAAAAAATCTAGAGTATAGTGAAAACTATGAAAATTAAGTAGGTTATAAGATTAAAATATAGAAGGATTAACTCTTCTTATATTCATAATAGTCCATTGAAAACTGATATAAAAAAAAAACAACTCATTCACAATAATGACAAAACATAACTAAAACCAAGATAAAATAGTGACAAAACATAACAAAAAGTAGATTACCTTATAGACTATAACAATTTATTTAAGGACATAAGTTATGAAACAATTAAAATATACCATATTCCTGGATGAGAAGACATAATAAAAGGCTTCTTCTGTCTTTTTCTGAACTTCAGATAATGATTTTAAAATTAAGATGAAAGAATATAAATCTTAGAAAAGAGAGATATTCTAAGGAGAATACAAATATCATCAACTGGTCTTTCACAAAGGAACCAAAGCAACACAATGGATAAAGAATAGACTTTTCAACAAATGGTGATCGAACAATAGGCTATACATACAAAAAATAAATTGAGAAACTGACCTTACATCTTTCACAAAAAAATTAATTAATTCAAAATAGATTATAGTCCTAAAAAATTCAAAACTATAACATTCCTAAGAGATAACAGGAGAAAACCTAGATGGCTGTGGCTATAGTGACGATTTATTAAAACCCACAAAAAATCCATGAAAAAAATGATATATTGAATTTCATTGAATTGTAAAACTTCTTGGGGATTTGGGGTTAGAAGAAAGAGATAAATAGGTAGAGGGCAGGAGAATGTTTTAAGACAGTAAAACTATTCTGTATGATTCTATAATGGGGGATAAATATAATCATTCACTTGTTAAGACCCATAGAATGTTTAACACAATGAGTGAATACTGATATATTTGGATGGCTAAGTAAAATATGCAAAGAGCTTTTAATACTTAACAAAAAGAAAACAAATGGCTCAATTAAAAATGGGCATAAGATCTGAACAGATATATATTCAAAGAAGATATATCGATGGAAAATAAACATATGAAAAGATGTTCAAAATAATATGTCAGCAGGAAATTACAAATTAAAACAACAGTAAGATACGTCTGTACACCTATTGGAATGCCTAAAATCCAGAACACTGACTACGCCAAATACTGACAAGAATATGGAGCAATAAATAGGAACTAATTCTTAATAATAGTACTAATTCATTGCTGGTGGAAATGCAAAATGGTACATGTTTCAAAGACATTTTGGGAGTTTCTTATAAAACTAAACATACTTTTACCACATGACCCAGCAATCACACTACCTGGTATTTACACAAATGAGTTGAAAACTTATGTCCCCACAAAATCCTAGACACAAATGTTTATAGAATCTTTAATAATAATTGTCAAAACTTGAAAGCAACCAAAATGTCCTTCAATAAGTGGCTAAACACACAGTGGTACATCCATACAATGAAACATTAGGTAGTACTAAAAAGAAATGAGCTGAAACCAGTTTGGCTCAGTGGTTAGAGTGTCAGGCTGTGGACTGAAAGGTCCTGGGTTCGATTCTGAGCAAGGGCATGTATCTTGGTTGAGGGCACATCCCAAGTGGGGGGTGTGCAAGAGGCAGCTGATCAATGATTCTCTCTCATTGATGTTTCTAACTCTCTATCCCTCTCTCTTCCTTTCTGTAAAAAATCAAATATATATATATATATATATATATATATATATATATATTTTTTTTTAAATGAGCTATCAAACCATAAGAAGAAATGGAGAAACCTTAAATGCATATTGATAAGGATAAAAGTCAAACTGAAAATATTAAATACTATGTGATTCACACCATATGAATTCTGTATAAATAAAATAATGGAGGGAATAGAAAAGTCAGTGATTTTCGGGGGGTTGGGATTAGAGGAAAAGGATTAATAGGTAGAGGACAGGAGATGGTTTTAGGGCAGTAAAACTATTCTATATGATTCTATAGTAAGGGATAAATGGCATTATAAGCTTGCTAAAACCCATCCAATGTTCAACACAAAGAATGAATACTAATGTAAACGATACACTTTAGTTATTAATAATGTATCAACATTGGTTTATCAATTATAAAATAAGTATCATACTAATGAATGATGTTAATACTAAGAAAAACTGCCTGGGCAGTGTTGAGTGAAGACCCAAGGAACCAAGAGGTCACTGATTTGATTGCAGGTCAGGGCACATGCCCATGTTGCTGACTTGATCCCCAGTAAGGGGCATGCAGGGGGCGGGCAATGGATGATCTTTCTCTCTCAATTTTGTTTCTATCTCTCTATCCCTCTTTCTCTAAAAATCAATAAAAACATATTTTTTAAATAAAAAATAAGGAAAACTGAAAGAGGATGTGAGAGGGTACATGAGAAATCTGTACTTTTGTTCAATTTTTCTATAACTCAAAAGTGCCCCGCACTATTACAGTCAATTAATGTTTGACAAAGGAGGCAAGAACACATAGTGGAGTAAAGATAGTATCTTTAACAAATGGTGTTGGAAAAACTGGAAACACATATAAAGAAAAGATAAAATTATGCCAAAACCGGTTTGTCTTAGTAGATAGAGCATCGGTCTGCAGACTGAAGGGTCCCTGGGCACATCCCCAGTAGGGGGTGTGCGGAGGCAGCTGATCGATGCTTCTCTCTCATCTATGTTTCTAACTATCTATCTCTCTCCCTTCTTCTCTGTAAAAAAATCAATAAAATATATTTATAAAAAGATGAAATTAGATGACCAACTTACACCATACATGAGGATAAACTCACCATGAATAAAATACTTAAATGTGAATCATGAAACCATAAAAATCCTGGAAGGAAACATAGGCAGTAAAATCTCAGACATCTTAAGTAGCAGAATTTTTTCAATATATCTCCTAGGGCAAGAGAATGGATAAAAATGCTGTGATACATTACAGCATAGAATACTATGCAGCAGTAAAGAAGAAGGATCTCTTACCCTTTGATACAGCAATGGAGGGACCTGGACAGTATTTTGCTAAATGAAATAAGCCAGTCAGAGAAAGACAATTATCATATGATCCCACTCATATGTGGAATTTAATGAACACAATAAAATCATGAACAAAATAGATCCAGAGACATAGAAGCGTGGAACAGATTGCCAAATCTCAGGGTGAAGGCTGGGGGTAGGTGAGTAGGTGGGAAGAGATCACCCAAAGTAGTTCATTCATATCTATATAACCCATGGACACAGACAATAGGGTGGTAAAGGCCTGGGATGGGGGTTGGAGGAGACAGGCTAAAATGGGTCAATGGAGTAAAAAAGGGGACATATGTAATGCTTTCAACAATAAAGATTTTAAAATAAAAAGGAAGAAGAGAGAGACAGAGAGAGACAGAGAGGGACAGAGAGAGAGAGAGAGAGAGAGAGAGAGAGATTGGACAATTAAGTGGTGGAGATTTTCAGCTGTACCAATAAAAGCCAAAGAATATCAGAAGTATATACACAGACACTTATGAGTAAATTACATCTAATTATAGGAATCTTTCCTATGGAAATTTATCTACAAATTGTAAAAAATCATATTTGATAGCTGCTTTAATTTGACATTTTAAAAAATTACCTAGGCAACATAATTTAATGGCTAAGTGCACAGTATCAGATTGCTTGTGCATAAAAAACAACTTCCTCATTTTCTAACTGTGAAGCCATTGACAGGTTATTTAAACTTTTTCTATTTCAATTATTTCATATAAAATATGGGATGCTAATGACAGTAAAGAATTTGAATAATTGAATAATTATTTTCAGGATCAATTAATTTACTGTGTGTAAAGTACTTTTAATAATATATGGCACAGTAAATATTTGATACTTAGAAAAACATTTAATTGTAGTAAAAACACACAACATAGCATTTATCATCTTAATTATTTTAAGTGTACAGTTGAGAATTGTTAACAACATTGTTTTGTAAACGATTACCTGTACTTTTTCTTCTTCAAGAAATGAAATTCTATACCCATTGAACAAGTCCCCATTTCCCAATCCCCTCAGCCCATGGCAACTTTCTGTTTCTATGATTTTGACTAGTTTAGAGATCTAATATAAATGGAATTATACAGTATTTATCATTCTGTGGTTATTTACTTTACTCAGCATAACATCTTCGGGATTCATCCATGGTGTGTCTATGTGACAGGATTTATTTCTTCTTAAGGCTGGATAATATTCCATTCTATGTATATGCCACACTTTATTCATTCATCCATGGATGGACATTTGAGTTGTTTCAATGTTTAACTTTTTGAGGAACATCTATATTGTTTTCCATAGCAGCTGCACCATTTTACATCTCTACTCACAGTATACAAAGGTTATAATTTCTTCACATCCTTAGCAACACCTGTGATTTTTCTTTTTTTAAAACAGTGGTCATCCTAATACATGTGAAGTCATAGATCATTACAGTTTTAGTTTGTATTTCTCAAGTGATTAGTGATGTTAAGCAGCTTTTCATATGCTTGCTGTTGGCTATTTGTATATCCTCTTTGGAGAAATATTTTTTCAATTAATTTTCATTTTTAATTGAATTGTTTTTTGTTGTTCAACAATGAAAGTTGTTTATATATTCTAGATAATAACTCTTTCTCAGATATATGATTTCCAAATACTTTCTCCCATTCCATAGGTAGTTGTTGTTTTTTTGTTTTTGTTTTGTTTGTCTGTTTATTGCTTCCTTTTATGCACAGAATTTTACAGTTGGATATAGTCCAATTGCTACTGCAGATAGTTGGGGAGTCTCCCCCACTGGCCAAGATGGCACAAGATGAGGTGCCTATACTAAGGGTGCCAAAATATAGAAAAATAAAGGATAGGACCTGAAAGCATCAAAAGCTAGCAAGATAATTGGATAGGAGAAAAAAAAACAAAACAAAAAAAACCTCCCCTCTTTATCCCATGATAAGGGATAAGCAGGAAGAGGAGATGGTCTTTGAGACTGGAATTTGCTGTTCTCCCAGGTAGACCAGCACCTGAATAAAACTTTATTCCTTTTGCACCAGAACCTGCCTAGCAAGTTTTGAGTTCATTGTGGCAGGCATCCAAACTTGGATTTTTCAGTTACAGTCCTAATTGCCTATTTTTACCTTTATCGTCAATGCATTTACTGTCATATAAAAAATCATCACCAAAACCAATGTCATGAAACCCCCGCCCCCCATGTTTCTTCAATATGTATTTTTATTGATTTTAGAGAGAGAGGAAGGAAGAGAGAGAAACAAGTAATTACATTTGTGGCTCGGCCCTTGTTGAGCCCCCCAAGCTTCACCAACCTTTGGTATAACTCTTGTAATTATTATTATTACATGTTGTAATTGGCTCCTGGCACAAAGCTGTTCAAAGTGTGGAAAAACATTTATCACCTCTTAAAAAGGAGGAGCTTAAAATTCACATTGAAAGGGCTTGAATACAGAGATGGTTGATGAATGGGGTCATTTTTATAATTAGTATACATTTTTACAATTAGCTTACTACACTAAAGAACTGGTAGTCATTTTTAATTAGTGCAGTTCAAGAAATTGTATCATTGTGAGTCCAACTTAGATAATTTCTGAGTCTGTCACACCACTCTATAATAGTGATTTGTATTGGCATGTGTCTGGACTTTGATTCAAGTACTTTGTTTCTAAGTTGTTGAAAATGTTTTCTTCTCTTGTAAAATCCAAGTAAACCAGGATATTTAAGTATTTGAAGTCAATATGAAAGGATTTTTGGAGATAGAAGAAGTGGTTAGGAAAAGAAGGGTCCCCAGGTGAGGAATGCATATGTAATGAGCAAAAAAAGCTCTACCGCCAGATTACTTATAAGAATGTTATAAGACAAGGGGAAGATGAAGAAGGGGCCACTGAGTGAGCTTTAAAACTTTGAAACTGATACCATGCAGGGAAAAGGGGGGGGTGTTACCAATTAGGAAATCACAGAGAATATAAAATAAGGAAGGGTACAATTAGAAAGTGCCATGAATGTAAAGTTCGAGGCACAGGAAACAGAATTGGAGACCAAGGCAAGTTAAAGAGGAAGTTTATTCCACTCTAACAAGTGAGATTCATTATGAAGGAGGGTAGAAAAACCAGGACTAGAGGAGGAACACCCAGCCAGACTGTTTCAAAGGGGAGAACAGCAACACATGCATAAGTGAACATGCCTTTTGAGGGGAGGAACAGGAAGGGGTGGGTCCCAGGGCACTCTACACGTTCTGATTGATGGTTCAATGTCTCCGCAATGTACCGGATGCAGAAGCAGGTTACATCATACTCCACCCACCATTTGGGGAAAGGGAGGATCTATCATTCCAGGCTTTTGGTGATATTAAAAAAAAAAATGAGAGTCCAGGCAAAGTCAGGGGGTGAAGGTCTGTTTTCCTTAGCTACTTCCTGCTGAGCAGGGGCGTTGTCAGGGGCATCTATCCGGGGTCTCAAGGATTCTGGTGACATAGGTGTCTCTAGGTTCTGAATTCAGATAGATCTCTCCCTCCTTCTGGTTGGTGAACGCCTGCATTCTGTTCTACAAAAAAACTAGTGAAACAGCACATGAGACAGGGGCCAAAGAGCAAAATTAAAAGAATAGATACCAGTGGGCCTAATGATGGGAGGAGCCATGGTATAAGTGAGTGAAAAACAGAGATTGTTTTCCATGCTGGAATAGGAGTGCAGCAGTATGATTTTTCCAAGGGACTCGTTGGTGTGTCTTGAGAGCATTCCTGTTGAGTCACTTGAGAGGTAAAATCTGATGCTGATGCTGCCACTGTGTTACTTTTCTGGTTTTGCTGTTTTTCTGGGCCTGGAGCTGAAATATAACCTGGAGGTAAGGTTATTGAGGAGGACTGAGTCCTCCAGGTGGAGGGCTGGTCTCGGGAGTCTTTGTTGGCTGGTTCTGGCCTGGGCAGAGACTTGTCAGCATGCTCCGGAGCAGTTGCCTGAGTAAGGGTAGGTATGGAAGATAAGTAGACAGAAGAGGAGGGTTGGTAGTGAGATGATGGTTGAGCAAGAAGGATCTCCCATATAGGAGTTCAAAAATGGCTTAAGAAGGTGGGGCTCCTTGGTGTAGCCCAGATTCCGTAAAGGGCCCCGGGCAGGAAGTATGACCAGGAGCTGTGAATTTCTAGAGAGAGTTTAGATAGATAGCCTTTAAGGAGGCCTTTGACCCTCTCAATCTTACCCGATGATTGTGGGTGGTAGGGTATTTGCAGTTTAGTTAAGTCAGGATTAGAGAGAGGAAAATCTGAGAGTCCCACCCAAGGTTGAGTGAGGGCCTCGACGACCTCAGGGCAGGAGTGTGTTGCAGCGGGTTGGGTGGAGGCAGTGGGAAGGAGAGTGGCCAGGTTCAAGGCTGGGGACTGAGTTAGGGAGATGTCAGGACTCTCCAGGAACAAGAGATGGAGTTCCTGCATGTGAGAGGGGGCAAGAAAAGATAAGGATCGGTGGAACAGAACATCCTGTAGCCTATGGGTGCAGAAAACCTGTAAGGGTTGCTGGAGGAAGATCTTCTGGGCCTCCTTGTTGAGAGCGGTGGTTGCAGCCAGAGCCTGGAGGCAGGGCTGACACCCCCAAACCATGGGATCAAGCTATCTGGACAAGTAGGCTAAGGGGGTGAAGGCTGACCATAGGGGCTGGGTAAGGACCCCCATAGCTATTCCCTGAATTTCATCAGTATATAGTTGTAAAAACCTAGATATGTCGAGAGAGAGAGAGAGAGAGAGAGAGAGAGAGAGAGAGAGAGAGATTCTAGAAGGGTATCCTGGAATTAGAAAAAGCCTTGCCAACAAGGGAGGGTGAGCAGTGGGGGCCTACTGGTGTTTCTTTAGCGGTCTGGTATCTGGCTTAGCTAGGAGAGCAAAGTTTGGGACCCAATGGTGGAAGAATATTACCATCCATAGAAAGGACAAAATCTGTTCTGCATAAGTGGAGGCTGTAGGTCTTGTATTGCTTGCGTTTGGTCAACTGTCAGTCATTGGGAATTGGAGGTCAGACCGATCCTCAAGTAAGTGATGGTGGGGGCCAACAGTTGTACCTTCGCAGGGGACACACAATATCCTTTGTCCCCTAGCAATTTGAGGAGGCCAGCTCTATGCCTCTGAGACATGTTCAGGGAGGGGCTGCAGAGAAGGAGATCATCTACATACCAAAGAAGAGTGCTGTGTTCTAATGAGCATTGTAGGAGGTCTTTGGCCAAAGAGATGAGGACTGTTTCTGAACCCCTGGGGCAGGACTTTTTGGTGAGTTGGCAGGATATCTGCTCATCTGGGTCCTTTTACAATTCTTGTCAACTGTTAAATTTTATAATTTCTTTCTTTCTTTCTTTCTTTCTTTCTTTCTTTCTTTCTTTCTTTCTTTCTTTCCTTTTTTCCTTCTCTCTCTCTCTCTCTCTCTCTCTCTCTCTCTCTCTCTCTCTCTCTCTCCCTCTTCTCTTCCTTTCATTAAATATTTCTAAACATGTCTAGAAATTAATGTTTCAGCATTGTATGCTATTTAAAAATTTTAGAAAAGGCCGAAGCCGGTTTGGCTCAGTGGTAGAGCGTCGGTCTGCGGACTGAAGGATCCCAGGTTCGATTCCGGTCAAGGGCATGTACCTTAGTTGTGGGCACATCCCCGGTAGGGGGTGTGCAAGAGGCAGCTGGTCGATGTTTCTCTCTCATCGACGTTTCTAGCTATCTCTCTCCCTTCCTCTCTGTAAAATATCAATAAAATATATTTTTAAAATTTTTAGAAAAGGCGAGGGGGAGCAGGCCCTGCAGCCTGTTTCCAGGCTTCTAGCTGCTTGAATTTTAAAACTGCCACTTTTCCCTAGAGATAAAGATCTAAGTTTCTGATAAACCTGAGCAATCAAGAAAGTCCTTCTTTAGGAAGGGTGGAGTGGGGGAGAGGGCGAGGTGAGAAGGCCCTGAGGCCAGAGTAGTTTTCAGAGCATTAAAGGGGATTTGCTCTCAATACCCATGGCTGAGATCATGGGAGGAAAAAATGACCCTGAAAAGGAGGGCAGCACAAAGAAGGTAGCCCTGTATTGACCAGGAAGTAGACTGGTTTAACAGCTACCTTGAGCATTTCCCTGGGCTTGGTGAGGGTGATAGGAGTCATCAGGTCTGGGCGTTTTCAGTCTTTGGCCAGCCTTCAGTCATGGCCAGCAGTGGGTCATTACCTGGAAGGGTGGCCCCTCTATGCTGAGATGCAGAGGGCCCATCACTTTTCCAGGGGCAGTCACTTTACTGCAAGACAGGCAGAGCTTGGTTGGAGCCAGGGGCCAGGGACACTGCTTTGCCCAGTGGCCTTCATTTCCGCACTTGAAGCATCCTCCAGGTGGCGTTCATCCTCTCATTGAACCCCCACCATTCCTATGGGGGTTGGACTTTGCTGTTCCAAGATGGTGACCCCCATGGGAATGGCAAGCCATGTGTCCAACATGGCGACTGCTCATAATAAACAAGGGAAGAGCAAACCAAAATTTCTACAAACAAAAATCTCATTTAGCTGTTTGGAGCAGCCTGCGGGGTGACAGGTGGGCAGCTCTCACGCTGAGTGGGGGTCTCTGTTTGGCTCATGACCCGAGGCAGCAACAGCAGCACTTGCAGTGGGGGTGCAACAAGAGGAGGCACCCTTGGGACCATGCGTGGCTGTTGTCGGCCTCAGAGCTACAACCAAGGCTTGGGTTTGCAGGGTCACCTTTTGTTGAAGGTGGGCTTCCTGATTTGACTCTGACTGCTCCTCACAGGCATTGAACCTTACAGGCCATATTCACTAGATCTTGGACCTGGACTGAGAAAGCATTAGGGGAGAGGGTGGCAGAGCAGGTGGCAGGCCACGGGACAGAGGAGGAGGAGGAGCACAGCGGCGGGTGGCCACACCAAGGCAGGGCTTTGGGGGTGGGTTGTAGGAGGTTTCAGTAACTTGATTCAAAGAGAGGGGTTGGACTTTGCTGTTCCAAGATGGTGACCCCTATGGGAATGGCAAGCCATGTGTCCAACATGGCGACTGCTCATAATAAACAAGGGAAGAGCAAACCAAAATTTCTACAGACAAACAAAATTCTCACTTAGCTGTTTGGAGCAGCTTGCGGGGTGACAGGTGGGCAGCTCTCACGCTGAGTGGGGGTTTCTGTTTGGCTCATGGCCTGAGGCAGCGACAGCAGCACTTGCAGTGGTGGCCGTTGGCTAGGAAAGGGACAGCTGTGGCAGAGAAGAAGGAAGAGGAAGAGAGGGAGCAGAAGGCATGGGAGCAGGATAAGTGGAAATAAGAGATTGGCTGGGTCGAAAGAGTCAGAAGAAATAAAGGTGCTGAGGACTGGTTTGAGGGGGTAAAGAAGACTTTTCAAGGAGGATCTGATGAGTGGAACATGTGGAGTAAAGCGAGGGGCAGGAGTAAAGGGCCACTTCCCGGTTTGCCGGCAGAAATTACTGAGATCAGTGAGGATGTTAAAATCAAAAGTCCCATTTTTGGGCCACCTGGACCCATTCCAATTCATACTGAGGCCATGCCACTTTACAGAAGTAAATGAGGCACTTAGGAAGAAGTTCCTGGGACAGACCTAGCTTAGCCAGATTGGTGAGGAGACACCCTAGAAGTATGCTAGGATCCAGTTTAGATTTTTTATTACCCATGTCTAATACCTGAGGTGAGTAGGACCAGTGTCCCAATCGTTCAGCCAAGGCTATGGATGGAGGGAACCAAGGTATGGCAGGAATGTCTCTACTACCTCCCAGGGTCCAAGAACCCCTTCCTGGAAGTGGGTACAGGAAATGGAAGCCAAAAGGCTGGAGAACTGAGGGGTGGCAGGAATGTCTCTGCTGCCTCCCATGGTTAGAAACCCCTCCTGGAGGGGCTTGGAGGGCTGTGTCATGAAGGCAACCTCAGTTTACAGACAGAGAAGCCAGAAAAATGACTGCCAGGAATCAGCCCCGGGCTGAGGCTTACCACTGATGCTGATGAGCCAGGGGAGAGGCAGGAAGATCCTGAGCCATGAGATGGAAGAGGGGGGCATCCTAGACCGTGAATCATCAAAAGGAATGCTCACCCCTCCCGGGTTTCAAGGCACCAAATGTAAGGTTCCAGGTGCAAGAAACAGAGTCAGAGACCAAGGCAAATTAAATAGGAAGTTTATTCTGCATTTATGAGCAAGATTCATTATGAAGGAGGGTAGAAAACCCAGGATTAGAGGAGGAGAACCCAGCTGGACTCTCTCAAAGGGGAGAACAGCAACACACGCAGAGGTGAACATGCCTTTTGAGACTAGGAATGGGAAGGGGTGTGGCCCGGGGAGAAACAGGAAGGGGTGGGGTGCGGGGATGAACAGGAAGGGTTGGAACCCAGGGCAGAATGGGAAGGGGTGGGATCCAGAGCATTCAGCACTGCTGATTGGTGGTTCAATGTTTCTGGAATGTACCAGCTGCAGATGCAGGTTAAGTCATACTCTGCCCACCAGTTGGGGAAAGGGAGGATCTATCAATGAAGAGACAAAGTAGCTTACAGCATTTATAAACCCCTATACAAAGATACTCACTGGACTAGGTGTTTTTCCCATTAGAGAGAGAGAGAGAGATCAGGTTTTTTCCAATTTGGGGACCCCTCCCCAGTGGGAGTTTGTATACACTTGCAATAAACTTCCACACTCTTTCTTACTTCATGAGACAAGAACCCGCAATGAGAGAGTCTGAGCCAGCCATTTCATATATCAAATAAATTTAAGAGTTAAGCTCCTAGAACCAGACTGCTTAGATTTAAATCTGAAAATGTTACTATATAACTTCATGGTCTTAGACAAGCAATGTCATCTAGAAAATTAAAATATTAACTAACTTATGGTATTGCTTAATTAAACTTCATGTTACAAAAAAGAATTTAGCAAACTGCAATGTGAACAATAAGGGAAGGTTATCTAATAGGTAACATCACAATCGTTTTTAAAAAACTTTCCTGCTACTAGAACTCTGGATTTTTAACAGTTTTCCCTTTCCATTATTTCTAGGAATGCTTACATTTTCACAAATCTGTAGGTGTTACTTGACCTCTGAGCTTTTGCAAGGGGGCAAGCAACACTGACAGATTTTCAAGTCATCTTTTGGCATCTTCAGACCAGCTACTTTCAAACTGATGAATACTCACAATATTCCCTTAAATATCCAGCATCTATAATTGACAACAACATATAAAAGCTAAGATTCAGTGATGGATCAGAGATAATAAAACGGAATATTAATATGTCTTGTTTAGTATTGTGTCTTTAATTTTGTTAAACATGAAAAATATTAAAATAAATAGCTATATTTACTGAGTCTTCTTTTGTATAGTTGAGTAAATATTATTGATTTACACATAACAACAAATAATATTGTATCTCTACTTTTGTCTTTTTTTCTTCTCTCTCATAATTTACTCTTTCTCTGGGCTTTATACTCCACTTATTTCTCTTATTTACCTTTTATTTCATAAAACAGTGATGTTTTGTGTTTTTAGCATATTTTTATTAGTTTTCCAGTCTCCTCTTCATTTTTTGAAATTTCTCACATAGTATACTTTTATTTATTTACTAGTAGCCCTATGCAGGAATCCATGTGCCAGTAGCTCGCCAGTAGCTCCCTGCTGCCCTCCAGTAGCTCTCCACCCATTGCCCTGCCCTCTTGTATCCCCCCCAATCCCCCTCAAAGCTTTCTGTCCTGACCCCTCCTGTAGGATCCATCACCCTCTTATAGCCAGTATCTTGCTGTCACCTTCTTGTAGGTCTCTGCCCACTACCCAACCCTCCTGTAGCTCCCTCGACTCCCATGCCCCCCCTTATAGTTTGCTGCCCTTGTTCTTTCCTGTAGCTCTCCACTACCTGCTTGTAGCTTGATGCCCTACCCTCCTGCTGATCGGAGATCCAGTTGTTAAATAATAGGTTGTTACACTTCAAGGGGTAATGGCCATTTACATATTACAACTTTATTATATAGGATTTATTTATTTATTTATTTATTTATTCATTCTTTACATTTTATTAGAGTGACATTACTCAACATGAACATATAGGTTCATATATGTATTATTAATTTACAAAATCCATATCTAGGACCATGTGCCCACAACCCAAAATCAAATATCCTGTCACTTTGGGGAAGAAAGGGGTAGTGTACTTAAAAAAAAATTTTTTTACCAGGTCTTCTTTACTTCAAATGTTTAATTTTAGATGGTTGAACACAACCTATCAATTCTTCCAAGGAAGGAGGTAACAGGCAAGATTCTGAATGTAGGGAAAAGGTGCCAGAATTAAAGGAGTGCTTCCAATGGAAAAATAAAATATTGAGAAATAGTATTTTTCTCATAATTATAATGCTTGTACTCAAGAATGATAAGAATTTTCTCAGTGTGGACAAACTTAAGTACAAATCTGAAGCAATTATTTGCATAATTCTGACAAGGTTATCAACAGTCATGCCTATGTAAAGTTTTCTAATTCTCAAGCTCAAATAAAGACACACAATGCATTAAAAGAAAGTAAATGAAAACTATTTAAAAGTATAATTTTTGAAATCTTTAGGTCAAATAACTTGTTGCTCTTCTATGCTGAACAAACAAATGAAGAAAATTACTTGTATGAAAGTAAACTACTTATATATCTCAAACTTTTACAAGTAACTTTTATCAAAGCTTAGTAAATATCAGATGCTTTGATAAATATTTAAATGGTTTAAATATTTTAATTGTCATGATAACTCTTTGAGACAACTGTTGTCATTAAAGCCATTATGCAGATGAGGATTTTGCAGCATTATGTTAGGCTGTTTTGCATAGAATGAATGGCTTAAGCAATAAATATTTATCTATCACAGTGCTGGAGGCTGGAAATATAAGGTCAAGGCACTGGAAGATTTGTTGTCTTGTGGGGGTCCTCTTCTTGGTTGATAGATGGCCATCTGGCTTTGTCCTCACATAGTGGAAGGGGAAAATAGATCTCTGGGGTCTATTTCATAAGTATGCTAATCTCATTTATGAGAGCTTCAAATTTCACGATCTAATCACTTTCCAAAGACTCCACATACAATACCATCATGGAGATTAGGTTTAAAAAATGAGTGTTAGGAAGACATAAACATCTTACCAATAAGAGAGTAATATAATAATTGACCATCACTCCACAACACCCACAGGAGGGAGTATGCAAATTATCTGGACAAATATGGTGGCTGCCATAGAGCCAGAAAAAGTGGGCGGGAGGCTTCAGTCACCCCTGGCAATGCAGGAAGCCAAGCTTCCCACCTACCTGGACCAACTGCTGAAGGATGGGCCTGTGGATGGCAGCCATGGAGCAGGCTGGAGTGATCCAAGCTTCCTGCCCGCCCTGGCTGGCCACTGAAGGAGAGGCCTGGAGGTGGCAGCCACAGAAATATCCTTAGCATGAGGGAAGTTTGGGACACTCAGGCTCACCTCTGAGGGAGGGGCCTGAAAATAGCCCTTGGCCCAGCACTCAGGCTGGCCACCCCACCATCAGGGTGAGGATCCCCAATGAGGGGCATGGCCAGCCTGAAAACGGCCCTCAACCCCCTATCCATGAGGTAAGCATCCCCTCTGGAGGGTGTGGCCAGCCTGAAAACAGCCCTCAGCCCCTCACCCAGGCTGGCCACACCCCCCTCCCCCAGTGGGGACCTCACCCCGTGTGGGCATAGCTGGTTTGAAAACTGCCTCAGCCCCTTGCCCAGGCTAGCACCATCCTCAGTGGGGACCCCCACCCCAATAAGGGATGGCTGGCCTGAAAACCACCACAGGCCCCTAGCTCAGGTCACCCCACCCTCAAGCAAACCCCCACTCTAATCCAGGAGACCCTTCAAGAAAAACCAGCTGGCCCCAACCTGTGCACGAGGTCTCTATTTATACTAATAAGAGGGTAATATGCTCATTGGACTGGGAGGCCTTCTGGGAGACCTGCTCTACATTCTTCTGGACAAAGCCATGTTGATGAGGCTGAGGTTGAGGCAGTTAGGGGCCAAGAGGGAAGGCCAGTTGTGGGTGATCAGGCTAGGATGGGACAGCAACTATGGGTGATCAGACTGGCAGGGTGGCCATTGGGTATGATCAGACCAGTGGGTGGGGGGAGTTGGAGGTGAGCAGGCCAGCAGTGGAGGTAAGTTGGGGGCAATCTGGCCAGCAGGAGGGCAGTTGGGGGTGAGCAAACTAGCAGGGGGATAGTTATGGGTGATCAGGCTGGCAGGGGGGAAGTTGAGGGTGAGCAGGCTGGTATGCAGAGTGGTTAGGGGAAATCAGACAGACAGGCAGGTGAGCAGTTATGAGCCAGCAGTACCAGATTGCAAGAGAAATGTCTGACTGCTGATTTAGGCCTGATCTCACGGGATCAGGCCTAAACCAGCAGTCAGACATTCACTGAGGGGTCCCAGATTAGAGAGGGTGCAGGCCGGGCTGAAGGACACTCACAGCCCCCCCCCCCCCCGAACTTGAATTTCATGCACCAGGCGGCTAGTTTAATCTATAACAGGTATTTAAGGTTAGATAATTTTCTCAAGTTTGCATAGCTGATAGACTGGAGAAACTATTTGAAAAACCAATTTCCTTGGCATCAATATCATGTTATTATTTTATTTTATTAAATTTATTTTTATAGCCTAAACTTGTTTGGCTCAGTGGATAGAGTGTCATCCTGTGCACTGAAAGGTCCCAGGCTCGATTCTGGTCAAGGCCATGTACCTTGGTTGCAGGCACATCCCCAGTAGGGGGTGTGCAAGAGGCAGCTGATTAATGATTCTCTCTCATTGATGTTTCTAGCTCTCTATCCCTCTCTCTTCCTCTTTGTAAAAAATCAATAAAATATATTTTAAAATATTTTTATTATTTAAAGTATTGCAGATGACTCCTTATTTCTCCCCTTCATTCCTCAGGCCTTTATTGCATTATTTTAATACTTTCAGATATATACTGACTACAATGAACATTGTCATTACCAAAGAGCAAAGCATAATCGTGCCAGTGATAATCTTTCAAAGCTATCACTTGATTATTGCCTTTGTTCATTTTTCAGCTTTACAATTTTCTAGGAATGCAATATTTGGGATAGCATGGAAACTAACCCATTATCTAAACTCTCATCAGTAAAATAGGAATAATTAGAATACTTATAAGATATAATTATTAACACTCATCAAGATAGAATATATATTGCTCTATATTACAAATTTCAGTGAGTTTCAAAATGAAAATCATACTGAAAATATCCTTTAAGAAAGATGAGATTAAATTAGAAATTCAATGCAAGAAAATACATGGAAAACTTAAAATTACTTAGCATTAGAGCCTATATAGAAATCTGTATACTTTCCACTTATTTTTTCAGTACACATGAAGCTTCCCTAAAATTCAAATTCTATTAATTAAAATTAATTGAAGCCCTAGCTAGTTTGACTCAGTGGATAGAGTGTCGGACTGAAGGGTTTAGAGTTCTATTAAGGTCAAGGGTATGTACCTCAGTTGAAGGATCCTTGCAAGGCTTTCGTTGGCGCATGCGTGGGAGGCAACCAATCGATGTGTCTCTCACATCGATGTTTCCCTCTCTGTCTCTCCTCCCTTCCACTCTCTCAGAGAATCAATAGAAAAAATATCCTAGGGTGAGAATTAACAACAACAATTTTAAAAAATTAATTTAAAAAGCATAGTCATTCTTGTCACAAACATTAATAAATTTCTTAACAAAATAATAAGTTTTCCTTCAATACAACATTTAAAACTGATAACATTTTAGTATACTTATGTGATTTACATATCTTTGGATTTTGTTGTTCTTTTTAAAAAAATATGTTTTATTGAGTTTCTACAGAGAGGAAGAGAGAGGGATAGAGAGTTAGAAACATCAATGAGAGAGAATCATTGATCAGCTGCCTCCTGCACACCCCCTACTGGAGATGTGCCCTCAACCAAGGTACATGCCCTTGACCGGAATCGAACCTGGTACCCTTCAGTCCGACGCTCTATCCACTGAGCCAAACCAGTTTCAGCAATTGTTGTTGTTAATCTTCACTGAAGGATATTTTCCCATGGATTTTTAGAGAGAATGGAAGGCGAGAAGTGGGGAGAGACACAGAGATAAAAACATTGATGTGATAGAGACACACCCATTATTTGCCTCCTGCACTTGCTGACTAGTGGCAGGGATCAATCCTACAACAGAGGTACATGCCCTTGATTGAAATTGAACTTGGGACCCTTCAGTCTGTGGGCTGATGTTCTATCCATAGATTCAAAGCAGCTAGGGATGATTTACATGTTTTGTACATTGGTAGAGGAAGTGTACATATTATATAAAAAGAAATTAAACTTACATGGACTATATAATTCATCACATTTAAAATCCATTTCCAAAAAATTATCAGTAATTTCAAATATTTTCATTTTCAAGTTCTTTACCTTAAACCTCACACTTAAGCATAAATCTTTATAGTCATTATTTTCACAAATAAATTTATAACAGAGGTTGTAAAAATGAAATGCCTCAATTCAGTAAATATACAATATTACTTCCACAAAGAATGGAATCTTGAGAATAAAGAAAATATGTGTCATGTCAGAGGAATAGCAGCGTGAGAGATCGCCTCATTCTCTTGCTTTGAATTTTCAACAATTTGAACAGCTATAATTCAACAAATGATTCCCTGCTCACCCACAAACACATGTGAGACATCCGCACATTGTTATAATGGCTATTATCAACAAGACAGGTAATAGCAAGTGTTAGAGCAGTTGTTGAGAAAAAGGAACCATTATTCACTGCTGGTGGGAATATGAATTGGTGCAGACACTATGGAAAACAGTATGGTGATTTTTCAAAAATTAAGAATGGAATTACCAGCCAAAACCAGTTTGGCTCAGTGAATAGAGCATCAGCCTGCAGACTGAAAGGTCCCAGGTTCAATTCCGGTCAAGGGCATGTACCTTGCTTGTGGGGAGTGTGCAAGAGGCAGCTGATCAATGTTTCTCATCGATGTTTCTAACTCTCTATCCCTCTCTCTTCCTCTCTGTAAAACATCAATAAAATATATATATATATATATTTTTAAAAAGAATGGCATTATCATATGGCCCAGAAATCCCTCTTCTATCTATCTACTCAAAAACATTTATTTGCAAAGATATGTTCACTGGAGCTTTATTAATGTGGGCTATCCAGGTAATGGAGCCAACCAAAGTGCCCTTTGATAGAGAATTGGATAAAGAATATGTGGTCCATATATACTATGAAATACTACTCAGCTATAAAAAAGATGAAATAATGTCATTTGTGACAACCTGGAAGGACCTTGAGAATATTAAACTAAGCATATTAAATCAGAAAAAGCTAAGAACCATACAATTTCAATTATATTTGGTATATGAAATGGAAACTCATATACACAGACAACAATATTGTGATTATCAGAGGAAAGGGGGTGGGTGTAGTGGTATAGTAAAGAGTAAAGGGGAACAAATATGACTTTGGGTGGTGAACACACAATACAATATACAGATCATGTATCATAGAAATATACACTTTAAACCTATATGATCCTGTTAACTAGTGTAACACCAATACATTTAATAAAATTTTAAAAAGAGATTCTGCTACCAAGACAGAAAAAAAGGGCTCTGGCTGAATCTAATCTCTTATCATTAATTTTTTAAGTGGAGACACCATTTATTTGAAAAGTTCTATAACTGTATAATCATATAATATTTTTATAATAAATCATGTAATATGATTCTTGTACATATACTTTTGCTATTAGACTTGGGAAACAAACTATATTAATTATATGTACAAGATGCATATCAGGAGAAGCTGTGATTTTTATGTGTGTTCCTCTGGAAGCCAGTTCTTTCAGTTCTTTCATATGTCTTTCCTTAAGCTCAGGGAAGAGAGTGTTGCCCTCAGACAGTACAATTTCTGCAAAGAGATTCTTCTGGATGTCCATGTCACAGTTCATAATACTGCTGACCATCATTTTTGAGAGTCCCAGGCTATGGATGTCTAGCTGCTGAGGTGTGAAAAGAATCTCTGGCACCTGGTATCGCTGTTCCCCAATGTAGAAGACATTACCATCTGGCAGTAGGTATTTTTTCAGAACTTCCTTTGGGCTCTTATGTGGTTCTTTCTCTGGATCTAAGGCCACATAGCACAGATTCTCTTTGATGTCGTCCACTAAGTCCTTGTTGAGTATGTAAGGGAAGGCACTCTCGCTAGTGAGGAGCAGCTGGGCAAGGTGCTCTGTGACATCCATACCTGCCACATCAAGCTTGGTGATAGCATGAGGCAGGGAGAAACCTTCAAAGATGGGAACCAGGCAAGTGACTCCTTCCCCACTGGCCACCACAAGGCCTGTGACAGAGGCAGAGGCATAGACTGCTGCCACCGCTTACTTAGACAGGTAGGAGGCAGGCACCTTGAAGGTCCCAAACATTACTTCTTCCATCTTCTCTCGAGTCTCTGTTGGTTTCAAGGAGGTCTCAGTCATGAGTACAGGCTGTTGAGAGGATTTTACTCCCAGTTCCCGCTCAAAAAGATATTCCCAGAGTTTCTTCATGTCATCCCACCCTGTTACCAGGCCATGCTCAATGGGACAGTATAACTGGAAGGCCTCATATTTGTACTGGGCATTTCCCCCCATAATGTAGCTTTTCTGATAAGGTTCTGATAATGGCATGTTAAACTGAGGATGCTCTAAGACAGAAACTGATGACATGATGGGGTGCTGTCTCTCCAGACAGGCTTGCTTTGCAGACTCCCGATCCATTGTCAAAAACTACAGCTGGGATGTCTAATATGTATGTTTTAAACATACCGGCAGATGTTCTACTGAACTTCACGAAAATTCAGCACATGTGACCATGGGGTGAAATAGTAGGCTCCTCTGGAAATTCTAAAGCCACAGGATTCCCAAGTTCTCAGGGTGTCACTCAGTTGAAGCTAGCAGGCTGTGTCCAATTCCCCAGAGCACCTCATTCTGAACTCCAAATTTTTCTTCTCCTTATGGCAGACCAGGGCCTGGTGAGGCTGTTTCACTGATAATTACAGCTATGTAACAATGTCATCATGGTAACAATTGTCCCCAGAGTGCATTAGAAGGACTTTAAGGTGTCAGGTCTCTGAGATACTAGTACTGCTAGGATGAAACAGAGGAAGGTAAACCATATCTGTGGATAGCTTTGATAACTCTGTGAACCTGAAACAAGGTTCTAGCCCTAGAACCAAGTGAGTAAGCCCAGTTGTGGGCTTGTCTACCCCAAAAAATAAATGGTTTCTATAATCAGCTGAGATGCTTTTTGTGGAATAAGAAAAATATCCTTCCCTTTGCTAAGGGGAGTAACTAAGCATGAAACACAGGTTCAAATTGGAGTGAGGATGGCCATAATCCAGTTTCAGAAGTGCTTATATTTGTTTTCTTGTTTCTAACAGCTTTATTGAGATAAATTTCACATACAACACATTCACTCATTTATAGTGTATATTTCCATGACTTTCAGTATATTCACTGAGATAGGCAAACATCACAAGTCAAGTTTAGAACATTTTTTTCACCTCAAAAAGCAACCTTGTTTTCTTTAACTGTCACTCTTTTCAGACCACCCTCCTGTAAGCCCTAAACCCCATTCCTATATATTTGTCTCTATAGATTTATCTTCTGTGCTTTTTAAAATATAAATTGAATAATATGTGGCCTTTGTAACTAGCTTCATTCATTTAACATATTGGCTTCAAGGTTTTCCATTGTTTGGATAATTATCTATTCTACAACATACCATTTTGCACAATACCTATACTAATAATAGAGGAATATGCAAATTGTCTGGGACACTGTCACAGTAACATTAATGACCAGCAGGCTGCCTGGATTAACATGGCCAGCAGGGGTGTTAGTGAAGGATGACTAAATGACTGAACAACAGGCTGTGTGGGGCGACCACACCAGCAGATGGGTTAGTGAGGGATGACCAAACAACTGAACAGCATTTTTCATGGGGCAACCAGGCCTACAGCAGGAAGTTGGGGGAGACCACATTGGCAGGGGAGGGGAGAGATGACAGTTGAGGGCCACCAGGCCAGTGGAGGGAGGGGAAGTTGGGCATGACCAGGCTGGCAAGAGGGGGAAGTTATGGTTGATCAGGCTGGCAGGGGAGGCAGTTAGGTGTGGTCAGGCAGGCAGTTGAACAGTTAGTGTTACAGAAAACTGGAGAAGAACCAAGCAACACTTAGAGAGATGGAGTTACATTATTATTATTATTATTATTATTATTATTATTATTACATGAGGGCCAAGAAGAACATGTCTCTCAAATTCTGGGCCCCAATATAGAGGAAGTTTCCCTACTTATACGTTTTTACCTTCTTTGTCTCCCAAATATGGGGTGTTTCCAGTCCCCTTGGCAAATTCTTAAAGAGCCCCTATGTGCTGGGACTTTGAGACCTCAATCAAAGACTTGGCCTGGTGCCAGCACTGATAACTTCATCTGGGTAAGGATTAATGGCCTCTCTGAAATGGGAGTAGTCTTATTTCCCTTATTATTTCAGCAAGCAAGCATTTGCAGAAGCCAAAATAGCAAGCTTAAAATTTCAAACAGCAGTATTATATAAGATGGATGCTTCATTACCCACTAGTTTTATACACATGAGTCAAATCACTGACTCTTGGGTCACTGTTGGGAAGGGAGTTATATTGACCCCTGAATACTATAAGCTTAATAGAATTAGTTCTCTGCTGAATAAAGTCAGTGGGTCTGTTTATAAGATAAGGGCCTGAAATGAGGGCAAGGAATAATATCTAGAGGGTCTGAAGAGTCTTGGACTCTCTATTTTGCCTGGCTGTCTTTTTTTTTCTTTCATTTTTTAAATTAAGGTATTATATCTGTATATATCTTACCAATTTCCCTCCCACTCCATACATGCCCTCCCTCCCCAGAGTTTTGTGTCCATTGGTTATGCTTATATGCATGCATACAAGTCCTTCGGTTGATCTCTTATCTCCCCCAGATCTCCCCCCCTACTGTAATTTGATACTCTGTTTGTTGCTTTACTGGCTCTGTATCTATCTTTTTGTTCATCAAGGACAATAATGTTCCTTATTATCCATAAATGAGTGAGATCATGTTGTCTTAAACTGTGTGTGGTGAAGACACTTCAGGATCCCATCGACCTTGATTGCCATGGGGGTGATCCTTTCCAGGTAGGAGTCAGTCCTTGGGTGGCAATTTTCTTTATCCAAACAGAGTCACCAGGGCAGAAGGGATAAACTGGATCAGAAGTTGGTACAGTGCTTCTGGATTGCTTCCTTGGTAGACTGTAAAGCCAGTAAGAACTTGAATAAAGATTGGTTATGGATTTCAGCTTTTCTAGATTGGGTTTCTGCATAATCCGGTGAGGTGAGTATTTCAGGGTCTGGAAGATTTACTAGAATCTATAGAGGCCCCACAGGTTTTAGGGTAGCCTCCTGGGCTCCCCAAAACTGCAGTCTAGTTCCCTCTTGCTTCTGGGGAGTCTCCTTGTCTTACATTCCTAAAGTTGGAAAGACTTAGTTACATCTGATAGCACTAGTTCGCCCATTTTTCTTGCTCTGCTCATGTCTGTTTAACTGCCTACTATATATTACCTCAAGGATCCTGGCTCTGAATTCTTTCAGGGAAAATGGACTTTGGTGGGGTCCTCTGACTACTTCCCTGCTGAAGGGGGACAGAGTTTTCTTTCAGAGTCAAGACATCCTTGCTGTCTGTCAGAGGGACGATGATGCCTGGACACAGGACGAGGTGGGCTTTGTAATCTGGTGGCGACTAACTGTCTTATAAAATTTAGTATTATTGAACAATTAGAATAGAAAAAGTTACAACATATGGTCTGGTGGAAGGGAAAGAAAATATTTCAGTTTTAATAACTTCCATTGAAATAGAATTTTTCTCCTCAAAATTACCTCTATGTTTATCAAAAGTGCTAAATCAAGACCAATTTTTATATTGTATTCAATTCGTTGGCATAAACACAACAAGAATGGTCACTGACTACCTTTGCTGGAATTTCATGATTGAATCTTAGTGTGCCCCATAGGGCCAGGAAGCCAAGCCATCCAAGCCACTCAGTATCTGCTGAGTTAGGTGAATTTCTCACCTGCAGCAACTCCACCTGAGCCCATGCCCTAGGCTTTAAGGCCCATCTCAGTAGCTCTCCTACTCGTCGCTGCCCAGAGTGTGTGGAGGTTCTGCAGGGACATAGAGGTGCCCTTATTGCCCCACTTCTACTCTGACCAACTGCCAGTGATGGTAGGGCATGGGCCTGACCCTTCAGCTCCAACTATTTTCAGGACTACCAACCAGGATACCAGGCTGTTCCTATGGCACTCTTGTTGGTTTTAAGTCTTCAGAGTTCAGACAGGGCTCTTTAAAACATGATACTCCAGTCAAAGTTTCCGGTCAATAAAACTACTATTGCAAAGCGGTCTTATTGAATTTATGCAAAGAAATGTATTGCCATGATTTATTAAGCATTGCCAAATTTTGGAGGAATTATATAAGGAGAAACATACACAGACCTGTTTTCAGGTCTTCTGATTTTCCTTGCTAGTCCTTTTCATGAACTCTTCAGAGTAATATAACTGTCTTCAAATGGCAAGAAGAAACTTATAAGGTGTCTATATATAATTAGATATTCACAGCTGTAGTAGGGCTCCTCTTACTTGTCTTGTCATTAAACTACATATGGCTTCTGGGAGGGGTGACTCACCCTCTCAGAGAAGACTAAGGGAGCTTTATTCCTTTACAGGATCTCACAGGTCAAAGGACATCACAGCATCTGTAATTCCTATAACAGAGGGCTAGTATTCATCACTTTATTACTTCCCTCTGTTCTAAATAGGCCTTCCCCACTTTCCTAAAGTTGATGTTTGTTCCACCCCTGACATGGGCATGGTCACACAGGCCTGCAAGGCAGTATACAGGCTGCCAACTGTCTCTCAATGGAAACTAAAACCAGATGGGTATTCTCCTTGCCCATTTGGGCACCTGCCCTTTTGGCAACTGCATTGAAATCTGTAAGGTGAATGCAATACTATTAACACCATGAAGTACAAAATTGGTATTTTGGCCACCTTCGGTAGCCAAATCTTCTGCTACCATATATGACACATGGTAGGGCTATACAAATATCTTTGGGAGCTGACTAAAGTTCATTCTTGACCTTCCCACACAAAGCAAAATTATCCTTGTCTCTCTGGAGCCATGTCCATGAAGACCCAGGCATCATCTAAGTCTATTATACAGTTTTATGCAGGCCACTGTCAGGGCCGTGTATGGTGGCCAGTTCCTTTTATTATAGCCACAAACACAGTCTGTCCAATTTCCCTAAAATGTATTCTGGCAGGGGAGAAAGTTGTGTTGCTGTACACAGGCAGCTTAACCCCTATATAACTGGGCTTGGACCTCTGCCTAGCAAAGTGCAGTTTATAATTCAATATGAAGCCTCCGGTTCTCCTACCCCAACCGGGTCTCAGCCAATCCCTCAGTCAGACTCCTCCTGTCTTGGAGAATCTCAAAGTCCTGAAGGCTTCCTGGTCTAGTTGGGAGTGTCTTTCCTTTGCCCGTTTTGTTAACTCTGTTTACTAATTACAGGTCCCTGCCATGCTTGTCTCCTATTGCCATTTGACTTTAAGCTGCCAGTCCAAAACAGCCAGAGTTGCAGTTAAACAGCTTTGAATGTTGCAAATCGCTTCTGTGGCAGTGGCTTGGATATTAGGCCCCCAGTCTTCCCACCTGTCTTCTTTCCTGGCAGGGACCTTGACCTTTCCCACAGGCTTCTCTTCAAGTAAGAACAGGGCTCCCCTCTACCCCCCAAGCAAGGGTTTTGGCCCACTCCTTAGTATAAGGGGTTAAATAATTTAGCTTCTCTGGGAGAGTTCAAGGCAGAGAAAGGGGCCATCAGCCCCTCCTCTTCCATCAGCAGCAGGGACTAAATCTTTTCAGTACATTTGCAAATGGGAAAGTTTACCAGCTTCATCCTTGGTTACCTTCACAGATCCCAGGGCCCGTTGCTTGTCTCCCTTTATTCCTTTTTAAAATATATTTTATTGATATTTTACAGAGAGGAAGGGAGAGGGAGAGAGAGCTAGAAACGTCGATGAGAGAGAAACATCGACCAGCTGCCTCCTGCACACCCCCTACCAGGGATGTGCCCACAACCAAGGTACATGCCCTTGACCGGAATCGAACCCGGGACCTTTCAGTCCGCAGACCAATGCTCTACCACTGAGCCAAACCGGTTTCGGCTGTCTCCCTTTCTTATTGTGAATAAGAGGAAGATAATTCCTAGAGAGGGGGGAAACTGAAACAGTGGGAGTTTGGAGAAAACTACAGACCGGGCTGCAACAACCCTCCCTCCTACAGGCTGGGGTCTGACTTGTGTAGAAAGATGACTCTTAGTCAGTCTGCAAAAGAAGGCAGAGGATGACAAGGGTGTGCAGGGAAATGTCTCGTGGAATAAAAACCTGGAGGGCCTCCTGCAAGAAAAGGTCTTCAATCCAGTTACAGATGCTGTCAGAATCAAGAGTGAGAGAGGAAGGGGAAGACCAGGTTATGTTCTCCAGGAAGATCTTAATAAATAACTGAAAATGGCAAGCCAAACAAGACATGTAAGATATATATATAATCAGGGTAGATGGGGTTCATGAATAGATGATTATGATAACATTAGTTGGGTTTCTTTTGCTTATCATTACATATACAACTTGTATAAATTTTACATTTTTCGATTAGCCTTTAAACCTTCTTTTCTATGTCCTTTAAAAATGCATAACCATGCTTTAGACCTTTTATTTAGCAATTTATCATTCTTAGAAACCTCAATCCTTTAATTATTACTGAAAATAGACAGCCAGTATTTCTTAGATTAACATTTATGAACACATTTTAAATGTAATTTTTCAAGAAAACATAATTAGGTTTTCATTGATAAAACTAAGAGCAGGTATATTAAAACTTGTTTAGTAAAAACTGCTATATTCTTCCTTAGGTAATTTCAAGTATATTGTATTGGTCTAATTTACTATTGGAAGGGTTAAAAAGAATAAACCCGGGCAGAGAAAGATTAATTGTGCTTGCAGAAAACTTGCGACCTTGAATCTAGTATAGTTCAGATAAGACCATGGACCAGACCCCTATGCCAGCTGAGTGGTCTGTAGCCAGTAAAAAAATCAACAAAACCTAACTCCCTGCTTCATAATTAACTGCAAACATTCCCCCCCCCCCAGCCTCTTTTACAGTAATCATTTACTCTGTCCTGAAACAAGGCAAATGATCTGAGATCCTGTTTATTGAGGCTTTTTACATTTAAGGCCTTCTCTCTCTAACAGTCCCTCTCTCTTCCAGATTTATACCTTTAAATTAACCCCAGAATTCCAAAAATTTAACCTAATACAGCAAAATCACAGGGAAAACCAAAACAGCTAGTACACAAACATAGACAGAAATTTCATTAGCTAAGTGGGCTGATTCCCTCTCCGATGGAGAGCAAAAGATTCTGGGAAAAATAAATCTCACAGCTGCTAGAGACTTTAGCATTTCGTCACTATCTTTAAACAAATTAAACAATAGAAAGAGATAACAAATACTCTCATGTATACAGCCAGAAGGCACAAAGTAGCTTTCACTTCACACGGACCAGTTAATGAGCAGATAATTATGCCTAGACAGACAAATATCCCTACTCACACTCTCTCAGTAGATTAGCCCAGACTAGAGCTGAGCAGATAAGACTGGAGGTCACCAGAGGGGCATGGGGACACTCCTGGCGCACATTGCCCCAGAACAGAATTCTCAACCAACGTCTTGATGAGAACGTACCGGAGGAGTTAAGACTGCATCCAGACCCCTTCTCAGTAGCAAATTGGCTAGTCCCTCACAATCAAACAGCAGAGTGAACTCATAATTCCTAAATCTAATCTGAATTCACTCACCTCCGGAGTCCCACACCAGACAGTCCCAGTTTTCTACTTCTACCAGATATTTACCCAGAGTTTAAACAGTCCACCTGATTCCTGATTACTTTGCCTGAGGAAGTCCTTGACTTCCTGGAGGTGATCAAGCTCCCCCTTTCCACTCCCTGGGAGCGGGCCAGACTGATAAGGGCCCCTACCTTACCGATTCTGATGACAGGTCCAGAAGTGTCCATCCACTCTCTCCAGATTCCGGCTGGGTCCTGGGCTGATGTCCAGGAGCGCCCACAGTCCCCCAGTTCAAATCAGCAGAGCGGTGCCTCCCAGAGGGCCTATTCGGCTCCTCCAGGCCCCAAAGTTGGCCCCCTCACCAGAGGCCAAAAGGCCAAGCAGGTGACTTCTCAGCATTTCAGGGAACCATTAATGTTACAGAAAACCAGAGAAGAACCAAGCAACGCATAGAGAGATGGAGTTACATTTATTATTAATTTTTTAATTATTTTTATTATTACTACACGCAGGCCCAGAGGAAAATGTCTCTCAAATTCTGGGCCCCGAAATAGAGGAAGTTTCCTTATTTATATGTTTTTACCTTCCTTGTCTTCCAAATATAGGGTGTTTCCATTCCCCTTTGCAAGTTCTTAAAGAGCCCCCATGTGCTGGGGCTTTGAGAACTCAACTAAAGACTTGGCCTGGTGCCAGCACTGATAAGTTTGTCTAGGGAAGGATTAATGGCCTCTCTGAAGTGGGAGTAGTCTTATTTCACTTACTGTTTCAGCAAGCAAACATTTACAGAAACCAAAATAGCAGGCTTAAAATTTCAAACAGCAGTTTTTATATAAGATGGATGCTTCATTAGGAGCCAGCTGTCCTGGATTATGAGAGGGATGTCTGACTGCCAGTTTAGGCCTGATTCCCAAGGGGACCCGGATTGAAGAGAGTGCAGGATGGACTGAGGGGACCAACCTCCCCTGCACAAATTTTGTGAAACAGGCCTCTAATCTATCTATATAATATGTAAACTAGCCAGGACACAGTGATGTTATGACCGAACAGTAGGGACCTGAGGCCCCACTGCTGGAACAAAGTCTTATGTTTTAGTGATATGTTTATTATAAAACTAGAGGCCTGGTGCACAAAATTCATGCATGATATGGGGGTTGTCCCTCAGCCCAGCCTGCACCCTCTCCAATGTGGGACCCCTCGAGGAATATTCAATTGCCTGCTGGTATCAGTCCTAAACGGGCAGTTGGACATCCCTCTCACAATCTAGGACTGCTGGCTCACAACTTCTTGCCTGCCTGCCTTCCTGATTGCCCCTAACTGCTTCTGCCTGCCAGCCTGATCACTCCCTAACCACTCCCCTGCTACCCTGATTGATGTCTAACTGCTTCCCTGCCAGCCTGTTTGCCCCCAACGTCCCTCCTCTGCTGGCCTGGTCACCCCTAACTGCCCTCCCCTACAGGGTTTAACGCCTCCAACTGCCCTCCCTTGCAGGCCTGATGCCTCCCAACTTCTGGCCATCCATGGTGGACATCTTATGGACATCACATGGGGACAGGATCTTTGACCACAGGGGGCAGCCATCTTACGTGTTGGAGTGATGGTCAGTCTGTATATTACTCTTTTATTAGATAGGATAACCAGAGGCCTGGCCCCACTCCACACATCCCCGCCCCAATTGGGGTGATGAGCTCCTTTAGCTTTTTCTGTTCTGTGGAGCTCTTTATCTGGCCTTCAGTTCTATATGAGCTTTGCTGGGTAGAGAAGGACATGGCAAGAAATATTCAAAGTGATGAAGAGCAAGGACATGCAGCCAGGGAAACCTTCCTTTTGAAAGGACAAGGCTGCTAGAGGTGCTGAAGGTTCTGTTTTTGTGAAACCTGGGGTCATTCTTTGCATCAGGCGAGTAAAATAGCTGAGGCCTATTTGAGAATCATCATGGCTGGGAGCATGATCTCAGAACAGTTAAAAACACGTTTGTGGAGGGATGTTATGGGTTCTCTCTCACCAAAAAAAAAGCCCATGTGTGTCTGTGGTACACCAACAGGGTTGCTTTAACACTGAAGTTTCCATCTTCAAGGACACCCACCTCCAGGAGCTGGAAGGGGGTTGAAAGTGGCTGCCTAGATGAGGCCGGTGTGAGGTTACCTGGCAGGTGTCAGGTGCTTGGACATCTGAGCCCCAGGCATGGGGAAACAGGCTCTGACATTACCACTGCACAGAAGATTTGATGGCATCTGCAGTGGCTTCAGAGCTTGTTGCTATTTTGTTTAATTTTTATCTCCTTTTCCATTTAAAGCTCTCCAGGTTGCATGCCTTTAAGAGAGAAGCAGTCTTTGCAGCCTCCTAGGTGGAGAGAATGCCTTCAATCTGCATTCACATGCAGCTGGACAGAGTCCTGTGTAGAAATACGTGTGGGTCTTGCATTATTTGCTCTATTACTGAAAAAGAGGGTTCAGATTCTGGCATGTAAGTATGTTTCCTGCTTATTCATGAGGGTGGGAGGCCTAGTCCAGGCACATGCACAGCCACAGTTCAGTCACTCACAGGCCTCCATCCAAGGGCAGTGATGCAGGTGCTTCACACAAAGAGGGGGCCAGAGAGCAGGGTCAGGCAGCAAATGCAGAACACAGACATCTGGAGCTCTGCTTTTCCCAAACCTTCTGCCTCAGTCCCGATCTTCCTGCTCCGGGTCTGTAGCATCTTCCTCTTGAGGTAGATTCAGGCATCTGCAGGGCATGATTTTTGTTGCCTGCTGGTTATCTGAGTGGGTGGTCAGCAAGGGGTTCCTGAATCAGACTTCATTTGGCATTGCAGTGGTGGTGGGGGGACACAATAAAGGTGCAAACACAACCAGTGTTGATTCCTCACTGAGTGCCACCATATACCTGGCAAGCATCTCCCCTTAGAAGGGTTGCCTACAGCTCAGTTGTGTGCTCCTTGTGTCCATGACAAGCAGTTGGGGGGGTCAATTGAGTTCTATCAGGCTGGTTGGCTGCTTCAGTGTGTGTCATAGCCACCAATTATTCCACTCGTTCTGCTGTAATGGTGTGTGTGTGTGTGTGTGTGTGTGTGTGTGTGTGTGTAGACTAGTGGCACAGTGCATGAAATTTGTACACAGAGGGGGGGTGTTCCCTCAGCCCAGCCCGCACCCTCACCAATCAAACATCCCTCTCACAATATGGGACCACTGTCTCCTAACCATCACCAGCCTTCGTGCCTGATTGCCCCCAACTTTTCTCCTCTGCTTACCTGATCTCGCCCCCAGCAGCCCTCCCCTGCCAGACAATTTGTGTTTTTTAAAAAATATATTTTATTGATTTTTTTACAGAGAGGAAGAGAGAGGGATGGAGAGTTAGAAACATCGATGAGAGAGAAACCTTGGTCAGCTGCCTCCTGCACAATCTCTACTGGGTATGTGCCCACAACCAAGGTAGGTGCCCTTGACCGGGATCTAACTTGGGACCCTTGAGTCCACAGGCTGAGCCAAACTGGTTAGGGTGACAATTTGGTTTTTATTGGTTTGTTTCTATGCCAGTCAGTATCAAAAGCTCTGCCTCCTAGGCAGCCATTGGCTCCTCACAGTAACCCAGATTTGGTTCTGATTGGTTGGTTTCTATGCCAGTCAGAATCTCAGGGCCTATATCCAAGCTTGATCAGAGAGACAGGGATGATCAACAGTCCCCACGGAGGCCCAGAGATAAAGAGAGGTGTGGCTGCTGGTGAAGCCCAGAGAGAAAGAGAGGAAATAGCTGATAAACAGATGCCAAGGAGGCTCTGAATCAGACACTGCTTCTCTTTTCAGACCTCTCTCCAGTCCTGATTCGCAGCCCCCTCAGCAGTCAGTGCACGGTTGCTGCACCCACAGCAGCAGCAATCCAGCACCGACTACAGGACTGACTTCCAGTGTTAAGTTGAGCCTTCAGTCAGTCTTTACGGACATTGGGTTTTTATATATTAGGAAATTCTAGACTGTAAAAACTGTTTAAGGTATGTATTAAATTAGTTTCTCTAGATCAAATTTGCTTCTCCTCCCTCCCTGTTTTTTTTTATTAAGGTATTACATGTGTACATATCTTCCCAGTGCTCCCTCCCTCCCATACATGCCCTCACCCCCCCCCAATGTTTTACATCCATTGGTCATGCTTATATGCATGCATACATGTCCTTTGATGATCTCTCATCTCCCCCACCTCTCCCTAACCTTCCCGCTGTAATTTTACAGTCTGTTTGATGCTTTACTGCCTCTGTACCTATCTTTTTTGTTCATCAGGTTGTAATGTTCTTTATTATCCACAAATGAATGAGATCATGTGCTATTTTTCTTTCGTTGACTGGCTTATTTCACTGAGCATAATGCTCTCCATTTCCATCCAGGTTAGTGAAAATGGTAAGAATTCCTTTACAGGATCTCACAGGTCAAAGGACCTCACAGCATCTGTAATTCCTATAACAGAGGGCTAGTACTCACCACTTTATTACTTCCCTCTGTCCTAAATAGGCCTTCCTCACTTTCCTAAAGTTGATGTTTGTGCCACCTCTGACATGGTCATACAGGCCTGCAAGCCAGTATACAGGCTGCTAACTATCTCTCAATAGAGACCAAAACCTGATGGGTATTTTTCTTTGCCCATTTGGGCACCTGACCTTTTGGCAATTGCATTCAAATCTGGAAGAGAATTAAAGGTTACTTTATTTGCAATCACATTGGCACTGAGGCCGATTCTGACAGCTAAGTATTCTGCTACTAAACGTGACACATGGTAGGGGTATACAAACATCTTAGGGAGGTGAAGTCCATTTTTACTTTCCTACCCAAAGCAAAAGTGTCCTTGTGTCTCTGGAGTTATGTCCATGAAGATGCAGGTATCATCTAAATCTATTATACAGCTTTCTGTAGGCCACTGTCAGGGCTGTGCGTGGTGGCCAATTCTTCTTTCTAGTCACAATCACAGTCTGTCCAATTTCCATAAAATGTATTCTGGCATGGGAGAAAGTTGTTTTGCTATATACAGGTAGCTTAAGCCCTACATAACTGGGCTTGGACATCTGCCTAGAAAGTCGTAATCTATAAGCTTAACATGCGGCCTTAGGTTCTTCCAACCCAACGAGATCTCGGCCAGTCCCTCAGTCAGACTCCTCCTCTCTTGGACAATCTCAAAGTTCTGAAGGCTCCTGGGTCCAGGGAGAGCGCCTTTCCTTTGCCTCTTTTATTAACCCTGTTTACTAGTTACACGTCTCTGCCATCCTTGTCTCTTATTGCCATTTGACTTTAAGCTGCCAGTCCAAAACAGCCAGAATTTCAGTTAGAAAGAGCTTTGCATATTGCAAAGTGCTCCTGTGGCAGTGGCTTAGGTATTTGGTCTCTGACTTCCCACCCATCCCCCTTGTAGTAGAGCAGTTACCAGGCCTCTCCCACAGGAGTACACTGGAAGGGGATCTCAGCCCCTCCACTCCCAGCAGCACCAGGTACTGAACCCTTTCAGTACATTGGCAAACAGGGAGCTTTCACCAGCTCCTGGGCTTGCTGCTCTGTTCCTGGAGCTGCTAGAAGGCCAGTAGAAGTTGTTTACTTCTGGTTTAACTGTCAAAGGCCTAAGTCTTCTATTTCTTATTGTAAAATGCTGGGCAGCTGGGCAGCTGGGCAGCTCTAGTGTCAAGTAAATGTTTGCTGTCCACTGCTTGTCACTGTTGCTGCTATTTCTTCCCCGGCCTGCAAGCATCTAGAACATCCAGCCTCCCCCTGCCTTCCTTCTCCTGGCTCTCAGGGGCTGAGTCTACCTAATAACCAGCTCTACATTACCAGGGTGGCTGTGGACTTCAGCTCCGTGTCTCCTCCGCTTGGCTCCTGGTAGTTTAGTTTAGTTTATTTTTAAAAATGTATTAGAATTAGTATTCTTAGACACCTCAATTCTTTAATGATTACCAAAAGTGAACAGTCAGCATTTTTAGATTAATAGTTATGAATGCACTTTAAATGTATTTTTTCAAGAATATAGACCTAGACCTTCTGTGATAAAACTAAGAGCTGGTAAATTAAAACATGTCTAGTAAAAACTGCTATATTTTTCCTTATGTAATTTCAAGTATATTGTGTTAGTCTAATTTAGTATTGGAAGGGTTACAAAGGATAAAACGGGGCAGAGATAGATTAATTGTGCTCGCAAGAAACTTGCAACCTTGAGTCTAGTGCAGTTCAGATAAGACACCTGTTAGGCTATGGACCAGACCCCTATGCCAGCAGAGTGGTCTGAACTCAGTAAAAATCAAGAAAAACCTCTCTCTACCTGCTTCATAATTAACTTCCGACACCCTCCCCTTTCGGTATTAACCATTTACTCTGTCATGAAACAAGGCAAATGGTCTGAGATCCTGTATATTTAGTTGTTTGTTTTTTTACATTTAAGGATACCTTCTTTCTGTAACAGTTGTTTTTCCTCATAGATTTTTTCCCCTCTTTACTCTAAGCCCCTAGAAGATCTTAAATCCTCCTTCTTTACTACTCCTGATCTCTCTGACCAGCCCCCTGCCTCCCAGCCCAGGGCTCCTCTGTCTCAGTGGGCTGAGAACCTACCACCCCACTCAGCGAATCCTACCGCCACCATCCATCTCACACCTGCTTTGGAGCTCTGGGCTCTTTTCCTCCTCCCCACTCTGGAACTAGCCTTAAAGAGCCCCCTTCAGGAGATTGCTGGTGCCAAATCTGCCTGCATGCCCACCGCCATGCAGATACCCTCCTCTGGCGCCCCCCCGCCCTAGTCAGAGTGGGTGCTCTCTCTGACAGAAACCCACTCTAAATTTATCAGGAAGGGCAGGCAAGTCACAGGTCTTGGGACCACATGATTCTCTGTTTGCTAGCAGGGCTGATGGAGAGCAAAAGACTCAGAGAGCAAAAGTCTCTAGCAGCTGCAGTTCGTCACAGTGTTCAGTCTTATATACACAATTAGGGTGCCACATAAGTTGGGCTTGCCAAATTTTTAAACAAATTAAACAACAGAAAGAGATAACAAATACTCTGATGTGTACAGCCAGATGGCACAAAGTAGCTTTCACTTCATACGGACTATCACACCCACATTCATACACCAGAAAGTGAGGTTTTTTTTTACTTCTACCAGATATTTACTCAGACTTTAAACAGTCCACCTGATTCCTGATTAATTGCCTGAGGAATTCGTTGACTTTTGGGAGGTGATTATGCTACCCCTTTCGCCCACTCGGAGTGGGCCTGAACTGATAGGGACCCCTACCTTACCAATTCTGTCGACAGGTCCAGAAGTGTCCGTCCACTCTCTTTAGATACTGGCTGGGTCCTGGGCTGAGGTCTGGAAGTGCCCAGAGTCCCTGGTGCAATTCTGCTAAATCAGCAGGGCGCACCTCCCGGAGGCCTATCCAGCGCCCCTAGGCCCCAAACCCAGCCCACTCACTGGAGGCCAAAAAGACCAAGCATGGTTGAGTTCCCAGTGTTTTAGGAAACCATTAATGTTACAGAAGACCAGAGAAGAACCAAGTAATGCTTAGAGAGATGGAGTTACATTTACTATTACACGTGGGCTCAGAGAAAAAATGTCTCTCAAATTCTGGATGAAGTCACACAGGAATTTTCTGCATTTATACCTTTTTACCCTCTTTGTCTCCTAAATATGGGGTTTTCTGGTCCCCTTTGCAAGTTCTTAAAGAGCCCTATGTGCTGGGGCTTTGAGACCTCAACCAAATGCCTGGCCTGATGCCAGCACTGATAATTTTGTCCGGGGAAGATTTATGGTTCCTCTAGAATGAGAGTTGTCTTATTTCCTTATTTGCCTTCCTTAGGCAAGCAGGCATTTACAGAAGCCAAAATAACAGGATTAAAAATTCAAACAGTAGTTTTTATATAAAATGGATGCTTTAAAACTATGCATGGAATCCTTAATGAATTATGTTCAGAATTGTAGGTTCTAATAGATATTTAAACTTATTTATTAAATATTGCCCTTTTATCCTTTCAAATTGATATAGCACCATATTTCATATAAAGATTTTATCTTTTTCATCATAATGCATTGTAAGCCAGTTACATTCTAATATGAAATTACTCAAGGAACACATTATATAATGTATGCAGCATCCCCATCCATTTCCATAAACCTTTAGTTTAGTAATTTATTTTATTTTTATTTTTTCACTCTAAACAAGAAAGAAGCTTACAGCTATGATAATTGGATATTATATCATTAAATAGCTTTTAAAAATGCATTTTGCAAGTTTTAAATTATAGGCCAAATAATTTTCTAGGATTTCCCCTGTATTCTGGATTACATAAAATTTTATTTTATTTGTTTTTATAGAAGCCAACATTTATCCAAATAGAGAAAGGACATGGTCTCTGACTGGTAATACACTTTCTAATATTCTTATCAAAATGTTCAGTTTTATGGGAATTCCATAAGTGAACATTAGGTATAAATTGATAGGGGTATTATTAAATAAAATGGCTGAATCTCAGCAAGAATAGCACTGTTGAAGAGTATTTTAACTTGTCTTGTTCCTATTCTCCCATCCATAGATCCACACTTGCTTCAAAATCCAACAGACTACAATCATAAGAAAGAAAAAAAAAAGAATCCTGGCAGTACTTGGATCTGGAAATTTTTAGGCACCGCCTCCAAAAACTGTCATCATTTGATCTGTCTGGTGGTTTCCTGGAAGAATCAACTCACAAAATTGTCTTTCCCTGATTTGATACATAGTTTTCCCAGTGGAAATAGCTTTTCCTCTGGAGGCATTATTAAAAAGAAAATCAGAGACAATTAAACATTCCAACTTCCTGAGATAGTGGATAACAGCTTAGGCAAAAAAAATAGCCTAAGAAAAGAGTTTATAAGGAAAATATGGGGATCAAATGTCCACAGTAGGCTTTGCAGAGCCTCAGAATATTCATGGAGATATAAATGTCCATGCCCATGCATGGTGCTCTGCACTAGCCTATGTGTGTGTTCAGGGAATATCTGAGAAGACCTTAATTTCCCACCAATTGCTAACTTTGCAGTTTTGCACAAGAGGTTGACTTGCAAACTACTTCACTGAATATTGAAGCTGTGCCCCATGCCCCTAAGGCACACACAAAGCCCTTCAAGCAAGGACTTGATGAGTTGTTAGTTTCATTCATCTAAAGATATAGTTTTCCAACCTACCTGCTTTGGCTCAGTGGATAGAGTGTCAGTATGTGGACTGAAGGGTCCCAGGTTCCATTCCAGTCCAGGGCACATGCCCAGGCTGTGGGCTTGATCCCCAGTGTGGGGCATGCAGTAGGCAGCCGATCAATGATTTTTCTCTCATTAATGACGTTTCTATCTCTCTCTCCCTCTCTGAAATAAATAAAATAGATTTTTAAAAAGCAATTGATAAATATATATTTTTCCAAAAGATTTCTGACTGCTAAAATAACTGAGTAGAGATCTCAGTGGGCACACGTGACAAATATACAGACTTTACAAAATAAAATTAATGCCTAACAACCACCACCACCACCCAACAACAAAAGAAAACAACCCCCCCCCCAAAGTGATAACAGTAAAACCTTAAGAAGAATCTGTTTTCCCAAGCTATTAAATTGTAATGTTTCTGACTGATCCAAAAAGTGACAGTGTGTATTTTTAACAAATTGAGTCATACACAGAAGCTATATTCAATGATGTTTAATCAAGTAAATCTCTTCCTTTACTCTTATTATTCTTGTTGCTATAATAAAAATAACTTGCTATTGCTTGAAGTTTTCAATTTTCTACATAATCTTAATGCTAAATCTAATAAAATTTTGAGAATATAAGTCATGGCTTCTTCCTCCAAAGTACAGGGATGATTGAATACTTTAAAAAAAGCAAAGTGGTTCTACAACTTCAGTGTATGAAGAGAATGTGTTGTGGGGTTATGGATACACAAATTATTTTTTAAAAATATTCAGTGTATGTATTATATGTGCTTTCAAGCTATTGTGATTAAATAATAAAAGACTGCCACAGTAACAATAAGTATTAGCCACAAAAGGCTCAGCCATGAAGCCAACACTTAAAAATGTTGAATGTTGAATTTAACAGCCTAATACCTATGCATTCTACTTGCTTTATGCAGGTCTTGTCAATCTTTGTACAGAAAGAATGGTTAGGGTAATGTGGGTATAACATAAGTAAATGTGGGTATAACATAAGTAAACCTCATTGAGAATTTTTTCACTTGTGAATGTTTCTCCAAGCAACTGGGTCATTCTATACTGGTAATGCTTTCTTCCCATAAAGCTATGTTAACTTGTATTATTTAAGGCCATCATTTTACTTTCAATACTTTAAAAATATATGAAAAAAATGCTCTTTTATCATTTTTATTTGAAGAAAACAGACCAAACTATAACCTAGAATTCTAAAATATGAAATAGTGGTGCATTTTCCATTTTTAGATTTAATAGTGCAGCTGAATGTCAACCATTCACATATTTTTAATGTTATTTGAGAGACAGAATAACCCATAAAATTTCTAAGTTTTCTTCTGGAAGCTAAACATTATGGTTGTATATTGCAGTAATTAGTTCAACCACAGTCCTTTACAGAAATTTATGTAAATGGTACAATAGGTTCTGATATGATTATGTATGTATGAGAGAGGAAAACTGGACTGATAACCAGGAATGTATTACAATCTAGATAAAAGGGTACATTGTGATCAAATTGTGATTATGTAGTGATATGTTTGTATGATATAATGTACTCACATGATTAAAAGACTTAGTCCAAGGATATAGATGAAGTAAGTTGTTAACACTCATGAAAATGGTGATGCACAAAGATTCCAATAGTATTTGAGAAAAATCATGGAATTAAATTACAAGGGAAAAAAAAAAGAAAAAAAAAGAAAAAAAATTACAAGGGAAGAAGAGGAAATTTAAAAGTGTGTACTAATGTAAGCAAAGTCTTAGATCTTAAATTTAGAAATGTATGAAAATGTTCAATAGATTGTTTGGCTATAGTGGCAGGCCCTTATAGTTTGTGAGTATTAAGATAAAGTTGGAGGTCAGTGTTTTGTTGAGGATATTTTAAAATATATATTTTTATTGATTTCAGAGAGAAAGGAGGGGGAGAGAGAGAGATGGAAACATCAATAATGAGAGAGAATCATTGATCAGCTGCCTTCTGCATGCCTTCTACTGGGGATAGAGCCTATAACCAGAGCATGTGCTCTTCACCATAATCAAACCTCGGACCCTTCAATCCACAGACGATTATTTTAAAAATCTGTGTTCATGAAAATGAAGTCATAGACCAAATTGACACCATTGTAAAAAATAAAAAAGTTCCAGATTAAACACCTGAAAGTATCCATTAGATAAAATATTGAATGATGCTTGGTCATTGTTTCAAAGGTAAAATCTATTATTTCTCATATACTTAGGATGTTCACGTTTATTTAACAATTTTTAAATGTGTTACCTTTAAAATTTAAGCATTTTTTCAGAGATGAAACCATATTTGATAAGAGAAGTATACCAATAACCAAGAGTATTGATATAATAGAATTTCCCTATTCAACAAAGAGCTATTACTTTGTCTTTTATCCCAAATCACAGTATTTTATTATTTCAGTAAAATCTAAAAGTAGATGTGTAGGATCAGGATTGCACCCTACACATTAAAGAATAATTATAAATTGTTTTGGTAATTAAAATTATACAGAACCAATGAAGAAAATTTTAATTTTAAAAATTGTACCGTTTTTGGCTCTGAAATATCCAGCTGATTCATGAATATAGATAATCTTAATAGAATAGTTATCACCTTTTCATTTCACTCTGAGTTAATATTTTTATGTTTCCTGACTATTAAAAAACAGGCAATTGGGCTCACATTTCAGACATTATGGTGTCACTATACTTCTCATCACACAGTAAATCATGTTTATTTAAAGCAGTTACATTAATAAGTTTTCATATCCTTCACATACTGTCCTATATAGATTATGTAGTAATTCACAATTCTTCTCTAAGGAGAAAAAAATAAGGAAGATAATGTGAGAGTAAATACATGACCTATAATTAATATTATTTAGGAATATTAGCAGCATTTAGACATAGTAAGAAGTGAAATTTCTTTGTAGCAGTTTGCTGTACCCCAAATCTCCAGTTTACCAAGACCTTGTCTATGATTGATTAAGAAAATATGTTACTAAGTCTACCTTTAACAGTTAAGCAGTCAGAGACCTCCCAATTTATCTTTTTTTCTTGTAAGAACACTTAATATGAAATGTATATTCTTCACAAATTTTTAAGTTAATAATTCCCCATTTCTCCCACACTCCAGCCCCTGGCAACAAACATTCTTTTTTTTTTTTTTTATTTATTTTTTTAAATAAATCTTTATTGTTCATATTATTACAAATGTTCCTCATTTTTTTCCCCTTCATTGCTCCCCTCCACCAGGTTCCCATCCCACCCTCTGCCCTTTCCCCACCCCCCATTGTCCTCATCCATAGGGGCAGTTTATGTTCAGTCTCTTCCCGCCCCGCCCCACTCCCCATTTCCCCGAGAATCATTAGTCCACTCCCCTTCCATACCTCTGAATCTATTATATTCACCAGTTAATATTGTTCATCAGGATTTTTACTTCCCTTGGTTTTTAGACTCACTTGTTGATAGTTACGTGTTTGTTCATAATTTTTATCTTTATTTTCTTCCTCTTCCTAGAGAACCCCTTTTAGCAATTCATATAGTTCTGGCTTGGCAGTGATGAACTCCTTTAGCTTAAATTTATTTGTGAAGCTCTTTATCTGGCCTTCGATTCTGAGTGATAGCTTTGCTGGGTAGAGTATTTTTGGCTGTAGGTTCTTGTTATTCATCACCTTGAATATTTCTTGCCATTCCCGTCTGGCCTGCATGGTTTCTGTTGAGAAATCAGCTGACAGTCTTATGGGTGCCCCTTTATAGGTAACTACCTGCTTTTGTCTTGCTGCTTTTAATATTCTCTCTTTGTCTTTAGCTCTTGGAATTTTAATTATGATGTGTCTTGGTGTGGTCCTTTTTGGATTCCTTTTGTTTGGGGTTCTGTGTGCTTCCTGGACGTGTAAGTCTATTTCTTTCCCCAGGTGGGGGAAGTTTTCTGTCACTATTTCTTTTAATATGTTTTCGGTATCTTGCTCTCTGTCATCTTCTGGGATGCCCATAATTCTGATGTTGGTTCGCTTGAAGTTGTCCCAGAGGTTTCTTACATTATCTTCAACTTTCTGGATTCTCTTGTCTTCTTGCTTCTGTGGAGGAGTGTCCACTGGCTCTTTGTGTTCCAAATCTTGGACTTGATTCTTGCAATCTTCCAATCTGTTTTTAGGACTCTGCATAATATTTTTTATTTCAGAGAATGTATTCTTCATTTCTTGTTGATCCTTTATCATTTCTTGTTGAACCTTTATTATTTCTTGTTGATCCCTTTTCATATCCTCATAGGTCTCATTTATTTTATCGGCCTTTTCTAAGAGATTGTTGAACATCCTTATAAGCGTGGTTTTGAACTCTATATCCAGTCGCTTTTTGTCCTCCATTTCTTTCGTTTGTGATCTGTTTCCTCGTTTTGGCATTTTTGCTGCTTGCCTGGGTTGGTAGGTTGGGAGGATCAGCTGTGTCTATGCCAGGAGACAACCTTATTCCACTAGACTTGGAAACCTGCAAAAGCCTCTCTGAGTTCAGCTTGGAAGGGGCAGAGTTTCAGGGTGGAGCCTACAGCCTTGGCTTCCGGTTAGCCCCGCCCTCGGAGGTTCCTGAGTCTCAGTGTTCCTCAGTGTCCTTTGGTACTCGCTGCAAGCACCTCTGAGAGAAAGGCGCCCTAGAGCTTCGCCCGCTACCAGACAGTCTAGTCTCTCCCCCAACAAGCCCACAACTGGGGTTCAGAGCAGTTGGAAGTGGGGTTAAGAACAGTCCGGAGTTTATGTCTCCTTCCCGCTAGGGCAATCTCTCGGCCCAAACAACAGTCTGTCCTCTGTGCGCGCAATGTGCGCGACTCCGGGGCTCTGCTTTTTGCCTCTCTCCCTGAGCTTCTGCCTTACAGCCCAGATTCCCCCTGTATGAGGCTGGGGCCCAAGGGTCTTGCCCAGGACTGGGGTTCAGTGCAGTCAGAACTGGGGCTCAGCACAGTCCTGAGCTTTTGAGTCCTTCCCGCTGGGGCAATTCAGCAGCTCAGGGAACAGTCCGTCCTCTGCTCGCAATGTGCGTGACTCCGGAGCTCTGCCTTTCTCGCTGCCGCTCCGCTGAGCTTCTGCCTTACAGCCCAGATTTCCTCTGTATGAGCCTGGACCCCAGGGTCTCGCCCAGAACTGGGGTTCAGTGCAGTCGGAGTTGGGGTTCAGCACAGTCCGGAGCTTTTATCTCCTTCCCACTAGGGAACGCCAGCCAGGCACTCAGCCGCCCCTCCTCTCCGGCTCCGTCCTCTCCCCGCGCATGCACCTCGCCTCCGTACCTTAGGCTTTTACAGCTCCTCTGATTGTCCTTCAGGTTTTCTCTTTCCTTCTGGTTGTAGAATTTCCAGTCAGTCAACTTTCCTGTAGTTCTGGATAGTGTCCACTTTATATTTTAGTTGTATTTTTTGAAATTGTTGAGTGCGGCTGCAGCTAGGCGTTTACCTCTGCCGCCATCTTGTTGCAATCTAGGCAACAAACATTCTATTCTTTATTTCTATGAATTTGAATATTTTATATAGCTCCTATATGTGGAATCATGCATATTTGTTCTTTTGTGACTGGCTTATTTTATGTAGCATAATGTTATCCAGACTTATCAATGTTTGCACAAATGAAATAATTTCCTTGTTTTCTAAGGCAGAATAATATTCCATTGTGTGTACATACATTTTTTAACTATTTGTCCATCCATGTACATTTGGTTGTTTCTACCTATTGGCCATTGTAACATATTCCACAGAAAATAGAAATCTCTTCAAGATTCTGATTTCAATTTGTGGGTGATTGTTGGGCCATATATTAGTTCAATTTTTAATATTTTGAGGAATTGGTTTCCATTGAGGCTGCACCATTTTACACTACTAACACTGTACAAGGGTGCCAATTCCTCCTAATTGTCCGCAAAACTTGTGATATCCTATCTAATAAAAGAGTAATATGCAAATTGACCATACCCCTGCTACACCCACTAGCTACACCCAAAAGCCAATCAGCAGCAAATATGCAAATAAACCTAGCCAAGATGGCTACAGTCACAGAGAACAGGAGGGAAGCTTGGGTTTCCCCAGCAATGGAGGAAGCCAAGCTTTCCACCTGCCCTGGGGGGCCCAGGCCTCCACTCAATGCAACAAAGTTTCAAAGACAGAAGATAAATAAATCTCAACAAAAATGGTGGCAGCCACAGAGCTGGAGAGAGTAGGAGGCTAGGTTTGCCCCTGGCAATGGAGGAAGCCAAGCTTCTGCAGCCCTGGAGGATCTATGCCTCCACTCCAGGATACAAAGTTTCAATTATAGAAGATAAATAAATCCCAAAACAAATGACTTCTGCCACAGAGCGAGCGGAAGGCTTGGCTCTGCTTCAGGCTATAAAATTTCAATTGTAGAAGATAAATAAATCCAAGATACCAGGGCCTCCTCTTGGGTCGTTGGGGGATGTGGCCAGCCTGCAAACCACCAAAGACCCCTCATCCAGGCCGCCCCACACCCCAAGGAAACCCCTACCTTGATCCAGGATACCCTTCAGGGCAAACCAGCTGGCCCCCAGGCATGTACCAGGCCTCTAGCCTATCTGATAAAAGAGTAATATGCAGATTGACCATCTCTCCAACACAGAAGATGACTGCCCCCATGTGGTCAAAGATCCTGTCCCCATGTGGATATAAGATGGCCAGCAGGGAAGGGCAGTGGGAAGGGACCAGGCCTGCAAGAGAGAGCAGTTGGGGGTGATCAAGCTTGCAGGGGAGGCCAGTTAGTGGTGGTCAGGCCAGCAGAGGAGGGAATTTGGGGGAGGACCCAACCTTGCAGGGGAGACCAGTTGGGATGGACGAGGCCTGCAGAGGAGGACAGTTAGGGACAAACCGGCTGGCAGGGGATCAGTTAGACATCAATCATGCTGGCAAGGAAGTGTTTAGGAGGTGATCAGGATGGCAGGCAGAAGTGGTTAAGGGCAATCTGAAAGGCAATGCAGGCAAGCAGTTGGGAGCCAACAGTCCTGGATTATGAGAGGGATTGGGCCCAAATGGGCAGTCAGACATCCCTTGAGGGGTCTCATATTGGAGAGGGTGCTGGCTGGGCTGAGGGACACCCCGCCTCCTGTGCATGAATTTTGTGCACTGGGCCTTTAATATATTATATATACATAATAGCTATCCAAACAAGTTTTAGATGATATCTAATTTTGATTTTAAATTGCAATTTTCTGATAATTAGTGATGTTGAGCATCTTTTCATATATGTTAACTGTTTATAGGCCTGCCTTGGAGAAATATCTAACCAGAATATTTCCCATTTTTAAATTAATTTTTTGGATTGTTATATTTTGAATTTTAACCTCTTAGTAAATATATGCTTTGAAAATATTTTTTCCAGTTCATAGAATGCCTTTTCAACCTTTTGATTATTTTCTTTGCTGTGCAGAAATCTTTTAGTTTCATATGTATCATTTGTCTATTTTTGCTTTTATTGCCTGTGCTTTTAAAGTCATAGCCAAGAAATCATTTCTAAGATAACTATCATAAGACTTTACCCTGTTTTAATCTAGTACTTTTACAGTTTCAAGTCTTACATTTAAGTATTTTATTCATTTGGTTCTGATTTTTTTCTTGTCCTGTAAAATAATGGACACATTTTATTGTTGTATATAGTAATCCAGATTTCCCAACATGATTTGTTTAAACAACTAACTCTTCCCCATTGCCCACTTCTTGGCACCATTGTTGAGGATTAGTTAATCATATATGCCTGGGTATATTTTTGGATTGTTCATCCCATTCCATTGGTCCATTTGTCTGTTTTTATGCAAGTACCATACTATTTTAACTACTGTAGCTTTGCAATATAGTTTAAAATCAGGAAGTGTGGTGCATCAACTATTTTTCTAACTTCATAGGATTGCTTTGTCTATTCATGGTGGGATATATATAATGAAGTGTGTGTGTGTGTGTGGTTCTGTATAAATTTTAAGATAATGTTTTTCTACTTTTGGTAGAAATGCCTTTAAATTTTGCTAGGTATTACATTGAATATGGAGATTTCTGTGGATAGTATTGAAATTTTCACATCATGTCTTCTAAATCATGAAAAGACAAGTCTTTACAATTATGCCTTTTTTATTTTTTCATCAATGTTATTTTCAGTGTACAACTCTTTCTGCCTCCATGTTACATTTATTTCTGAGTATTTTATTTTTAGATGCTTTTGTAATTATAATTATTTTTTTTAATTTTCTTTATGGACACTTCATTTTAGTGTATAGAAACACAATTTCTTTTTGTGTGTTGATTTTGTATCCTGCAACTTAAGTAAATTTACTAAGCCTGGCAATTTTTTTTAGTATGTGAAGTGTTTAAGGTTTTCCAGATGAAAGATTGACATTTGCAAAGAGAAATATTTTTACTTCTGATTTTCCAGTTTGGATAACCTGACCTTTTTTTTTCTTACCTAATTGCTCTTGTAAAAATAAATACTATGTTGAATGAAATAGTAGTGGAAATGCTTTCAATTTTTCACATTGAGTATAATACAGCTGTAGGCTTTTCTTGTTCAGTCTTTATTTTGTTGAAGTACAGTCCTTCTACACACAGGATTTTTTTTACTTATTTTAGAATATTTTTAAATAGTTTGAGGAGCTTAAGTGTTATTTCTTCTTTGAATGTTTGGTAAAATTTGATTCGGAAGCTATCTTGTTCAGCAGTATTGTTAGCTGGAAGTTTTTCAGTTACTCTATTTGGTATTACTGGTCTATTTATGTTTGGAAAATTGTATGTTTGTAAGAATTTGTCCATTTCACCCTGATTTTCCAATTTACTGGCATATAGTTTTTCATAGTATTTTCTTACAATCCTTTGTATTTCTGTGAACTCAGTTGTTACTCGTGTGTTCTCTCTTTTTTCTTGATGAGTCTGGTTAAAGGTTCATCAATATTGTTTATGTTTTCAAAGAACCAGCTCTTGATTTCATTACTTTTTATTTTTTTGGTCTCTGTGTCATTAATTTCTGCTCTGATCTTTATGATCTTTATTATTTTCTTCCCTCTACTTACTCTGGGCTTTCTTTGTTGTTCTTTTTCTTTCTTTGTTTCTTTCTTTTCTTTTAGATGTGGGCTTAAATTGTTCATTGGAGATTTTTCTTGTTTCTCAAAGTAGGCCTGAAATGCTACTAACTTCCCTCTCAGGACTGCTTTTACTAGGCCCCATAGATTTGGGGTTATTGTGTTCTCATTTTCATTTGTTTCAAGGTATCTTTTTATTCTTTCTTCATCTCATTGTTAATACATTCATTGTTTGGTAACATGCTATTTCGTTTCCATGTGTTTGTGTATTTTTCAGTTTATTTTCTTATGATTGATTTCTAGTTTTATACCATCATGGTCATAGAAGGTGCTTCATATGATTTCAGTCTTCTTTAACAAAACCTGTTGTTAGCTTGTATCAAGAAATTATACCTGATCCAACCTTATATTGCTTTTATTATTGCCCAACATTCTTAGTATCTATTCCTGAACATCTTCCCCAGATTTCTGTCTACATAAATTAAAAATGAAAGTACTTTTTTGAAGTATAATGTACTGCCTTATGTGTCATCTTTAGAGATCTTCAGGGACTTTACCTGTAGAGGCCTGATAGGAGTTGAGTTTACTTTAAATTTTAGAGTATGGAAGTGTGTCCTGCCGATAATCAGCATTGTCTTGCATATCCACTCCGTTAAGGGAGGTCATGACAGTTTTCTTATATGAATGCCATGTTAATCTTAATGAGTTGAGGTAAAAAGGCTGATTCCACTTTGTGTGAATAGGCCTATTCTATTGGGGTGGAAATGCTGATGCCGCTTTTGCTATAGTTGAGGCCACTTCTCCTGGGGGTGAGAAAGGTAATTTCACTGGGATGGGAGAGATCTCTTCTCTTAACTTCCAGGTAAAGAAGTGTCATCAGACTTTAGGGGTTTAGTGTCCCCAGCATCAACAGCATTTTCCCACTTGTTTCTATTTCAACTGAATAGATTTCACTCTTTCCTAAACAATGCCTTTAATTTAATGGTAGACAACCTGTGAGACTAAAAAATCAAATTTTGTTGTAATTCAGGCACTTGAGGTTTGAGGTTCTGTGTTTGATTTTCAGCAAATTCAGTCCTACAAACTCAAGAGTAAAAGGTGTCCCTTAGCTCAGTCAGCTTGGCTCAGTGGTTGAGCATCGACCTATGAACCAGGAGGTCAGGGTTTGATTCCTGGTCAGGGTACATGCCAGGATTGTGGCCTACATCCCCAGTGTGGGATGTGCAGGAGGAAACTGATCAATGATTGTGTTTTATCATTGATGTTTCTATGTATTTCTCTTCTTTCATCTCTGAAATCAATAAAAATGTATTTTTTTAAAGTGTCCTTCAGGGCATACTTGAAAGGTCTTAGGTCATTTATGTGATGTGTTAGCTGGGAAGTTGAATCCATGAACAACATACCAATATCATTATATTCATTAGTTTTCAAAAAACATTCAAAAATATTTGTACAGAATCATTTAGCTCCTTTATTTTTATAAATTTTATTAAGAGTATCAAATATCTGTCTAATGCAGATATTTTGTGTATCTTTATAAACAGTTCATACCATTCACTCTCAGAACTCTCTTTATTATTGGAAATAGGGACATTAACATTTTTTCAAGCCAATCATATTAGAGAGCCAATCCCAGAAACCCTAGAAGTAACTTAGAAAACTCAAGTTTAAAATTCTGTTTTTCTAGGATCTCACTTGGTACCAAAGTCTGTATTAGACAGGGTTCTCCAGTGATATAAAACCAATAAGAAAGACACATGCATATACATGAATAAAGATATACAGATAAAATGAGATTTAATATAAGGAACTTAGTTGCATGATTATGGAGACTGAGAAATCATATGACCTATCTGGCATTTGCATGCTGGAGACCCAAGAATACCAGTGATTTAATTTAGTCTGAGTCTGAAAACCTGAGAACAAAGAGAGGCAATGGTGTAAATTCCAGTGCAAGAGCAAAAGTTCACATGATGAGATATCCCAGCACAAACAGTGAGTGAGAAAAGTGGGAAAAAATTCCTCTTTGCCTTTTTGCCTATTTAGGCCCTCAATTAATGATGACCTCCCATATTATAGTGCAATCTACTTTACTAAGTCCACCAAATCAAATGTTCATCTCATCTAGAAATACTCTCATATACACAAGAAAATGAAAATACAAACAAAAAATGGGATAACATTTTTGCAGTCCTATATTTGACAAGGTAATTGTATCTAGAACATATAAAGAATTTTTACAACTCCATATTAAAGGGAAATGAACAAAGGATCTGGATAAATATTTCCCTAAAAATATAAACAAATGGCCAATAAGCACACTAATAGATGCTCAACATAATTACTCATGAGGGAAATTCAAAGCAAAACACAAAGATATAGAAACTGGCGCACGCCTACTAGGACAGATATAATTAAAAGACAGATAATAAATATTGCTAAGGATGTGGAAAATTGCTGGCAGAAATGTAAATAATGCAGCCACTTTGGGAAACAATATATGGAAGTTCCTGAAAACATTACACAGCAATTCTATATGACCCAGCAATTCTATTCTTAGGTATATACCCAAGATAAATTAAAACATAAAGTCACAAAAAACTTACACATGAAAATCTAATGCAGCATTATTCATAATAGCCAAAAGGGAGAAATAACACAAATATATATCAATTGATGAATGGTTAAAGAAATTGGTGTATATCAATACAATGAAGTATTAGATAGCCATTAAAAAGAACAAATTACTAAAGCAAGCTAAGACATGAATGATCCTTGTACATATTTTGCTAAAGAAAAAAGTCACAAAGGAACACATATTACATGATTTCATTTTTCTAAATGTTCAAAATAGGTAACATATAGATTGGTATTTTTCTAGGGCTTGGGAGAATAGGAGGTTGGGGTTGAAAGCTAAGGCTTGTTGGGTTTCTTGTAATGGGTGATAAAAATCTTCAAAATCAATTGTGGTGATAGCTGATGACTGCTTAACTTCTTGAAAATCCATTGAATTTTATGCTTTTTATGGGCAAATTTTAAATGTGAATTATATCTCAAAAGTTGTTTTAAAAAATATGTCTTCTGTAACAATGTCTTATGGTTCTTGCCTTCATTTTCTTATCTAACAGTGCTTCTCACCTTCTCTAGTACAAGCATTGGGTAGAAGCCAAATTGATGAAAATGAGCCAGACTAGAGAATACAGATTTGACAGCCTTCTGAGTAGTATGGATATTCACATTAACTTCCATGGAGCAGAAAACAATACCTGCTTTTTGTAAAGTCTGCATCAGGTCACTCTGTTACCAGTCAAGTGTCTTGTTTCTTGACCTCATTCTGTGAATAGAATTCAACTACATCTGCATGTTTTCACATCTAATCATGTGCCTTTTAGACTGTGTGTCAGTTTTCCTTTCTATAATTACTCAGCATATTGTATTCCTGAAGAATTATCTCTGAAGCACACTTTTTATTGCATTCTAATGATATTCACTAGGTATGCATTCTGAATTCATCCTGAAGTGACATACAAGATTCTAGAAAATTATCTTATCTAATAAAAGATTAATATGCAAATTAACCATCACTCTGTTATACCCACAAGCCATGCCCACAAGCCACACCCACCATCCAATCATGAGCATGCATGCAATTTAACCCAACAAAGATGGCTGCAGCCACAGAGACAGCAGGAGGGAGGCTTGGATTTCCCATGCAATGGAGGAAGCCAAACTTTCCACCTGCCCTGGGGGCCCAGGCCTCCACTCAATGCAACAAAGTTTCAATGACAGAAGATAAATATATCTCAACAAAAATGGTGGCAGCCACAGAGCTGGAGAGAGTAGGAGGCTAGGGTTGCCCCTGGTAATAGAGGAAGCCAAGCTTCTGCAGCCCTGGAGGACCTATGCCTCCACTCCAGGATACAAAGTTTCAATTATAGAAGATAAATAAATCCCAAAACAAATGGCTGCTGCCATAGAGTGAGCAGAAGGCTTGGCTCTGCTTCAGGCTACAAAGTTTCAATTGTAAAAGATAAATAAATCCCAGATACCAAGGCATCCACTTGGGTCACCGGGGGACATGGCTGGCCTAAAAACTACCAGAGACCCCTTGCCCAGGCCACCCATTCCCCAAGGGAACCCCCACCCTGATCCTGGACACCCTTCAGGGCAAACCAGCTGGCCCCCAGCCATGCACCAGGCTCTATCCTATCTAATAAAAGGGTAATATTCAGATTGACCATCTCTTCAACACATAAGATGGCTGTACCCATGTGGTCCATGATCCTGCCCCCATGCAGACACAAGATCGTCACCACAAGATGGCAAGCAAGGAGGGCAGATGGGAGTGACCAGGCCTGCAAGGGAGGGCATTTGGGGGGTTATCAGTCCTGCAGGGAAGGGCAGTTAGGGGTGAGCAGGCCGGCAGAGGAGGGTAGTTGGGGATAAATCAGTGGCAGGGGAGCAGTTTGACATCAATCCGACTGACAGGGGAGTGGTTAGGGGGTGATCAGGCTGGCAGACCAAAGTGATTAGGGGCAATCAGGAAGGCAGGCAGGCAAGTAGTTGGGAGCCAGCAGTCCTGGATTGTGAGGGGATGCAGGCTGGGCTGAGGTACCACCCCCCCCCCGTGCATGGATTTTATGCACCGGGCCTCTAGTATATAATAAAAACCTAATGTGCAAATAGACCAAATGGCAGAATGACTGGTCACTATGATGCACACTGACCACCAGTGGGCAGATGGTCAACACAGGTGTTGTTTCCTGGTGTTCAGTGCACTCTCACAGGGGGAGCATCACTCAGCGAGAAGCTGGGCTCATGGCTAGTAAGCACAGGGGAGGTGGTGGGAGCCTCTCCTGCCTCCACTGCAGGCCAGAGGTAAGGAGCGAGGGGTCCTGGACTGTGAGAGCCCCAGACTGTGAAAAGGATGTTTGACTGCTGGCAGACAGACATCCCCTGAGGGTTCCAGGACTGGGAGACGGTGCAGGTGGGGCTGAAGGACGCCCCACTCCCAGTGCATAAATTTTGTACACCAGGCCTCTAGTTAGAACATAAAAGGATCCCAGCACAATGCATTATTTTTAAAGCAAACCTTGTAGGTCACAGCTAATTTTTTAGGAAATTGCTTTTAGACATATACATAAGTATATCAAAACCTGTATTTCTACATCTGTTATAGATCCATAGGATACTCATGGGAAGTAGATTTCTTTCTGCCTGATTCTCAGAAAAAAAATAAATTAAAAGTAATTTATAAATGACTATCAAAATGTTAACTCCAATAACATTCTTTTACCAATATTACATTGATGGCCTGTTAATTCATCTCCTATGGAGAATTTTCCCTACTAGCAAATTATATTTACCACCTGGAGATCTCTACAGATATAACAGATAAAACATCAGAGCCAAACCTTAGTTTAACCCAAAACTTTAATTCATGAAAATGTTAAATAAATGCTGCCAGTCATAAGCAAAGATTAATAAAACTTCTGTGTTTATTTGAACATAAAAGATAAAAGAGTAACTTCTATTTTTAAAGTATTCTGTAAAAATAAAGGACACGAGGAATTCAAATAATAAGATATTTAATGGTATAGTCATCAAAGTAGTAAAAATAAAATAGTCAAGAAACATAATACCCATACAAAACTTCTGGCTTCTGTTCATGATTATTTTTCATAAGCAGTAAGTTTATTCTTATACTGAGGGCATGAACAGAAGATGGGTGGGGGACAATGGGGGATAAGGACACATATATAATACCTTAATTAATAAAGAATAAAAGAATCAATGTAGCAATAATATATCAACTTGAAAGAGTCTAATTCAAATCCAACTTCCTTAAAGAACTATTCAGATTTGTTATTGTCCATTTTCTGAAGATCTCTTGCCTTGACAGCCAAAATTTCTTGACGTGCTACATAATATGTTCACTAGTTACAATGTCATAAATGGTTTGTAATTATGGAGTTGCATGATATCATTCAGCTAGGCACTCTACATACTGGCTGACCAGGTAATGGTTGAGGCACTTGATTAAAGAAAGGGAGAGATATAGAGAATGATTTAAGACATAATGGGAAACAATTTCTTACCGATACTTGCAACATTCAGCAAATGCATTATAAGATATTTTAAGTAAGGCTAGAATCTATGTAACATCACAATGAATTTCTTACTGTAAAGTTATTGAATAGATATGTTTGAATTTTTGTAAGGAAAATAAAACATATCTAAGGAAAATAGGAGCAAAAAAGAAATAGAATGACTATTTTGTTTATACTGAATTTATTTAGTTTTCTGAATTAGATTAATGGATCCATTATATTATGTAGAATTCTCCTGCTGATAAGAAAATTACCAGATATAATACTTTTTTAAATACTGTGAAAGCAATTTAGATTTTCAGTTGTATATATGAGTTCAGCCTGAATATGTGGAACCACCTCTATCAATAAAATGAACAATTCTGTTGTAAAATTTTATTTGCATCTACCTATATAGTTTTGTATCTGAGGAATTTAACATGCTACTCATAATTATTTATTTTAATTTTAATGAAATACTTAGTTCAATGGAATTTTATGTCAATTTATACTTTTCTCTATTTATTTGATCAACAGAGACTCTTGAGATACTTTATTGGCTTTAACAAAATGATAAAACAAAGGAATGAACTATATGAAAATTCCTATATGATTTGTTTTATTAGTTTGAAAGATATGAAGTCAATATATTTTAAAATATGCATGTTATTTTTTAAAGCACATTTTAATTAGTTTTTACATATTAACACAATTATAGAACCATGTGACATTGCTAAGTGAAGTCCACAGGTCCTTAGCACTAATAGGAACAATAACATTGCAAATAATATGGCATACCATTTCCCCTTTGTCTCTCATACTAGCACTATATATTTTTTCTCTATGAAGAGAAATATTAGATGAGTTTTCTCCTTATTTCAAAGCTTTAAAAATAGCTATTTTTAAGCTGAAAATAAAAAATGTATAACAAACCATAGTACTTTCTTTCTTTTTTTTTTTCTTTTTTTTAATCCTTACCCAAGGATATTTTTCCCATTGACTTTTAGAGAGAGTGGAAGGGAGAGGGAGAGACAGAGAGAAACAACAATGTGAGAAAAACACATCAATGTCCCTGACCAAGGCCAGGAGCCTACAGCCTAGGTACGTGACCTTGACGAGAAACTAACCTGAGACCCTTCAATTCACAGGCCGATGCTCTATCCACTGAGCAGAACTGGCTAGGGCTCATTGTACTTTCTTAATGCATGAGCATTCATGATGTAATTGGCAAGTGTTGGAATCGAACAAACCTCCTGTAAGTTATTAAGGAACTCAATGTCCACACATTGAAAGAACACTCCCTTAAGTGTACAGTATCATTAGGCATTGCCATTAAAATATTTTTGTTACTAGAATTCTACAGGAAAGGGAATTGCCAGGACTTGTGCCCCTGCATTACTATCAAATGAGAATATTTGGCAAACGGGAGAAGATTAGACTTTACTACTGAAGTGAGAGGCAAGATGATAGTGGAGGGCAGTGTCAAAGAATGAAAATAAGGCCTGGCCAGCATGACTCAGGGAGTAAGTGTTGACTTATGAACCAGGAGGTCATGGTTTGATTCCTGGTCAGGGCTCATGCCTGGATTGTGGGCTCAATCCCCAGTGTGGGGAATGCAGGAGGCAGCCTATCATTGATTCTCTTTCATTGTTGATGTTTCTTTTCCCATCTCTCTCTCCCTTCCTCTTTGACATCAATAAACATATTTAAAAAAAAACAATGAATATAAGATATAAGTTAGGTCAAAACTGTATAAGAATTCAAAGACCTAGATTTGGATTTAGCTCTAGCATCTACCTATGCTGGGATTTTTTATCAAGTGACTTAATTTTTGCCTTCCTGTGTCGTCCATAAAATGTGGTTAATAATGCTATATTGCTTACATAAATCACAATATAATAGAGAATATTTTCTAAACATTTCATTTTATTAAGATTTTTCATCATCTAAAAATATTAAGCCAATTAATATAATTATTAAAATATTCACAAAATTATTAATTTATTCATTTTTGACATTCAGAGAGTCAGTTACAAGTATTTATTGAGTACCTGTGATGTGCCAGGTGCTATATTAGGTAATAGAGATCCAAAGGTAAAAATGATGAATAAAAATGTCTTGATTTTTAGGGAACTTGTAATTTAACGGGGCATACAGGTAAATATATAAGCAATCATGAAAGAGTGTAAGTGCTGTGTTGAACAAATTTCAAAGTGCATTTAAAATACTAAATTGAGGCAACGGAGCTGGTTTTTGTTTTTTGTTTTTTTTTGTTTTTAGCTTGCCGGAGGAAGAATCCTCTCCATTTAACTCTGAATAGAATAAATAAAGAAGAATGAAAACAACACATAAAAGACCAGGCAGAGGAGAGTACATGGCACATTTTTATCTTTTTTTATTAATTAGACCTCCACGATATTTTTTCAATTGATTTTTAGAGTGAGAGGAGAGGAGAGGAAGGGACAGGGATCAAGAGAGAAACTATTTGCTTCCAGCACACATCCTGAACAAGGCTGGAGATTGAACCTGTAAACCGGGTATGTGCCCTTGACCAGGACTCAAACCCATGACTCTTTTTTTTGTGAGGGTATGCTCTAACACTGGCCAGGGCTACATGGCAAATTTTAAGTAACTGAAATAATTTATTTATGGTTGGAATATATACAATAGAGATGGAAGGAAAAAAAAACAAGCATTTTCAGTATTTATGTCAATTTTCAACTATTTATATATTGCTTTAATGATTTAGTGCATTTGATCAGCAATTAAAACATATTTATGTTAATCCTCATCTGAGGATATATTTTTTCCCATTGATTTTTAGAAAGAGTGAAAGAGTCGGAGGGGGTGGAGGGGAGAAAGAGAAAAAAACATCAATGTAAAGGAGACACATCAATTGGTTGCTTCCTGAACCTGCAACCCAGGTAGGTGCCCCTTGACTGGGAATCAAACCCAAGACCCTCTAATGCATGGACTGTCTAACCACTGAGAATACCTTCCAGGGCTGATAAGAATGTTTTAATTAAAATAATATAATTTTAAATATGTTTTTATTTATTTTAGAGAGCGAGGGAGAGAGAGACATTGATGAGGAAAAAAAACATCAATTGGCTGCTTCCTGCACAACCCATACTGGGGATCAAGCTCACAACCCAGGCATGTGCTCTTACCATGACTTCCCTGGTTCATGGATCAATACTTAACTACTGAATCATACCAGCCAGGCAAAAATAATATAATTTCAAGAGCTAAATTAGAAGAATCAGGTAAACTATTCAGTAATATAATCAGTTCACCAAAGTGTGTTTTTTATCAAATCTAAAAATAATAGATTAAGTAAATGATACCAACATACCATATATATATATATATATAATCAATGTGTCAAGATGTTATATTTATATATCTAAGGGCCTTAAAAGGTAATATATTTTGCTGTAATATCTTATATCTTTAAAAAAGTAGACTCTCGCTGAAACCGGTTTGACTCAGTGGATGGAGTGTAGTCCTGCAGACTAAAAGGTCCCATGTTTGATTCCGGTCAAGGGCATGTACCTTGGTTGTGGGCACATCCCTAGTAGGGGATGTGCAAGAAGCAACTGATCGATGTTTCTCTCTCATCGATGTTTCTAACTCTCTATCCCTCTCTCTTCCTCTCTGTAAAAAATCAATAAAATATTTTTTTAAAGTAGACTCTTCATCCCCCTCTAGCAATCCCTCTATTTTCCTACTCTTTTGTGGGTTTTTTTTTTAGCAAAACTCTCAAAAGATATATTTGAAATTATTATCAACTCTTCTCATCTTTTATTGAACCCACTCAAAAAGGTTTGCCTGATAAACAAAAGTTTTTATTAGTATAGATAAATAATAGCTTTCTCCAAAATTTTAAAGCATCTATTAATACAATTAAGTTATTAACTTTTTCTGAAATTGAGTGGGTTTGAAATTTAGCCAGAAATATTTTCTGGAAGGTAAGAGCATCACTTAAATTTGTCTTTCTAATCTAAAAAAATCATGAGCCGAAACCGGTTTGGCTCAGTGGATAGAGCATTGGCCTGCAGACTGAAAGGTCCCAGGTTCTATTCTGGTCAAGGGCATGTACCTTGGTTGTGGGCACATCCCCAGTAGGGGGTGTGCAGGAGGCAGCTGATCAATGATTCTCTCTCATCAATGTTTCTAACTCTATCCCTCTCTCTTCCTCTCTGTAAAAAATCGATAAAATATATTAAAAAATCAAAAAATCAAAAAATCATGAAACTACTTGTTTAGACCAAAGATAAATCTTAAAACAACTGCGATAAAAAGAGAAACTATGAGGGTAATACCACTAGTTACTTGTAATACCACAAAAATTAGTTGCTAAAGTGTTTTTAAGCAAAACATCCTTGTACCTCGTGAGGATAACCATCCGTTGTAGACAAAGGTGATTGTATGCCAACAACATTTTTAAGAATCTGAATGGATAATTGAATATGATAAATGTCTTTAAAATGCCTTGCAAACAACAGAGTAAGATTGGTCTCTACTTAAATATAGAAGGCATCCACCTAACTGAAAAACTGCAAATGATGCTGTTGGGCTTATTTTGCTAACTGAAAATGTCAACACTAGAATGAGAGTCATAGATTCAGCTACTGCCTACAGAAAGTGCTTATTAATGCAGAGAGTTATCAGGAATAGACAGCTTATTAATTATGAAAAATAGTTATCAGACTTTTTAATGCTCACTAGCAAACAGCCTATAGGCCAATGCATTTCCTCTGAAGTTAAATAATGGATGATTAAATCAGGTATGCAAAGAAGGTGGAAGTGACATTATTTCACAAATAAATGAGAACAATTGTAGTTAAAGTTTTGTCTAATGTACTGTGTAAAGTATGCTTATTTTTCATAAACTTTCAGCTATATAAATTTATCATTACAAAATCATAAATGCATACACAAGCTCTTATAGTCTCTTAAACTTTATTATCTTTTCTCCCACCATGAATCTATAGATAAACTAATTTGTCCAGCTGAAGTCTATGATTTATGTTCCTGGACATGGTTAAGCCTGGTATTTGAGCAGATAAAGTACAGCCAGATCGGGAGTTTTTGCTTGAGGTTAACTTATAAGTCATTAGTAACAGTTTTTTTTTTAAATGAATAACATATAACAAGCAAATATATATTCAATCAGTTGTTTGCAGTTTCATTTATTGTTTATGGATTGACAGCCAAAGTCTGCTGCATAGTATTGCCATTAAGTATGCTACCTAGCACAAGAGAATACAATTAAAATGCAGTTGTCTTTTTTTTATAAATCTTTATTGTTCATATCATTACAAATGTGCCTCATTTCCCCCCTCCATTGCTCCCCTCCACCAAGTTTCCATCCCACCCTCTGCCCTTTCCCCATTCCCCATTGTCCTCATCTATAGGTGCAGTTTATGTTTAGTCTCTTCCTGCCCTCCCCTCCCCATTTCCCTGAGAATCATCAGTCCACTCCCCTTCCATACCTCTGATTCTTTTATATTCACCAGTTAATATTGTTCACCATGATTTTTACTTCCCTTGGTTTTTAGATTCACATGTTGATAGTTACATATTTGTTGTTCATAATTTTTATCTTTATTTTCTTCCTCTTCCTAAAGAACCCCTTTTAGCAATTCATATAATTCTGGCTTGGTAGTGCTGAACTCCTTTAGCTTAAATTTATTTTTGAAGCTCTTTATCTGGCCTTTGATTCTGAGTGATAGCTTTGCTGGGTAGAGTATTTTTGGCTGTTGGTTCTTGTTATTCATCACAGTCATATGGGTGCTCCTTTATAGGTAACTATCTGCTTTTGTCTTGCTGCTTTTAATATTCTCTCTTTGTTTTTGCTCTTGGAATTTGATGTGTCTTGGTGTGGTCCTCTTTGGATTCCTTTTGTTTAGGGTTCTGTGTGCTTCCTGGATTTGTAAGTCTAATTCTTTCACCAGGTGGGGGAAGTTTTATGTCACTATTTCTTTCAATATGTTTTCGGTATCTTGCTCTCTGTCATCTTCTGGGACGCCCATAATTCTGATGTTGGTTTGCTTGAAGTTGTCCCAGAGGTTTCTTACACTATCTTCAACTTTCTGGATTCTCTTGTCTTCTTGCTTCTGTAGAGGAGCGTCCTCTGGCTCTTTGTGTTCCAAATCTTTGACTTGATTCCTGCAATCTTCCATTCTGTTTTTAGGACTCTGTATAATATTTTTTTTTTATTTCAGAGAATGTATTCTTTATTTCTAGTTGATCCTTTATTATTTCTTGTTGATCCTTTATTATTTCTAGTTGATCCCTTTTCATAATAGAGTCCAGAAAGTTGAAGATAATGTAAGAAACCTCTGGGACAACTTCAAGCAAACCAACATCAGAATTATGGGGGTCCCAGAAGAAGAGAGAGAGCAAGATACTGAAAACATACTGGAAAAAATAGTGACAGAAAACTTCCCCCACCTGGTGAAAGAATTAGACTTACAAGTCCAGGAAGAGCACAGAACCCCAAACAAAAGGAATCCAAAGAGGACCACACCAAAACACATCATTATTAAAATTCCAAGAGCAAAAGATAAAGAGAGAATATTAAAAGCATCAAGACAAAAGCAGATAGTTATCTATAAAGGAGCACCCATACGATTGTCAGCTGATTTCTCAACAGAAACCATGCAGGCCAGGTGGGAATGGCAAGAAATATTCAAGGTGATGAATAGCAAGAACCTACAGCCAAAAATATTCTACCCAGCAAAGCTATCATTCAGAATCAAAGGCCAGATAAAGAGCTTCACAAATAAAAAAAAGCTAAAGGAGTTCATCACAGCCAAACCAGAATTATATGAATTGCTGAAGGAGGTTCTTTAGGAAGAGGAAGAAAATAAAGATAATAAAGAAATTAAATTTAAAGACACTAAAAATGTCCATAGGTTTGGAAAGTAAACAAAAACAATTCTAAATAACCCATAGGTTAAAAAAAATTCAGAATGGAAAAAATCTGTTGTGAATGTAATGATAAATAGCAATAGTGTAGTATGCAAACAAAATCGGTGTTAGAGTAAAATTAATAGAATTTACATATTTAAAAATAGAAAGGCTGAAAAGCAATGACATTAGGCAATTGCAATAAAACAAATTCAATTATTAGGCAATATAAGCAGTAAAGATACAAATGTAAAATATTGTGTAAACTTTATAATTAAAAAGTTAAAGTTTCATAATAACAAAAATTGTTATAATCACCTTTAGTCTTGGGCTAGAAATATAGTTCTTAAAATAGATACAAACAGTTCAATAAAGAAAATATTTCATAGTGCAACTATATTAAAATTTAGAGTTTTGGCTCATCAAAATATGTATAAAGGCATACAAACCAAGACCATATACTGGGAAAGTATATTTGCTATACATATATATGGGTTGGAAAAAGCAGGTTTACAAGTTACAGCATAAAAATAATGCAATGATTAATAAATAATACAAGAAGAACCTCTGTGTTTTGTGTACACATAACTGTAAACCTACATTTGTCCACCTTTGTATATAAGCTACAAAGGCTTACATAAAATATATTTAAAAACTTCTATAATTAATGTTAAAAGGCTCATGACCCAATTAAAAATAAAGTGGGGGAAAGGCTGAAATAGGCGTTTCAACAACAAAAATATTGAAAGAACCGACATATTTTTAAATGTATCAAATCTCAATGATAAGGAAACTGAAAAGGAAAGTAAGAAGACAATACATAAAAATATACAATAGTGTCAAAAAGAACAAAATACTTAGAAATAATCTTAAGAAGGTGAAAATTTGTTCACAGAAAACTACAAAACATTGCAGAAACTATTTAAATAAGTTAATTTTTAATGGGGAAAGTACTTTGAAAGATAAAAAACGTTCTTAAGATGGATGTTCGTGTGATGTTAAGCAACAGTGAGAATGTACATTTAAAAATGTTTAAAATGGCCCTGGCTGGGTTGCTCAGTTGGTTGGAGAGTCTTACTATACACCATAAGGTTGTATGTTCAATTCTAGGTCAGGGCACATAATGAGGCTGGGGTTAGATCCCCAGGCATTTTGGTGTTAGCCAGAGGGACAGGGGCACTTGGGTAGGTATAAGAGGTTAAAGGAGGTATAAAGGCTGGGTAAATGGGGACAGAAAGAGATTTTATTGGGGGGGGGGGTGCAGGCATACAATGCAGTGCACAGATCATGTTTTCTTGAATTGTACCCTTGAAACCTGTATGGTTTTGTGAACCAAAGTCACCCGGATAAATTCAATAAAAAAGCAGCATTTATACAGGTATATAAAAAAAGAAGAAGAAATAAAAGGCTGGGAAATTGTTGCAAATAGACACAGAAAATGGTCTGTAACAGGTAGAAACTGGAAGATTTTTTTCTTAAAATTGTCATACCAAAATATAAAAAAGTGAACAGAAAACATGTAAAAATATAAGAACAAGTAGATTGCAAATGAGAATATTAAAAGGCCTTTTGTACATTTAGAAATATATTCAACCTAACTAATAATCAGATCAAGCAAATTAAAACTTCAGTGAAGCCCTAGTCTGTTTGGCTCAGTGGATACAGTGTCAGCCTGAGGACCGAAGAGTTAAGGAAACTCCATACCGCTTTCCACAGTGGCTGCACCAGTCTGCATGCCCACCGGCAGTGCACCAGGGTTCCCTTTTCTACACATGCTTCCCAACACTTGTCATTTGTTGATTTGTTGGTGATAGTCATTCTGACAGGTGTGAGATGATACCTCATTGACTTTTTAATTTGCATCTCTTGGGTGATTAGTGACATTGATCATTTTATTATATGTATCTTGGCCATCTGTATGTTCACTTTGAAGAAGTGTTTATTTAGGTTCTTTGCCATTTTTCAAATTGGATGGTCTTCCTTTTATTAATCTGTGTGAGTTACTTATATATTTTGGAAATTAACCCCTTATCAGATGTATCATTGGCAAATATGTTCTCCCATATGGTGGACCCTCTTTTCATTTTGTTGATGGTTTCTTTTTGCTGTGCAGAAGCTTTAAAATCCCTGTTAAAATACCAACAGTATATTTCACAGATGTGGAACAAACAGTACAGAAATTTATATGGAGCCAAAAACGACCCTGAATAGCCACAGCAATCTTGAGAAAGAAAATAAGGTTGGAGGAATCATAATACCAGACCTCAAGTTATACTGTAAAGCCACTGTACTCAAAACAGCCTGGTACTGGTGCAAACACAGGCATATAGATTAATGCAACAGAACAGAAAACCCAAAAATTTACCCAAACCATTATGCTCAATTAATATTTGACAAAAGAGGCAAGAGCATACACTGGAGTAAAGGCAGTCTTTTTAAGAAATTGTGCTAGGAGATTTTAACAGGTACATGCAAAAAAAAAATGGAATCAGACCTGTATGAACTTATACTACATGCAAGAATAAACTCAAAATGGATAAAATACTTAAATATACATAGTGAAACCATAAAAGTATTAGAAGAAACCATAGTCAGGAAAATATCAGACATCTCTCGTAACAATATATTTACGGATACATCTCCTCAGGCAAAGGAAACTAAGGAGAAAATAAACAAATGGGGCTACATCAAAATAGTGTAATTTTAAAAATCTTTCTGAGTCCCCAAATAGCAACAAATAGAGCAACTTTTGGCACTAAGAGAAATAACTGAAGTTGCAGAAATAAAAATAATCATAATAGGGGTAAAAAATTTGAACTAAATTTTAAAATGCTCATGTTTTTCAGAGATGGTTTACTTAAACTTTGTTTATAATTAGCAGGTCTTAAAATAAAAATTCCCTCAATTTTGAACTTTTTTTATTATACTTGCTCTATCTGCAGGTTATCTCATAGGTAGTAATTATATAGATAGATAGGTGATAGATAGATAGATAGATGGTATATAGATAGATAATTGATAGATAGATAGATAGATAGATAGATAGATAGATAGATAATGGAAATATAAATATAGATGTAGACACACGTATGCTGTTGTGAGAAGACAGCAGTGACAGCATAAATGTTCAACAGTCCTGAAACCTCAGATGAAAAGTGTCAGAATAACGATAGCAAAATCAAAATCCCATAGACAAAATTTTATAACAAAATGAGATCTCATGTCATCTCCACAATCCCTAAAATACAACTAGGTAAGCACATGCTTAAGTTTAGAAAAGGAGTGTATAAAGCATAGAAAAGAAGTTAGATCTAATGCATTTGGGTATAGAAGCATCTGAAAAGATCCAACAGGTTTTCTGTGAAAATTATGGAGTTCTAATCAGAGAACCAAAGCTCAAACTGTCTCATTCAATATGCAAGTGAGTGAATGCAAAGGCCTGTGATAAGGTCCTAGACAGGTGGAATAGTGTAGACTGTATGAACTTTTAAAACTGAGGCACCAGACTTGTTTTCTTAGAGAAGGCCCCACACAGAGGAAAAATCACTGGGAGTTAAGTTAAAATTAACAACGCCAGAGATGAGAAAGAAAAATGGGAAAGTCCAAATAAAAGTGGGGAGGAATAAAATCAATAAATCTCAGTATATTTGAGCAATTAAAAAAATGGAGACATGTTCACTGATAAAAATAAAAACTACGCTGATATATGTATCCTAAAACTTAGAGAATTTAAATTTTACAAATAATGGAGCTACTAAAACTAGTAGAATCAAATACCCATAAAATGCCCTGGCCAGTTTAGTTCAGTGGATAGAGCGTTGGCCTGTTGACCAAAGGGTCTTGGGTTCAATTCTAGTCAATGGCATGTACTTAGGTTGCAGGCTCTTCCCAGGACCCAAGATGCAGTAGGTAACCAATCGATGTGTTTCTCTCACATCAACATTTCTCTCTGTCTTTCCCTCTTTCTTCCTCACTCCCTAAAAATCAATAGAAAAATATATTCTGTTGAGGATTAAGAAAAACAAGCAAACAGAATCCCCAGAAAAGATTGCTATCAGAGATACCAGGTAACAGAATAAAAATCCTTACAAGAAATGAAAGCATATCCAAAAGGCATGCCCAAAGAATAGATAATCATTTTAACTATCAATTTAAAGATGACCTAAAAAATCATTAAACAGATGCAATAATATATAAAAGAGAACTATAACTTACAAAGCCTGATTTATGAGGTAATAAAACTCAAAGGCCAATTACAAATAAAGTAAAAAAAATATGTTTCAAAAATAAAATAAATATATAATGGATTACAAATGTGAATACATACTTTACAGAAAGGGATAGGTGAAAGAGGAATATTTACAAAATTTACAAAAAGAGATAGCAAAAGATAAAAATGATTCATGCGAAACTGACAAATAGTGAATATTGGTATAGAAGAGTCAACATGCATAAAAAAATTATTAAAGAGGAAAAAAGCTGGAGACAGAACAAATTCTAATATTCAAATTAAATAATTTAGTTTTGGAATTGAAACAGAACCCCTGAGAAACATGCACTTGAGAAAATTCAAGTACATAATGATTAACACAATGACACTGGGTTGTAAGAGATTGAAATTACTGAACTTTAGGAAATGGGAAAAAATAATTGAGTTTCTTGCCCTAGCCAGTTTATGTCAGTGGTCAGAGTGTCAGCCCATGGACAGAAGGGTCTTGGGTCAAGGGCATGTACTTCCAGTGCAGGCTAAATCCCCTCCCCCAGTCAGGGCTCCTGTGGGAAGCAACCCATGTGTCTCTCTAACTTCAATTTCTCTCTCTCTCTCTCTCTCTCTCTCTCTCTCTCTCTCTCTCTCTCACTTGCTCCCTGGCCTTCCACTCTCAATGGAAAAAAACAAACAAACAAACAAACAAAAAACATCCTTAGGTGAGAATTACCAAATACAAAAATAATAATTGTGTTCCTTAGATAAAATGTCAAGTAGCTAAAAAAAAATATCCAGAGACTGTGACATAAGACATGGTGGTAAGCATTAAACATGGAAATTACTGCAGAAACTGGTTAGGCTTAGTGGAAAGTGCATCAGTCTGCAGACTGAAAGGTCCCATGTTCAATTCCAGTCAGGGGCATGTACCTTAGTTGCGGGCACGTCCCCAGTGGGTGTGTGTGCAAGAGGCAGATTATTGATGATTCTCTCTCATCAATGTTTCTAGCTCTCTATCCCTCTCTCTTCCTCTCTGTAAAAAAAAAAATCAATAAAATATAAACAACAACAACAACAAAAAAAAACATGGAAATTACTTATAGACTAAATGAGATCTAAATGAGAGGTTATTTTATGTAATGGGTATATGTGCAGATGGTATAGATATAACCACAAAAATGTGTTGTGTGGGCAGAATATATATATACAAAAACATTTAAAACTATTCTTAATAATTATATTGATGGTTGTAGCATAATTTTTTCCCAAAGGCTGTTGTGTATATAATCTGGAATTTATACTAATAAAAGGGTAATATACTAATTAGACCAGGTGTCTTCTGGATATTCATCCAGATGTCCTTCCACACAAAGCCATTGTGGCAGGGGCTGAGGCAGTGGCAGTTATAGGCAACTAGTCCAGCAGGGGAGGGCAGTTAGGGACAATCAGGTTGGCAGGTAGGTGAGCAGTTAGGAGCCAGGGGTCCCGGATTGTGAGAGGGATGTCCAACTGCCGGTTTAGCAGTTTAGGCCTGATCCCACAGGTTTTCTTTTATATATTGTTGTATTGGGCCTAAACTGGTAGTCAAACATCCCCCAAGGAGTCCCAGATTGGAGAGGGTGTAGGCCTAGCTAAGGGACTCCCCTCCCCCCATGCATAAATTTCATGCACTGGGCCTCTAGTAAATATATGAATAATTATTGGGTATACCCTTTCTTTTTCCCTCTGAGGCCACGACATGATATTTGATGATGAAGACTCACAGTGTGGGAAAGAGGAGAGAGGAATGTATTATAGTAAAAGTTTTGTTAAACAAAAAGCAAACTAAATTCTTATTTTGTGATTTGCGATTTTTAAATGCCTATGTGTGTGTTTGTCTGTGAAATTATGGAAGCATGCAACTGATTGATGATTTTCAGAGGGAGGTAAGTGGGAAGAGATTAGCCTAAGAATTTATATGCATACATGCATAACCCATGGACACAGACAATAGTGCAGTGAAGGCCTGTGGAGAGGGAGGGAGTGGGAAGGAGAGGAGCAAAAAGGGGACATCTGTTATCCTTTAACAATAAAGATAAATTAAAAACAAAAAGAAACCATAAAATTATGAAACTCACTATAAGACTAAACACTAAAATTTAACTATAACACTATACATCTAATTATTAGAACTATAAAAACTGTAGAACAATAACTCTAACTATAACCCTGTAACTGAAAATAAATTTTATAATTATAATGATAAATCTATAATTATAATATGAATATATAACTAGAACTATGAATCTAAAACTTTAACTCTGTAACTATAAATACAACTCTACTAGTATAAACATGAAACTACAAAAAATGAAAACACTCTCATTGTAAATATAACACTATAACTATAACATGAATTATATCACAAATACCATAAATATAACATACATAGAATACTAGAACTATAATTACTATAATAACTATATTGTAATAACTATAACTATATTGCTATGACTAAATATGTAGTATTACAATAGTATAAAATGACTACAACATAATAATATTAACTATAAATCTATAACTACATCTATGATTTCATAATTTAAATGGAAAATAAATACCTAGCACAAGTACACTATAAAGAGACCCATGATTTTAAAAGAATAATCATAATATAAACTAAAAATAATCTTGTAAGTATAATACTATAATTATACCAGTAACATATTCACTATAACTGCAACACTATAACTATCAGATCATTATAACTTTAACACTAGCACTGTATCAATGATACTACAACACAATACTTATATATATTATTATCACAATATAATAATAAACTATATCACTACCACTATAACTATATCACTAACAATATATTACTAACATTACAGCTATAGCACTGGAACAATACTGTTAGCACTATAACACTATAATTATATCACTATGAATATAGTGATAGTACTATAATTATGATGAATGGTATATAATTATAACTAATTTCTGACACTAACTTTAACCATCCTATATAATAAAAGCATAATATGCAAATTGACCAAATGGCAGAACTACTGGTCAGTGGAGGGGGGAGTGGGGCTGGTGAGCAGGCAGTGCCAGGCCAGCCAAAGCATATGACTGCGGGCAAATGGAGAGGATGGCCTCTCACTACTGGTGCCATTGCTTGATCACATCCAGTGGCAGCAGAGGGGCAATGGGGAGGGGTCTGGGCACTCGCTGCTGGTGCCATCCCCTGATTGGCCTGCCGGTTGCCTCCTACAGAGGAAGACCAGACTGTGGCTTAGGCCCTAAACTGTCAGATGGACATCTCTTAAGGACTCCCAGACTGTGAGAGGGTGCAGGCCAGGCTGAGGGACCCCCATTACTGAGTGCACGAATTCTTATGCACAAGGCCTCTAGTAACTCTATGAATATATCTAAAACTTTAAAAATATAACACTATATCATTAATTTTATGCAACTATAAAAATAACTATAAATATTATTCCATAACTATAACATTAACTGAAATATAAAATTCTTATTAAATCATGACACTAATTATAACAATACAAACATAAATAGGTACAATGCAAACACTATAATAGTAACACTATAATGAGAGTGATAACTGTAACTATATCAATACAATTATTACCTTAACACTAGAAATAACTAAACACTATAAATGTAACTATTTTACTATAACTATACCACTGCACTATAGCTATAGAGCTATAAAAGTAAAATTATTATATCTCTATAAGTCAATAAAATAAGTATAACTCTATAACAATAACTTTATCACTTTAGCTAGCACTATGATCTATAAATAAAACTATAACACTACAATTCTAACTTTGTTATAACTCTAGAGTTATAACACTATAACTCTAACGTTGGTTCTATTATAACTGTGGAAAACAATATTGAAAATGGAATTGCCGTATGACCTAGTGATTCTTCTTCTGGGCATATATCTGAAAAAAAAAAAACTAATTTGAAAGAGTATATGCAACCCTCTGTTCATTGCAACAGCCAAAATATGGAAGCAACCCAAGTGTCCATCAATGTTCAAGAAGATTAAAAATAAAAGCTGTGGTACATACACATAATGGAATACTACTCAGCCATAAAAATGAATGAAATCTGACCATTTGCTACAGCATGGATGGACCTAGAAGGTATTATGTTCAGTGAAATAGATCAGAGGAAGACAAATGCCATATAATTTCAGTTATATGTGGACTCTAAAGAGCAAAATAAATGAGAAAACAAAATAGAAACAGACTCATAAATATAGAGATTACACAAATGTTGCTAGAGGGAAGGGGTTTAGGGATGAGTAAAAAAGGTGAAAAAAATAAGTTACAAAATAGTGATGTAGATGTACAATAAAGGGCATATCCTATATAATAAAAGCCTAATATACTAAGTGTCCAGTCATCTGGTCAGCCATTCAACCAATCAAAGTGTAATATGCTAATGATATGCTAAGGCTGCTCAACAGCTCACTATGATGTGTACTGACCACCAGGGGCCATATGCTCCTACTGGTTGGTTAGTTTGCTGCTGGGGTCTGGCCTATTGGGACTGAGTGAGATAGGCCAGACTTTCCCTCCTGCAGTCCCTCTCTGGCTGGACAACTTCCTGCATCACTCTCTGGCCCCGATTGTGCACCAGTGGGATCCCTCAGCCTGGCCTGCACTCTCTCGCAATCTGGGCTGAGGGGCCAACCCTGAGTGCATGGATTTCATGCACCAGGCAGGTCTCTAGTAGTCAATAAAAAGGGTAAAATAGGTAAAATATATGGTGATGGAAGAAAATTTGACTTGGACTGGTAGGCAGAAAATGCAATATTCAGGTGATCACAGAATTTTACACTTGAAATCAACATAATCTTATTAGCTAATGTCATCCCAAAAATGTAATTAAAAATATAATAACTGTGTATGCTGCCAGGTTGGTACTGGAAATATTGGGAAAACACATTGTAAATTATATGATTGCCTAGTCATTATATTGTACATCTAAAATTAATACAAAATAAATTTGGAGGTAAATTGTAATTGAAAAATAAAATTAGAAAAAATAATTTTAAAGCAGGTATCTTAAAATTCTTCATAAATTATAAACTTTCTTACAACAAATAAAAAGCAGATAACCTGCCAAAACCGGTTTGGCTCAGTGGTGGAGCATCGGTCTGCAGACTGAAGGGTCCCAGGTTCAATTCCGGTCAAGGGCATGTACATTGGTTGCTGGCACATCCCCGGTGGGGGTGTGCAGGAGGCAGCTGGTTGATGTTTCTCTCTCATCGACGTTTCTAGCTCTCTATCTCTCTCCCTTCCTCTCTGTGGAATATCAATAAAATATATTTAAAAAATTAAAAAGCAGATAACCTAAGCAAATAGTATTTATAAAAAATATATATAAAATAAAATTTAAAAACTGAGATGTTAAAAAAATGTGCTAGATAGTGTCAGTAATAGAGTAGATATAAAAATAGGATAGAGTCATTGAATTTGAAGACATAAAATAGAATGTATTGTCAGAAAAATCAAGAAAGTATTGACTATAAAAAAATAAACTGGGCTTTAGACTTGTGCGAGTATAACAAAAGATTCAATATTCAAAGTACCAGAGTCCCAGATGAAGAGGAGAAAGATAATGAAGCTTAGAGACCCTTTGAAGAAGTAAATAAACCCATCCAGCGTGTTCAGTGATTGAGCATTGACCTATGAACCAGGAGGTCACAGTTCGTTTTCTGGTCAGGGCGCATGCCCAGGTTGCAGACTCAATCCCAGTGTGGGGAGTGCAAGAGGCAGCTGATCAATGATTTTCTCTCCTCATTGATGTTTCTGTCTCTCTATCCATCTCCCTCTCTCTCTAAAAAAAATAATAGACATATTTAAAAATGAAGAAGTAAATGAAAATTTCCCCAGTATGGAGAATGACACAAACCTATTGATACAAAAAAAAGAGAGCAAGTCCTAAATAGGATCAACCCAGACAGAACTACACACACACACACACACACACACACACACACACACACACACACACACAAGAGTCATAATTAAACTTTTGAAAAGTAAAAACAAAGACAAAAACTTAAAAGCAGACAGAGAGAAGTGGACAGTACAGTATAATGTCAAAAATTTGAATGAAAGTACATTTCTCCTCTGTAACCATGGGGGGCCAGAGGAAGTGGAACAATGTTTACAACAGCTGAATGGATAACATTGTCAACCATGAATTTGACATCTGCTAATTTGCTTATTTTATAGGAATGAGAATAAAATAAAGATATTCTCAGACTAAGTATAACTAAAATTTATAGTTAGCAGGCCTACATTTAAATAGTGGCTAAAGGAAGTACTTCAAAATAAAAATGACAAAAGAAATCTTAGAGCATCAGAAAAAAACTATAAGAAGTTAAAATATGACTTCATAAAATATAGATTTTTATTGCTTTCTGAATTTAAATTTTTTTAAAAAAATGTATCTTGATTATTGAAAGTATTGTAGATGTATCCCCCCTTTTTTTTCATTGACATCTTCTACCCTGCTTCTGCCCCCGCTCCCAAACTCTCACCACACCAATGTCTGTGTTCATGGGTTATGCATAATATGCATACAAATTCTTTGGTTAATCTCGTCTCTCCCTCCTTCCCTCTGTGATTCATCACATTTGATGATTGAAACACAAATTACAATACTAAGAGATGATAATGACAATGATATTTAAAAGTGAGGTGGGTTAAGAGATCTAAATGGAAGTGAGGTCTCAGAATTTCATTGTAAGTGGTAAAACATTATTATGAATAGACTGATGAATAACTCAAGTATATTATATTGCCTATAGCAACCACTAAGAAAACTATACAAACAGATACCTTTAAAACTAAATCAAAATACAATTCTAAAAATATATTTAAATAATCCCCAGGAAAGCAAAAATAAATAGAAAAATGATAACCTAAGGAAACAAAGAACAGAGAACAAAGAACTACAAAGAAAAATGAAAAAAATATCTTCCGTATTAAAAAATGTAGAAAGTTTGAAAGTAAAATAATAGAAAATGATTATAATATGCAGAAATGAATCATGAGATACAGTATTGATATTAGATAGATAAATATCAAAATAGATAAAATTTGTAGAGACATTACTTAATGATAAAAGAATCAATCCACCTGAAAGATATAAGAAAACTACATGTATGCAAAAATAAGTATGGATCTGTGTTAATAGGCACATACAGCCCTGGCCAAGTGGCTCAGCAAGTTGGAGCATCCTCTCTATAGATCAAAAGGTTTGATTCCTGGTCAGGGCACATACCTAGATTGTGGGTTTGATCCCCAGTCAAGGCACATACAGGAAACAACTGATCAATGATTCTCTTTCACTTCTCTCTCTTCCTCTCTTGCTTAAAATATATCAATAAAAGCATATTCTCAGGTGAGGAATAAACAAACAAACAATAGGCACATAAAGCATCAACATGTAGAAAGGGACAGTAACCTAAGAAGGAGGGATGGAGCCATAAAAGAGCAGAGTTTTATACACTGTTGGCATTAAGTTGAAGCTAAGTTAACTGGAATGTTGTGAAGTTCAGATGTTATTTTAAATAAAGAGGGTAATCACTAAATAAGTAACTACACATAAAAAGAAACAGAAAAGGGAATCCCATTAGAGAAAGATAACAATAATTAAAAATTATTTGATAATGTATAAAATGAGAAGCATAAAATGTATGAATTGAGAAGCATAAAATGCATCATACATAAAAAACAAATAGGAAAATGGCAGAAGGAAGTCCTTATTTATCAGTAATATAAATGGGTGAAAATTCCCAATTAAAATAGGAAAAAGTCATGGAAAGACATTTTACTGAAAAAGATAAACCGACAACAAAAAAGTATACAATAAAGGTATTCAATGTTAACCATCATGGGAATTCAAAATAAAAACAATCATGTGTCAATACATCCTTATAAATTTTAATAAAATAATGACAGCATAAATGCTTGAAGAGGATTTAGAGAAAGTGAATTGCTCATATGTATTGGTGGGAATGTAATATGATACAGCATACTCTGGAAACCAATTTTGCATTTTGTTATAAAACAAACCATGCAATTGTCATCCAACATAGCAGTTGAACTCAGAATTTATCCCATAAAAGTGAAAACTTATGTTCACACACACAACACAATCTATATATAGACATTAGTAGGAGTTCTATCCCTAATATTCAAAACCTAAAATCTTTCCAAATATCCTTCAACAGGTAAATGTTTAAATAAATTGTGGTATGCTCATATCAGGAATAATACTCAGTAATGGAAAAGAAACAACTGTTTAGACTCACAACAACTTGGATGAATCTCAAGGAAATTACTTGAATAAAAGAAATCCATCTAAAAAAATTATGCAATGTATGATTCTATTTAAATTACTTTTTTTGAATTTACAGAACTACCAAAAAAAATCACCATTGTGGAAAAATCTTACTGAAAGTATTATGGTTTCTTTGTATAGGAAAGATATTTATAGATAATACAGAAAATTCCCCTAGCAGAAATGATAATATTTCTTTCTGTGTACTGGTTTCTAGAGACTATTAGTCTGTAAGCTTTAAATTTGTAAAATGTTTTAAAGTGATGGTTTCACTTGCGCTTTGGGAGAAGAGTAAAACCTTAAACAATGAAATACAACACTGTTTTCAGCTGGGCTCAAATGGCAAGTTATTGGCAAATGCTTTTCTGACCAGCATAAACTCAAAACCCAGCTCTGAACAGTTGCTTTTTGTCCTTCATCTATTTTATTATTTTTATTTTTTTGCATAACAATTACCACCATCTGGTACAGTATGTATCCAATTCTTTGTTTTTTTCTCTCTCTCCATCTCACTGGGATGTAATCTCCATAAGAGAACTTTTATTCTCTCACTGTGATATTCCCAACAAAGTTACTGGAACAAATGTGCTCAATAATGATCTGTTAAATGAATATATGAATGACTGTGGGAACCTAATCAGAGTACACCAGATGTTCAAGGCCAATTTGCAGAGTACACCGGATGCTCAAGGCCAAGTTGCCATACGCAGGTGCAAAAGCAAGGACACAGCAATCTTACTGTATACTTTTCTATAACCCAAATATTGATGCCACTATTTGGCAAGAAGCCTCTTTTGTCTGAAATAGTACAAAATGTGTTATGGAGCACCCATTGACTGGCTGCTTGGTTGGGCTGCTTTGTTACCAGTGGCTCCTATGTTTGCAGCTGCTTTATGTGGCCACATTGTTAGTAGCTACTTTGTAAAACTACTTTGAAGAACTGTTTTGTCTGATGGCTCCTTCTTAGCAATGTCTACTTATTCTGCAATAAAATCTGCATGCCTACGATTGCTCATATCTTCTCCATCTAATGCTCAGCATCCCTGAAGGTCCAGGTCCTGACAGAGGACCTGTGCTCCCACAATGACACATCTCTCTATATAAAAGCCTAATATGCTAAGTGCCCGAACGTCTGACCAGTTATCATGATGCACACTGACCACCAGGGGGCAGACACTCAATGCAGGAACTGCTGTGACTCTTACTGGCCATTTATAGAGAAACTAGAGGCCTGGTGCATGAAATTCATGCACAGAGGGAGGGGGTCCCCTCAACCCAGCCTGCACCCTTTCCAATTTGGGACCCCTCAGGGGATGTCCAACTGCTGGTTTTGGCCCAATCACAGGGATTGGGTCAAAACTGGCAGTCAGATATCCCTCTCAAATTCCAGTACTGTTGGCTCCTAACTGATCACCTTCCTGCCAGCCTGATCACCCTTAACCTCTTCTGCCTGCCAGCCTGATCACCTTCAAATGCCCCTCGCACTGGCCTGGTTTACCCATGCAGCCTGCTGGTGAGTTGTTTGGTCATCCCTCACTAGCGCCCCCCCCCCCCCGGCTGGCTTTGTGCCCCATGCAGGTTGCTGGTCAGTCATTTGGTCACTTCTCACTAACTCCCTGCTTGCCTGGTTGCCCCAAGCAGCCTGGTGGTGAGTCATTTGGTCATCCCTCAGTAACGCCCCCCTGCTGGCTTTGCCACCCATGCAGCATGCTGTTAGGTTGTTACTGTGAGGGCATCATGACCAATTTGCATATTACCCTTTTATTAATATAGATGGTACCACCAACCTGGTGCCCACAAAGCAACATTCAGCTTCCCCTAAGTGGGACACAGGCCACCCTGGAGTGACACCCCACTGTATTGCATCTGATGCTGTCAAGACCCCATGGAGCAAAATGCAGCCCACAGCCCAGCCCAGTCCAAAGGCACTGTATAATTATATCACATAGCGACTCCTGGCTTTCTCTCCCTAGTGACTAGCCTCCTTGGAGTTTCTTCCAGGAAAAAAAAAAAAACTTGCTTTATAGTCAGGTGAAAACATTTTACACTTTAACCCAATGTTTGTGAAACATTTTCCCATGCCTCATCTCATTTGATCCTCACAAAAGTCCTGGAGTAGGTAGACAGGTGACTCAGTGGAGTCCTATTTTCATTAGCTAGAAAATGGAGATTTAGAAGGCTTAGAAACTTGACCCTCCTGAAAATAAGTAAGAAATGGAGGACCTTGAAAATGACTTCAGATTTTCTCACTGCACAGAATATAGTCAAACATTGCTGCAGTTAAATATTTTACCCTTGGTTCTTCCCGCATGATCTACAATAATAATCTGCTTTGTGTTGATATTTACTGCTGTGTTTATGACAATTACTTGAAAGAGAAATTGAAGTGATTCATTGGGCTGGAAAAAAATTAGCTAAATCAGAAAGCAGGTCTAATTAAGCAAGTTTATCCTACATCTATAAAAGGCTAAGTTGACTCATGCATGAGTGTGATACATATAAAGAACTCACTGACGCCAATCGCATGTGTGTGTTTCGACCTGTCATTATTGATCAAGAATTTGATTATAGGGAAAGGCGAATAGTGATATTAAAATATTTCTTCTAATAAATTTACTTTCAATATGCATGAATTGATGCACTGAGACACTAGTTTGATTATAAGAGAATGTTTTATCCTTTTGATGACAATAATTCCCACTGTTGATCTTTTATCTCAAGCATTCCCTGACAAGAATGATTTAGATATAGGAAATATTTTAATCATACTGTTCATAAAACCATGTATTTGAAATATGATATTAGTTCTCTCTTTTACTCAAAGTTGCAATATGTTTTATTAAGCAAAAATATCTCTGGTAATTCATTTATTGGGGTATAAATATGACAAGTTTTTTTTTCAAGGAGCACTATCAACTATTTCAGTTCAATTCTTGTTTGTTTGTTTGTTTGTTTTTTCTAGGCATTGGGATCCCTTAACTCATTTAAATTCCATACTTTTCATAGTTTTTTAGATATGAAAGCAGTCTCATGTCAGTTCAGTCTTCCCTATTTGTGGGATCCCTTAACAGGACCCGCGTGATTCAAGGCTCACTCAGAATCTGGTTTCTGAAGAAGGCTGCACCCTAAAATGAAGAGAGAGACTGGGACTGGAAAAGAATTCATTTGGAAAATGGAGGCCAGGCGGGGAAGCCCACCTCTAGTGGGAAGACTACCCCCTCTCTTGCCTTTTACTGTTCCTTTTATTGAAATTCTGAGACAAAGACATCTCTTAAGAGGGGAAATTCCAACAACAGAAAATCAACAAGAATTTACATATGATCAACAAATTCAAGTTGCCACTATCTCAACTAGACAATGAGTTAATAGCTCCAACCATTCAGAGCCATCAAGGTTGGCCAGCTCCCTTTACATTTTACTACCAGTGACAATGTTAGGTTTTCGGTTCGCACCTATTCATAATAAAATTAAATCCCCTATTTATTTCCAAGTTCTCTTCCTTCTTGCCCAATGCAACCTTCCCCTCACTCCAAAATAATCAATAATGCTGGGAGGAATGGGGAGGTGATTTTTTTTCTAAATCTGCCACTATATTTTTTTCTTCTGAGAATGCCCTTCTATTATTGGGGTGAAGAATAAGGAGAGGATTTTTAAAAATGGAGCTCCTTATGGGGCCTCCTCAGACAATGTTTCAGTCATATCTTTAATCAAAATGGCACTCTAGCCTATTATCTAGAGTTTATGTTTTGATGAGGGCCAAAATTGGCATCTGACATTAAGAATTATTCCCTTGTGAGATTTAGCAACATTTGGTGACATTGTGCTGTATTTCTTTTGTGGACCCTGAAAAAAATATATACTTACTAAGGAGGACTCTCAGTGGCTCAACTGTGCCAAATTGAAAGAGAGAGATAGAGATAGATAGAGATAGAGATAGAGATAGAGATAGAGATAGAGATAGAGATAGAGATAGATAGAGATAGAACCTAGCAGCCATTTATAAGCAGGTCCTCTCATACAAACCACATTGCAGCAAGAAATCTGAATTAAGCTCCCTGCCTTTGTCGCTAAACTGTCTGCCTGCACTGTGTCCCTCCTGCTACATCAGCAAACCTTTATATAGGATCCCTGGAATTGTATTTCAACCAATAGGACTGAGGCTTTCTCCTTCAACCAGAGCTGCACAGCTATATAGCTATCAACATCTTCATCAACTAATCACAGTAACTACATTCTGCCCAATCAGGACAATGCCTTTTGGATCAAACTGCATTTAGATTTCTCCTTTGTATGAGGATAGACCAGTTAGGGTCTAGGAAGGGGGACTCTGTCTATATGTCAGATTCCCTCTGGCTCAGAGTGCACACTTTTCCTCTTTACTGAAGACTGCCTTTCTCTGGCTGGTGTTGAAACACCAAAGACAGAAACACGGAAGACATCTTACTAGAGCAGAGTGGAGCAGATCAGCATAGGAGCCACCTCACCCAAGAGTCTCCTAAGAGCCATGCTGTGTCACCACCCTGCTGCTTCAAAATTGAGCTGTATCATTATTGAGATGTTCCACAGCGACGTGGTTCTCTCAGCCATGCTGTATCACAATTGAGCTGTTTGCACTGAATAAAGTTTCCTTCTTTACTGAACTTCACATTGGGGGTTCCTCTACATATTAAACTAATGGCAAGGATCATCGGTTGACATCTTGTGCCTTTGCTCTATATTGTTATAGTTGCTCCAAGCCTATAAGCTCCAAACTCATTTTATCTGTGTGACTGTTATTACAGAGGCATCAATGAGTTTAAATATCTTCCTCCTTAATTTCAAAAATTGAGGAATTTGAAGTTTGTGTCCTTTGCCATTTTTTAATGTAACCCCCCCCCCCCATTTCTCTAATGTTACTTACACTTCTGATAATACTGTATGATTCATCAAGCCTAGAGACTGTGGACACATTCAACTAGGATTTAAATGTTGGTATCCACTTGTAAATACCTGCAGTTCATTAGTGATTTTCTTCTCTATGGTTTCTGGGGGGAAAATGTAATGGCTGACCTACTATGGCTACTATATTTTTATTCCCTCCTCAACAAATGATATTTTATGGATTTTCATGGTGGGGAAGCAGGAAGCTAAATTAAGTCAAACAACACAGTTCTCTATAAATTTAAATTTTACTGCAGCAAATTCAGAATTTAAATATGGTTTATTCAGAAGGCAGGAACATAAATAACAGAACCTCCTCCAGTGTTTCCAAAGGTGTTACTAAATTTAACAAAAATAACAATTTTTTCTTGTAAAGGTGTGGTTTTTTTGTTAGTGTTAAAGATATTTTAAAGATGTATCATGAAATTGATGTATTTTTATAGATGTAAAGAAGCTAAGATTTCAGCTCTGAGGAGACTTTCTCACTCCATTACACATATTGGTTACTGTTGAGCTGTCTCTCTCCCCCAGCAAACTGTGAATCCTTTAAAGAAAAAGAATGAGACTTATATTTTGTGCATTAAACTATAAGCTTGGGGTCAAAACATATGTGGTTCTTATGAAACATCTGTTGAATAAATGTTTTTAAATCCCATACTGAAATCTCAGTAATGTAATGTTCCTTATCTTTGTGGTCACAATGTTCTATGGAAATAAAAATTGATTCTTAGGCCAGAAGTTAAAATGTTTAAAATATAAAATGTTTCTAAATATAGAAAGAAAGCATAATTTAATAATATAATTCCCTACAATCTTGAGAAAGAAGAACAAAGTTGGAGGGATCACAATACCAGATATCAAGTTGTACTACAAAGCCACTATAATGAAAACAGCCTGGTACTAGTGCAAACACAGTCATATAGATCAATGAAACAGAACAGAGACCCCAGAAATCCACCTAAGCCATTATGCTCAATTAATCTTTGACAAAAGAGGCAAGAACATGCAATGGAGTAAAGACACTCTCTTCAATAAATGAAATACATGCATTGAAATAACTACACAGCTACATTGAAAAAAACAATGTGGAACTAGACCACTAACTTAACACCATACACAAGAATAACTTAAAATGGATAAAAGATTTAAATATAAGGCATCTATAAATATATAAAAGGCTAAGCGACTATTACATCCAAAACAACTGAATGGAAGACCAAACTGCCTGTGTGGGGCAACCAGGATGGCAGGGGGGTTAGTGAGGGGCGACCAAATAACCAAACAGCAGGCTGCATGGGGTAACCAGACCCACGGGGAGGGGCACTAAAGGTGACCAAGCCAGTGAGGGGGGAAGTTAGGGGTGACCAAGTAGGCAGGCAGGTAAGAAATTAGATGCCAGCAGTCCAGCATTGTGAGAGGGATATCTGACTGCCAGTTTAGGCCTGATACCTGGGATGAGGCCTAAAACAGCAGTCAGACATCCCACGAGGGGTCTTGGATTGGAGAGAGTGCAGCTGGGCTGAAGGGATCCCCCCACCCCCATACACAAATTCTGTGCACCTGGCCCCTTGTGAAACTATAAAAATTCTTCAAGAAAACATAGGCAGTGAAATATAAGATATTTCATAGCAAAATTTTCACTGATACAGCTCCTAGGGCAAGAGAAACAAAGGAAAACATAAACAAATGGGACTACATTAAAAAAGAAAAGCTTCTGCACAGCAAAAGAAATCAGCATCAAAGTGAAAAGGGAATCCACTGTATAGGAAAATATATTTGCTAATGATACATCTGATAATGGGCTAATATCCAAAATACACTGAGTGGCAAGATTATTATTATCTCTGAACACATAATTATCTGGCCATTTAGTATATATCCTATATAATAAAAGGTTAACATGCAAATTGTCCCCTCGTCCAGGAATTCGACCAGCAGGCAGATTGGCCACCCACCCACCCATGTCCCCTCCCCCTGGCCAGGCTGGCTGGACTCCACCCATGCACAAATTCATGCACTGGGTCTCTAACACACACACACACACACTGAGTGGCCAGATTATTATGCATTTAGAGATCATACTAAATAATCTGGCCACTCAATGTATATAATGACCTCATATATTGCAACAAAAGGAAGACAGACAACCCAGTCAAAAAATGGGCAGAAGACCTAAATAGACAATTCTCCCAGGAGGACATACAGATGGGTAAGATACATATGAAAACATGGTCAAAGTCACTAATCATCAGAGAGATGCAAATTAAACTGACAATGAAGCATCACCTCACACTTGTCAGAATGGCTACCTTCAATAAATCAAACAAGTGCTGGAGTGGATGTAGAGAAAAAGGAACCTCATGCACTGCTAGTGGGAATGCAGACTGGTGCAGCCACTATGGAAAAGAGTGTGGAGTTTCCTTAAAAAATTAAAAATGAGACTCCCATTTGAGCCCTCTTCTAGAAATATACCCTAAGAAACCTGAAACACCAATCAGAAACAATGTATGCACTCCTATGTTCATAGTGCAATTCAGAAGAGCTAAGCTCTGGAAACAGCCCAAGTATCCGTAAGTAGATGGGTGGATAAAAAAGCTGTGGTGTATTTACACCATGGAATACTATGCAGCAGTAAAAAAGAAGTATCTCTTACCCTTTGAGATCACATGGAGTTACCTGGAGAGTATTATACAGGACAAAATAAGCCAGTCAGAGAAATACAGGTCACATGATCTCACTCATATGTGGAATCCAATGAACAAAATAAAATTATGAACAAAATAGATTCAGAGACATGGAAGCATGGAACACACTGAAAAGATCTTCAGAAGAGATAGATCAACTAAATAACTTACATGCATAATTCATAGATAGAGAAAATAGTGGGGAAAAGGCCTGGGATGGGATGGGATGGGAGCCAGGTAGAAGGGGTCAATGGAAAAATAGGGGGACATCTGTAATACTTTTAAACATAACTAACATGTATAGATAATCATTAAGCTGTGAGTACTATTAATCAGAGATTCCAGGAAGACTCTCAGATTAAAATTATAAACAGCCGAAACTGGTTTGGCTCAGTGGTAGAGCCTCGGTCTGCGGACTGAAGGGTCCCAGGTTCAATTCTGGTCAAGGGCATGTACATTGGCTGCGGGCACATTCCCGGTAGGGGGTGTGCAGGAGGCAGCTGGTCGATGTTTCTCTCTCATTGACATTTCTGGCTCTCTATCTCTCTCCCTTCCTCTCTGTAAAATATTAATAAAATATATTTTTTAAAATTATAAACATAGATTTGCAACAACCACCTTAGTAACAAAAGTAGGGTATTTTGAACACATTTTTTTATCATACAAATAATAAGCAAATGAGAGCAAGTACTTCAACAATGTTAACTGTTGCATATAGTTCAGTTAAATTTTTTGCATAATGCAACATCTGCTTTTGAAATTTAGCCTAATACGCCTAACTTTAATATATCACCTCAGCAGTTTTTTCCCAAGATTTTACACATTCTCCAGGTTTATTTTTAAATCTGAATATTGATTTAATTTTTTAATCATGCACAGTTTTTTTATAAAAAGCTTGGTACATCAATCTTTCAATTACTGTGATTTCAGAGGACTTATAGACTCCAGAATGTCTGAGAAGTTACATGTCTCAATGAATAATGAACCACGGTTACATGCAAAGTTAAGTAACTTTCTTTGAAGTGGTGTCATAAAATCCCATTAAAACATTATTGAAGGGCTATATAATATTACCCTTTTAAACACAATTTAGGCAATGTTAATAATAACTTATGGTTAACTCAAAAAACAGAAGAGGTCATATAAGATCACTAATGGAGCCATTATGATGGTGCCTCCATATTTTGTCATATGAGACATTGGTTCTTTCTAATTATCAATGACCTAATATTTTTAAAAAACACATTAAAGCATCAAATTACATAAGAGACAAGATAAAGAATGACCTATTATTTTCTGCATCTATTCTACTAGGAGTATTATTATTGTAAAGGTACTTATTATTGAGTTGCACTTACAATGTTTAAAAAGTGCTTTTACCTATTCTAAGCTTCCTTATAACAACCTCATATGCAGTCTAATGCAGATTTATCCCATAATCCATCAATAAGATCTTAATGAGTATCTTCTGTGTACCCAGAATTGCACCAGGTGCTCTGGGTGTTATAAAGAAGTACAAATATAATGTTAATATCCATAATAATAGGAGGCATTCATTTAACTGATGTTTTGTAACCAGTGAGACATTTTCTATTACACCTTGATTTAACAATGATTCAGTGGAGACTACTTTTGTTTCAGGACTAATGAGGAAGCCATCTTTTGAGGAAGCTTGTTATCTGTACATTTTTCAGGATAGATCTATAATTATAATTTTAGAGTAATCCACCATAGTTTTATAAAAGCACACACAAACAACTATAAGCTAGGAAAAAATGGCATACAAAACAAGAGATTAGAATGATTAAATGCAAGTTTATTATATTTTCCTAATAAATATCTTAGCAAAAAGTAAAATATATTTTTTTTAGAATTAAATATACCTAAAAGTTCATTTAAAGGTAAATAATTAAAATGAAAAAATATAGATTCTGCATTTACTATACTCAAAACATATAGATTCTGTATTTAGTATATTTAAGATCCTATATTTAATATATTTTAGAAATTTAATACCATTTTTAAAAATAATACGATTGAAACCTAATTATTCCTAAAATATTTTAATTAATTTAAAAATATCTTAGTGGCAAAAACAAATGCCTTAAATAGCTAATATTTTCTTCACAAACTCATTTAAAACGAGCATAGGCATCTCCAGGTAAAAATTAAATGAATTAAGGAGAAAAAGTTTTCCCCAGGTCTACCCCATAAAATACAGTCATAAAATAAAGAGTTAATATAGACACTGCAGAAACAGTTATAACTGTAGTCAAGAAAGATGGATAATTTCAGCCCCAAATTTTGCAAACATGAATATTTTTTGAATCATAATGATTGCTGACAAGGTATGCACTTTCATATTTCATAAATCAATTTAGTGCACACTACCAACTTCCAGATGATTCATTAGTCACAGAATTAATTGTTGCCATTTTTGTACAAATGGCAACTTATTTTAAGTAATTATGCAATAGGCTGTAACTAACTGAAATATGAATATTACTATTTGTCCCCCTGCTCTTCAGATCTGCTACATGATTGTTAATGTTCACAACAGCACAGTAATTGAATTGCACAACATTAGCTACATGATTATTATGATCATAAACTGTCATAAATATCAGTCCATGAAATAAAATCCCAAACTCAGAGTTTATAAAGCAAACTTATATCATCCCATTTGCCCTCTTCCCTATGCCCTCTGCCCTCTGCCTCAAAAAACCTACAATAATGTCTACATTAGTGAAATTATTTCTAGACTCATTTCTCTCTTTCTCTTGCCTATATCACCTCCTCAAACCAAATTCTTTCATGTTTATTCCTTAAGCACCACATTTCAGACTTAATGACACCATAATTCCTGAGAAAATTTGACTCCCTACTCCCTCCTGTGATGGCTTAATTTACAGTATTATGTATGTGCTTTGTATTATTTTGTCAAAATAAACTGAATGGCCAGATTATTATGATCTCTGAACACATAATAAAAAATTTGGCCACTCAGTGTATATCCTATATAATAAAAAGCTAATATGCAAATTGTCCCCTCGACCAGGAGTTCCACAAGCAGGCAGGCCAGCCAACCGCCCATGTCCCCTCTCCCTGGCCAGGCTGGCAGGACACCACCCATACATGAATGCATGCACCAGGCATCTAATATATATATATATATATATATATATATATATATATATATATATATATATATACTGAGTGGCCAGATTATTATGCATTCAGAGATCATAATAATCTGGTCACTCAGTGTATAGCTCATTGGTTCTCAAGTCACAAGCCATCAACTCTTCAAAATGAGACGCCATATCTCAAATTATAGGAGTGAAGATAATTTTTTCAATAAACAGTTCAGAGACCAGTGGGCCCATATCTTATGATACACCACAAGAATAAATTCCAAATGTAGTATGTAAAAAATGAAAACAAATACATGCTAGAAGAAAATATGGATGAGCTATCTTTTAATTCTTAGGTAAGCAAAGTCTAACTATGACTGAAAATCTGTTGACTGACATGAAATTATTTCCAGGACATAGTATTAGGTGAAAAAAACCAGACAAACAGCAACCATCAAAAGAGTATCTTAATCTTTGTATAAGAATATGTGCTGCCAAGACCGGTTTGGCTCAGTGGATAGAGCGTCAGCCTGCAGACCAAAAGGTCCTAGGTTTGATTCTGGTCAAGGGCATGTACATTGGTTGTGGGCACATCCCCAGTGGGGGGTGTGCAGGAGGCAGCTGGTCGATGTGTCTCTCTCATCGATGTTTCTAGCTCTCTATCTCTCTCCCTTCCTATCTGTGAAAAATCAATAAAATTATATTAAAAAAAGAATATGTGCTATAAAAAGTGAACATGTATCTGTTAATTTGTGCAAAAGATATACAGGAAAGCTATACATACTGGAAACTGAATGGATTGGTTACCAACACATGCCAAATGAACAAGAAGTGGCAAGAAAGGAGGAATTAAAACTGTGTAGTAAAGATTAGGAAGAATGACTAGATTTTGAAAGCATATTAATGTTTCATATATATTTCATATACTAAATATATAAACAAATAATTAAAATCAACCATGATTAAAAGGTGGAACTCAAAAGGATCAATTTACAAATGATCCTTATTATAAATAAATAACACAATCACTGAAGGAACTGAGGTAGAAAATATGACTATAATAATCAAATTGACTATAGATAATAAAAATAGATTGTAGATTATAAAATCTTACACTCAGATATTGGTGTCTAAAGACTGTTCTCCCCAAACATAAAATAGGTTTCTAGAAAAAGTGCTTGTGAATCCAGATCCGTGGCAGGGAAAATGCAAGATGAGCCTGAAATAATTTGTGTTTCCCTGAAAGTAAGAAAAGACTTTTTAAAAAAGATGGTACCTGTCAAAAGAAAACAGGCAAGACTTCTGGTCTCACCATATAAAATAGATCCATTTCTCCTTGTTCCTTTCACTAATTCTAAAAATCGCCAAAGTAAATCAAAGGATAATCCTTAAATGTAGAAAGAGAAAGGTAGAATGCCTAAGGACCCAAGGACTAGAGAAAGAACATAGCAGCAGAGTGTCTAGGATGCCTGACATAATACCAGAAAGTTTTCTAAGCCCCGAGACTCCTGATAGCCATCATAGCCATATAACATAGAGATGAGCTTAGGTATCTTCAATCTTAATTAGATTTTCTTCAACAACACGATGCAGACCCAAGAGCACTGGCAAGAGGGACTTATCATCAGTCAACTGAAAGTGAGTGGCCAGTAGAACCATTCTCCTTCCCTGGCAGATATGAGATACCACCCTCCCCTGTCTTAGAGACACTGGCCAGGCAGTTGACAATGAAAGTGCTGTCAAGTACAAGTACACAGCCCAGGAAGCATCATCATTTCCTCCAGTCCTGAGACTCCATTTCCCTAAGTAAAGGACACGAGGGGCCCAGGTGGCTCAAGAAATGCAGAATCCTAGCATTACAAGACCAAGAGCTAGACAACCTCTTTGTTCCCAGGGTTTGAGAAGCCCTATCCTCATCTAGAGACATTCAACAAAGGGTTACTGACAAAAAAACACAAGTGTCTGGAGTAAGAATTACTCTTTATTCCAGCGGGAAGGCTGAAGAATGGCTTAGCTGACCTAGAAAAACCACATGGCCAGATGGTTGAGTGTCACAGGCAAAAGGATTTAGCCTAAATAAGTCCCTGGCCTAGGGAGTATTATGTGTCTCCATGGGGCAGAGAATCTCATAAATCCGCCTGGAGACAATGATCACAAAAACAGCATTAAAAGGGGGAAATTTGTCACAATAAACAACTACTCCTGGAATGGAAGTTATGGTTTGTTCCCATGGTCTGGAGTTTCCCTTCCTTCATTTCATATTATGAGAGTCCCAAACTAATATAAGAAATAGAAAGAAGTTTAAAGATTATTTAGAGAAAACTTCCCAAATTGGGTAAAATAAATTAATCTACTGATTTAAAAGCTAATTGAATCTCACATAAGTTAACCAGAATAATTCTCTGTCAAGGTACATCATAGTCGAAACCGGTTTGGCTCAGTGGATAGAGCATCAGCCTGTGGACTGAAAGGTCCCGGGTTCGATTCCGGTGAAGGGCATGTACCTAGGTTGTGGGCACATCCCCAGTAGGGGGTGTGTAAGAGGCAGCTGATCGATGTTTCTCTCTCATGGATGTTTCTGACTCTCTATCCCACTCTCTTCCTCTCTGTAAAAAATCAATTAAAAATATATAAAAGATACATCATAATTAAACTTCTAATAATTAAAGACAAAATCATCTTGAAAGATAGAACTGACATAATCACTTATAGGGGAACACCAATTCAAATGATGACATATTTCTTATCTGAAACCTTGTCAACCTAAAGATTCTCCTAATGATCCATGGGAAAGACCTGTTTGAGCCTCCCGGAAAACATTCCACAATGCTGGGGAAGGTGTATGTCTACCTTGGGCTTTCTTTTGTGACCCTCAATCTGAAGCTAAACATCCTATGCAAAGAGCAATCTAAAATGGATTATGGACTTTAATACAAAATATAAAACTATAACATTTTTAGTGAAAAAGAAAAGATAAAACATCCAGGATATAGAGCTTGGTGAAGAGTTCTTAGACTTGACACCAAAATATGTTCTTCTATAAAAAGGGGGGGGGGAGATCATGTCGGCCTCATCAGATTAAACAAATTTGCTCTATGAAAGTATCTGTACAGAAGATGAAAATACAAACCAAAAACTGGAAGAAATTATTTTCATATCAATTCAATAAGGGGGTTAAATCCAGAATATATTAAAAGAAACTCTCTAATATCAACAGTAAACAAATGATCTAATTTAAAAATGGGGGCCCTAGCGAGTTTGGCTTGGTGGATAGAGTATCAGCCTGAGGACTAAAGAGTCATGGGTTCGATTCCAATCAAGGGTACATGCCTGGTTGCAGGCTCAGTCCCTCGTAGGGGGTTTTCAGGAGGCAGCTGATCAATGATTCTCTCTCATAATTGATGTTTCTATATCTCTCTCCATCTCCCTTCCTCTCTGAAATCATTAAAACTATTTTTAAATGGGTAAAATACATAACACACATTTCAGCAAAGATTATAGATGGCATTTAAACCCATGAAAAGATAAGGGAAGGGGGGAGAAATAGAAATTCCATATTCATATATAGAACTCTGAATAAGACATCTGTAATATTGTCAGAAATAAAAAGATGTTCAATATAATTGACTACCATAAAATAGAAATTAAAATCACAACTAGACCCTACTTAACAGTTATGAGAAAGACTAAAGTAAAAAAATATTGCAAAACCAAACTTTGGTGATGATACAGAGAAAGTGGAATATTCTTATATTGCTATTGTGAATGTAAAATGGTGCAATGATTCTGGAAAATAGTTTTGCAGTTTCTTTTAAAACAAAACATGCAATTATCATACAGCCCACCAATTAAACTTGATTTCCCAGGAAAATGAAAACCCATGTTTATATTAAAAAAATAAACACCTGTAGACAAAATTTTCTGGGATTTTTCAAAAGTCAAAAAATTGAAATCAGTCCAGGCATATTTCAACAGGTGAACAGTTAAACGACCTGGGTTTTTTTTTATATCATGCTTGATGATTCATTTTATCTATCAACATGTCTAAGACTCAGAGTGCTCAAACAGTAAGTCAAACATGATTCTGAGTGTGCCTGTGAGGATGTTTCTGAATGAGATTAACATTTGAATTGATAGACTGATTAAAGCAGATTGCCCACTTTAATGAGGGTGGGCCCCATCCAATCAGTTAAAAACCTAAATACAACATATAGGTTGAATTTCCCACAAATAAGAGGAAATTCTTCCTAAATTTCTTTGAGATGTGGTACTGATTTTTTATTTTTATTTTTTGAAACTGAATAGAAACGTTGACTCTTCCTGGTTCTCCAATACATAGGCCTTTGGATCAGAACATCATTGGCTCTCCTGGCTTACAGGCTTTCAAACTTGTACTGGATATATAACATCCAGCTTGCTGACTGTGGCTCTTGGGACTTGTGTGACACTATAATTGAATGAGCTAATCCCTCATAATAAATAACTAGATAACTAACTAAATAAATAAATCCAATCGTTTTTGTTTCTCTGAAGTACCCTTCACTAATACAGATTTTAGTACCAAGAGTGGTTTTAGAGAGACATAATTTCAAGGGTGAATTTCTGAATTGGTACTGATATTTCTGGAATGGGCATACTAATTTGATTAAATTTAAAGATGTTAATAATGTATTTTAAGTAGTGAAGACACTACTGATAGTCCATGATGTGATCTAGCAATGGGAACATGCAAACTTTCACCATTGGATAATCTTAATCAACCATGTATAAGAAACAGGAACCTGTGTGACTATATATATGATACCTTTGAATATTTTTCTCAATCTAAGGAACTTAATAAAATTAGGTGCATTCTCCTAATATCCGTAGAAAAAAAGTGGGAAAAAGAAAAAATAAACTAGGAATTCAAATTCCCAGCTTAAGTGTTGAATAAATTATTTGAAATCTTCTATGTTTGTCTCAAAGAAGACCTCTGTCTCCTATATATTCCCATCTGAGATTGCTGAAAAATTAAATTCAGAACCTCATCCTGTGATTGGCTGAATCATAATGTGAGTTGAACTATGAATCTGATAGTTTCCACTATAAACCTTAAGGCACTGATTGGGAAGGAATAGGATCATAAAAGCTGAAATGTGAATATATGGAACGATGGGGAAATATGGAAATGGGGAAAATGAACCTCTCATTTTTAAAAAAAATCTTCACCTAAGGATATTTTCCATTGATTTTTCAAAAATATTGAAAGAGAGAGGGAAAGTTATAGGGAAATATTGATGTGAGAGAAATACATCAATTGATTGCCTCCTGCATGAGCCCTGAATAGGTCCCGGATGGGGAGGAGCCTACAACCTAAGTACATGACCTTGACTGGAATCAAACCTGGGACCCTTGAGTCCAAAGGCCAACACTATCCACTGAGCCAAACTGGCTAGAGCTAAACCTCTCATTTTTTATGTTTTCTTTGCCAGAAGAAAAGGTCTCTTTCCTTCTCCAGGGAGGTATTCTCTCCATGCCTCTCTGAAAGGATTAACCCTGAATTGCCTGAAGAAACTTTGAGGACCTCCCCCAGGACTGTTACTATATAAGACACTGTTGTCTCCTTGGGACCTGTCCCAACATCTGTCCTTGCACTCAAGTCCCCACCTAAACATGAAGTATAATGTATGAACCATGAGGAAGTAGACTACACATCAAAAACACTACTTGATTTTTCAAATGTATATAGAAAGAAATATAGATAACATAGATACAAATAGATACTAAAAATATGGGATAATAGTGGAAGAAACATAAAGTTGGATCTTAGTGACTTCACTAAGAACCCTGACTAATACACCATGAACTACTACTCAGTAAAAACAGAGGTAAGAACTATTAATGTATACAACAACTTAGATGGATATCCAGAAAATTATGCTGAGTAAAATGAGCCAATCTGAAAAGATTGCATACTACTTTGTTCTATTTCTTTAACATACTTTAAATAGCACAATTATAGAAAGTGAGAACTGCGTAGTGGTTGGTAGGAATTATAGAAAGAGGATATTTGAGGGGAGAGAGGTCATAAAAGGCTGTATTAGGGATATTTGTGATGATGAAGCTATTTTGTATCCCAACTCTCAATGCAAAAGCCTACACATAAGAGACAATTTCATGGAGTTAAACACACACACACACACACACTAAGAAATAAGAACAAGTAAATTTGAATAAAATTAGTAGATTGTATCAATGTCAATATCCTGGTTATAGTATTGTAATAGGTTAATTGTGTCAAGGTTACATGGAATATACCTATAGTATTTCTTAAAATATACTTCTTCCAAAATAAAAATTTTCATTTACAAAAATTAAAGGGAAAGATAGCACACACCAAAATAAAACACAACCCACAACCAGAAGGAGCTGAAGGTTAAATCTAGAAAAATCAGGGACAAATTAATTATAATATTAGATTTTAACCTATAGAATAAATTGTGTCCATACTAACAATAAAAAAGTGGTGATTAAATAAATTAATGCTGGAGAAGAGACAATAGACTTGTAAGTAATTAATGTAAAGAAAAGGGGAAGACACAGAATCACCACTGGGAAGTCACCATAGAAATAAACTCTAAAGATGTGAACCATGGATAGATGCTAAAATTAGTGAGGGACAGTATGAGGAGAAATTATATTTACAAAATCTCAATGCATCTTCCCCAAGACAATTATCAACTACAATGCAAAAGAGAGGCACTTTACATTGGAAAACTGAACAGACATCAACTTAATCAAGTGGACAAGATTAACATCGCCAGTGATTAGACACATGGACATGAAGAACTCCTTCATATGATGCATTGAGAAAGACATACTGTCATTTGTGTGTTATTACAAAAAATAAATAACCTCTCTCTAATCACTAGAAACACCAAAATTGAGAGACATTCTACAAAATAACCTAATGGTACCCTTGAAAAGTTATAAATGTTATGAAACACATGGTTGAATTAAAGAACTTATCCAGGTTGGAGGAGAAATAAACAATTGCAATCAGGGATCCTGGATAGAATTCTATTACAAATAAGAAGAATGAGAGTAAATATGGTGAAATTAAAATGTCTGTAGTTTGGTTAATGATATTTTATTAATGTCACATTTTTGTTCTTGGTAACTCTAAGATACTGTGTAAGAAATTACTATTAGGGGAAAGAGGATGAAGAATAAAAGGATAATTTTTACTCTTTTCAACTGTTCTATATGTATAAAATTAGAGAAAAGCCTATCTAATGAAATAATAATATGCAAATTAACCATCACTCTGCTATACCCACAAGCCAATCAGGGCTGAGTATGCAAATTAATCCAGCCAAGATGGCTGTGGCTATGGAGAGAGCAGGGTGCTTGGGTTTCCCTGGCAATGGAGGAGGCCAAGCTTTCCACCTGCCCTGGTTTGCCTTGTCCTCCACTTAAAGCTACGGAGTTTCAATTATAGAAGATAAATAAATCCCAGATACCAGGGCCTCTGCTTGGATCTCAGTGGGCATGGCTGTCCTGCAAACCACCACAGGCTCCTCGCCCAGGCTACCCCATAACTGAAGTGAAACCCCACCCTGATGTGGGATGTTCCTCAGGGCAAACCAGCCAGCCCCCATCTATGCATCAGGCCTCTATCCTATCTAATCCTATATAATAAAATAATAATATACAAATTTACCATCACTCCATCACTCCAACACACAAGATGGCTTCCCCCATGTGGTCAAAGATGACTGCTCTCATGTGGACACAAGATGGCCACCACAAGATGGCCAGCAAGGGAGGGCATTTAGGGGGGACCAGGACTGCAAGGGAGAGCAGTTAAGGGTTATCAAGTCTGCAGGGAAAGGCAGTTAGAGGTAACCAAGCTGGCAAAGGAAGGAAGTTGGGGGTGACCGGGCCTGCCGTGAAGGGCAGTTGTAGGGGATCCAGGCCCATAGGAGAGGGCAGTTAGGGGCAAATAGGCTATCAGGGAGCAGTTATGCACCAATCAGGCTGGCAGGGGAGTGGTTAGGTGGTGATCAGGGTGGCAGGCAGGCGAGCACTTAGGAGCCAGCAGTCCTGGATTGTAGAGGGATCCCAGACTGGAGAAGGTGCAGGTTGGGTTGAGGGACACACCCCTCCATGCACAAATTTTGTGTACTGGGCCTCCAATAAATGTAATAAAAATATTTTAATCAATCACTAATTTTACTTTTTCTCCAATTGAGAAATCATTGTTTTATGGTTATCTGTCAATACTTTAGGCTGATGGTTGTAACGCCTGTCTCCCTTTCCCTAATAAAGCCAATCTACTTGCCTCTCTTCCTGTGACTCCATTTTAAAAGCAATGTTTCAGTTCCATACAGTTCATATTCTTCAAGAGTTGGCATCTAATTAATTAAAAGCAATCAATTTACTCTATCTCTTGACCACAGTGTCAGTTCAAGAATAAATATATATATTAATATATTTTATTGATTTTTCACAGAAAGGAAGGGAGATGGATATAGAGTTAGAAACATTGATCAGCTGCCTCCTGCATACTGTCTAACAGGGATGTTCCCACAAGCAATGTACATGCTCTTGACCAGAATCAAACCTGGGAACCTTCAGTCCACAGGCAAACTCTCTATCCACTGAGCCAAACTTGCTTTGGTTCAAGCATATATATTTAAACCAATATGGAAGAATAAGACATAAAAAGCTATTTCTGGAGAGTTCTTGCACCCATCAACGTGATGTGGTCTGTGGTTTAAAAGAGGTAGCATATGGCACTATTACAGGTACTTTTTGATAACATGAAGGGAACTTGACTAAAAATGAGGCTGACATGCAGAGTAGGACATATCTGAGATAATTGCAAAGAATCTGAAGAGGAGTCCTGAGAATGTTGCAGTGACTAAAATTAGATGTAGCCTTAGAACATAGCCATTCATATATATGATCTGATAAATTTCCTTTTTTATTAAGTATAATTTGAGATGGAATCTTTGACATATTACACAGAAACTTCTAACTGATAGTTCGCATTATACATTATTGCGATTCCTTAGGAACCTTGCATAGTTTTAGAATATTTTACACCAAGTTGCAACTACAAATTAATTTGAGTTGAAATATACAATACAACTTATTTATTATTCCTAACCTTAGTATTTGTCAGACACAGTGAATGATGTGGAAGATACAGCTATGGATATGAGAGATTGCCTACTCTCCAGGAATGGCTAGTTAACCACAGAAGACATTTACACAAATAAGTAGAAAATAATACAGTCATAGGAGCTACAAGTTAAATGTTATAAACATTCAGAAGAATTTGGAATTATGGTTCAGTAGATCAGGAAACACTAAATGAAAGAAGTGGCATTGAGTGTAGTCTTAAGAATTGAGTGGAATTTGGACCTTAGATATGGAGGAGGGTTGTTAAATAGAGAAAACATTAGCAGAAACTCATATGCTTACTTCAACAAGAGTAGTTCTGCTATTTTTATATTTTATATATGCATTTTTAAATGTTTTAAATAAAATGGTGTTTCTAAGTATTTAAATATATAATGTAGATAATACAATTCAATGTTTTATTTTCACATAATGAAGTAAAGGCCAAGTGGGAGAGTGACTTACATAAGACCAGTGAGTTAATACCAGAAGTGTTGCTATTTAAATGAGAAAGAAAGAGTGAACAATGGCCAACCTTAATTTTGTTTTGTTTTTTTGTTTGTTTTTTTTTTTATTGTTTTTTTATTTTTTTTATTTATTTTTTTTTAAATCTTTATTGCTCAGATTATTACAATTGTTTCTCCTTTTTCTCCCCCATAGCTCCCTTCCACCTGATTCCCACCCCACCCTCTGCCCTTACCCCCTCCCCCCACTATTGTCCTCATCCATAGGTTATGCAATTTTAATCCAGTCTCTTTCTGCACCCCACACCCCTTCACCCTCATAATTATCTATCCACTCCCTTTATTTGCCCCTAATTCTATTATATTCACCAGTTTATTCTATTCCTGAGATTTTTAATTCACTTGACCTTCTTCCTCTTCTTAAGTAACACCTTTCAGCATTTCATATAATACTGGTTTGGTGGTGATGAACTCCTTTAGCTTTTTCTTATCTGTGAAGCTCTTTATCTGCCCTTCAATTCTGAATGATAACTTTGCTGGATACAGTAATCTTGGTTGTAGGTTCTCCCTATTCATCACTTTGAATATTTCTTGCCACTCCCTTCTGGCCTGCATGGTTTCTGTTGAGAAATCAGCTGATAGTCGTATGGGTGCTCCCTTATAGGTAACCAACTGCTTTTCTCTTGCTGCTTGTAAGATCCTCTTTTTGTCTTTTACCCTTGGCATATTGATGATGATGTGTCTCTAAGAATTTTTCTTTGGATTCCTCTTGTTTGGGGTTCTGTAGGCTTCCTGTACTTGTAAGTCTATTTCTTTCACCAGGTGAGGGAAGTTTTCTGATATTATTTCTTCAAATATGTTTTCAGTATTTTGCACTCCCTCTTCTTCTGGCACCCCCATAATTCTGATGTTGGTGCGCTTGCAGTTGTCCCAGAGGCTCCTTACACTATCTTCAACTTTCTGGATCCTCTTTTCTTCTTCCTTCTCCAGTGGAGTGTCTTTTGGCTCTTTGACCTGATTCTTGTGTTCTTCCATTCTGCTGTTGGATCTCTGCATAATATTTTCCAATTTAGTCAGTTTATCTATACTTTTTAGTTGGGTCTCATGAAGTTTATCGAGCTTTTCTAGGATATTGTTGCATAACCTTAGAACCGTAGTTCTGAATTCTATATCCTCCATCTCTTTTGTTTGAGATCTATTTCCTTGTCTCGGCATTATCACTATTTTTCAGAGTTGGTAGGATGGCTTTGTGTGTTTGGTGTCCTATATAGCACAGTGGGTCAGCCTCCTCAGTTACCTGAGGTAGACACTCTTGGTGATCCCCTTTGTGGACTGCGTGCACAGCTTTGTTGTAGCTAAGTCTCTATTGTTGTGAATTGACCTTCAGGCCAATTGGATGTGGGTATCAGCTGTGTCTACTCTGGGATAACTTCTGTATTGGAGACAGTCTTATAGGATCAGACTTGAAAAACTGCAGAAACCTCTGCTCAGCTTGGATGAGGTGGAGTCTCAGGGCTGAACTGACAGTCTTGGCTTCTGCCCTGCCCTTGTGCGCTCGCCTGAGTTTCCGCCTGACTGTCCCAGTTTCCCCAAGCAAGAGCGTGGGTGCTGCAGGGGCTCGCCCGGACTTGGGCTGGTCTCTGTAGTCTGGAGCTTCTGACTCCTTCCGCTACAGAGAGGCCGCCATCTTGTACAGAGAGGCGGTGGCAGCCTCTGCGGTCAGACCTGGAGCTTCTGACTCCTTCCGCTACAGAGAGGCCGCCACCTTGTACAGAGAGGCGGCGGCAGCCTCTGCGGTCAGACCTGGAGCTTCTGGCTCCTTCCGCTACAGAGAGGCCGCCACCTTGTACAGAGAGGCGGTAGCCTCCGCGGTCAGACCTGGAGCTTCTGACTCCTTCCGCTCCGGAGGGGCGGCGGTCAGACCACAGCGCGTACTTGCTCGCGCGGGCGAGGCTGTAGACCCTGCCGGCTGCGACTGCGGCTCCCGGTCCCCGGTCTCCCAGTCTCTGAGTCTCTGAGTCTCTGGGTGCCTTTCTCACCCGTATGAGCCTGGGACCACGGAATTTCAGCCGGGGCTGGGGTTCAGTACAGTCCGAAAGGGTTCCGTGCAATCGGGGATTCCTCCCCTCCCACCGCCAGGCAGGTATTCGGCGGCCGCGTGCGGGAGCGTCTCCTACCTCAGTGCTTTTCGGCTCCCAGTCCGATCCGTGAGCCTCTCTCTTTCTTTCTAGTTGTAGCTATTCCACTCCACCAGCTTTCCTGAGGTTTTGGTGAAGTCCTTTTTGATTTTAGTTGTTTTTTAAATTAAATTGTTGATGAGGCGGCAGCTTAGGAGACTGCCTAGGCCGCCATCTTGGATGTTCTCCCCAACCTTAATTTTGAATCCAACCAATATCATGGACCAGATGGTATGATTTGGAATATTTGCTAACATTTTTTGAGTGTCCCATTTTTAACTTACCTACAAAAAGGAGATAATGACTATTTATTTTCACAGGGTTGTTAAAATACTCAAAGTATATAAGTTCCTTGTTTTATCTGAAATATATTATATTTTCATAATAAATGGGAACACATCTCCATAAAACTTCTCAACTGCCCATTAAATATTATTCTCTGTTTGAAAATAAGTGGCCCCAACAGGATATTTCCTACATAAACTGCTCTGATTCATGCAACATAGTGTGTAAGAGTAGCCAAATATGCAAACCTGTATTCAGTTGATTGGTCTATGGAAGAATGCACAAGGAGCTTGGGCACAAGGGCGGCCAATCATTTCTGAGGTGGTTTGGCATTAAGTCACCCACAGTGAGTAGTAATAAACAAACTCAATCAAAACACCCCTTGGAAAGTATAAATGCTACATGGATAAAAAGAAGGTATATTACTCAGCTCAGGTTGCTGTTCCAAGTGATAATGAGTAACATTTTCCCTTCTCTATAAAGACCAGTGATTGAAATCCTGAGATATATTTTGACAATTTGGCAAATGAGATAATTGTGTATGCCCTTACAATAAATGCCTGTAAGTAAAGGTAATCTGTGATTTAATTTTTTCTTGAAATCCAAATAACTTTACAGCTTCACCTATGTATTCTGATTAAATGGCACAAAGAAGAGGAGGAAAAGGAGAATGGGGAGGGGAAGGGATGGAAAGAGTGCAAGTCTATAGAAGCAGCATTGAAGGATACCAAAGAATGAGGTAATATAAAGTAAAATTACATATGAACATCCATGTCCCAGAAAAATGCATATTCTGTCATTTATATTCATAGCCACTCAATGAGAGAGGCCTAATTTTGCAGTTGAAGAAACTGAAGCTTAGGTAGTAATTTTCTCCAAACCATACAGCTTAGAAGTGAAGAATCATTTTCTTTCCATCACCTAATGCAGCATAAAACAAAAAAAAAAGTATTTCTCCATTTTTATTTTTGAGAGACTCAACTACTCCCATAACTGGTCTTTATCCTCCCTTGCTTTTAAGGATATCATCCTTTTACTACAAAATTGATGTTTACCTTCATCACTTGCTTTCAAAGACTATCATCCTATATTATGCTGCAGATCATTTGTGGTGAATCAAAGCTTAACATATTACTCATTGCTAATTAAATAGCCTGATTCTGTCCACTGAAGCTAATGCATTAAAGTATTTAATGTTTGTTTGGTAAACTGCTTTACTAAATGCTCCTTTGACTTTTATTGGTAATAAACATTAAGCATTTATGGCCTGTGAAAGCAGCTTCCCATACAGCTTATGCTGTTACTATTTACAGTTTGTTAATGAAATACCATTAACTTCCTTCAAATCAAAAGCTGTTTTTGTTCTTCTCTTTAACTTTTATTATATGGCACGAAAAATAACTCATTAAAATTGGATGAACTATACTTTTGCTAGTGGATTTTCTATGAAGAAAATAATTTGCGGGGGACAATGGTAAGATATGTACACATATAATACCTTAATAAAAAAATTGAAAGAAAAAAAAAGAAAATAATTTGTTAAAACCAGCATAGTTAGGCTTCAGTGACAAACTCCACATTAAACATAAGTCTATTTCCCTTTCTTTTCCTCATACTTTCTTCTGGCTGCATGATAGTCTCATTTGGGTACCTCCAGGTTCAGCACTAATAACAAAGCCAAAGAATTATGACTTCCTCAATCCTGAAGTGATTTAACTCCGTTTAACCTGATTTTTTTTTCATTCAACCTTTCTGAATCCATATATTTGGGGAGGAGGCTGAGAATATGGACACTTATGGGGTGAATGCCAAATAAATAAAATCTGATTAACTTTTTTTAAGATTAAGTGCCTCCAGAATGAGGGAAGAGTTTGGGACTTATAAACAGGGTCCTGAGCCTTTGAACACTAAATCCAAGTATCTGAGCCTGTCCCATTAAACTTTCTTAGTCAGGTATGGAGGAAACATACTTATTTCATTTATGAACCCATTTAACAGTTTTAAAAAATATATGATTTAGAAAAGAAACATTTAACTCCAAATTTTCCAATTTTTTCTCATTTAACCAGTTAACTGCCACACATTCAAAATGGAACCCATCTTCACGTGCTATGATATTTTGAATTTATTTAAAAATAAATTTGCAATTAACATTATAAAAATAAATATATTACTCACAATTTGGGTGTTCTTGAATATTTTAAGCTGAAAATTCTCATGAAAAATTATTTTAAAGTTGGTCAGGGCTGTCACTCAGGGAAAACATGTCTTGTTCTGTTGTTTTTTGTTTTTTTTTTAATAGATGCACCTGGCATGTGGGGAAGGTCCACTGCTTGCATCTATAGATGCTTATGGTATATAATGGGTTAAAAATGTTTTTATTGGTATTAGAGAGGAAGGGAGGGAGGGAGAGATAGAGGGAGAGTGTTTGGTTACCTACCATACACAACCTGACCCGGGATGATACTTGCAACCCAGGCATATGCCCTGACTAGGAATCAAATTGACAACCTTTCAGAGTATGGGACAATGCCCAACCAACTGAGCCACATGGGCCAGGAAAATTTTTTTCTCATTTTGATCTTTCTGCTTTTTGGTTAAAAAATGTAGATCCTGATGAGATTAAAAATGGAGGCAGAGTAAGTGGAGTATTCACAGACATGCTCACAGAAGCAAACTGTAATTACAACTAAAATACAGAAAAAAAATCCTGAATAATCAATGGAAGACTCAAAGGAGAGAACCCTGATACCCAAGGATAGAAAATGAAGACCGCATAGAGACTGGTAGGAGGGATAGAGGCACAAAAGAGCTGGCCAGGTACCCATAGACAGCAACTAAAGTTCTGGTGAGATAGCTCAACTATGGGTGGTTGTTACTGAGAACTCTGGTATCTAATCCATGAGATGAGCCCCTCTTCCCCCAAGCAGGGAGCACTGTAACTGAAAAGGGTACCCACATAACATCTGGCTGTGAAAAGCAGTGGGGTTACTGTCTGCCAGTGAATGATAGCTGAAAATTCAGGCACCCTCTTACAGAGCCAAAGTACAAAATTCCCTGTAGAGCCACCCACCTTGTGCTTTGATAGAGGGTGGGCAGAATGGACTGGAGCTGTGTGTGTGCAGAAGCCACACACACTTGCACTTGGGGATTTAGGATTAGAGCTCAGAAGGTAGACATCCCCAGTTTCCTGTGTGAGTCATTCTGTCACCCAGAGGAGGATGTCTTTCCCACACAGAAATTTGCCTTGCCTGGGGGAAGGCAGTTAACACACCCTATTGGAAAACACTATGCCCTGAAGCCACTTAATAGACTAAAAACAGCAATTAGCCTCCAAGCAGAAGCAACTGCCTCACCCTGTTGAGAAAACTCTCACCACACCAGAGGACAATTGGCTGGGAATCCTATCAGTCTGTAGTCAGAGACAGTCTCTGGAGGCTTTGAAATTTGTCTGATCTATTTAAAAATAGTGATTGACACTGTCCTGTACTAGAGTTTGAGAGGTGTAGAGGATTTGCCTAATACATAGTAATAACCAAAGAGACAGCCAAATGAGGAGACAAAAAGAAAGAACCCCCAAATGAATGAGTAAGAGAATTCTCCAGAAGAATAGATGAATGAAGCAAAGAAATTAATCTGAAACAGAGTCCAGAGTAATGATGGTAAAGATGCTCAAAAGCATGAAAAAAAAGATATATTAACTATAAAAAAAGAACATTTAGAAATAAAGAATGACATAACAGAAGTAAAAAACACATTGGAAGGAATGCAAAGCAGATTAGGTGAAGCTGAGGACTGAATCAGTGAATTAGAAGACAGAGTTGACAATATCACTCAATCAGAGAACCAAAAAGAAATAACAATTAAAAAACAGGAGAATAGCTTTCGGGAGCTGTGGTTCAACAGGAAACATAACAATGTTAGAATTGCAGGTGTGCTAGAAGAGGCAGAAAGGGATAGAGAATGTGTTTAAAGAATTACTGGCAGAAAAATTACCTCACTTAGTAAAGGAAAATGTCATACAAGTTCAAGAGGCACAGAGAATCCCAAACAAGAAGAACCCAAGCAAGACCATGCCCAGACACATCATAATTAAAATGCCAAAAATTAAAGACAGAGATTCTTAAAGCAGCAAGGGAAAAGAAAAATGTTACCTGCAAAGGAGCTCCCATAAGGTTGACACCTGATTTTTCATCAGAAACACTATAGGCCAGATGGGAATGGCATGAAGTACTCGAGGTAATAGAAAGCAAGGATCTAAAACAAAGATTACTATATCCAGCAAGGCTATCATTCAAATTATACAGTCAACTAAAGAGCTTCCTAGACAAAACAACAACAACAGAAGTGGCCAAAGGAATACATCAGCACCAAGCCAGCATTACAAGAAATGCTAAAGGGACTGCTGTAATGAGAAGAAAAACAGAGAGAGAAACCTAGGCATACAGCCGAAACTGGTTTGGTTCAGTGGATAGAGCATCGGACTGTGGACTGAAAGGCCCCAGGTTCGATTCTGGTCAAGGGCATGTACCTTAGTTGTGGGCACATCCCCAGTAGGGAGTGTGCAAGAGGCAGCTGATTGATGATTCTCTCTCATCGATGTTTCTAACTCTCTATCCCTCTCTCTTCTTCTCTGTGAAAAATCAATAAAATATATATTTTTAAAAAGAAACAGGCATACAGAATTAAAATAGCAATAAATAAGTACCTATCAATAATAACCCTATGTGTAATTAAATGCTCTAGTCAAAAGGTTTAGGGTAGCTGAATCAATACAAAAACATGATCCAACTATATGCTGTCTACAAGAGACCCACCAAAGAACAAAAGAAACACACAGGATGAGAGTGAAGGGATGGAAAAAAATTTCCATGCAAATAGAAATAAAAAGCTGTAGTAGCAATATTAACATCTGACAAAAATAGGCTTTAAAATGAAGGCCATCACAAGTCACAACATAGGTCATTATATAATACTAAAGGGATTGATCCAACAAGAGGATATAATCCTGGTAAACATGTATGCACCCAATATAAGAGCACCTAAATATATCATAAAAATTCTAGAAGACTTTAACAGAGAGATCAACAATAATGCAGTCATAGTAGAGGACTTTAAAACACCACTGACTCTGCTGGATAGATCTTCCAGACAAAAACTTAACAAGGAAATGGGGACTCTAAAGGATACACTGGATCAGATAGATTTAATTGACATTTATAGAACATTTCACCCCAAAGCTGCAGAATATATATTCTCCTCAAATACACATGGATCTTTCACAAAGATAGATCACATATTAGGACACAAAACAAGTTAAAGATTGAAATCCTATCAAGCATCTCCTCAGGTCACAGTGGAATGAAATTAGAAATCAGCTACATTCAAAACACCCCAAATCATTCAAACACATGGAGGCTAAATAGCATGGCGTTAAGAAAGGAATGGGTTACTATAATAAGATCAAGAAAGAAAGAAAAAAAATCCTGGAAACAAATGAAAATGAACACACAAGACGCCCAAAGCTCTGGGACACAACAAAAGCAGTCCTGAGAGGGAAGTTCATAGCACTACAGGCATACCTCAAAAAACAAACAAATAAACAAACAAACAAACAAACAAAAAAACAGCAATAAGCTATTTAACCCTACAACTTAAAGAACTGAAAGAGAACAACAAGAATACCCCAGAGAGAGTTAAAGGAAAGAAATAATAAATATTAGAGCAGAAATAAATAATGTAGAAAGTAAAAAACAAACAAACAAAACCCAACAATACAAAAAGTCAATGAAACCAAGAGCTGATTTTGTGAGAGGATAAACAAAATTGATAAACCATTAGCCAGATTCATGAAAAAACAAAGAGAGAATACCCAAGTGAATAAAATCAGAAATGAATGTGGAGGAGTAACCACTGACACAAAAGATATACAAAGGATTGTAAGAAAATACTATGAAAAACTATATTTCAGCAAGTTGGACAATGTGAATGGAATGGACAAATTACTAGAAAAATAAAATCTCCCAAAACTGAGTCAGGATGAACCAGACAACCTGAATACACAAATGACAACTGATGGAATAGAAACAGTAATAAAAAAAAAAACCAACAAAGAAAAGCCCAGGACCAGAAATCTAACAAATATTCAAAGAACTAACACCCATATTCCTCAAACTATTTCATAAAATCCAAGAGGATCACTTCAGACACTAAAAGAAAAAGAATTACAGGCCAATATACCTGATGAACACAGATGCTAAAATCCTCAACAAAATATTAACAACTCACATTTAGCAATTCTATATAATAAAACCCTAATATGCAAATCGACCAAACAGAACAACCAGTCACTATTATGCACACTGACCACCAGGGGTTAGACGCTCAATGCAGGAGCTTCCCCCTGATGGTCAGTGCATTACCACAGGCAGAGCACTACTCAGCCAGAAACTGGGGTCATGGCTGGCGAGTGCAGCGGTGGTGGTGGTATCCTTTCCAGCTTCTGTGGCAGTGCTAATGAGCAGTGGGCCTAGTGGTAAAGAGCAGTGAGCAGGCAGGCAGTTAGGAGTGAGGGGTCCCAGACTATGAGAGGGCACAAGCTGCACTGAAGGGTCACCCCTCAGTGCAAGAATTTTGTTTACCAGGCCTCTAGTGTATTAAAAAATTCATACACTGTGACCAAGTGGGATTTATTAGAGGGATAAAAGGCTGGTACAATATTCGCAAGTCAGTAAACATGATACATCATATAAACAAACTGAAAGACAAAAATCACATGACATCAACAGACACAGAAAAAGCATTTGAAAGAATATCTAACACCCATTTTTGTTAAAAAAAAATAAAAATAAAAACTCTGAGAAAAGTGGAAATCGAAGGAGCATATCTCAATGTGATAGAGGCCGTATATGACAAACCTATAGCCAACATCATACGCAATGGGTAAAAACTAAAAGCATTTCCCCTAAGTACAGTGACAAGACAGGGATGTCCGCTTTTACCATTCTTATTCAACATAGTACTGGAAGTCCTAGCCACAGCAATAAGACAAGATGAAGAAATAAACCAGGTAACTGCCACATGCCCAAAACAGAAACCATACCCACATGGCATGATATTTTGAATTTAATTTAAAAAATCATCTGACTCTGGAGATGAATATAGGGTGTCATCTTCTTCTTCTTGTGAGGTGCTTGGTTCGATTATTTCTTCATCTGATGCTATTTATGGGGATTGGATTTTATTTGCACAATATTACATATTGCAATGATAAATTCAATAATAAAATAATAATTTTTAATTCTACAGAAGAATCAACAAAAGTGATCATGAAATAAAAATAAACTGTGGACTAGAAAACACTAAATTTTGTTGATACTCCAAAGATGAAATCTATAAAATAATAATGAAGAATGCATACCATGTTTGCCATTTTAGACGTGAAATTCATAATAATACAAACAAATCTCAGGTGCCGCAGTGTTTATCTCTCATGAGTCTGAGAGTCAGTCTTATATATCAATATTGAAATTTCTTCCATATGCGCTGGAATATTTATGAATTTAAGTTACCATAGTTTACTTTACAAACCCATAGATATCACCAACAAGTCTGATTTTAAAATTGGGCGAACAGAGTTGATAAGCGAGGTTTGTGGCTATAGACCCATGTAGTGTGTAGGGAAGGTCTATAGGTGCTTATGGCTTACAAAGGTAAAATGCATCCAAATTGGAAAAGAAGAAGTAAAACTCTCATTATTCGCAGATGATATAATATTGTACATATAAAATCCTAAAGACTCCACCAAAAGGCTTATATTTAATAATAAATTTGGTAATGGAGCAGGATAAAAATCAACATTTGTATTTATTAAATAAATTTTGTAATGGAGCAGAATAAAAATCAATACCCAAAAATTGATGGCTTTTTTATACACCAACTAGAGGCCTTGTGCACTGGTGGGGGTCCCTCAGCCCAACCTGTGCCTTCTCAAAATCCAGGACCCCCAAGAGATGTAGTAGTGTATAAAGCAGCATGCACCCGGGGAGGAGCCCAAGCCTCCAGACTTCTTCCACTCACCCTGGCCCTGCTATGCATGCTGCTCAGTAGTGCTGCTGTCGAAGTTTGAGAGGCTCATGTGCAACTGCGCTCCTCAGCTGTAAGTCTGGCATCTGGCTCATGTTGGTCAGCTGAGTGATGCTCCCACTGTGGGAGTGCACTGACCACCAGGGGAAAGCGCCTGAATTTAGCGTCTGCCCCCTGGTGGTCAGTGTGAGTCATAGTGACTGGTCAAATGGTTGTTGACTAGTCACTTAAGATTTTATATATATAGATAATGAATTCTCAGAAAGAGAACCTAAACAAATAATTCTATTTACCATTGCAACAAAATAATTAAGGCATTCAGGAAGAAACTTAATTAAGGAAGCAAAAGACTTGTACTTGGAAAATTACAAGACATTGAAAATAGAGATAGAAGAAGATATAAAAAAGTGAAAGAATATACCATGTTCATGGATTTGTAGAATCAACATAATTAAAATGTCCATACTACCCAAGACAATCTACAGAGATTCAATGCAATCCCAATCCCTATTAAAATACCAGTAGCATATTTCACAGAGCTAGAACAAATTCTCCAAAAATTTATATGGAGAAAAAAAATACACTGAATAGCTTCAGCAATTTTGAGAAAGAAAAACAAAGTTGGAGGAATCACAATACCAGATTTCAATTTATATTGCAAAGCCACTATAATCAAAACAGCCTGGTACTGGCACAAGATTAGGAATATAGATAAATGGAACAGAAGAGAGAATCCAGAAATTGACTCAAGCTGTTATCCTCAATTAATATTTGACAAATGAGGCAAGAGCATACAATGGAGTGAAGAGAGTCTCTTCAATAAATAGTGTTGTGAAAACTGGACAGATATGTGCAAAACAATGAAACTAGACCACCAACTTACACCCTACACAAAAATAAACTCATAATGGATAAAAGACTTAAATGTAAGTCATGAACCCATAAAAATCTTAGAAGAAACCATAGGCAGCAAAACTTCAGACATCCCTGAAAGCAATATGTTTACAGATACATCTTCTAAGGCAAAGGAAACTAAGAAAAAATATACAAATGGGATTACATCAAACTTTGTGGGTTTTTTTTAAATGTGTGTTTTTAAGTAATCTTTACCCAAGGAGCCTGCAACCAAGGCACGTGTCCTTGAGGGACTCGAACCCTGGACCCTTCAGTCCACAAGCTGATGCTCTACCCACTGAGACACGCAGGCCGGGCTGGACTACATCAAAATAAAAAAGCTCCTGCACAGCAAAAGAAACCATCAACAAAACAAAAAGAAAGCCCACTGTATGCGAGAACATATTTGGCAATGACACATCTGATAAAGTGTTAATATCCAAAATATATAAAGAACTCATACAACTTAACAAAAAGAAGATAATCTTATTAAAAATGGGCAAAACACCTAAATAAACACTTCTCCAAAGTAGACATACAGATGGCTAAGGGACAGATTACTAAATGCTCAAAGTCACCAATCATCTAAGAAAAGCATATCAAAATGACAATGAGGTACCATCTCACACCTGCCAGAAAAGCTACCATCAACAAATTAACAGATGACCAGTGTTGGTGTGGATGTGGAGAAAAGGGAATCCTAGTACACTACTGGAGTGAATGCAGTCTAATGCAACCATTATGAAAAACAGTATGTAGTTTCCTCAAAAAATTAAATATGGATCGCTCTGCCGTTTGATCCAGAGATCCCACTTCAAGGAATATATCCTATGAAATCCAAAGCACCACTTAGGAAGAATGAATGCAGCAGCCCTATGTTCATAGCGGCACAATTTACAATATCTAAGATCTGGAAACAGCCCAAGTGCCCATCAATAGATGAGTAGATACAACAAAACAACGGTGATATATTCACACCATGGAATACTATGCAGTAGTAAAAAAGAAGACTCTCTTATCCTTTGAGAGAGCATGGAGGTTCCTGAAGAGTATTATGCTAAATGAAATAAGTAAGTCAGAGAAAGACAAGTATCATATGATTGTTATAATATGTGGAATCTAAGTAATAAACTAAACTGATGAACAGTGTGGATCCAGAAACTTGAAGTATGGAACAGAGTGTGGAATCTCAGAGGGAAGACAGGGTAGGATGGGTGGATGGGAGGTAATCAACCAAAGACCTTATATGCATATATGCGTAATGTATGGACACAGACAATATGATGCTGAAGGCTTGGGGTGGGTGGGGGGCAGGGGCAGGCTGGAGGGGGTCAATGGAGGGGAAAGGGGACACATGTAATACTTTCAACAATAAAGAATTATTTTTTAAATGTGGATCCTCTAATGATTCCTGAATATACTCAAAATCAGGAAAGGGTGCTAATTGCCACAAAGGCTGATTAATTCATTTTCTGAGATTAACTTTGTTCTGTTAGTCAACAACCAGCAGCATTTGGGGATGTTCTGATCCTTCAAAGAAACCACAGATAAAATAAACTGCAGATGAAAGGAAAGCACTGTCCCAAATGTGATGTGTCAATGATGAAAAAGAATGCAAACAAACAAACATGGAAATGAAATGTTTTATTCTATAATTTCAGTTAATGAAACAATTTTGAGTAAACAGACACATATCTGGGAAGTTAGTATTACCTGTGTTTACATTATATAACTCTGAAGGATAATTTATTTAACAGAGATGTCTTAGTCCAGCTTTTCTACGTGACTGTTGGAAAGAAATAAAGTAGCTGAAAACATTGATTGACTTGTATTGATAGCAGAGAAGGGACAATTTATTCTAGGAATATAAACTACCTGCTTGTGTATTTGTAAAGTGTCTCTGTTGGTCATGCACTCATTAGGTAGTTAAAATGAAGCAAAGACACTCAGGGGGAAAAAAAGAAAGAAACGTATATATTTTCTTTTTTAAAATAAAATTTTGCTTTGTCAGAAAGCTGTCCTTGATTTTTGTTGGTCTTAGGGGAAGAAAAACTTCCTTTAGGCATCTGACATAAATGATAGGTTTAGGGGGTGTTTTGCTTGTCCGTTTTTGTTTTAAATGCAAATTAGTAATTAAAAAAATATGCACTTTCTATTTATCAATTTGAGTGACAAATAGTTCAGAGATCATAATTTATCATGTTTTTTGTTGTTGTCATTGTTGTTAATCTAAAGTAAAACAAGTACCGTATTTTTCACACCATAAGACGCACCCTACCATAAGACGCACCTGGTTTTTAGAGGAGAAAAATAGGAAAAAAAATATTCTGAACCAAATAGTGTAATCAAATATTTAATAAAGTATAACAGAATAATATTTGAACCATATAAACTGAACAGCAGTCAATAGTGGCATTGAGAACCATTATCACTGTCATTAACACAAAGGTTTGAGTACTCTAGTCTTCTGAAAACCCCAAGAACTCTTCTTCGCTAGAGTCAGAATTCATGAAGCTCATTTGGTATGACATTTTACCTCAGAAGCCAATGACTGGAGTGAGGGGCATGAGCACTGCTGTGTACTGTAACACCGCCTACTACATGCTATCCTCCAATAGCATATGGCGGTGACACAGTACAGCAGCATCGCGCCTTCCTGCACACATCGGCTTCCTAAGGAAGGTGAGGGAGGACCCGCTGCCACTCTGCCAGTATCTCAGTGGACTACTGAGAAGCCTGGATACGGGGCGGGGGAGGGATGATGCAGTCCCCAGGGACACGGAAGGTCCTGGGGGACCAGCTGCCGCTCTGCAACTTGGATCATAAGACGCAGGCACTTCTTCTATTCGGACCATAAGACGCAGGCACTTTTCCTCCCACTATTTGGTGAAGAAAAAGTGCATCTTATGGTCCGAAAAATACGGTAAATATATGAGGCCTGATGCACGAATTTTGTAAAAAAGAGTAGGCCTTTCTTCCCCTGGCTGCTGGCACCAGCTTCCTTCTTCATTTGGGACCCAGGCTTCCATCTGGCCCCTGGCAGGCACCCAGGACCCAGGCATCCCCCCAGCCTCGGCTTCCTCGAGAGGTCTTCCAGAAGGACGTGCGGTCTAATTAGCATATTATGCTTTTATTATTATTATAGATGTGTGTGTGTGTGTGTGTGTGTGTGTGTGTGTGTGTGTGTGTGCTTAAGCCCATCACATTTTTTTTTCACTTAGCCCCCCATCTGTCTTTCTCTTGCTGCTTTTTTAGATTATCTCTTGTGTCTTTAACCTTTGACATTTTAATTATGATGTATCTTGGTGTGGGCCTCTTTGGGTTCATCTTGATAGGGACTCTGTGCTTCCTGAATTTGTATGACATTTTCCTGCATCACATCAGGAAATTTTTGTCATTACTTGTTCAAACAAGCCCTTGATCCCTTCCTCTCTCTGTTCTTCTGGCATCCCTATGATGCAGATGTTTTATGTTTTTCCAGAGTTTCTTTAGACTTTTCTAATTTTAAAAAATCCCCTTTTCTTTTTGTTGCTCCATTTTGGTGCTTAGTGTTATCTTGCTTTCTAAATAGTTGCATTAATCCTCTGCTTCATCTAACCTGCTATTGGTACCTTCTAGTGTATTCTCCATTTCTCACTAGCTCCTTTTTTATAATTTATATATATCTTTGTTTAAGTTCACACTGAGATAATTAATTCTTCCCCTAAGATCCTTGAGTATTATTATTACCATTGCTTTAATCCCACTATTATCCTTATATTTGAAAATAGAAAATTATATTCCTTACATTAACCATAAGAAACTTGTAAGGTAAAAAATAATATTTTTAAAGTAATACCTATCACAAGTTAAAATTCTATTTTGTTGCTAGTTATATACTTTAGAAATTTCATGCAGAAACCCTCATAGGACCATTGAAAATCTGGCAATTTTATCTTGTTCTATAATGCAGGTATAATGTAAAATTTCTCTACTAAAATACTTGACTATGGCATAATTTCATCCATATTTATAACCAAATATCTAACCCTACCCAACCTCTTAAGAACTAAGATGTTGTTTTCCAATTAATTTAATGTGGGTCATACTTTGAGGGGTTTCCATTTATTTAACCTACTAAATAGTAGTGAACTAGGGTTACTAAAATTCAACAATAATCTTCTAAGAATATGAGATACTTTTCCAACTGACTTATTCTCTTGCCTGTACACATAATTAAAACTAACACTAGACCTTCTGTTAAGAAATGATTTAAACAATGTAGTATAATACCAATACTTGAAGTTGGTACTCAGCAAAAGTACAGCCAACTTCACTTTCATCACTACCACCACTTTCAGGTTTTTTGTTTTGTTTTGTTTTGCTTTGGTTTTACATTATTTGGGTTAATTTCCTCTCCTGCAACTCTCCAGCCTTGATAATATGGTCTTTACAGGGATGGACCATTTAATTTTACTTACCACCCCACTATCCTAAGCAGTTAGCTTTCTGCTTCATGTTTTTCTTGATGTATCTTTTATTATTTATTTATTATGCATTCATTATGTATGTAATAATGTTATGGAGAGACCCCCAGAAAAGACCACCAAGACGCCAGATCAAAATTTATGCCTTTATTAACGAATTCGAATCCGGGCTCTCCCCCTACTGTCGCAACAGTAAGAAAAAGAAAGAGAGAGCCCCGAGCACACAGGAAAGCCTGCTTTTATCCTTTTAGGAGTTTGTTTTGTGACCTTGGCTTAGGCTAGCTGGCAGTTGTTTTGCAAAGGTGGGGGGAGATATAGCTGACCAGGCAGAGTTCTTTGTCCTAGGGTCATGATAACCTATCATACTATGAGCTATGAGAAATTCCACTAGTACAGTAACATCATTAAAAGTTTGCACAACACTTGGGGCAGGGGGCTTATTTTCAGTTTAAGCAGTTTCTGTTTGTGCTGCCTTGCGATTACTTGGAACAGGACATACCCGGGGGTTAGGGATTGCAGACAGAGTCAGCCCATGACTAACATAAAGCGCATCATGCTACATTCTCTGCCATGGACCTGGCCTTCATTCTTCCCCTGGGCTGGAGCCCTGCCCCGACAGGGTCCTGCCAGCCATAACAATAATTATAAATACTAATAATTATTATTATCAACGTCATAGCTAACTGTTGCACACAGCATATTTGCTAGGTAATAATAAATATTTAATATGTATTAACAAATTTATAATTATGATTTAAAAATATATTTTATTTATTTTTCACAGAGAGGAAGAGAGAGGGATAGAGAGTTAGAAACATTGATGAGAGAGAATCATTGATCAGCTGCCTACTGCACCCCCCCCACTGGGGATGGGCCTGTAACCAAAGTACATGTCTTTGACCGGAATCAAACCTGGTACTTTCCAGTCCACAAGCCTAGACTCTATCCACTGAGTCTAATGGGTTTCGGCAACAAATTTATTATTTATATACATAGAACACACTGACAGCTGTCAGAAGGATTTATATATATATATATATATATATATATATATATATACACACACACACACACACACACACACACATATATATACACACACACACACACACACATATATATGTATATATATATGTGTGTGTGTATATATATATATATATATATATATATATATATTTGTATATTATTGATATTTTACAGAGAGGAAGGGAGAGAGATAGAGAGCTAGAAACGTCGATGAGAGAGAAACATCGACCAGCTGCCTCTTGCACACCCCCTACCGGGGATGTGCCCGCAACCAATGTACGTGCCCTTGACCGGAATCGAACCGGGGACCTTTCAGTCCGCAGGCTGACACTCTTCCACTAAGCCAAACCGGTTTTGGCAGAGAGATAGAAATTTCAATGATGAAAGAGAATAATTTATTGACTGCCTCCTGCACATCCACTACAATGGATTGTGCCTGTAACACAGGCATGTGCCCTGACCAGGAATTAAACCATGACCTCCTGATTCATAGGTCGATGTTCAATCACTGAGCCATGCTGGCTGGGCTACCAATTTATTATTTATAAGAACCCTATGAGGTAGGTGTCATTATTATCTTCATTTGACACTTGGGTAAACTAAAAACTGAGTGATTAGTGACTTCCCAAAAACATAACAGCTAATGTCTAATAGGTGGAAATAAGATTTTAAAAATGGGATTTTCTTTGTCCTAGTTGTACTTTCTAAGTTTTCTACAATCTAGTATTATCAATGAGAAATATACCTTACCCTAGAGGCCACCTGTTAACATTTTGATTTGTTTTACAATATTGTTTTATTTTAATAGCATTATACACAGTTTTGTAGACAATTTTTATTTAACAATGTATCACTGACACTTTCCTATGACAAATACAGCTATATATTAATAATTCATAATGGTTATACATTATTAATTAGTTAACTCACTAGTTATATTTATCATGATGTTTTTTCTTATTTTTCATTATTCCAATCAGCTTTATGATAAAACCCTTGCATAATTTATATATTTATGTATGTATGTGTGTAACTATTTTTGGTGTACAGCATGCAGTAAAAGCATTTTGGAAGTTTAAGGAACCTATGAAAAAGTAAAATATTTGGAATTGGTATTGATGTAATGTTACTTCATTAATTCTTCCAAGTAAGCTGTAGCATTCTATACTTATACTTTTAATATATAAATAATTTATATGAATTAAATATTCTCTTTAATTTACATATAGATTAGTTTACTGTTCTACAAATAATTTTATTTTAAAAATATTTTAATGTAAAAATTCTATAGATCAATCAATAAAATAAAATAAGGCTATAAATAAATATATTTTAAGACATACTTTTGCTTACTTGTAGTGTTCATTTTAACTCTCAAGTGTTTGCTGTTTGGTGTAAAAAAATATATTAAGTGAAAGGGTTAGTGGAAACTTTATATGGATGCATGAGGCTTTTAATACCTGAAGTCTTATTAGAATATTAGTGTGCATGCATATGGGCCTAGCCAGTGGCCATGGACAACAGGGTGGTGGGGACATATGTGGGGAGGGGTTTGGGATGGGAATAGGGGATGAGGGCAATTATGTGATACCATAATCAATAAAATAAAAATTTAAAAAATGCAGAAAACAGCAGGAAAAATTTAATTTAAAAAAGATGGACTGACAATGAATTTCTTTGACTACAGTCAATAAAATATTGTAGTACTAACTTAAAAAATATTAGTATCTCTTCATTTAAGTATGTTTAAAATTTCCAATAATAAAAAGTTAAATAAATAAAAGTAAATGCCTCTAAGAAGTTAGAAGCAAATAAATATCTCTGAGTCACAGAAAAAAAAATACTAGAAAAAATATATATACCTAAAAAATACAACACACACAAAAAAACACAGCCCCGACTGGTTTGTCTAAGTGGATGGAGCATTGGCCTATGGACTGAAGGGTCCCAGGTTTGATTCCCATCAAGGGCATGTACCTTGGTTGCAGGCAAATCCCCCAATAGGGGGTGTGCAGGAAGCAGCTGATCCATGTTTCTCTCTCATAGATGTTCTAACTCTATCCATCTCCCTTCCCCTCTGTAAAAAATCAATAAAATATATTTTTAAAAAAACACACAAACATACCTGTGGATTACTTATGCCATTGCCTGACTCAAATTAAAAAAAGACATGATAAGTTAATTGAACACTAGTTTCTTATAATGGAACACTGAGCGAATGTCCACGAATTAAGTGATATTGTATGTGTATATAATCAGCCCACTAACAGGTCTTTTCACTATTTACCTTCACATTTTATTTTACTCTTGATAGAATGTCAGAGTATTCACCAATAGATTATGTCTTAAATACAGCACCAAATAAATCTACAAATCTATTTTAATATATTAACTTTTTTGTAAACTTAAATTTAAATATTTATATTTGGTTTAAAAGTTATTAAATAATTAGCTTGATCAAATGTTTCACTTTTCTTTTTCTGTGTCATAGACTCAAAATAATCTGTCAACCTGGAAGAGTTATATTAATTCTCCTATTTCCAGTTTTTAAAAATCACTTTGAGGTGGCAAATGACTACATTGGGTTCATATATCCATAAACACCACCAACATTTCATGTTATCGTAATTGATGATGATTACTGAAATTTTTCCTTTCAATTTCATGTTATCCAACTAATTTGCCAGACAGATCCAGGCTACATCTATTCCTCCATCCTTCACTTTTTTCACTTATATACAAAACACATACATACTCTCCATCAACAAAATTTTATTTTTATTGGTTCTAGGTTGAAATATTGACTCTTCAGTAATTTTGAAATTCCTAAATTTGATTAATAAATATATAAATGTATGTTCCATGAATTCTGTTAATAAAATCCAAAGAACTCTATTCTTTTGCTATATATTATGTACTAACTCTAGAATAAACATCTCATAAATGGATATTGATGTGTGGCAAGAAGAAAACACATATGTATATAGCTTCAGAATACAGCATATTTCTTGTCCATATTATAAATTGCATCTTTTGTAAAACAAATCCTTATTACAAGATAAAACACAAAATAAAATAAAAGAGATAGTCAAGTGAGATTGTTATATAACTTTCTTTGAAATTGTTCATCATAAGATACAGGATGTTTTGAAGTTGTTTGCAATTTAAATTCATTTCCATTTTGTTTCCTTGACTTGTTGAGTAATCTGTTTCACAATGTGTTTTTATAATTGAGGGAGATGGAAATTGAAATTGATAAAGATCCATAATTGGTTTATTTTTTCTTGGGTGCTTCTGTTCAGATTTTCATATTGTCTTTCTGTAACAATGTTAAAATGCAAAAAATACTCTGCAGATGGTGTTTAAAATCTTTTTTATCTTAGCTGTTTTCATTCACAGTATTATGTTCTATGTCTTACAAGAAATAATTAGGGTCTTGAGAAGCAAGATGGTGTTAGTATACGTTGAGATTTTTTTTTCTTAGCTTGAATAAATGCAACATAAATGAACATTTTAGAAGTAATTTACATGTTTCCAGTTTTAATCAAATACTTTACTCATTTCCCAGAATGTGGATGAAACACCCCACAAGTATTTTTGACTCACCAAAAAAATGGTCCCTTGAATAACAGCTTGGCTTTAGAGATTTCTAAAAGGAACAACTAAGCATTAAGTAGTAATTCAGCTTAGTTATATCAAGTGCTTGCACACTTGGCCTGATAATACCAGGGCTCATACTCAAACAAAGAAACATTTATAATTTTATTATATTCCCTAGTATTTATAATATTGACCCAGAAACTTAAGGAATTGCACAAAACTCAACCAAATTAGACAGGTAATTGAAGTAATTTAGAGATGACTTAACCTGGTCTTGTAACCCATTCATCCTAATCTTAGAAATTGTCAAAATATTCAAAATAAATTAATGTGAATCAATAAATAGAAAGATTAGATAGTTATAATCCAAATTAACTTGCTACACACATAATGTATTTTAATTAGGGTAATAAGAATAATATTCTGGCCTCTACATAAAATAGGACAATTTCCTAGTACAGATAAATCAAATTTATTTAATTAATCCTCAGAAACAAAGTAAGGTGTTCTGATTCGAACACTATAAGATATTTGGAACTTATATAGACAAAGCTTATTATACAATCTGTACACAAATGTGAGAAAATATAATGAACTTCCAATGCTCCTCTCCACTGAAATATTCTAATCCTCATGATATTTATTGATTTTTCTTCTCAAAGGAAGTACAAGTAATGTTTTGACATAATTTAAAATAACAGGGACATGGAGAAAAATATTCATTTCCTAAATTTTATATTACAGGAATTTTTTTCTATATTAGGCTTTTATTTTGCCCTTTTTTCATGTAATGAACTTGTCATTATAAAATTGATTTTCAAATATTAATATATTTTTACTTGACCAAAGCTTATTATACCTTCTTTGATTTAATTTTAATTGTTATAAAGTAGCATTTGATGGTTCCCTTTGTGGAAAAAAAAAACAAATAAACCTTACTCTGAGCATGATTAATTATTAGGTGAGAGAGATAGTTTTAAATATCAACAAGTACATTATGATGAATAACTATTAAGTACAATTTTGAGAATACTGTGTGTTTTCCCCCCCAGTCCTATCATAGTTTATAAAAGTAAGAGGAAATAGAAGCTAAAGACTAAGATGTGGCTAAAAGAATCGAATCTACTTGTAACACCACTTCATAAATGACAGCAAAATTAAATGGAAACAATAATGAATTACAGGAAGATGAGACTTGGATAACTAATTGGCCTATTTTCTATACTGTCAGAATCCTCTCAAGCAATTTTCTTCAATTATAACTGCAAATCAGCATGCTATTTCCTCCACATGAACTATCCATTGCCTGAGGACTAACTATGTATCCTGGGACAACTCATAATGAATTATTAGAGACCATTTTCCACTAGTGATTTAATGTGGGTAATTCACAGTGAAACACCAGCATCAAAACTCTCAAAAAAATCCATGGTGAAAAAATCTACAAAGAACTGCATTACATGCAAAAGGCTAACTGTCTTGGTTATCAACAAGATTAAATGAATATTCTAGCAAATGTTTTGAAATAAGACAAAGCAAAACAGAAGTCAAAATACTGCCCCAAATGCTAACCTCTGTGCTGAATGTACTTGGCCCCTTGTGTATTGAATGAATGCTATGCTAACCAGAGAGAGCTGATAGTTTCAGTTTGGGTTGTGCTCTTGTTCTGTAATTTTAGTTTTATTAATTTGCTACTCAGAGTGATATACTTTCTCTTACGTCACCTGGTGATCGGGGATATTATGACATACTTAGGCTTGGTGCATGGGCCTAAGCCAACAGTCGGACATCCCTCTTGCAATCCAGGACCACTGGCTCCTAACAGTTCACCTGGATGGCTTCCTGATTTCCCCTAACCACTCTATCTGCCTGCCTGGTCTCCCCTAACTGCCTCTGCTTGCTGGCCTGATTGCCCCCTAACTGGTCACCACAGGCCTGGTTGCTCCTTAACTGTCACCCTGCCAACTTGGTCACTGCCTAACCGCTCCCCTGCCAGCCAAGTCGCCCCCTAACTGCCCCCACCTGGTGGCCTGGTCAATCTCTAACTACCCCTGCCTGCCTTTCAGATCACCCCTAACTGCCTCTGATGGTTGGCCTGTTTGATCCCTAGATGGTCCCCTGCCATCCTGGTCACCCCCTAACTGTCCAGAAGGAAGTCAGACATCTGGAAGATGTCCAGTCAACCTGATCTAATTAGCATATTACCATTTTATTAGTATAGACTAAGAGGCCCGGTGCATGAATTCATGCATGGGTAGGGTCCAGCCACCCACCCCGATGGGGGCAGGTTGGGGGCAAGGCTGGTTGGGGGGAGGCTACACAGGGGTTGGTCAGCTGGTCCCACCTCCAATCGGGGTGAGGGGCCGATCAGGGGAGGGGCCAGCAGGGGTAGGTCATGGGAAGTTGGCCAGCCTGCCCCTCCCCCAATTGGGGTCCCAGCTGAGGAGAAGGGCTGCTAGTGGTTGGGGATACAATAGGGGCCCCAATTGGACAGGTTGGCCATTGGAGTGTGCATCATAGCAATTGGTCATTCTGGTGTTTCCAGTCACTTGGCTTTGAGATTATATATATATATATATATATATATATATATATATATATATATATCCTAGTGGCCCGGTGTATGAAATTTATGCATGGAAGGAGTGTCCCCTCAGCCCAGCCTGCATCCTTTCCAACCCAGGATCCCTTGGGGGATGTCCATCTGCCAGTTTAGGCCCATTCCCCAGGGATTGGGCCTAAACCAGCAATTGGATATCCCTCTCACAATCCAGGACCCCTGGCTCCTAACTGCTCACCTGGCTACTTGCCTGATTACCCCTAACTGCCCCCTCTTCCAGCCTGTTTGCCCTCAATTGCTCCCCCTTGCCAGCCTGGTCACCCCTAACTGCCTCACCTGCTGGCCTGGTTACTTACAACTGCCCCCTTTCCAGCTTGGTTGCCCCCAACTGCCCTCCTCTTCCAGCCCAATGGCCCTCAACTGCGCTACCCTGCCAACCTGATTGCCCCTAACTGCTTTCCCCTGCAGGCCTGATCATCCCCAACTGCCAGTGTGAAGACACAGGGAGTCTCCAGAGGGAAGGGCAACCTTCTCCATCTCTGCCTGTGGCTTTGGCTCCCCTGCTCACTTCTGAGCACCACATGTGAGTTGGGAAGAGGTTGGTGAAACATTTCAGTCCCTGGCTCCCACAGGCGTCCCTTCCATCCAGGTTTCTTCAGGCCCAGTCTGTTTCGTTTCTATCTCTCTATCCAAGTCTCTCCCAGTCTCTGTCTCTCTTTGTCTTTCTTAGCAGTCCTCTAGGCCTCCCTGCCTCCCTCACTCCCTCTTTCTCTTTTCTGGCTGGGAGGGGCGGGGCCAGTAGGAGCAGCTCCACCTTCTGCCTGCCTTGGGGCCTCATTCTGAGAGCTGCTCCAGAGTGAACTGGGAGGGAGGGAAATAAAGGGAGAAAACACTGTGAGCTGGTGGGTACTGTGTGTGTGTGTGTGTGTGTGTGTGTGTGTGTGTGGTTGTGAGTAAGTGTGAGTGCTGGCCCTGCCTCCCCCAGCCCCATCCCCACCAGAGAGCCTCCTCTCACTAGGGCCTGCTGTGTGCCTAGCCTGGGCATTAGGTTGAGCTTTCAGTCATTGTGGATGTTATGGATTCTGGCTCTTGATAGATAGATGATGATAGACAATCTTCTCTTCCATACATCAAAATTTATATCATATTCTGTTAAAAATAAACAAACAAACAAAACAAAACAAAAACACCACAGTTTCTGATTGGCACTTAAAGAAAAACATATTAATTAGCCAAATGTTCTATTATCTCCCAGGTTTGTGTTCCTTTTACACAACTACAGTATCTATCTTACAGGTGGATTTCAAGAACTTCTACAGAAGTTACCATATCTTCTATGGCAAAGTCAATTGCAAAATAATAAAATAAAATAAAATATTTTGGAAGAACTTCTAAAGTACCGGCTAATTTTTTTATTACAATAACTTTGATTTTAGGAGTCTAATATATCACCCAGCATATTAAAATCCATGTACTAAGAAAACATAGCTATGTCATATCTATTTTATTGTGCTAATTAAAATGTAATTGGCATTAGTAAACTAGTGTAATGGTAGTTTACTGTAGTGGTTTGTTGAGTCTATAATTAGCTCTTCCTTCAAAGCATTTATTAGAAGATTTTGCACAAAATGTTCATTCAATAAGTGTTGAAGAATGACATTTTTAAAACTTAGATAAGAAATAGAAGGTAAAGCACAGAGATTTACAGATAAAGATGGTAAGGTACACGCTAAAAGTAAAGTATACCCTTTATATTTATTACTCTTCTTAGGACACAACACTTACTTAAAAATCAATAGCTATTTAGATATGTGAAACAAGAGTTTGAGGAGGAAAGACATCTTTAGTCTGTAAAGAGTCTTGTATATGTCCACAAATACAACTCAAAATATGTAAATACATCATATAATCTTGAAAAGTAGATTGGATTCTCTTGACAACTATTCATTACCTCAAACAAAGCCATATCTATTATTTAGTTTAGTTTGTTTTATTCTGAGATTTCTTTTTTGTTTTTACTGATTTCAGAGAGGAAGGGAGAAGGAAAGAGAGATAGAAACATCATTGATGAAAGAGAATCATTTATCTGTTGCCTTCTGCACACCCCTCACTGGGGATCGAGCTCACAACCCGGGGCATGTACCCTGATGAGGAATCAAACCCTGATCTCCTGGTTCATAGGTTGATGCTCAACCACTGAGCCATGTTGGCCAGGCTGTTGTAAGATTTTTAACTATCACCACAGAAAATATGTACTTAAAAGTATGAGTTTATGTGTACATGTCAGCCATGCTATTTCAGGTCTGGTTGGTGGACAAATGGTGGTGATGCAGGTCCAACCGTCTCTGGTTTGGTCCTGGCCATGGACAACAGGGGGGTGGGGGCATATGTAGGGAGGGGTTTGGGATGGGAATGGGGGGATGAGGACAATTATGTGATACTATAATCAATAAAATAAATTAACTTTTAAAAAAGTATGAGTTTAATGGTGACAGATTTTGTTGTCTTTGGGACTTTTTAATGCTTCATATTGTTAAGATTCTTTTCAATATTTGGACAACATACTCAAAATAATTTAATCTCAGAGTAGCAAAAATTGACACTTTTAAAAAGGAAAGCAAAAATAATAGTTGATGTGAGCCAGTCAATATCAACACATGCATCCAATAATTGAATCTAGGTGTGCGATTGAGAATATTGATCATTTTTGGAATTGTAGTTATATTAAGATTGTTTGATCTGATACAAATGTACCCTTTCTAGAGTTTAATCTTTGAGAAGGCAGCCTTTGCTATTTTGTTTACCTCATACCCTATCATTCAGACAGTACCATCAACATAATGTTTGCTCAATAAACATTTGTTGAATAAATATTTGAATGAATCATTAAAAAGTCATAAAAAAGTAAAATGTCATGCTAGTTTGAAAGCTTGAACTTATCTATGAACCTCAATAGAACAATGTAGCATAAGAAATATTAATTATGTGAAAGACTTCTTACATTTTTACTAATGTCATAGGGAATTTATATTCACACACACATGAAATCATGCTGTCACATTGTAGGGAATTTGAGTATTTTATTACAGGTTTTGGAAACATGCATTATAAGTAATTTTTTTAAACATTGGTTGAATAACTTCATTGTTGCTCAACATTTTTTCACCTTATTTATGAAAACAAGACAATGCTGATTTAATTAACAACCATGCCCCCCCCTTTTTTTTTTCTTAAATCAACACTATTTCTCTTAAGAAATTGGTGAAAGTTATACATTTCAACTTCTGCATAAATGGTAATGACAAATAAAGTAGGGAACAATTTAATCCACTCAAAACTTAAAAGAGTTTAGAATATATTTTGAAGTAGACTAAAAAGAAAAGAAATAGTAACTGACATGTTTAGAGAATAATATTTAATTTTACTTAATAAGACAAGCCAAATTTTAAGGTTCAGGAAAATAAAATAAAAAACGTATAATGTCTATTTGGTTTGTATAACTGTAAAAGTTAAGAATTTCTGTTGTTAATATTGTTTTTATTTATTTTTATCTTTTTTATTAAGTAAATTTGTGTATATATCCATACCAAACTGTCACGCCTAGTAGCCTCACTTAGCATTCAACAATTACAATTAAAGTACATTTGGTTAATTTCACAAGATTGAATGAAATGCACATCTTGCACTTTACTTGGATAACCACATAACCTGAAAATAATGTTTGAAATTTTCATTGATAAGCCACAGTGGGTATGAAAAACAAAGCTGCCAACCTGAAGGGGACAGTAAACATGTAATATTAGCTCAGCCGAAAATCCTTCCTGGCATATTTATCAAATTAAGAAGCAAAAGATAAGTGACAATTCTCCAAAAGAAAAAAAAAAAACAACAAATATTTTAACCTAACCTTCTTTTTCCCTAGAGGAAACCTATTTTTATAAATCTCAATTTGTTCTAGATTAACTTCTGGGAAGTTTACTTATTAATTATTACTGACTGTAACTAAGTAAGTTAACTATTAACAACTTGCTAGATTAGTTAAATCCAAAGTGTTAAATACAAATAAAAATGCATATTTAATTTTATAATTAATGAGATTCAATAAAAATACACATAATAAAAGAATAGTAATCATATTTTATCATTCATGTATTTCTCTTTCCAAAAGCACTACTATTAACTAATACTTATTGAATGCTTACTATGTGTCAGCTGCTTTGAACTTTGAAAGTATTATACAATGTTGAAATTGTGAAAAAGCGTATGTTTTAAAAAATAACCAAAATTGATTTTAAGACACTATTTTCTTCAGTGGGACAAAATTCTAAAGACTTATTATAAATTGCTAGTGTTGGTTAAGTATTCTTAAACTAATGAGATTTAAAATATCAGTACAAATGGTTTGTTTAAAAGGTATTTAAGTTAGCAGTATTTCATATTTATGAGTTATTAGACCATGTTAAATGTATCAGTTATGATCTAATACTAAATACAATGGAAAAGAAAGTCCATACCCAATCTTAGCCTCCATTCATGGGGAGATAAACCAAATCCTGAATGACTGAGCATTAGAGACTAGCTACAAGATCACTTTATTAAAAAGTGGAATATAATGAAAAAGGCACATTATGGAAGTCCAGACAAAAAAGTAAAACAAAGAATTTATGTATGAAATGTCCCAGGGAGTCTAGACGCAAATACAACAAATCATATCCTTTATCTCTCCAGTCAAGTGTTAAAAACATTCCACTGGATACTGGTATACTGGCTCTTTGACTGAAAATTTGATAACAGGTAGTAGCTCCCGAAATATTAAGACTATAGTATGGAGGCAAAAAATTTTATAGAAAATTGGAAATATTAAGAAACAAGATAAAATCCAAGTTCTTGAAGAACATGCATATTAAGGCTAAAATTAAGACACGAGGTAAAGAACAGATATTCAATTGCCAGAACTAAACAAGAAGGTAGTGATTTGATTTCAAGAAAGAAAACAAGAACAATGTTAGAATAGAGTAGGAGGTCAAAATTGGATCAGCAAGAAGTTGGTTCAATGGCAAGTAAGCTAATGATCTAGGAATAATTGGTCTTTCTATCTATCTTATTCAAGGTTCAGATTGTCTCAGACTCTGAAGATTTGAGCTTGGATATAATGGAAGCCAGTGGTAAACTATGACGATTTCAGAAACAGAGAATCAAACACTATCGAGTGAATTAAAATGGATGTATAACAATAAAGAAGTGTTTATCTTTTTCTACTAAAAAAATCTAACCAGTTTTCTGTAGTGCAAGTTTATGCATATATTTTAATGTGACTAAGGAGACTATATAAATATTATATTTGAGCATTTTCCTATTAATGAAAGTGACACCAATTTTTTGAAACTATCCTAATTTTAGTTAGAAATTACTATGTCTACATTATAGCTCAAACGGTTTAAAATTTTAAAAAATAAGAAATTTAAAAAATATTTTTTATTAAATTATTATCTGTGTACATATATTACCATTGCTCCCCCACCTCCCATACATGCCTTCCCTCCCCAGAGTTTTGTGTCCATTGGTTGTACTTATATGCATGCATACAAGTCCTCAGGATGATCTTTTATCTCCCCCAGATCTCCCTACACTCTCCGATGCAATTTGACAGTCTGCTTGTTGCTTTATTATATCTATATCTTTTGGTTCATCAGTTTATAATGTTCTTTATTATCCATAAATGAGTGAGGTGATGTGGTGTTTCTATTTCATTGACTGGCTTATTTCACTCAGCATGATGTTTGGCAATTCCATCCAGGTTGCTGCAAATGATAAGAATTCCTTCTTTTTTTATAGCAGCATAGTATTCCATTGTGTAAGTGTGCCATAGTTTTTTTATCCAATCATTTGCTGACAGGCACCTAGGCTATTTCCAAATCCGAGCTATTGTAGATTGTGCTGCTATGAACATAGGGGTGCATATTTCCTCTCTGATTGGTGTTTTTGTTTCTTGGGTTATATTCCTAGGAGTGGGATTACTGGGTCAAATGGGAGTTCCATTTTTAGTTTTTTGAGGAAGCTCCATACTGTTCTCCACAGTGCTTGCACCAGTCTGCATTCTCACCAGCAGTGAATGAGGGTTCCTTTTTCTCCACAATCTCGCCAACACTTGTCATTTGTTGATTTATTGATGTGGGCCATTGTAACAGGTTTGAGATGGTACCACATTGTTGTTTTGATTTGCATCTCTCGGATAATTAGAGACTTTGAGCATGTTTTCATGTGCCTCTTGGCCTTCCTTCTGTCTTCTTTTGGGAATATTCTATTTAGGTCCATTGCGCATTTTTTAATTGGCTCATTTATCTTCCTTTTATTAAGTTCTATAAGCTGTCTGTAGATGTTGGAGATTAACCTTTATTAGTGATATCATTTGCAAATATGTTGTCCCATACAGTGGGCTTTCTTGTTGTTTTGTTAATGGTTTCTTTTGCTGTAAAAAAAGATTTTTATTTTCATGCAGTCCCATTTGTTTATTTTCCCTTTAGCTGCCATTGCCCTAGGAGCAGTATCAGTGAAGAAGTTCTTTAGGGATATGTCAGAGATTTTGCTGCCTGTGGATGCCTCTAGTATTTTTATGGTTTCCCGTCTAATGTTTAAGTCCTGTATCCATTTTGAGTTTATTTTTGTGTATGGTGTAAGTTGGTGATCTAGTTTCATTATTTTGCATATATCTGTCCATTATTCCCAGCACCATTTATTGAAGAGACTGACTTGACTCCTTTGTATAGCCTTGCCTCCTTTGTCAAATATTAATTGAGCATAGTGATTTGAATTGATATCTGGATTCTCTATTCTATTCCATTGATCAATATATCTATTCTTGTGCCAGTACCAGGCTGTTTTGAGAACAGTGGCTTTGTAATACAGCTTGACATCTGGTATTGATATCCCTCCTACTTTACTCTTCTTTCTCAAGATTGCTGAGGCTATTCGGGGTCTTTTATTGTTCCGAATGAATTTTTGGAGAGTTCTTTCCTGGTCTGTGAAGTATGCCCTTGGTAGTTTAATGGGGAGTGCATTGAACCTATAAATTTCTTTGGGAAGTATGGACATTTTGATTATGTTGATTCTACCAATCCATAAACATGGTATGTTCTTCCATCTGTTTACATCTTCCTCTATCTCTTTTTTCAGTGTCGTGTAGTTTTCTGCATATAGGTCCTTTACCTCCTTAGTAAAGTTTATTCCTAGGTATCTTAATTTTTTTGGTGTAATGGTAAATGGGATTTCTTTTTTAGTCTTTGTTTCTGTAAGTTCACTATTGGTGTATAGAAATGCCATAGATTTCTTGGCATTAATTTTGTATCCTGCTACCTTGCCAAATTCATTTATTAAGTCTATTAGTTTTTTGATGGAGTCTTTTGGTTTTTTTATGTACAATATCATGTCATCTGCAAATAAGGATAACTTTACTTCTTCTTTTCCAATTTTGATGCCTTTTATTTCCTCTTCTTGTCTAATTGCAATGGCTAGTACTTCCAGTACTATGTCAAACAGGAGTGGTGAGAGTGGGCATCCCTGTCTTCTTCCTGTTCTTAGAGGGAATGGTTTTAGTTTTTGCCTATTGAGTATGATGTTGGCTATAGGTTTATCATATATAGCTTTTATTATGTTGAGGTGTGATTCTTGTACTTGCACCTTGTTGAGAGTTTTTATCAGGAAAGGGTGTTGGATTTTACCAAATGCTTTTTCTGCATCAATTGATACAACTATATGATTTTTATCTTTCAATTTGTTTATGTGATGTATCACATTTATTGATTTGCGGATATTGTACCATCCTTGCATTCCTGGAATAAATCCTACTTGGTCATGGTGCATGATCTTTCTGATGTTCTGCTGGGGGCCATTTGCTAGAATTTTGTTGAGTATTTTGGCATCTATGTTCATGGCAGATATTGGCCTGTGATTCTCTTTCATTGTGTTGCCTTTATCTGGTTTTGGTATTAGGGTGATGCTGGCTTCATAGAAGGAGTTTGGAAGTGTTCCTTCTTCTTGAATTTTTTTGGAGTAGTTTGAGGAGGATGGGTTTTAGTTTTTCCTTGAATGTTTTGTAAAACTCTCCTTTGAAGCTATCTGGCCCTGGGATTTTGTTTGCTGGAAGCTTTTTGATGACTGTTTCAATTTCTTCCCAAGTCACTGGTCTATTGAGATTTTTAGATTCTTTCTGATTGAGTTTTGGAAGGTTGTATTTTTCTAAGAATATTTCCATTTCCTCCAGGTTGTCCAGTTTGTTGGAATAGAGTTGTTGGTAATATTTTGTAACAATCCTTTGTATTTCATCAGGGTCTGTTGTTATTTCACCTCCTTCATTTCTGATTTTTATTTATTTGGGTCCTCACTCTTTGTTTCTTGATTAGCCTGGCTAGAGGTTCATCAATCTTGCTTATCCTTTCAAAGAACCAGCTCTTGGTTTTGTTTATCTTATGTATTGTTTCTTTGGTCTCTATGTCGTTTATCTCTGCTCTGATTTTTTAATTTCCTTCCTTCTACTTATATTGAGTTTTTCTTGTTGCTCTTTTTCTAACTCTTTTAGTTGTAGAGTTGGATAATTTGTTACCATTTTTTTCTTCCCTTTTGCAATAGGCTTGTAGAGATATGAACTTCCCTCTTAAAACTGCTTTTGCTATGTGCCATAGATTTTGGATTGTTGTTTTTTCATTGTCATTTGTTGCCAGGATGTTTTTAATTTCTTCCTTTATTTCTCTGGTAACCCAGTCCTTGTTTAATAGTATGCTGTTTAGTGTCCATGTTTTTGATTTCTTTGGATTATTTTTATTGTAGTGAATTTCTAGTTTTATGCCATTATGATCTGAGAAGATGTTTGATATGATTTCTATCTTCTTGAATTTGAAGAGACTTTGCCTATGCCCCAATATGTAGTCTATCTTTGAAAATGACCCATGTGCACTTGAGCAGAATGTATAGTCTGTGGCTTTGGGGTGGAATGTTCTGAAGATTTTGATTAATACCATCTGGTCTAGTGAGTCATTTAGGATTGATATTTCTTTGCTGATTTTGTTTTAAAGATGATCTCATTAATCAATATCTAAAACTAAAATTGAACTGAGAAAATCTAGACCTTTCAATCATGGTAATATGGCCAAACAAATGTTCTTTTGCCCTTCTTAGTTTAGGCTCTAGCACTAGGCAGTGGATTATAGAAAGACTAGAAGTAACTGGCAAGAGCAACAATTCTAATGCAAAATCAAACTTTCCAAGTCTTTAAAAGGAAATTGATTTGTAAATATATTCTACTGACAAGAGATGCTGAAGTATAGTGATGATAATTACCAGTTAACTTGTCAAGCATCCAAATTGAAAACCATCCCTACACACCATAAGATTTTGAATTTAATTTAAAAAAATCAATTTGTAATGGATATTATAAAAATAAAGGTATTACTCACAATTTGGATGTTCGTGAATATTTTCACCTGAAAATTCTCATGAAAAATGATTGTAAAGTTGGTCAGGGCTGCCACTTAAAGAAAACATTTTTTTTTTAATAGATGCTCAAGGCGTGTTGGCAAGGTCCATGGCTTATGTCTGCAGACACTTATGGCATACAATGAGCTATGGTATTGTAATCTCAATATTTATGTTTATTTTGACTTTTAATTAATTTGTATTGGAAATGAATTTTGCATACCTCAAAAAGGAGAATATGGTTTATTGCATACCATGTTTCCTGGCTAAAACAAATATATATATACAATAATGAAAATAATCTATCTGCAGACTATAAAACATACTCTGAATCCAGGAAAGAATCATTAAATATATTCAAAGTATAGGCATGTCTCAGAGATATTGAGGATTTGTTTACAGACCTCTGTAATAAAGCAAGTATCACAATAAAATGAATCACAATATTTTTGCATGGGTAGGGTCTTGCTTTCAATTTATAAAAATATCTATGAAGAGTGATAAAGCAAATCTCAATAAAGAAGGCATGTCTGCATAACAAGATCGCTCTACACAGATATTTACCTCTTATTATTTTATTATTGCTATGTAAATTAAAACATAATCTTGTGTCCAGCCAGTGTGGTTCAGTGGTTGAGCATAAAACTATGAACCAGGAGGTCACAGTTCTATTCTGGTTAGGGCACATGCCCTGGTTGCAGGCCCAATCCCCAGTGTGGGATATGCAGGAGGAGGCCAATCAATGACTCTTATCATCGATGTTTCTATCTTTCCCTCTCCTTTCCACTCTGAAATCAATAAAAATGTATTAAAATTATTTTGTGCCAAAATATTTGATTTGGTGGCTTTAGACCTCACAGAGGACCATTAGTAATTAAACACTGATTTATCATTAGGAACTTCTAAGATCCAAAGAGAAAAAGAGAACATTGAAAGTTGAAGGCTTCTCCTTATACATTGAAATCGTGATGCTTACAAGTAACAGACCAGGATACACTATACATGTGCATAATAATTGCTAAACACAGTAGCTATTCCATTTAAAAAAATCTATAAATGGAATCATCATTTATTACTCTTTCAACTTGAGGTGATCATAAAGTAGACCTGACATTTATATCTATTCAGGTCAGACACTCTTAACTCTACATTGTACAATTCCAAGAGTCCCTCAGGAAAGACTGTTCAGGCTTAATGAATGCATAGACTTGTTTTATGTTTTCCCAAAGCCAAGCACAGCTCAGTCTAAGCTTGGCTAATATCCAGGTTCAGAGAGTGAAGAAACATGAGATGACTGTGAATATATTAATAAAAATACAGAACATTGATAGTTTTAAGAAAATATGTAAAGATATAGTAGGTTTCTACTTAAAAAATGCTAAGAACATCTAAAAAACATGTAGCACATAGACCTAGCTAATGCTGAAGCAACCCCCATTATTTTAAGAAACCATAAAATAAGGATCAAATATGACACAATTGCTGGGAACACAATTTACCCAAGAATAAGAAATATAAGCTTACTTACTTCATAGGTGATATTTTATGAAGTCAAGTCCTGAGTTTTTAATGATTTGAGAAATTTAATTTGAAGAAGGCATAGTAGAGTCAGTTAAGTAACAGTAACTGAATTTATGTAATACAATGATTTATTATTACTTATATCAAACTATTCATTCCAATCCTATGTAGCTTAAAATATATGTAGAAGTTGAGACAAGACACAGAAGGCCAAATTGCTAGAGATACTATATAGCTAGAGAGGAATGTAATGTTGAAAAATCAATGAGAATATTTTAGCTTGGAAAACTTTCTTCAGTCCTATTTTGCTAACAATGTGAAATTATATTGAGTAGGTTTAGTAAGACATTCTGTGGTTAATTTAAGCAATATTTTATTTTCCTAACTTTTAACCTCAAATTTATTATTTTAAAAGCAAGGGCAATGCATTATTTAGTGAAACAAAAATATATTGAATAGCTACTATACTAGTATATTGGGATCTGCAGTAGATTCAAAATAAATAAAATATAACCCTTTCCTCAAGAAAGAAAGATGTTTAAAGCAATTAGGGAAGATAAACATGTTCACCAGTGTACAACTAACTCATGAAGAAAAGGGTACTTGCTACAGTAAAAATATATGCTGTGATAAAACAACCTGATTTTTTATTATTTACAGCGAGGAAGGGAGAAGGAGAAGGCGAAGGATAGAACATTAGAAACATCAATGTGAGAGAAACATCAATCAGTTGCCTCCTGCACACTTCCTACTGGGGATGTGCCCACAACCAAGGTACATGCCCTTGTCCGGAATCAAATCTGGAAGTCTTTAGTCTACAGGCCTATGCTCTATCCACTGAGCCAAACTGGTTAGGGACCAATTTTTTATTATTAAACAAACAAACAAAAAAAACAAAACCACTCTACTTTAAAGGAAGTTCAGAGTTTTTTCATCTTGTAGGATATTCTTCTTTATTTCTCATGATCGTTTTTCCAAAATTGAAAAAGTGTTTATTTTACAGTGAGAAAAATGTTGGTATTTTTTCCCTCATAGTGGTGGGGTGTCTACCAGTATACTGACAGAGACAGCAAAAGAAATAAGCACACAATATGCCTGGAATTTCTGTAATTAGACTTGGTACTCATGTAGGGTATTGACTGGGTATGCTATTTTTAAAATTTAGTTAGTGAATACTTTTATAGTTTTTATTCTTTGTCAGACACTATTGCTATAGCATTATCTCTTTCTAATGAACAGTACTTTTAAGTTACTTACTTGCTCACTTGTATATTACTCTGTTGCATGTTTTCATAGTCAGCCATCTAACCTAATAACAGAGCAATATGCAAATGAACCATCACTCTGCTAAACAAGCCACACCCACAATCCAATCAGGGTGAGTATACAAATTAACCCAACCAAGATGGTGGTTGATTTGCATATCAAGACAGCATAGAAAGAAGCCAAGCCTGCAGAAGGGAGTGAAGCTGAGGAGAAGCAAGCGGAGGGAGGAAAGCAGGTGGGGCAGCGACTGCAGCAGGAAGCCCTATTACAGGAATCTTCCTGCAACTGTCCACTAGTTCTAAATAAGAACCCTAGATATTTTCTCCTTGTTTTCAATGATAATGCATCTATTTAAAGGATTTTCCAAGTGATGGTATGCAAATAGGTGGTATCCTATTAAGGATGAGGTAACCAATGTGTCTAATCAGGTATTTAGTAACTCTGATCTAATAGCTGCCCTACTTAGGGACACTGGGTAGAAAATTTAAGGTATTTTGTAAGTTACTCTCTCTGTGTTCTCTCATTTAATACTCACTACAACACTGTGAGAGACACACTGTATTCTGATTTCACATTTATGGAAACTGATACTCAAAAGATTCAAATAATATCACCAAGGTGGGTATTTGAACCAAAGAATCTTTGACTATAAAGCCTTTGCTTTTACCACTCTTAAAGATGCTCCATATATATATTTGTATTGAATTCAGAGAGGACGTGAGAGGGAGAGAGAGCTAAAAGCATCAATGATGAGAGAGAATCATTGATCAGCTGCTTCCTGCATGCCTCACACTGGGAATGAAGGCTGTAACACAGGCATGTGCCCTGCCCGGGAATCAAGCCATGACCATAGGTGCATAGGTCAACACACAAGACACCATTGACATTTTGTCCTGATCCTAAACTGGAGCTTACCTGGCATGTATGCTTCCACTCTTCTCTCCCATATATTTGGTAGTCATTGCTGAATAGTCATAATCTGTTTCAGCCCAGTACTCTAGCTACCACTACAAATTCACTGACACATGAAATGAAATAGTTTTGCCATACTTGTCATAATCCAAATGTGAAGCTTGTCATTTTATATGCTTAAATGCCTTTAAATATGTATTTTAAATGATATTAAGACTATCTACTGTTGTTTTCAAGTAATACTTTCCTAAAACTGACAAAAGAGAAAAAGAAGACAGAAAGGGGACTGAAGCTCAGTTTAGCACCATGTCAGATTTTCCAAAAAGGTAATTTTATTGGGTTAAAAATAAGCTAAAACAAGTGTTTTCCCCCCACATTTAGATAAGCAATATTCTTTGCTTAACAAAGTTGCGAGATAAATTTAATATCAGGGTGATGATGCATAATTAAACACATAAATGTCAAATTCAAAAATAACCTGAATTCAACAGTAAAATGTATATTTTAGAATAATTATCTCACTGCTAAAACATATAAGGATGTATAGAAGATGTGAGAGCCACCTGTTCATGTCTTTCCCAAGTTAAACAGCAAACATGACTTTCAGTATAATCCATGTATTTATTTAAACAAATGCAAAAGCTCTATTGCACTATGTAGGTGGTTAGCTGCTTACTAGTATGAAAAGCATTTCTAGGACTCTTGTAGAACAGGAATGTATATGGAACTATATTTTATTATTTATAGGATATATTTTATTAACTAACTTTTAATTTATATGACAGTTAAATTAGTGATAAGTATAAACATTTAAGGTTATTGGGGATTAGTATATATTATACTATGTAGCAAGACGGGTTCAGCATATGCATTTTTTCTTTACAGTACCCTTGCCAAAATTGCCACACTCTTTCAGGGACTTAATTTAAAACATTTTATTATACATGTGCATTAGTATAGGCAGCCTTCTCAACCAACATTAATGTTTGAAGTGGTACAGCAACCAAATTTATATCACAAACAAGCAATGGCAATAGTACCAATTATAAAAATAATAGTGGAATTCTCATATTTACAATTTTTTGATTTAGAAAGCATTCCACATACATTTTACTTAATCTTGATAATAACCACTAGATTGCTTATAGTACAGATCAGTGGTTCTCACTTCCAGAATCACAATTCAGTAGATATGGAAACTAAAGTTTATATGCTTGCCAACAAGTGATTATAAAGGGATATTGCTGCTCAGAGTGCTGGCTCACATTACCTGGAAGCCTGTAAAAAATGCAGAAATGTGGACCCCACTGGAGACCTACTAAATAGAAACTTGCATTTTATCAGGATTCCCCAGGTAATTCATATGTACATTAAATTTTGAGAAGCACTGCTCTAAGCTTTTGTTTTAAATATATATATATATATATATATATATATATATATATATATATATTAATGATTTCAGAGAGGAAGAGGGAGATAGAAACATCAATGTTGAGAGAAAATCATTGATCACCTGCCACCTGCATGCCCAACACTGGTGATCCAGCCAGAAACCAATTGAACCATGACCTCCTTATTCATAGGTTAATGCTCAACCACTGAACCACAATGTCTGGGCTATTAACTACGCTTTAAATGTAGGTACCGTAGTTATCCTCACTATGAAGCTTAGTGTTCTTGTTTGTAAAATATGTACTAATCAGTGCCTGTTTTTAAAATAAAATGTAAAGAAGACATATGTAATACTTTAAACAATAAATAATTTAAATAAAAGAAATCACACTTATGTCTAAATAAGACAAAACAATAACTTCTAATAAACATAGGATAAAAGTGCTAAATGATAAGAAAAAGTTTATAAATAAAATGTAAAGATTAAACTGTCAAGCTTTCAGTCATCAGTCTCTGATAGTATTATCAGGCATTCATTAAACTTTTTTGTTAATTGAGTACTTGCTTCAAACCAGAGACTCTATTAGGTTTGCTGTATGGGATGGTGAAAAAGACATATACACTTCCTGCAAGATTGGGGAGTCCATAGTCTATTCCCGGATTTACAGTCATCACCTCTCTCATGGTTGTCAACATTGGTCATCATTTTTATTGTTAGTATTATTATCAAAGCCAGGTATTAAAAGGATGTAATAGAAGTAGTCAGAGAGGAGGAGGATCACATGTTCCTCTTCAGGAATGTAGTATAAGCAAAGGCAAATAGAAATTAGCATATTAATTTGACTTTGTAGAGAGAGGGGTCATGGCCAAAAGTACTTACCAGTGAAAGAGACTATGAGGAGGAAATGAGAAGAAGAAAATAAAACATGACCTGAATTGTATGTCATTTTCATAAAGCTTTAGACAGTTCTTTTTTTCCTTCTTTTTTTATTGTTTAAAGTATTACATATGTCTCCTTTTCCCGCTATCAACCCCTCCCCAGCCACTCCCACCCTCTAGGACAAGCACCCACTGCCCCAGTGTCTTGTCCATTAGTTTTGCCTATATGCATGCATACAAGTCCTTTGTTTGATCTCTTACCCACCACCTCCTCCCCTTCCTTTCCTCCTAGGTGATGTTTGACACTCTGTGTGGTGCTTCCCTGTCTCTGGATATATTTTTTGTTCATCAGTTTCTGTTGTTCATTATATTCCACAAATGAGAGAGATTATGTGATATTTATCTTTTTCTGACTTGCTTATTTCACTTAGCATAATGCTCTCCCCATGTTGATCCATGCTATTTCAAATGATAAAAGTTCCTTCTTTTTCAAAGCAGTATATTATTCCAATTTATAGATGTACCAGAGTTTTTTAATCCACTCATCTGCTGATGGACACTTAGGCTGTTTCCAAAATTTAGTTATTGTAAATTGTGCTGCTATGAACATAAGAGTACATATATCCTTTTTGATGGGTGTTTCTGAGTTCTTGAGATATATTCCTAGAAGTGAGATTACGGGTCATACGGGAGCTCCACTTTTAATTTTTTTTTTTAGGAAACTCCATACTGTTTCCCAAACATTTTGGATTGGACATGCCAGACAACAGGGAAAATAATGCTTGTGCATTTTCTTCAGCTCCTGCCTCAACGTTTTCTTAGTATTGATCTCCCTGGGACTGTGTGCCCAGTACTCACTTTACTGAAGGTTTTAGAAACAAGTAATATCCTGCTGTGGTTATGAGGACTGATTCCATGTGAATTTGCTTTCATTTCTCAAGGCCTAACTCCCCATCACACATGAATGGATGAACAGCAGGACAAAAACAAAACAAAAAGAAACACCCCACACAATTGCTTGACACCATTCCGGAGGGATGAAAAGTGATGCGTACTTAGATTGAATTGCTGCCTATCCCACAGTACACACCAAGAACCCATTGCTTTTATTGACAAATCTCTTAATTAGAAGATGGGATTCACTCTCAATTAGAAAAACAAATTGAGGCACTTCCGTTAAAGATAAAGCCATTGAAAAGTGTGCAGCAGTTTGGTAGTGGAAAAGGCAATTAGGCATATCACCTGGAGCCTCCTTGCATTTGCAGGAATGAATGAACAAACAAAACAATTACTTCATTCAAGAGGTATTTCACCACGACTCAGAGAGAGAAGGGGATGAATCAATGCTGATGAGTATTTAACAAATGTCCCCTGAGATTAATTCCCACTAAAAAAAAGATAATCACCACCAGCCACACTACTTTAGTATACTGCTTCTGAAACCCTACTGAATTTCTGGAAAAGAACACAGAGATCACACTGAGAATGCAAGCAGAAGCAAGCACTTTTCAACATATGCATTTAGTACATGTGTACCTTCTTTTATTGTGCTTCACTTCAATGTGTTTTATAGGGGTTAAAATTTTTATAAACTAAAGGCAAGATCTTCCAGTAGCAAAAAAATCCCAACTTGTGTTATTGCAACATTTGTTTTTTTTGCAGCGGTCTGGATCTGAACCTGCAATATCTACTAGGTATGCCAGAATATCTACTATTTTACTCAGGTAGCCAGCCATTTTGTATAATTTCATCCATTCATTCATTCATTCACTAACTTATTCATTCAATGAGTAACATCTATTTTGTGTCCAACTCTATACTAACCACACAATTACATTCAAATATGTAAAATAATAATCTGCTGTCCTCCCGGAGCTCATTAGTAAGACATTCCATGAGACAATTAAATAAAAATTAAGCCCATGTGTAACAAAATATGTAATGGAGAGTTGGAATATGTGTGTGTGTGTGTGTGTGTGTGTGTGTGTGTGTGCAGGAAGAAGACCAATTATGAAAAAGATAATAATGTGCAGTATAAGTAATAATGTGTTGGAGATGAATCATAATCCAGGTGTTGAAAATAATGCAAACTTTGAATTTGGCTGGTTTAAAATGATGACAAAAGAACCAGTTAAAAATCTTAAAATCCAATGATATACTTAGACCTATTTTGTTCATATTATGTCAACTGTACAACTTGGTGTTTACATTGAATTTGATAGTTTATTCTAGCACACAGATCTTCCCACATTTCAGACTGCATCAAATAGTTTAATAATAGATATTTTCTCCATAGATTATTTGTCATATAAGGCATCCTTGTATGTAGGAAGAATGTGCATGCAAGCTCTACAGAGATAAGTTATCCAAAATAAATAACACTCCAGCTATTCTTTGATACCTGATATTACAAGAAAAAAAATATATTACAGAAAAAGAAATAAGGATTAAAATCTCAATCCTAAAGGAAAAAGAATGTAGAATTTTAAATCCATTCTCATGGGAAAAATAAGCCACCCCTAGGACTTGAAGGTTTTGCCAATGACCCATCTCAATGGGGAGGATTTCCACACTGAGTGGTTCAGTGACTTCTTTTGGCTTAGTAAACCTTAGGAATATGGTCCAAATTCCAGGAACCAACAACACACTATAAGATTTTCCTCTATTCATCAGACATGACTAAGATATTTTTAAGGTAGTTTCAATAAAACATGTCAAATATATAGTTTGTTGGAATTTAAGTTCTTATGCTATTGATTAGGCACTATAGACAGGCATATAGATACCTATCCTATATAATAAAAGTGTAATATGCAAATTGACCAAATTGCAGACTGACTGGTCGCTATGACAGGTACTGACCACCAGGGGACAGATGCTCAATGCAGGATCTTCCCCCTCGTGGTCAGTGCACTCCCACAGGGGGAGCGCAGCTCAGCCAGAAGCCGGGCTCATGGCTAGAGAGTGCAGCAGCAGTGGTGGGAGCTTCTCTACAGGTGGGTGATAAGGAATGAGGGACCCTGGATTGCAAGAGCCCCAGGGGGACGGGTCTAAACTGGCAGGCTTCCAAACCCCCAGGGTTTCCAGACTGCAAGAGGATACAGACTGAGCTGAGGGACCCCACTCACATGCACATGTCTCGTGCACCAGACCTCTAGTAAGAAATAATATATCAAGGCCCTGGCCAGGTAGCTCAGTTGGTTAGAGTGTTGTCCTGATATCCCAAGGTTGCAGGTTCAAGCCCCATTCAGGGCACATAGAAGAATCACCCAATGAAGGCATAAATAAGTGAAAAAACAAATAGATGTTTCTCTCCCAATCTCCCCTTTCTCTCTAAAATCAATAAATTAAAAAAATACAAAGAATAAATCAGATATCTTAGGTATTTGAGCATATTGTAATTATGAAGACAGAATCAACTCCTTTGACAGTTTGTTGATTTTAGATACCCACTAGAATTTTAAAGTAAAATATAAATATCAGATAAATTTTATACACATGAATATTTACTATCTCCAACAAACAGTTGTCTAACATACCAGACAACCAAGAAAGTCAACTTTGCATTTCCTTCTAACATACACAACACAACTTGTACTTTTGTGTTGAAAATATATCCTGCTGATATTTACCAGATGCCTAGCTAATAAAAAATCATTCCTACCTATTGCCTGATTGCAAATCTCAGAACAAGAGATTCCCTTGACATCAGGTTTGGAACTTACTCTCCAATCAAAAGAAAAAGTTTGAATATTTTCCTCCTGGGAAAAACACTAACTTTAACAAAGTTTTGTGAACTCATACAATCAATATTTATTCTTTCTTTTACAACTCTGATTCAGCTGGAGATGCATAGGACTTCGGTGTTCAATAGCACAAAAACAATCTTTACACAGCTTAATTTTATTTTTTCTGATTCATTTGAGATGTTTAATCTGAACTCTAAGCATAACAGTCTGCCTTTGAGGCTTTAGATTCTGCAAAATGTATTTGCCTCAAAGGTGGTGTTGTTACAAAACATATTGGTAATAAAGTATGGGAAGTTTACAGAAACCAATTCTCACTATAAGAAAAGCAATACAAAGAGTTTCTTTTAGATGATGTGTCATGGACAAAATCTGTGGTCCAATCAACAGAAAGAATAATTATCTATCTTTTTAGTCTCATTATTATAATTTATACTTTATGTTTCTTCTTTAATCATTTCCTTCACCTCAACTCGGACTGATTATCATTCTTCTGGTTCTTATAGCTTTAAGTATGCATATATCAATTTTATAGTGTGCATCTTAAGCACAAAAGGATAAAATAATGAAGAGCAAAAAACCAACAACCATTGAAAATCTTTTCCTTAGGAGGATGCCCCACTAAAAACAGACATACATCATCCCAGGGGCCATGCACAAGCTGTACCTACTTTTTCTCTAGTCTCCAAACAGCACAAATATTTTTGAGGTATATTTCAATTATATAACTTGATAAATGTATGATTTTCTTGAATTGGAATTTTCACTGTATTATTTGTAATAGAGACAAGCATTTGGAAACCAAAGTGTACTCAACTCTGATGTGACTGTGGTTGTGTGAAGAGAATAAAGGGTGGATATATACAGTAGTTTCCATAAGTTGAATGTGGGAGGGAATGAGGGTTGAGCCATATGAGACAGTAAACAACTGTGTTATTCTCTTTTGGGAGCCTAACAAACTGCATTAATAGTTGGGAGAAGAGGAATAATGATAGTGAATTGCAAAGAGATCTCTGGGAAGATGGTAGTTCCCACAGATCTTCTAATCAATCAATTCTCCTTAATATTGCCAAGCTGACCTCCTTCTTTTCAGCCTGGAGGTTCAGATTAGATTCATCCATACATTTAAATACTCATTTTAGACAATGTGGAGAGCAGCTATAGCATTTGGACAGGTTCAAGTCTCAGACTGACAAGAAGGCATGGGCCGCTTGTGGCAAAGACATATTCAAGTCCCAGCTTGGAGGACAAAGCCCCCCCCCCCCAGCACAATTATAGCCAAGGCTATGGTTGTATGTAATCTTGACCTTATAGTCTGACCTTGTAGTCCTAGGTAGCTGAGGGATATGGGCTGGGGGAGGTGTAGCGAGTGTTGCCCAAACAAAGCTTGATAGAATTCAGAGAATTGCAACAACAGGAAAGAAGTAGATTTGAATGAAACTCACAAGAACATCTTGACCACTCCCTTGTTTTTCTTTGTGTGATCTGACTATAAAATAAAGATTCAGCTTGCAAGCTGTGTCACTGTGTCCTCATCCAGGCTCAGTGATATATCTGGCCCCAATTATATTAAAATTTCACAGTGGGCAAAACATGAGGGTGGCTTTCTCTCAGAGGTGCTTGCAGCAATTACTGTGGGACACTGAGTCTCAGGCGCTTCTCAGGGAAGGGCTGAGAAGAAGCCATTGCTGTCTGCTCTGCCCTGAGATCCCGCCCCATGAAGCTATAGCTGTTTGCTCTGCCCTGAGTCTCTGCCCCATCCAAGCTGAGCACAAAGGCTTTTGCATATGTATGACCTGGTCCTTTGAATTCTAAACTTACCTAACAAACTGCAGCTGTATCAGTGAAATCCAGAACTTCCAAAAGAAGGCCCAAAGCCCCACAGCAGCCTGCATTGCTTCACAGCTGGGCCTCATATGGGCACCTCCAAAACCCAGACAGAGAAGAGTAATCTGCAGATCTCTCCATAGATCCTGCTGGCCTCAGGCATAGGCAAAAATAGCAACTCTTTGGATATCCAAGCCAGTGGACCCAGGGGTTAGAGTGGGACCATCCAGATTACAACTCTTCAGATCCATAAGGGACCCACTCAGGGGGCAGACTCAGTGAGCACCAAAGCCCCACTGAAGCAATTCTTGTCTCATAAGGCTGTCTCCAGCACAGAAGTTCTCCCATTATAAACACAACTGACCCTCACAGCCAATTGGCCTGGAGGTCAATTTCTCCCAGTGATACCAACAACAATCAAGGCTTGACTACAACAAGACTGTACACACTGCCCACAAAGGAGTACACCAAGTGAGTGTCCACCTCAGCTAACTGGGGAGGCTGAGCCACTGGGCCCTATATGACACCTAACACACAAAGCAACTCTATTAATTCAGGGAAGCAGCCAAAATGCAGAGACAAAGAAACAGATCACAAATTACAGAAATGGAGGAAAGCAAATTACTGGATATAGAGTTCAAAACCACGGATATAAAATTTTTCAAAATTTTTCTAGAAAAGGCTGATAAATTTAGTGAGATCCTTGAGGATATAAAAAAAGGGACCAAGTGGAAATTAAGCATACACTGACTGAAATAAAAAATATACATATAGATATTCAACAGCAGACTAGAGGATCACAAGAATCAAATCAAAGATTTGAAATTCAAAGAAGCAAAAAATACCCAACTGGAAAAGCAAAAAGAAAAAAGAATCCAAAAATATGAAGATAGTGTAAGGTGCCTCTGGGACAACTTCAAGTGTACCAATATCCAAATTATGGGGATGCCAGAAGCAGAGAGAGAGCAAGATATTGAAAACCTATTTGAAGAAATAATGACAGAAAACTTCTCCCACCTGGTGAAAGAAATGGACAAGTCCAGGAAGCACAGAGGACCCCAAACAAAAGGAATCCAAAGAGAACCACACCAAGACACATCATAATTAAAATTCCAAGAGCAAAAGACAAAGAGAGAATATTAAAATCAGCAAGAGAAAAACAGTTAGTTACCTCCAAGGGAGCACCTATACTATTGTCAGCTGATTTCTCAACAGAAACTATGTAAGCCAAGATGGGTGTGGCAAGAAATATACAAAATGATGAATAACAAGAACCTACAACGAAGATTACTCTACCTAGCAAAACTATCATTCAGAATTGAAGGGCAGATAAAGAGCTTCACAGATAAGACTGGATAAAAATAATACACCTATGGATGAGGACAGTGGGGAGGGAGTAAAGGCAAAGGGTGGGGTGGGAACTGGGTGGAGAGAAACTATGGGAGAAAAACAGAAACAATTGTAATCTGAACAATAAAAATTTATTTAAAATGAAAAAAAAACCACATTTGCTTCTTGATTCACTTCTCTCCATGTATCTTAGGACATACTTGATCTTAATGACAGATCACACTTTGCTGTTACTGGTCCCAAAGGTATACCATAATTCACAACAGAGGGAAACTTCTAATTTTTGCTTCTCTCTCCTCCATTCACACCTTTCTTTCAACTTTATTGAATTTATTAGAAAACAAAATGTTTTATGGATGCTCCAAGTATAAAACACTCTCATTTTATTCTATAGAGCTTTAAGTCAATAAGGGCTTTGATTTGGATCCCCATTTAATCAAATTAAGTTTTAAATGTATATAGTAATTTATGTCTCACAAGAAGACATAATTTAAAAAAAATATTTCTCAGGGGATTGCGCATAGTTGTCATTCCTTTTTATTTTGTTTTGTAACAATTTGTATGAGTGAAAACAAAACAATGGCCTATTTGGGTGGTAAATAATGTTGTTTTGAGACCTCCTTATTAACTACTGGCAAGAAATAATGTTACTGCATAAACCTGTGATTATTTTTACTTCATTCTAAAGTTGATAAGTAATAATTAGACACTTGACGCTATTAATTGTCAATACTAAATGGCAACTGCCACAAAATCCCCAGTGTAGCCTTTACTATCCTTAATACTAGTGACACCACAGAAAATACTTATTAAAAGTTTACTGATAATAGTGAGTGTTTTGGTGTAAGGTGGTAACTTTAAGATATCATTATGTATATTTAAATAAGACAATTATAGTATAGAATGTTTAAACAGATTTGGAGAAAGTCACAAATTTAATTGGCATTTGAACCCCCTAAAAAATATGTGGAAATAAGTAGCACAGCTATCCATGGAAAACAGTAGCACAGCTATCCATGAAGCCCATGAAGCCAAAGTCACCTAAAGTTAACGATCTAGAGTTTCTGATTCTCCTAGACTGAATTAGCAGATTCCATTAAGATCTTTAAATTGCTAACCCTTAAAATGAGGAAATAAGGGTGTGGGGTGCAAATCTGGTACAAGACATTTTGCATCCATACTATAAAAATGGAAATTTAAAATTACATTTTAAAAAGTGAGATATTTGCCAAAACCGGTTTGGCTCAGTGGTAGAGCATCGGTCTGCGGACTGAGAGGTCCCGGGTTTGATTCCGGTCAAGGGCATGTACATTAGTTGCGGGCACATCCCCGGTGGGGGGTGTGCAAGAGGCAGCTGGTGACGTTTCTAGCTCTCTATCTCTCTCCCTTCTTCTCTGTAAAATATCAATAAAATATATTTTAAAAAGTGAGATATTTGCCCTTGTTATTTAGCAGGGAATGCCAGGGAGTAAATATTTATATAGAGCATCACCTTTAAGGCAGCACTAAAATTCTAAAAAGAATATGACAGGTTTTTTTTTTTTTTTGTATGTGTGTGTGTGTGTGTGTGTGTGTTTGTGTGTGTAAGTTGCTTGCCTGATTTCAGACAAAACCTACTAGTCTATATCAGCCACATGGCCCACCTCTATTCATCAACTTGTCTTGAAAAGGCACTAAAAACCTTAAGATATAATTTGACATGAATGGCACTACTTCTCCAGGTACATTGGCAGCTGATTTATGTACTGACTCTAACAAAGTACATGCTTTTCATATCACAGTGGCCACCTTCCATGACATCTTTACCTCTTTTCAGTCTTACTAAAGTTTCAAAAATATTTTGAAAATTTCAATGTATTTTGATGAGTCTAATTAGGAGTTTGGTTAATAAATACTAACAAAAGATGATGCCAATAGGCCACCCCAAAGAGCCACAGTATAAAATGGACATATGCCATACCTTTCGAATAATTGGCTGAAAATTAAGTAATTCAGATAGAAAACCTTACAATTTACAAAAAAGCTAACCTGTCTAAATTTTTTACACTTTCCAAGTAAATAAAATTCATTTTCCCCCATAATCTTTGGCCATACACGTGGCAAGAATTGGGGTAAAAGATGAAAAAGAAGCAAAATATCACACTCTTGGTCTAGAAGATTTTCTAATATAATTTGGGAAACGACACTGAAGTATGTGAAACAATTGGAAAACAAAAGAAGATAGAATGGAAAGTGTCAGATTGAGTGCTACAAGTAATTGACTATTGTGATACTACCAAGCCCAATAAACCCATTCTCTATAGTTAATCTGAACCTTTAAACACTTCAAGCTAATATTTCTTCTTAAATAACCTAATTATATATTCATTTAGATCTCATATTAATTGAAGGTGCTAAATTAACACTGTCATACTGGCGATAATTAAAAGAAAAACTAATAAATATGAATTATACCAAGAAAAGAATTTGAATTGCATATAAAGTAATGCCAGATATGTTAGAGGAAAGAAAACCAGTAACATAATCTAGATATTCCTAAGTGTCCAGATGTCTATGACCATGTCAACATATCTAGTTCTTATTTCTTTGCCACTCAAAACAACAACAACAACAAACTTCTAAATCTTAACCATAAATAACTCTAGTAATCTGATGTAATCAATATTTCACACCTCTTTTTCACTACTGAATTCTGAACCAATTGAGGGTTAAAGAAGCAATAAGGAAACTTTACACCTAATTTTCAGCATTATTATTGATGGGGCTATTGATGAACTTGAATTAGGTTGTGTCAAAGGTGTGATTCTTACTGCTGGACCCTAGTATAGAGAGTGTGTGGTGAACTACAGGCCTCGCCTTGCAGGGATAGCCTGTCATTGAAAGAATTATGACATGAAATAGCTGAGCAAAATAAATGTTCTTCACAGAAAGGCTGAGCTTAAAGAGAAAGGTAGAGCATGCTGAGTTATGCATGCCCAGTTTTTTCTCTTGAATTTACCAATAGGATAATTAACACTTCTAAGTGAGGGATTCAATAAGGAAAAGCACAAGGAAGCCAAAAATTTCCTTTTTGATGTTTGTATACATAGTCATTCAAGATGAAAGATATGTTTCAGATGTTTCCTGCTCTACCCCACCCCTCATAACATATTCATTCAAGCAACCCTTATTCTATGACATAGTAATTCAATATATACGCTAGGAGCATGGTTAAGAACTCAGGATGCATGTTAGTATGAGTCTCACCTATACAACTTACTAGCTGTGAGACAGGAAGCAAGTTAATCTTAGAATTTTCATATATCCATCTGTAAATCAGAAAATAATCATAATGCCTAATCCATGGAGTTATTTTTGAGTATTAGTTAATCCATGTAAATCATCTAGTAGACAGACATGTAATAAAAAATAAAATTTTAGCCTCAAAGATAAAATATAAGTCAAGTCACTGAACCATTCCGGATTTCACATTCCTTGTCTGTAAAATAAGAATGCTGGTAACCACTGTGGTGAGTTTCTATAAGCAACAACACAAAAAGAAAATTTTCTTTAATCATTTTGATACCCTGTCAATTTCATTAAAATTGAGGTTGTGGGCCCAGCCAGCATGGCTCAGTGATTGAGAGTCAACTTATGAACCAGGAGAGAGAGATAGAAACATCAAAGATGAGAAAGAATCATTGATTGGCTGCCTCCTGCATGCCCCAGTCTGGGGATTGACTCAAAACACAGGCAAGTGCTTAACCAGAATCAAACTGAGGTCTCCTGGTTCATAGGTCAAAACTCAATCACTGAGCCACGCCAGCCAGGCTTGCATTTAAGTCTTTAATCAATTTTGTGTTTATTATTATGTATGGAGTAAGAAGGTGGTTTAGTTTCACTTTTTTGCACATATCTGCCCAATTTTCCCAACATCATTTATTGAAGAAATTGTCTTTACCTCATTGTACATTCTTGCCTCCTTTATCAAATATTTATTGGCCACAAAGGGGTGGGTTTATTTTTGTGCTCTATTTTGTTCCATTGATCTATATGTCTGTTTTTATGCCACTGCCATGCCATTTTGGTTACTATAGTTTGATATTGGAGAGCAGGGTATCTCCAACTTTGTTCTTCTTTCTCAATATTGCTGAGGCTATTTGAATATTTTTTTGTGGTTCCATATAAAATTTTATATTATTTTTCTAGTTCTAAATAATACTCCATTGGTATTTTAACAAGGATTGCATTGAATCTACAGATTGTTTTGGGTGGTATAGACATTTTAATGATGGAAATTCTTCCTATCTATGAACATGGTATGTTTCCATTTATTTGTATCTTCTTTGATTTCTTTCTTCAATGTCTTATAGCTTTTGGAATATAGGTCTTTTACCTCCTTGCTCAAAATTATTCCTGGGTGTGTACTTTTTTTGTGTGCAACTGCAATTGTTTTCTTAGTTTCCTTTTCTGGTATTTCAGTACTTGTATATAAATATGCAACCAATTTCTGAATATTAAAAAGTATATATATATTTTTTTACTGTTGACACTATTACAGATGTCTCCCATTTTCCCACCCTTTGTGCACCTTTCCCCAGCTCCTGCTCCCAACTCCCCAGATTTCATGAAATTGTTGTGGGTGTCAATGGAATATGAATATATGTATATGTTCTTATTTCTTAACAGTCTATTTATTATGCATTCCAATGTAACTTCCCATGTTTTCATATATTCTCTTATTTATGGCTTCTAAATTCTCAAAACTTTGTAAAATCCCATCCTGTTCCATAACTGTATTCAAACTACACTTGCTTTCCACTAACACTCTCTTACTTCACATAACTTCCTATGAATGGACTGAGTTTATAATACAGTAGTCTCCATTTTTCTGTTTTACTTTTGATGATTTTAAGTTACCAATGGTCAACCAAGTTTCAAAAATATTAAATGAGAAACTTCACAAATAAATAATTCATGAGTTTTAAATTATACGTTTCTGAGTAGCATGATGAAATCTCATGCCATCCTGATCTGTCCCATCCAGTATGTGAATTATTTATTTGTCCAGCATATCCATGCTGTATACAGTACCCATTAGTTAATCACTTAGTAGCTGTCATACTTATCACATAGGTTATGAGAGACTGCATTCATATGACTTTTATTATAATACTAGAGACCTGGTGCATGGAATTCATGCATAGAGGGGGGCCCCTCAGCCTTGCCTGCACCCTCTGCAATTTGGGACCACTACATCTTTTTTTTTTAATCTAGCTAACATCTTCACATTTAAAAAATTAACTGAAATATCACCTACTCTAGGAAATCCTCTTTGAACAAATGTCTTTACAATCTGTAGTAAGTATTTTCATAGTATATCATTCTTTTTCTTTAGCACCTACTTAGAGTGGATACAATGTGGTTTTCATTCTTATATCTGATTTTTTCCTTTTACTCTTGTAATAGCAAAACTTATCCAATTTACATTTCCCCTTCAAGGGCTTACATTTGGTTCAATTTCTAGTTGGCTCCTGCTTTTCTTAAGCAATAAATTTGGGTTGTGATAGTAAGCCTCACTTGTAATCAATACTGTAGGTATCCCTATCTGAATATTTTTATAATACCCATCACTTTAGCATACCAGAGATTGTGTTCATATATAGAAAATAATAAATGTCACCTAACCATTTGATCTTCTAGTAATATTTTATAGCAAGATGTATTATTCTAGTAATTTAATAATTACAAAACTGAGGCATACAGAAATAAATCACATTAACAATAAAGAATGACTCAAATATCAAATCATAATATACTTAGAGCTTCCTTTGTCCTGTGCCTCAGATATCATAGCATAGTACACAGTTCACATGGAACTCAGCTTCCTTTAAAATAGGAAGAGATGCCATACTCATGAAGCACCTACTTCCACACTTATTTTTATTTAATTAACAACACATACTCTTTGTATTAATTGTTGGAAAATCATCCTAGCAATTGCCTCTGTTCGTCTCTGTATTGTTGCCTTACATTCTGATGTTATTACTGCACTTTTATCATCCACTCGCTCTAATAAGATGGTGAATTTTTTAAGGGCAGAGATCAGACTTGAGCTTGTGTTTCTCTGTCATGGAGCCTAGATAAATACTCAAATGCCATTCAGTCCAAATGACTGTGATGAAAGAGGTCCACTGTTGCTGGAGACCTCACACCTTTTGCACCTTTACAGAGGGGAGAATAGAGGCTGAGGGAATTTGAGGAAACCCAAACAGAATTCTCCTCCTAAAAGATTTTGCTAAGCTGGTGTCCAGGACTGCTGGGCATTTATCCAATTAAAACTAGATCACAGCAATAACAAAGGCACTGGTCTCCTACTGCTAATGCATGGGGATCAAACCCCAGACTGCAGGAACTTACCCCGTAGTCAGAACCAGGCCGCTAGGTAGACCTGGGCTGGTGCTTCTAACTCTGGAAAGAGGGAGACTTCCTGTGGCTGAAGGCTAGAGTCCCTGGACTCCGCACCACACACCTGAGCAGGTCCCTAGCACAGGTTGGTCAGCAGAGTGGCTTCTTCACCTGGAATTGTGGGGCAGCTGGGACTGGGTTCTTAACTCCATGATCACAGGGCAGTTCGGCCTGGGTTCTGCACCCCAGGATCACGGGACAGCTGGGCCTGGCCTCTTCACCTTATGGTCATAGGGCAGCTGGGCTTGGCCTGTTCTCCCCATGATCACAGGGCGGCTTGGCCTCGGCTCACTGCTTTCCACCAGCTTCAGCTTGCCAGTCTTCCATGGGCTGGGAGGAGTTGCCATGGCAACCCAGCACTGACTTCCAGTGGTTAGTCTTTGGTTATGATCTGTCATTATAAGTTACAATCCTGGGTTTTCATTATTAGGATACTTATGAGTGTTCTATTTTATTATTAGTTACTAGAGGCCCATTGCATGAAATTCATGCACTGGGAAGAGGGAGGAGGTATCCCTTAGCCCAGCCTGCACCCTCTCCATTCTAGAACCCTTTAAGTGATGTCTGACTGCCCACAGGGATCGGGTCTAAACAGGCAGTTGGACATCCCTCTCATTATCCAGGATTGCTGGCTCCAAACTGCTCACCTGCCTGCCTACCTGATTGCCCATAACCGCTTCTTCCTGCCGCCCTGATCACCCCCTAATCACTCCCCTGCCAGCCTGATCAATGCCCAACTGCTCTGCTACTAGCCCGACTGCTCCCAACTGCCCTCCCCTGCCGGTCCAGTCACCTCTAACTGCCCTCCCCTATCAGCCTGGTTGCCCCTAACTAACCTCTCCTGCAGGCCTGCCCCCCCCCCCCAATTACCCTTCCTCCCCTGCAGGCCCAGTCACCCACAACTGCACTCTCCTGCTGACCTGGTCATCCCTAACTGCCCTCCCCTGTGGGCATGATCACCCTCAACTACCCCTCCCCTGCTGTTCATCTTTAATGGCCATCTTGTGACCACATGGGGGCAGCTATCTTGTGTGAGGGGCATGACAGTCAATTTTCATATTATCTCTTTATTATATAAGATAGTTGTTAATATCTGACTATGCATAATTTACATATTAAAGTTTGTCGTAGGTATGGATATGTAGGGAAAAACAGTATATATAGGGTTTGGTATTATCTGTGGTTTCAGGCATCCACTGGGGATCTTGCAATGTATGCCCTATGGTTAAGGGGGACTATTGTATACAGGTAAAAAACAGACCTTACATAAATTGCATGTGAATTCAACTTAGAAGTGTCCTATTTCGTAATGTACTACTTTTCTCATTTAATTATTGGTTCCTGGCTGTCCACTTTTTAGACTAGCTTACATTAGTTCCAACTTGTCCACATAGCTCTTAAAAATAAATGCACTATTATTGTTAAATATAGATTTGAGAAAGCACCTAATAGTCATATTTAATTGTAGCCTTTTCAATTTATTAGCCATCCAATTTTGTTTCTGATCTCTCTATGCTATTACCAGAAATGATTTTCATTACCCATGCCTCTTTATAATCTCTGACTGCTTTTGTGAGCATGAATTCATTTCACTTTTCAGTCATCTTTATCTCTTTCCTAAAATTCTTAGCTGATACAGCAAAATCTTATTTTATTCAATTTTTCTTTCCCCCACCCTGTTTCCAAAACAGACTTTTCTTTACCTGGAGATCTTTGAACAGTCCTTTAGGAGACTGCACTGAATTCATATTTCTCTTTGCAATTCCTCTAAAAATGAAAAATACAATCTGCTCTGCTCTAATTATAATTTCCCTTAGGATATGCTATTCTTTCATAGTCAGGAAGTTTAATACTTCTTCCTTGCAAACCAGACTCACTATATTGCTTAGTTCTTCCAAATCTTAAGGTAGTTTATAGTCTGAAATTTCATTTCTAACCCAGTTTAAGTGGACCTGGTCACTGGTTTCCTACCATCTGAGTTTCCCACATTTCCAATTGATTTCCAAGGTTAAAATTGGTTTTCTTCACAGTCAAGAATTGACTAAGATCCATTAGCTTGACTGCATTAGTTACTCATATATCTAGATATATTTGGTTTTTTCTCATTCAAATGACTTAGAGGGAGGTAAGTCTATGTTAGTGAAGCCTGAATAAAAGAATAGTTTAAAGTGTTTTCACTTTAGCTTGTATGAAAGAGAATACATCTGTCAAAAAAAAAAAACCTTTTAAGAAATACACTTAAGATATTTTTTTCAAATAAATGTATTTGTAGAGATGTTTTAACAATGAATGGGGTGTTAATGATAAATACTTTTGTTATTAAACTAAAATAAATAATTAAAAACTCTGAGAAAGCATATATATATCTATCCTATCTAATGAAATAGTAATATGCAAATTAACTGTAACTCCTCTACACTCCCAAGCCATGCCCACAAACCAATTAGGAGCAAATATGAAAATAAACCCAACCAAGATGGCTACAGCCACAGAGAACAGGCAGGAGGCTTGGGTTTCCCCGGCAATGGAGGAAGCCAAGCTTTCTGCCTGCCCTTACTGGCCTAGGCCTCCACTCAAGGCTACAAAGTTTCAATGATAGAAGATACATAAATCCCAACAGAAATGTCTGCCACCAAGGAGCAAGCAAAAGGCTTGGCTCTGCTCTAGGCTACAAAGTTTCAATTGTAGAAGATAAATAAACCCCAGATACCAGGGCCTCTGCTTGGGTTGCCAGGGGGCGTGGCTGGTCTGAAAACTAGCACAGGTCCCACTCTCAGTCCGCACCACACCCCAAGGGAACTGCCACCCTGATCTGGGACATCCTTCAGGGCAAACCAGCCAGCCTCCACCATGCACCAGGCCTTGATCCTATCTAATAATAGAGTAATATGCAGATTGACCATCATTCCAACTCACAAGATGGCTGCCCCCATGTGGTCAAAGATCCTGCCCCCATGTGGACACAAGTTGGCCCTTATAAGATGACCAGCAGGGGAGGGCAGTTGGGAGGGATCAGGATTGCAAAGGAGGGCAGTTGTGGATGATAAGGCCAGCAGGGGAGGGCAGTTGGGAGTGATCAAGCTTTCAGGAGAGGGCATATATGGGTGACCAAGCTGGCAGAGAAGGGAAGTTGGAGGCAACTAGGTCTGCAGGGAAGGATAGTTGGGAGGGACCCATGCCTGCAGGGAGAGCAGTTAGGGGTGGCAGGCATGCAGGGGAGGGTAGTTAGGGGTGACCAGACCTTCAGGGAAGGGCTTTTAGGAGCAGTCAGTCTGGCAGGGGCAATCAGGAAGGCAATCAGGCAAGCAGTTGGGAGCCAGCAGTCCTGGATTATGATAGGGATGTCTGACTGCCTTTTTAGGCCCCATTCCCATGGGCAGTCAGATATCCCTCAAAAGGTCCCAGATTGGAGAGGGTGCAGGCAGGGCTGGGGGACACCACCCTCCCATGCATGAATTTTGTGCACCTGGCCTCTAGTATATATATAAAAGCCTAAGCAACTGTTACAACTGATTGACTGAAAAACTGATGGACAGGTTTCTATGATGGGCACTGACCACCAGGGGGCAGATGCTCAATGCCAGAGCTTCACCCTGGTGGTCAGTGTGCTCCCACAGCCAAGCTCCTGCAGGCATCCAACCTCCCACAATCCCTCCTCCCAGCCAGCCACCCTGATTGGACACAATCAGAATTGCATGAGGTATCCCCTATTGGTCCTGATCACTGGCCAAGCCAAGGGACCCCACCTGTGCACAGATTCATGCACTGAGCATCTAGTATCTATATACTGTATATAAAAGCCTAAGCGACTGAACAGCTGGTTATTATGATGTGCACATACCACCAGGTGGCTGATGTTGTGACTGAACAACTGGTTGTTATGATGTGCACATACCGCTAGGTGGCTGATGCTTAATGCAGGAGCTTCCCCCAACCCACAGGCCAACTTCCTGGTCCTTCACCCTAGCTGGCAGGTCCTGATTGCTTGATCAGGGCCAGACCCCAGGCTGGCACAGGGAATCAGGAGTGGATGGTGATGGATGTGGGTGGTGAGAGAAGAAGGTTGGGGGGATGGCAGGAAACTGCTTGGTTGTGGCATGCAGGAGGTAAGGGAAGGAAGAACAGGGGAGGTAGGGAACTATATGGTGGCAGCACATGGGCAGTGTGGGAAGGAGGAATAAGGGAGGTGAGGATGCAAAGAACCTGACTGGCCCTGATTGCTGGCCCGGTCTAGGGACCCCACCTGTGTATGAATTTTGTGCATTGGGCATCTAGTTTTAAATAAAAAAGGTAGTTGTTATCTCTCCATAATACATAGTATGTGTTTTAGATATATTTAACATATAGATATAAACATACACACACACATACATACATTCACAGGGCCATTAAAACTTTAAAACCTTGTTAAAAAAAATCATTTTATCCTTTAGGATAAAAAAAAAAGTCCACCTCTTTTATTTCAACCTTACTTCTCAGGCAAGTTAGTTGTTGTCACCTCTGTTATACCTTTGTACTATTGAATCCCTATAAAATATCCTTAGGAACTAGAGCCCCGGTGCACAAAAATTATGCATAGGTATGGTTCCTAAGCCTGGCTGGCTATTGAATTGTGAGTGTATGGCATGGAAGGGCAGATCCCAACTGACCTCTGGGCCCTGGGCAGGACCCCTACTTGTCCCCTTCTGCCTGAGTCATGGTGCCCAAGTCTCTACACTGAAATGTGGTAAGTGTGGCTAGACCCTGTGAGTTGGGGTGCAGACAGGGCTTCTGTGTTGTTCAACTGCACTTCACAGAAGCCAGGCAGGCAGCATGCTCTCTCCCAGGCAGCATTGGCAGACCAGCTCCTGCACGAACCCATGGTGAGTCCAACCAGCCCCTGCAGTCTCAGAAGCCCATTGGGGCCAGCAGCACCTCCATTGCCATCTGCTGCCAGTGCCTCATCGCCAACACCTACCATGTTCTGTGCACGTCATAGCAAGTGGTTGAACTCCTGATCTAGCGGACAATATGCATATTAGTCTTTTATTATATAGAATATCTTCCATTGATTTCAGAGAGGAAAGGAGGAGAAAGAGAGAGAGAGAGAGAGAGAGAGAGAGAGAGAGAGAGAGAGAAACATCAATGATGAGAGAGAATCATGTATTGGTTGCCCCCTGAATACCCAACATTGGGGATCAAGACCACAACCTGGGCATGTGCCTTGACAGGGAGTCAAATCTTGACCTCTTCAGTCATAGTTCTATTTTCAACTACTTAGCCACTCCCACTGGGCTCTTGTTCTTATTTTAAAGGAGAGAGAATTAACACTCTAGCAGTTGACTTGCCCAAAACAGCCAAGTTTTGCAGTGACAGAGTCAGAGGGAAGGTGGGAGATTGGTTCTAAACATGCACTCATAAGACACTGTCTCTGGCTCTTTCAGGAGCACTTTCAGACCCTCAGATTTCTTGCATGACCTGCCCACCCTCCCTACCTCCCATTAGAGCTGAAGAAGATGGAGGATGGGAGGGGCCATCTGGTTCATCTGGGAGGGACTAAGGAGGGGAGGGAAGGGCAAAGCTGGGAGCACTACAGACCCTGGGTGGGAGTTAGAGGCAGTGATCTGGATGCTGATTGCTCTGTCCCAGCATCTCAGGAGTGTTTCTTTCTATGGAAGCACTGCAAACATTGCCTTAGGCCACGGGACTTGGGGCAAGTCTGTGCCATTCTCTTCTATGGTGTGGGATCATCTCTGTCCTGGAAACTGGAGTTGGGGATTGGAATCAGACCACCTTGGGAAGCCCTTTGCAATGGACACTGAGACCTTTTGTGTCACCCATGACCTGCTTCTGTGCACAGCTGATCTGCGTGTCCAAAAGGGAGCCTCATTTTCCTAGTTTTCAATGTTTGCATTCCATAATACTGTACATTCTGTTTTGTTGCTTTTTGTACCAAAACTAAAACCATTTGCTTGTTTCCAATAAGAAGCTGTCATCACTGAAGAGAGCTTGGGGAGGAGGGGGTGGAGCGAAGATGAATTAGGACAGCCAGACAGAATGACCCTCCTACTGGACCTCAGGGTAAGAGACTGGTCCTGAACATTCCATATCCCTCCCGTGGAGCTCAAACTAAGGTCTGAATTTTACAGTCTGACCCTCAAAACAGATAGCCCCCTGCCAGAAGCTGCCAGAAACCTTTCTTCTTAGGGGCCCAGCAGAGCATGGGGCCTCCTCCTCCCTCCCCCTCCCCCAAATCATTCATCACTCTCTGGCTTCCCTCCTGCTGTCTCCCTGCTTCTTCTTCCTGACACAGAAGCAAGCGGGTCCTCACCTACAGCCCAGGTGCCTCCACCTGCACTCAGGGGATGCCAGGTTCTCATGGGCCCTTCATTCCTGCAGGATGTGCCCCCTGACCCAGCCTTGACCCCCTTCCATTTGACCTCTTGCTCATCCTGCTGCTCTTCCATAGGCTGTGCCCTCTGCCCTCTGCCCTTCTCCAGGCGACCGCCTAGCTCTCCTCCATCAGCTCAGTTTCCCTCAGTGAGCCTCCTTTTGCTCCTCACTCATGGAGCCCATATGTAGCTTCATTCCCATGTTTTCATGGTGCCTATGCCCTCTAACAACTGCACCTCATGTCTGTCTAAGGCTGTTTCTTCCCCGCATCCCTGTCCTCTCCTGGTGGAACACATACTCTGTAGGACAGGGTGGCTGGCTCCCTGCTGCTCTGCAAGCACCTGGACATCAGCTAGGGTGCAGAGGCTAGGTAATGGAGACAATGACAGGATTTGGACCACAGGAGCCACCATACCCACATGTCCTCTCTCAGCCTTTCTCTGCTGCTCTGGAGAAGGCAGGCCAGAGGCTTAAGGCAGTACCATGCTTGGAAAAGGCCAAAGTTTTAAGCTCTAGCTCTTTGGACACCAGAAGTGCTACAGTCTCTCCCTCTCCTGAGCAGCTGTTGCCCTGAAAGTTCTCTGCGAACCTCCCATCCACAGCAAACATGGCAGTGGACTAGGAAGTGGAACTGCTATTTTTAGATACTTTTAAATACCCCAGAACCGAGGTAAGACTTCTCTTTTTATTTTTTAAATATATTTTATTGATTTTTTATAGAGAGGAAGGAGATAGATGGAAAGTTAGAAACATCAATGAGAGAGAGACATCGATCAGCTGCCTCCTGCACACCTCCCACTGGGGATGTGCCTGCAACCAACATACATGCCCCTGACCCGAATCAAACCTGGGACCCTTCAGTCCACAGGCCAACGCTCTATCCACTGAGCCAAACCGGTTTGGGCAAGACTTTTCTTCTTGATTATGACTCTGCTTCTAGACTGTGAGACAGGTACAAAAAATCCTTAGGCATGCTTTGACTTTCCCTCCTTCTGGTGGCCTTAAATTCTGCATGTACACAACCCTCTTCCCAGCTGGGTGTGGGCACCACGTCTGTGGGAGAGCATGGGTGGCCAGGACATTTCTCTGTCTTATCTTAGGCTCATGCATCTTTGGTTGAGTGGGCTGTTCTTCTTGCTTTGCTCCCCTGCTACCTTACCCCCGTCAACTTTGGGGGTTAAAAATAGCTTGCTTTTCAGGTTTAGCTCAGGTGGTGTTTGGGAGGGTCTCAAACTGCTTTGTTTGACAGCATTTCTGGAGACCGAGCAGGTTACAATGGCTTTTTGATTCCTAAATTCCTCCTGCCAGGTCTTTTACTAATGGGTGTTAGGTTAACCAGATGTGACACTCATTCAGTTTAGAATTCACCCATTAGGACATGACATATTTGGGACATATTTGCATGGAATGGCTTTTGTGTGGAGGATACCTGTGAAGAGGGGAATCCGCAGTGAAAGGAACCAATGGTGGATTTGGAACCCCTGGACCGGGAACCTTGCTCACTCCCCTCATCTCTTCCTAAAGCACTCCCTGCATGTCTCCCTCAGCAGTGGCCTGAGCATGCAGGAGCCTTGACTTCCTTCATCGCCCAGGGAAGAAGGAAGCTAAGCCTCCCGCCTGCTCCGCCAGCTCTGTGGCTCCAGCAGATGCTGCCATCTTTGAGGCTGTGGGCGCTGTCATTTTTGCCATGGAGTGATAGTTAATTTGCATATTACCCTTTTATAACTCTTGGATTGGGTCATGGTTGTTATTAGACCAATGAATGTAAAGTATGCTCTGGAAAACCATAAGAATTCTATGAATCCTTATGGAGACTGCCAAGATCTTAGTAAGAGAATGGGGCTATGAGATGTGCTTACTTTTTTCTCAATCAGGGCTATTCTACTTTCATTTCAAGCCTACAATTACTGAGTATTTACTGAATATTAGCTATGCACTAGGCACTGTTTTATAATTTTTACATGTATTAATTCTTTTAATCTTGACAAATCACTTTTAAGTAGATATAATCATTTCCCCCATTTTAAAGATGGTTAAAAACACCATAAAACAAACCAACAACAACAAAAAAATCTAACGTATGGAGAAATAAAGAACAGTTTCAAACAAGATCCTATAAATTGGGTAAATAGTAGAGCTGGGATTTAAACCCAGACTGTCTAGTATTTGAGTCACTATTCCTTTTAGAAATGTGACAACCAGCTTATATATTTAATTAGAAACAATACATTTCTTTGAAAGAATATATATATATATATATATACAAAGACCGACATAGATTTTTTAAAATAACTATAATTATATCCTCTGGAGATTTACTTAGAATTCTTAAAGTCTGTAAATTCAAGGTTCATTGGTTGAGCCTCAAGGTTGAGCCTGTGACTTTTTCTACCCAACTAAGAGCTTTCCTACAATCTGACTATAAACTTGAATCTCTCCTTTGGCTTTGCCAAACCATGTCTTTCTGGGTTTGATCCTGGCTATATCTGAAACTAGCAAGTTGCAGCCTCAATTGGTCTTCTGTTTCCAGACTTTACTCCCTAGCTCACAGGTCTTGGCTCTAAGAATTAACATTTCTATACACTATAGACAGCTGATCCATTAGTCCCACTCAACTTGAGCACAAACTGGGATTAAGGTTAGTTGGACACAGCTGGTGAACTGCTGGAGCATGCAAGTCTGAAGAGCCTCCTGGGGGAGAAGTTATCCTCAGGAAAGAAGGAACTAGGTGGAAAACGATGAGCCTGAACCAGTGAGAAAGGTCCATAAGACATCTGGACTCCATTGGCATCACGCCCCCCTTTCCCCCCCTGCAGAATTTGGAGACTCTGGGAAAGCTCCAAAAATAACAGTTGTTTTCTCTTCCCAAATTCTAATCCATTTGAGAAAAATGACAACTATTAAAAACCAAAGATATTCTTTGTAAAAGAATAGTTTAAGTAGGAAGATAGAACCATGTAAAAGCCATAATAAGCTTGCAAAATCTTTCCCCTGCTTCTTTTTAAAGCTCATAACAGTCTACTTGAGGGGATATTTGAGTTTATATACATAATCATATGTGTAGGTTACTGTCTTCTACTTGTCTTGGAGAAAAAGAACACACCTCCCACATTCAGAATTTTGTGAGGGCACATTATTCTATTGATCAGTGGAATATAACATAAAAGAGGAAATATTTTCTAAAGCACACAGTGGCACTTTCAGTGCCTGAATTTTCCTAGAATGTAACTACCCAACTGAACAACCCAGCTCCAAGAGATGGAAAAGTCTAGTGAAGCAACAATGGCACCTGAAGTATATTTTCCTTATTCAGAGAGAACCATATAAGTGACTAAACTAAAGAAAAGCAAGACTGGGTTAAATTTAATTATCTTGCTTTTTCTGTCCAAAGGCTAGAAAGATATGGAAATATATAAGGAACTTAATTTATAGAGTGTAATACTTTATTAACTATATTAGTGTGGCTGATAATTCAATTTATATAAAGGGTCATTGTCAGAATTATTTGTTTGTATCTGTAGATTTTTAAAAGAGGTGAGCATCTTAAGGATAGAGAATATGCCATGTCTCTGAAACTCTAGATACTAGAAAAAAATTCTGGTAACACATAATTAGATCTTAAAGAGATTGAATAAAAACATTGCTAACATTACTAGAATTTGATTTAATGTTCCAACCAATAAACCTCTCAGTTACAGACCAGTCATTTCCTCACAACCATATTGAAACAAACTATAATTCATTTCAATGTGGTTAAATTCTGTTTTACAGTAATAACCTACATATCAATCCTTCAAATTTTACACTTATAATTGGTATAACTATGCATACTGACTATTTACTCTCTTGTAATTTTACATGTATAATATAAAACAAGAAGATCCAGGAAAAAGGGACTCAAGAGAACTGTTTGCCCAGAAAGAAACTCACTACAGACTGATTCATTTGCCTCTCAGTATAATCATTATTGCTTTTCTCATTTTTGGTTCTTATAAGTGTATTTCTTGTATCACATGATCTCACTCATCTAAAGGAAATAATGAACAACATAAACTGATAAACAAAAACAGACCCAGAGACAGGGAAGCATCGATCAGACTGTCAAACCTCAGAGGGAAGGTAGGGAAGGTTGAGGGAAATGGGGAGAGATCAACCAAAGGACTTGTATGCATGCATATAAGCCTAATCAGTGGTCATGGACAACTGGGGGGAGGGGGTATATGTGGGGATGGGTTTGGGATGAGAATGGGGGGATGAGGAAAAATATGTCATACCTTAATCAATAAGGATTTTTTTTTAAAAAAAAGAAGATCCAGGAAAGAAAAATACAGACTTGCGAGTTTAAAGAAGCAGCTGACTAAAAAACATATAACTATGGGGAGCATAGCATAATTATTTCCTAAAATTTAAGATTCTCGATAAATTTACTTTCTGGATATGCAGCAGCATAAATTGATTGAACAACGTTTAAAATTGGACTAAAAGTTTTTCCTTGGAGCTTGCATTCAGGGAAGATACCATCATCAAAAGATAGTAAATATCCTTCTCTATACTTTTAGAGATTCAATAACTTTTCTTTAGTAGCTAAAATACCACAAGGAGTATATCTACTAATAAGTGCAAAGTAACTTTAAACAGAATATAAAATCATCATTAATAATAAAAAATGTTGAACTTCTAATGTAAATTGATGAGATAAATTTTATGTAACATTTAAAAAATTATTTTTACTTGACCAATCATGTATGAGTGGGTATACAATTTGTCACAGTAAATTTAGATTTTTTAAGAAACAGTTTCATAAATACTGTTTACTCTTAAGTTAATGCAAGAAAAATTTTTACACCTTAAAAAGTTTCTTCTATCAGACTTTAGAAAATCTTATCACAAAATATAGCATTTAAAAATCAAGTAAACCGCCGAAACTGGTTTGGCTCAGTGGTAGAGCGTCGGTCTACGGACTGAAAGGTCCCAGGTTCGATTGCGGTCAAGGGCATGTACATTGGTTGCGGGCACATCCCCAGTAGGGGGTGTGCAAGAGGCAGCTGGTCGATGTTTCTCTCTCATCGACATTTCTAGCTCTCTATCTCTCTCCCTTTCTCTCTGTAAAATATCAATAAAATATATTAAAAAATAAAAAATAATAAAAAATCAAGTAAATCATAGACACGGGAAATGGGGTAGTAAAGACCTAAAGGGTGGGTAGAGGCTGGGAGGAAGGGGGTAAAGGTGAGAGAAGAATGGGAGATAGCTGTAATACTATAAACAATAAAAAAAAAATATCCATGGTTAGTTTGGCTCAGTAGATAGAACATTAGCCTGTGGACTGAATAGTCCTGGATTCAATTGTGGCCAAGGGTATTTGCCTAGGTTGAAGGCTCAATCCCAAGTTGGGGGTGTTCAGAAGGCAGTCAATCAATGATTTATCTCATCATTAATGTTTCTATTTCTCCCTCTTCCTTTCTCTCTGAAATAAAAAAGAAACAATAAAATATAATTTAAAAATCAAGTCTAAAGGGCAATTAAGCAAATATATCAAGAGCATCAAACATATTGATACGCTTTGACCCACAAGTCAAATTACTTGTTTGTAATTTGGAGTAACAAATTAAGCCTGGTCACCCCTAACCGTACTCCCTGCAGGCTTGATTGCCCCCAACTGCCCTTCCCTGCTGGCCTGATCACCCACAACTGCCCTTCCTTGCAGACCTTGTCCCTTCCAACCACCCTCCCCTACTGAAAAACTTAACTGAATTAATTCTAAACATATAAATTTGTATATAGTGATTTACATAAAATAATGTTCATAGTCATGGATAAGACAATTACTAAACAAGTAGGAAAGATTTTTGTATGTATTTGAAATTCTAGATTAACTATGTAAAAACCAGTAATATTTATGTTATATTGGTAAATGAACAAATTTGCGCCCATAGATTATTGAGGCCTAAGAGACCTTGGAATTAAAAAGAGAATATTGGTCCACGATGGCGGCATAGATAAACACTTGTCTGTGCTGCCTCTCACATCCACATCAGAGCTGCAACCAGGGATCGTATCTGAGACCTAAAAAAGCCACAACTATGGAGACCACTGAGCAGCGGTGGGGCCTCGATCAGTGCGGACACTTGGATTACACAGAAAGGTTGGATTTTGCAGGGGATAATGTGAGGGTATCTGTGTCCCAGCAGCGGCAGCAGCAGCAGCGACATCTGTGGAAGCAGAGACAAAAGCATGCGCTGGGACCCCAGAAATCTATGTCCACAAAAGCCCTCCGCTGTTGGGTCTGGCGTGATCCAAGAGAGTGGATGGGGTCCTCAGGTTTGCCAGTTGTAGGGTTCTCTAGAGAGTAACCCATTCTGATCTGACACGGAGGGAGAACATAGTTGGAAAGGTATACAGTCTGTTTGTAAGTGCACGCAGACTGGCCCATCGCACACCTAGGCTGGATCCCCTACAACCCTTTGCTTCTGATTAAAAAGGAGAGGCCACCAGGATTGGCTGGCCCTGAGAGATGGCAGGGAGAAACTGCTTTTCTGGAAGCTGGGAAGCAGAGAGGGGGAGAGACCGCTACATGAGCAGCATCCACCAGAGCTGCCACCTCCAATTGTGGAGCAGCTCCTAAATGACTTGACACATAGGTCCTTTAGTGAGAGCAAAAATGGGGAGACAAAGAAACTCCCAAAGGAAAGAAAAGGAGGAATTGTCAAAAAAGCAGCTAAGTTAAATGGAGGCATGCAGTATGTCAGAAAATAAATTCAGAGTAAGGGCCATACAGTTCATAAACCAGATGGGTGAAAAAATAAAAACTTATGTCAGAATCAAGAATAAATAAAAAGTGATATAGCTGCAATAATAAAAAAAAACATCTTGCAAATTTCCAACAGTAGATTAGAAGGAGCAGAAGACTGAATTAGTGAATTAGAAGACTAGGAAGCAAAACACACTAAAACTGAACTGTAATGGGGGAGGGGTTAAAAGGCAAGAGGATAATCTAAGGGAGTTTTAGAACAACATGAAACAAAGCAACATACAAATAATAGGGGTGCCAGAACAACAGTAAGAGAGGAACCAGGGTTAGAAAACCTATTTGAAGAAATAATGTCAGAAAACTTCCCTAATGTGGGGAAGGGAAAAAGTCACACAAGCACAGAGAGTCCAAAAAAAGATGAACCCCCAAAGACCCACACCAAGACACATCATAATTATGATGACAAATATTCAGGACAAAGAGAGGATCTTAAAGGCTAAGATCCTCTAGCCTCTCTCATAAGAGAGGGACAGAAAATTACATACAAGGGATCTCCCATTAGATTACCAAATGATTTCTCAACAGAAACACATCAGGCCAGGAAGGAATGAAAAGAAATTTACAAAGTGATGCAAATCAAGGCACTGAATCCAAGAATATTCTATTCATCAAGACTATCATTCAAAATTGAAGAGGAAATAAGGAGCTTTACAGGCAAAAATAATAAATAAATAAATAAATAAATAAATAAATAAATAAAGGCTAAGCAAGTTTATCACTGCCAAGCCAGCAATACAAGAAATAATAAAGGAATAGTGTAAAAAAGAAGAAATAAAAAGGAAAAATGAATACAAGCACAAAAAATAAGAATGGCTACAACAATTACCTACCAATAATAAATTAATTTTTTAATTTAGCATATTATACTTTCATTTTTTATGTTAAAATTTTTATTACTTATTTTTTTAAAATGTATTTCTATAGCACTATACTACAATTTCACCTTTTCTTTTTTTCAATTGTTTTTTTGATTAAGGTATGACATTGTCCATATCTCCCCATTGCCCCACACCCCTCCCATACATGATCTCACCCCCCAGTGTCATTCTTCAATTGGTTATGCTTATAAAGCATGCATACAAGTCCATCCATAGATAGTCTCTTACCTCCCCTGCCTTCTCAGTCTTCCTGCTGTAATTTGACAGTTTATTTGATGCTTCTCTGCCTGTGTATCTATCTTTTGTTCATCAGGTTTAATGTTCTTCATAATCCATAAATGAGTGAAATCATGTGGTATTTTTTTCCCACTGATTGGTTTATTTCACTTAGCAAATCGTAAGAATTTCTTCTCTTTTAAAGCAGCATAGTATTCCATTGTGTAGATGTATCATAACTTTCTAATCCACTTATGTGCTAATGGGCACTTAGGCAGTTTCCAAATCTTAGCTATGGTGAATTATGCCATTATGAATTTAGGGGTGCATATATACTTTCTGAATGGTGTTTATACTTTATTGGGAGATATTCTTAGAAGTGGGATTACTGGCTCAAATGGGAGTTCCACTTTTAGTTTTTTGAGGAAACTCCAAACTGTTCTCAACAGTGACTGTACCAGTCTGCATTCCCACCATCAGTGCACAAGGGTACCTTTTTCTCTGCATCTTCGCCAGCACTTGTCCTTTGTTGATTTGTTGATGATAGCCATTCTGACAGGTGTGATATGGCACTGCATTTTTGTTTTGATTTAAATCTCTCAAATGATTAGTGACTTTGAGCATATTTTCATATGTCTCTTGGCCTTCCTTATGTCCTCTTTCCAAAAGTATCTATTTAAGCCCTTTGCCTATTTTATTGATTGGATTTTCATCTTCCTTTTGTTAAGTTGTATGAGTTCCCTGTAAATGTTGGATATTAAACCATTATCCAAGATACCATTGGCAAATATGTTCTCCCATGAAGTCGGCTTTTGATGTTTTGTTGATGGTTTCTTTTGCTGTGCAGAAGCTTTTTATTTTTATATAGTCCCATTTGTTTATTTTCTCTTTAATTTATATTGGCCTAGGAACTGTGTCAGTGAAGATATTGCTTCTGCATATGTCTTAGATTTTGCTGCCTCTGGATTCCTCTAGTATTTTTATGGTTTCCCATCTTACATTTAAGTCCTTTATCCATTTTGAGTTGATTTTTGTGTATGGTGTAGGATGGTGGTCTAGATTATTTTTTTGCATGTATCTGTCCAATTTTCCCAACACCGTTCATTGAAGAGACTGTCTTGACTGCATTGTATGTTCTTGCCTCCTTTGTCAAATATTAATAGAGCATAGTGTTTTGGTTTCATTTCTGAGTTATATATTCTACTACATTGGTCTATATGTCTGTTCTTATGCCAGTAACAGTCTTTCATTATCTTGAGGTATTATCCCTCTATTTCCACTTTGGTGAGCATTTTTATCAGAAAAGGGTGTTGGATTTTGTCAAATACCTTTTCTAAATCAATTGATATGATTATGTGATTTCTGTCTCTCACTTTCTTCATGTGATGTATTACATTTATTGATTTGTGGATAATGTACTAGCCTTGCATTCCTGGAATAAATCCCACTTGGTCATGGTGTATGATCTTTCGAAAGTAATGCTGGTTCTGATTTGCTAGAAATGTTTTCAGGATTTTAGCATATATGTTCATCAGGGATATTGGTCTGTAATTCTCTTTCTTTGTAGTGTCTTTATCCAGTTTTGGAATTAGGGTAATGCTGGCTTCATAGAAAGAGTTTGGAAGTGTGCCTTCTTCTTGAATTTTTTGGAATAGTCTGAGAATAATTGGTTTTAATTCTTCTTGGAAAGTTCAGTAAAACTCCCATGTGAAGCCATCTGGCCCAGGGTTTTTGTTTGCTGGAAACTTTTTGATTACTATTTCAATTTCATCAGTGGTTATCAGCCTATCCAGGTTTTTTGAATCTTCCTGGTTCGGTTTTGGAAACTTGTATTTTTCTAGGAATGTGCCCATTTCATTGAGGTTGTCCAGATTGTTGGAGTAGTACTTGTTCACGGTTTTTTTTGTTTGTTTGTTTTTTAACAATCCTTTGTATATCTGTGGGGTCAGTTGTTATATCACCTCTTTCATTTCTGATTTTGTATATTTGTGCCATCTCTATTTATTTGTGAGCCTGGCTAGAGGTTCATCAATCTTGTTTATCCTTTTAAAGAATGAGCTCTTAGTTTTAATTGATCTTTTGTATTATTATTTTTTTTTGGTTTCTTTGTCATTCATTTCTACTCTGATCTTTATTATTTCCTTCCTTCTGCTCACTATGGGCTTTTCTTGTTGCTCTCTTTCTACTTCTTTTAGTTGTTGAGTTAGATGATTTATTGCCATTTTTTTTCTTGTTCTTGAAGTAGGCCTGTAGAGCTATGGACTTCCATCTTAGGATTGCTTTCATTTTGTTCCATAGCTTTTGGATTCTTGTGTTTTCATTGTCATTTGTTTCATTTGATGCTTTTAATTTCATTTGTTTAATTTGATGCTTTTAATGTCATTGTCATTTGATGCTTTTAATTTCTTCTTTGATCACTTTGGTAACCCAATAATTGATTAATAGCATGCTATTTAGCCTCCAGGTGTTTTGTTTTTTTCATTATTTTTATTGTAGTCAATTTCTAATTTTATACCATTATGCTCTGAAGCGATGCTTGTTAGGATTTGGTCTTCTTTAATTTCATAAAGCTTTGTGTGCATTCTAATACGAGCTCTATCTTTGAAAATGTTCTGTGTGCACTGGACAAGAATATCTATCCTGTAGCTTTGGTGTGAAATGTTCTAAAGGTATCAATTAAGTCCATCTGATCTAGTGAATCATTTAGGATTGCTATTTCTTTGCTGATTTTTCATTTAGATGATTTATCCAGGAATTTCAGTGGGGTATTAAAACCCTCAACTATGACTGTATTGCTATCAATCTCTTCCTTTATATCTTCCAGAAGTTGTTTTATGTATTTAGGTACTCCTGTATTGGGTGCATAAATGTTTTCCAGAATTATATATTCTTGTTGAATTGTTCCCTTTAGTATTATGTAGTGGCCTTCCTTGTCTCTTGTTATGACCTTTACTTTGAGATCTATTTTATCAGATATAAGTATCACAACCCCAGCTTTTTGTGTGTTTTTTTTTCATTTCCATTTTCCTGAAAAATATTTTTCCATCCCATCACTCTGTCTATGTGAATCCTTTGTTCTGAGGTGAGTCTCTTGCAGACAGCAAATGTATGGGTCCTGTTTTCTTATCCATTCAACTACCTTATGTCTTTTGATTGGTGTATTTACTTTGTCATTGCTGTATGCTAATTTAATTATGATGTGTCTTGGTGTCGGTCTTTTGGGGTTAAACTTGCTTTGGACTCTACTTGCTTTTTGAACTTGCATAGTTCTTTTCTTGCCAATATCAGGGAAGTTTTTTGTCATTATTTCCTCAAACAAGTTTTCCATTCCTTGCTTCTCTTCCTCACCTTCTGGTACCCCTGTTATGTGAATGTTGTTTCATTTTTTGTTGTCCTAAAGCTCCCGTAAGCTCTCCTCTTTCTTTTTAAGTCTTCTTTCCAGTTGCTGGTGTGTTTGTGTGTTATTTCCTACCTTGTTTTCTAATTCACTGATGTGGTCCTCAGCTTCTTCTAGTTTACTGTTTAAGCCTTCCATTGTGTTATTTATTGTAGCTATATCATTTTTCATCTCTTCTTTGTCCTTTTCATGTTGGTGACATTCTCATTCAACTCCCTGTAATTCTCATTGAGTTGTGTATATTTGTCATTAAGTTGTGTGTATTTGTCATCCAGCCATTTGATCATCCATAGAACCATTACTCTGAATTTTTTCTCTGGTGTGTTGCTAGCTTCAATTTTTTTTTTTTTTAAATCTCCCTTTCTGGCCATTTCTCATTTTCTTTCTTTTGGTGATTGCTTTTTTTGTCTTACCATATTTTACTATAATGTTTTAGTTGATGATCCAATTGCTTTGCTACCCCAAATTCTTTTGGGGATGGTGCTATTGATGTGATCTCTCAGGTCTCTTGGGCTTGGTAATCTAGTGTAGCTCCCTACTTGAGCTATTTGGGTTCTCCTTATATAGGCCTGGGAGTTGGAGATATGCAACTGCTGTGTCTAGAAGTCAGAAGCCATGGAGGGGGATGTCCCAATTTTTTTCTATCTTGTGCCCTTGATTAAAATCATGCATGCCCAGCGGGGACTCACAGTGGCACACAGGAACCGTTGTGAGGATGGGGTTCAGGGGACCTGCACTCTGGAAAGGTTTTACTGTGGTCTTCAGAGTTCTATAGTTGTGGAGTGGGAATATTCAGCTTTTGCTTCTGCACCTGTGGTTGATAAGCATATGCTCCTAGGGGCAGCTCACAGGGGCACCCATGGTGTGTTTGCCAGCGAGGCACAATGAAACATTCTGAAGGGTCCTGGCACTGAAGCCGTGTAATTGAGGCATCTATGGGCAGGTATCCAGGATGAGTGAATTCAGAATTTCTACTGTCAGGGAGGAGTGCATCCCTGTTTTTCCAATATCACATCCAGTGAGAGCTCACATTGGCTCCCATGAGTGCCTTGTGGATTGATGGGCTCAAGTTCGAAATGTGCTACAGTGGCTGTGTATTTGCCAGCACAGAGCTCTTATGCACTCTGAGGGGCCCTGGCACTGAGGTTGAGCAGCTGGAGTGACTGTGGGCAGTTATTCAAGAAAAGGGAATTCATAATTTCTATGGTGAGGCAGCATGCACTTGTCTGTTCAGAATCACGCCCAGCAGCATCACACAACAGCTCCTCAGAACACCCCATGGATACATGGGTTCAGGGTACCTGACCATTGTAAATGTGCAACTGTGGTGGTGTATTTGCCAGTGTAAAGCTCTGATGCACTGTGTGTATCCCTAGTGTTGAAGTTACACAGCTGGGGTGTCTGTGGGCAGTTATTCAAGAAGAGGAAATTCAGAATTTCTACTGCAGGGCAGTGCACCCTTGTCTATACAAAATCACAATCAGCAGGGGCTCCCAGTGTCTCCCAGGCACTGCCTACAGAGTGGTGTGCCCTGGATGCCTGTGCTCTGGAAACATGTGAATGTGTTATTCAGAGTTTTGCCACTGGGGAGGGGAGAAGTTGTACCTACTGTGGCCAGACTGGTGAACCTTTGGAAGTGGAGGTCCCAGGGTCCCCGGGTCTATGGGTAAGGCAGCAGTATTTTGGCTGGAGTGGCTACTGGTTTGTGGTCAGTTCCAAGTTCTGTCTGGGTGGTGATGCTAATCAGTTCCTAGAAAAGGCAGTTCTTCCCTTCAAGATGGCATGGGCTCCATGCCCAAGTCCGCAGTGCAAGGAGTGCCTGCAGCAGTTATAGTCTCTCCCTGTCCTAGAGAGCCTGGTCTGCCAGCCCCTGTTGCTCCTGCAGAGATTTAACTTTCTCTTAATCAATCACAAACTCACCACATATATCCACAAACTTTCTTTCATCTCCTCATTCACTCACTGCCTCTCCCTCACTCCTGTCCTGCCAGCTGCTATCTTATATTCCTCTCCATAATAACTTTAAATGTAAATGAACTAAATACTCCAATCAAAAGATATTGAGTGCCTGAATAGATTAAAAAGCATAATATATATATATATATATATATATATATATATATATATATATATATTGTCATAAGAGACCCACCTCAAAACAAGGGTTTCATATAAACTGAAAGTGAAGGGATAGAAAAATAAGTTTTAGGCAAATGGAAATGAAAAAACAACTAGGGTAGCAATACTTATATCTGGAAAAATAGACCTCAAAGTTAAGGCTATAACAAGAGATAAGGAAGGACACTTCATAATACTAAAGGGATCAATTATATAACCCTGATAAACTATATACACCCAATGCAGGAGTAGCCAAATACAAAAACAAAACAAAACAAACAAAACAAACAAAAAAGCAAACACTAAAACTCCTGTAAGATATCAAGGGATCAAGGGAGAGATCAACAACAACACAATCATAGCAGGGGACTTCAATATCCCCACTGTCATCACTGGATAAATCTCTAGACAAAAATCATCAAAGAAATAGTAATCTGAAATGACTCACTGGATCAGATGGACTTAATTGACATCTTCAGAACATTTTACCCCAAAGCCATGGAATATATGTTCTTCTCAAGTGCAAATGGGACATTTTCAAAGATAGACCACATGTTGGATCACAGATACAAATTCAATAAGGTTGTAATTATATCAAGCCTCTTCTCAGACCACAATGGCATAATATAGAAATAACCTACAATAAAAACAATAAATTTTTTTCAAACACTTGGAAACTGAATACCATGCTATTAAAAATGATTGGGTAACCAAAGAGATTACAGAAGAAATTGAAAACATCCAGGAAACAAATTACAATGAAAACATATCTATGCAAAAATCAATGAACACAGTTGAAGCAGTACTTAGAGGGAAGTTTATAGCTTTACAGGCCTACTTAAAAAAAATAAAAATGGTAATAAATCATCTAACTCTACAACTCAAAGAATCAGAAACGAGCAACAAGAAAAGCTCAGGGTGAGTTGAAGGAAGATAATAAAGATCAGAGCAGAAATAAATGACAGAGACAAACAAAAAATACAAAAGAGCAATGATAGCAAGAGCTGGTTCTTTGAAAGAGTAAAGAAGATTGATGAACCTCTAGGAAGGCTCACCAAGAAGCAAAGAAGAGGACTCAAATAAACAAATTCAGAAACAAAATAGGTGAAAAAAACAATAGGCCACAAATAAATACAAATGCTTGTTAAAAAATACTCTGAACAACTCTATTCCAACAAATAAGACAACCTAGAAGAAATGGACATATTCATAGAAAAATATAACCTTCCTCCTAAAACTCAATCAGGAACAATCTAAAAATCTCAAAAGGCCAATAACTATTAGAGGAAATTGAAGCAGTCATCAAAAAGCTTCCATCAAACAAAAGCCTGGAGTCAATTGGCTTCACAGGGGAGTTTTACCAAACATTCAAGGACGAACTAAAACCTATCTTCCTCAGACTATTCCAAAATATTTGGGAAGAAGGAACACTTCTAAGCTCATTGTATGAATCCAGTATTACCCTAATACCAAAACCAGATAAAGACCACACAATGAAAGAGAATTACAGGCCAATAACCCTCATGAAAATAGATGCCAAAATCCTCAACAAAATTCTAGCAAATCAGGTCCAGCATTACATCAGAAAAATCATACACCTTCACCAAGTAAAATTTATCCTGGGGATGCAAGGATGGTACAATATCCACAAATCAATAAATGTGATACATCACATAAATTGAGAGATAACCACATAGTCATATCAATTGATGCAGAAAAAACATGTCACAAAACCCAACACTTTTTCTTGATAAAAACACTAAGAAAAATGTGAATAGAGAGATCATATCTTAACATAATAAAAACTTTATATGGCAAACCTACAGCCAACATAATTCTTTTTTAAAATATATTTTATTGATTTTTTTTTACAGAGATGAAGAGAGAGATAGAGTTAGAAAAATCGACGAGAGAGAATCATTGATAGGCTGCCTCTTGCACACCTCCTACTGGGGATGTGCCCACAACCAAGGTACATGCCCTTGACCAGAATCAAACCTGGGACCTTTCAGTCTGCAGGCCTATGCTCTATCCACTGAGCCAAACCGGTTTTGGCAACATAATTCTTAATAGGCAAAAACTAAAACCATTTTACCTAAGAACAGGAAGGAGAGAGGAATGCCTACTTTCACCACTCCTGTTCAACATAGTTCTGGAAGTGCTAGCCTTGGCAATTAGACAAGCATAAATAAAAGGTATCCAAATTGGAAAAGAAGATATAAAACTGTCATTATTTGCAGATAACATGATACTGTACATACAAAAACCTAAAGACTCTATAAAAATTATTAGACTTAATAAATGAATTTGGCAATGTAGCAGGATGCAAAATTAATGTCAAGAAATTTGTGGCATTTTTTTAATACACAAATACTGAACTTAATGAAAGAGAAACTAAAAACAAACAAACAATCCTATTTACCATCGCACCAAAAATAAATAAGATACCTAGGAATAAACTTAATCAAGGATGTAAAAGACCTCTACTCAGAAAACTACAGGACACTGAAAAAAAGATAGAGAGGAAGATATAAACAGATGGAAGAACTTACCTTGTTCATGGATTGGTAGAGTCAACATCATTAAAATTGCCATACTACCCAAAGCAAACTACATATTCAATGCACTACCCATTTAAATACCAAAGACATATTTCACAGACCTAGAAAGAACTCTTCAAAAACTCATCTGGAATAAAAAAGATCCAGAATAGCTGCAGCAATCCTAGGAAAGAAGAACAAACTAGGAGGGATCTCAATACTAGATATAAAGCTGCATTACAAAACCACTCTTCTCAAAACTGCCTGGTACTGTCACAAGAACAGACATATAGACCAATGGAATCAAATAGAGAACCCAGAAATCGACCCAAACTACTATGCTCAATCAATATTTGACAAAGAAGGCAAGAAAATACAATGCAGTCAAGACAGTCTCTTCAATAAATGGTGTTGGGAAAATTGGACAGATACATGCAAAAAAATGAAACTAGACCACCAACTGACACCATACACAAAAATCAACTCAAAATGTATGAAGGACTTAAATGTAAGATGGGAAACCATAAAAACACTGGTGGAATCCACATGCAGAAAAATCTCAGACATATGCTGAAGCAATTTCTTCATTGATACTGCTTCTAGGGCAAAGGAAACTAATGAGAAAATAACAAATGAAACTATATAAAAATTAAAAGCTTCTATACAGAAAATAAGCAATCAATAAACCAGCAAGAAAGTCCACTGCATGGGAGAACATACTTACCAATATTATCACTGATAAAGGTTTAATCTCCAACATTTACAGGGAATTCATACAACTTAACAAAAGGAAGATAACCCAATCAAAAAATGGGTAATGGACCTAAATAGACACTTTTGGAAAGAGGACATAAGGAAGGCCAAGAGACATATGAAAGCATACTCAAAGTCACTTATAATCCAAGAGATGCAAATAAAAAATGACAATGAGATACCATTTCACACCTTCAGTGGCTATCATGAACAAATCAACAAATGACACCTGCTGATAAGGATGCTGAGAAAAAGGAACCCTCTTGAACTAGTGGTGGAAATGCAGACTGGTGCATTCACTGTGGAGAAGAGTTTTGAGTTTCTTCAAAAAAACTAAAAGCGGAATTCCCATTTGACCCAGTGATCTCACTTCTAGGATTATATCCCAAGAAATCAGAAACACCAATCAGAAAGGATATATACAACCCTATGTTCATAGCAGCACAATTCACCATAGCTAAGATTTGGAAATACCTTAAGGGCCCATCAACAAATGAGTGGATTAAAAAACTGTGGTACAGTTATACAATTGAATACTAAGGTGAGGTTAAAAAAATAAAAGGAAATATTACCATTTGCATCCGCATAGATGGAACAGAAAAAGCATTATTCTAAGCAAAATAAGCCAGTCAGAGAAAGATAAACATTACATGATCTCACTCATTTGTGGTAAATAATGAAAAACAAACAGATGAACAAAAATAGATCCAGAGCCAGAGGACTATCAAGCAGACCATCAAACATCAGAGGGAAGGTAGGGAGGGTAAGGGGTAAGGGGTAAGGGGGAGAGATCAACCAAAAGACTTATGCATATAAACCTAACCAATAGACACAGACACCAGGGAGGTGAGGGCATGAGTGGGGTTGGTTGGGGACAGTGATGGGATAAGGGCACTTATGTAATACCTTAATCAACAAAGAAATAAATAAAAATAAATTAAAATGCAATATTAATTAAGGCAAAAATAAACAAAACCCCCACAAAATCAGAAATGAAAGAGAAGACATTAACACAGACATCACAGAAGTATGAGGATCTTACTAGAATACTATGAAAGACTATATGTCACAAAATTTAATAAACTAGAAAAAAATGATGTTTCTAGAAATATATAACCTTCCTACACTGAATAATGAAGAACAATGAAATCTAAATAGACTGTTTAGCAGAGAGGAAATTTAAACAACCATCAAAAACCTCCTAAGAAATGAAAGTCCAGGACCAGATGGCTTCACTTGGGAATTCTACCAATCATTTAAAAAGTATTTGATACCTATCTTTCTCAAACTCTCCCCCCCAAAAAAATTGAAGAAGAGGCAATACTTCCTAATACATTTTATGAAGCCAAAATTTCCCTGATAACAAAACCTGGCAAGTTGGAAAGCCACATGCAAAGAAATAAAGCTAGACTTCTTTTTTCCCCAGGTACAAAAGCTAATTTAAATTTGAACAAAGACCTAAGTAAAAAATCTAAAACAATAAATTACATAAAAAACATATGTATTAAACTCATGGATTTTGGTCTTAGGATTGAATTTGACCCCAAAGGCAAGGGTAGTAAAGGCAAATAAATGAATGAGACTATTTCAAACTAAAAAGCTTCTTCACATCAAAAGAAACCAACAAAAAAAAGGCAACCAATCAAATGGGAGAAGGTATTTGCAAAGAGATCTGAAAGAACTTGTACAACTCAAATCCAAATAAGCAAACAATCCAATTAAAAATGTATAGAACACCTAAACTGAACAGACACTTCTCCGAAGAAGGCATAGAAATGGCCAACAGATACATGAAAATATTTTCAACATGATTAGCTAGTAAGAAAATGTAAGTCAAACCTACAATGAGATACCATCTTACACATGTTAAAATTGCTAATATCAACAATGCAAATAATAACAAGTGATGGAAAGATTGCGGGGTGGGGGGGAGATCATTATTCCTTGCTGATGGGAATGTAAACTGGTACAGCCACTATGGAAAACAGTTTGGGGTTTCCTAAAAAAAATTAACAATATAGTTATGATATGACCAGCTATCCCTCTTTTTGGTATCTACCCAAAAACATTGAAAACATTTATTTACAAAGATATGTGTACCCCCTAGGTTCATTGCACCATGAATCATGATAGCCAGGACATGGCAACAACCATAGGGTCCTTCATTGAAGGATTGTATAAAGATGTAGCACATATATACAATTGAATACTACTCAGCCTTAAGAAAAGATGAAATACTGCCATTTGTGACATCATGGATTAGCCTTGAGAAGTACAGTAGGTCCTCAACTTATGTTGGAGATCATTCCTATAACTTTTACTTATATTTTATTATGAATAATTCTATTTTTCATTTATTATTATTTTGTGTATGTACCAAAAAGAGAAAAAATAATTATATTTTGATTGTTATTAAAATGCATCCTTTTTTTAATGAGGGGTACTCAGCTTTATGAAAATTATAGAAGGAGTACACATATGTCAAAAGTTTGGGAAACACTGGCTTAATGGATGGAGCATTGGCCTTCGGACTGAAGGGTCCAGGTTTGAATCCGGTAAAGGGTATGTGTCTTGGTTGCGGGCACATCCCTGGTGGGGGAGGGGGGTGCAGGAGGCAGCAGATGGATGTTTCTGGCTTTCTATCCCTCTCCCTTCCTCTCTGTAAAAAAATCAATAAAATATATTTTTTAAAAAGAGAAGCAAGCTTTGTGGTATTTTAAGTTGCCTTATTCCTATGACCACCTCCCATACTCATGGTAACCTTGAAAACAACAGGCACAAGCATGGTGAAAAGCAGCAGCCTGACAACAACTGGAGTAAGTAGAACAAATTACATGATCCTTCAAAGACAAATTTCCAGATTATTGTCATTATTTGATACCAGAGACCTGGTGCACAAAATTTGTGCACTTGAGGCGGGGGGGAGGCTACCTCACCCCAGCCTGTATCCTCTTGCAATATGGGAGCAAATGGCAGTTGGAAATCTTTAGTACTGCTGCAGAGGCAGGAGAGGCTCCTGCCACTTCCTGTGCTCACCAGCCTGAGCCTGACTCAGGGCATCTGGTTGAGTTGTGCTCTCCCTGTGGGAGCACACTGACCACCAGGGGGAAGCTCCAGCATCTTCCCCTGGTGGTCAGCGAGCATCATAGCAACTGGTTCTGCCATTCATTCATTTTGCATATTAGCCTTTTATTATAGGACTAGTGGCTTGGTGCACGAAATTTGTACATGGGGGGGGGGTGTCCTTCAGCCCAGCCTGCACCCTCTCCAATCTGGGACCCCTCAAAGGATGTCCTACTGCTGGTTTAAAGGGATTGGGCCTAAACCAGAAGTTGGACAACCCTCTTCCAATCTGGGACTACTGGCTCCTAATTGCTCACCTGCCTGCCTGCCTGATTGCCCCTAACCACTCTGCCTGATGGCCTTCTCACCCCCAATTGCCCCCTGCCACTGGCCTGCTCACCCCCAAATGCCCCCCCCTGCTGGCCTGCTTGCCCCCACCTTCCGTCCCCACTGGCCTGCTCACGCCCAACTGCCACCCTATTAGCCAGCTCACTCCAAATCACCTTTCCCCCCGGCTGTCCTGATCACCTCCAACTGACTCCCACTGATGGCCTGCTCGTCCCCAATTGGCCCTCCTGCTGGTCTGCTCACCCCCAACTGCCCCCCCCTCCCTGCTGGCCTGATCACCCCCAACTGCTGTCCCATCCTGGCCTGATCACTCACAACTGCCCTTCCCACTACCATGACTTTGTCCAGAAGAATGCCGGTTGGTCTCCTGGAAGGTCTCCCAGTTTAATTAGCATATTACCCTTTTATTAGTATAGATAGAGGCCTGGTGCATGGGTGGAGCTGGCTGGTTTGCCTGGAAGAGTGTCCTGGATCAGAGTGGGGGTTCTCTTGGGGCATGGGATGGCCTGAGCTAGGAGACTGTGGTGGTTTGCAGGCCAGCCATGAGAGTCCTCTCGGAGGGGGAGGGGGGGGAGATTAGCCAGCCTGGGTGAGGGGTTGAGGGTTGTTTTAAGGCTGACAATACCCCATTCAGGGTGGGGTCTACATTAGGGGTCCTTGGCCAGCCAGGGTAAGGGGATAATGGCTGTGTGCAGGCTGGCCACACCCCCTCAGCAGGGACTATTATTCCATGAGGGCATGGCCAGCTTGGGTAAGGGTCTGAGGGCCATTTTCAGGCTAGCCACAGCCCCTTCAAGGTGGGGTTTCCTGCTAGGGTGCCTGGCCAGTCTGGGTGAAGGTGATGGCTGTTTGTAGGCTAGCCAAGCCCCCCGCAGGGACCCTTACCCCATGGGGATGTGGCCAGGCTGGGTAAAGGACTGAGGGCCATTTTTAGCCTGGCCATCTAGGCTTCCAGCCCTCCTTTTCCCCCCAGCACCTCCTTGAGCAGAGGCCAGGGAAGACTTAAAACCTGGGTTGCCCTCGGTGACCCAGGCCCCCAGCTACTCCTTCAATGGGGGCATGGGCCAGTGGGAAACTTGGCTTCCTCCATCACCTGGGGCAATCCAAGCCTCCTGCTCATTCTAGCTCTGTGGCTGACACCATCTTTGTTGGGTTACTTTGTATACTTGCTCCTGATTGTTTGGTGGACATAGCAGAGGGATGGTCAATTTGCATGATTCTCTTTTATTAGTGTAGATGATGTTGTCCTAGAAGACACCATTGCAAGCCTGTCTTTTATTTGACTGTATTTGCAGTTTGTTCAGTATGAACAGCCTTTTCTTTTTCCAGGGAAATTTGTTGGAATAAATCATCAGAGGCAATTGTTTAACATTTCAGCTGCCTGAGGTAGTAAATAAGAGATGAAGCACACACTAAGGTAATCCAAAAGCTTAAAAGTAAAAAAGTTGGGAAATGAGATGCGAATAGAGAGTTTTAAAAACTCAGATGCATTCCTGGGTACCTAGAGGGCTATATACATGCCCAGGGCTGTTCACATGTATAGAGTAATGCAAATGACTAAGAAAGATTTAAGAAGGTCCTATGTTCTCACCTCAGGTTGACCTTGAGATTGTCCACAATGAGGAAGTGAAGAATAAGGCAAAGATGTTAACTGCCTGGCAAAGTGTTAAAAATATGTCCCAACAGATACACAAAGACCCTTGGCAAAGACTAGGGTACTTTTTAGTTCAAGGATTTTAAGGAAATATCTATCCAATCAGTAACTGACCACTAAGAAACTGTGTAGAGATTTCAGTGGCCACAGACAATGAATAATGCATATTTAAAAAAATTAGTTTAGAAAAGATATCAATAGGAAATATTTATCTTAGCAGTAGGAGGAACAAATCAGGTTTATCTATTTATTATATATCCTTATAGGATCATGAAAAAAAATCAATTTAACTTCTTGACTTCCATATAAAGTAGGGGTGCTGGGGTTGAAAGAAGAATGTATGAGTTCTTTCCCTAAGCACTGATCCCAGTAACTAAATTAAGCATTGTAAGGTCCCAAGACCCCCGGTGAGTCCGACGGAGGGGGCGACGACCCCAAGTCAAGGATTTATTACAAGCACAGGGGCTTCTCAGGCAGACAGCAACAGCGCTGTCTGCCTGGAGTCCAGAGCAACTGCAGAATATGAGTTTATAAAGACCACACGCAGGTGGGGTTACACATGGAGGGGGGAGAAGGGAACAAGGAAATAAACACCACACGCAGGTGGGCTCGTTAATTACATGTTTTATGACAGGGTCTATGCTTAGTCAACAGTCCCCTTGGGTAAGTTCTCAGGGTAGGGAGTTTCTGGGGGACTGATTTCATTCTTGCCTAATCTTCAACCATAAAGAACTGACCTCCTCCCTGTCTAATCTGTAACCGTAAAGGTCACATCCTGTAACAGGCAGTGGGGAAGGTCACTTCCTCCATCTTGGGGTCCTACATTATGAACAGAAATTATGGCTAATCCTCCAAGAAACACCTATCCAGAACAATTTAAAACCAACATATGATCCTGTTTACATAAATTACCCCTATTCACAATATAACAAATATAAACACATATATGTTATAACATCTGTAACATGTGTAACATAACTATTGCTTTATCTGTGATGCATATTTTCATTTAAGAGATCTAAAATGAACATAATATTGGCAAATATTCATTCATTCATTTTTAAATGTTAGTTTTTCACTCTGAAGCCATCTCTATGATTTGATTTAAAAGGACCAACTTGGCATTCATTTTTAATTTGCTTCTCTCATAGCACTTGGGTTGTCAATGAGCTGACAGTGTGGTCCAGGCTGTAGACCTGGGAGGTGGTCATGCCCCCAGTGTGATCTGCTACTAGCTTCAGCTTTTGCTCCCCTGGAGAGATCTGCTCCCAACCGCAGCCCTTGGCCATCCACCTGGGAGGTTCCCATCCATGCCCCCGCCACCCCCACCCCCTGAGATCTGCTTCCAGCCCCAGCCCTAGCCTTGGGCCTGTGAGGCTGCCACGCCCTCCAGCACAATAAGCTCCCAGCAGCAGCCAGGGCTATAGGCCTGTTGGCTTGGAGGCCCCTGTGCCTCCCTCAGTGTGTTTTACTTTCAGCCTAGCCTCCCAGGTGCGATCCACTCCTAGCTGTGGCCCAGGACTTTGGCCTACCAGGTGGCCACACCCCCAGCATGATCTGCTCCCAGCCATGACCCTGGCCTTAGGCCTGTGGGCTGGGAGGCTCCTGAGCCCTTCTCAGCATGTTCCACTTTCAGCTACTGCCGTGGCTGTGGGCCTGTCAGTAGGGAGGAGCCCATGCACCTCTGGGCGCATTTTGCTTTCAGCCTCAGCCAGGACTGTGGGCCTGGGAGGCCACTGAGGCACTCTCCACGTGTTCTGCTTTCAGCTGCCACCAGGGCCAAGGCCTGTCACCTGGGAGGCACCCATGCACCTCTAGGCCAGGGCTGTGGACCAGGGAGGCCTCTGAACCATGCCCTCTCCCTCCCCCATTGATCAGCTCCCAGCTGCAGCCGGGAGTGTAGGCATGGGATGTAGTCTCGCACTCCAGAGCCATCGCCTCCCAGCAGAGGCCTGGGGTGTCAGCCTCCAAAGGGCCTGCACCCCCATGGAGTAATCCCCTCATACACACACACCTATAGCCTCAGAACTTTCCTTGCCCCCAGCCAAGTGATTGGAGATGGGAGGGGGGATATCTGGGCGATGCTGCCCAGCAAACTTCTCCCATTGGGTAGAAACTTCTGATCAGGGTAGGGAGTAAATGGGCTATGTTTAAAATCTTTAGAAATCACAAAGGAAATGTCTGAGGTAGGGTTTCATATAGGAAGTAACTTATAATTAATTTCTGAAGGCAAAAGGGGGCGTTGCAGTTACATTACTGGAGAGTACCCCGAGGTCAGGAGGTTGGCTCTGCAAGGGCAGTGGCGGGTGCTCCCCACCCTGGTTCCTCAGCACCTTGGGCAGGTCCTGAGCCCACCCAGGAAGGCCTTTTCCCCTATAGTTTTCACCAAGGCAGGGAGGTTTTATAGACATGAATAAGAAGTGCCCATGCACAAATCCTGAAGTTGCCGGGGCCTGCAGCAATGACAAACAAACTGGGAAAAGAGCAAAACCAGAAACTCCACCGATCCCAAGATAGATAATTTTTTTTCTTAAGATGATGGTGTGTTTCCCTCTTCTTTGCCTGCTGGAAATGAGACAGATTCAAATACTGATGATTCTACCAATGGAAAAGTTAAGAGAAAGAGAAAACAGAAAATGAATAAAAGGAAAAAAGAAAGGACAAAAGATGAAACATCAAGAAAAAGAAAGAGAAGGAAGAAACAAACACATGATAACACTTTTCCAAGGTCTCATGAAATTCCTGTTTAAGGAGTTTATTTTATGACACTTTTGGTTTGGGTTTACATTTTTACTGGTTTGTCAAGACCACAACAGGTACACTGTCCAATATGTTAAAGAAAAAACCCTATCTAATAAAGAGGGAATATGCAGGGGAGGGCATTTTTGGGTGACCTGGCTGTCAGGGGAGGGCAGTTGGGGATGATCAGGCCAGCAGGGGAACAATTAGGCATCAATCAGGCCAGCAGGGGAGTGGTTAGGAGCAATCAAGCAGGCAGGCAAGCAGTTGGGAGCCAGCAGTCCAGAATTATGAAAGGGATGTCCAACTGCCTGTTCAGTCGAACATCTTCCAAGGGTTCCCAGATTGGAGAGAGTGCAGGTTGGGCTGAGGGACATTCCCTGCCCAGTGCACGAATTTAGTGCACCTGGCCTCTAGTCATTGATGTTTCTATCACTTTTTCTCTAGCTCTTCCCCTCTGAAATAAATAAAAATGCTTTTAAAAAGAAGATGCCCCTTAAAGTCATTATTAGACCATGATGAACATTATTATCTTACCACTTTATACAGTATATCCCACGCCCATGGTCGGCAAACTGCACAGCTTGTGAGCCACATGCGGCTTTTTGGCCCCTTGAGTGGTGGTTCTTCCACAAATTACCATGGCCTGGATGAGTCTATTTTGAAGAAGTGGCATTAGAAGAAGTTTAATTTTTAAAAATTCGGCTCTTCAAAAAAATTTCAATCATTGTACCATTGATATTTGGCTCTGTTGACTAATGAGTTTGCTGACCACTGTCCTAAGCCAATATTACAAATGTGTTTTAAAAATGTGTTCCAACTACAACTCAAATATTCCTTTCCAAAAACTCATAAAGCCTCTACATATTGACACTTGATACAAAAATGGTGCTTTTGGAGTCACTTCTTGTACTTTCTCTTGTTCTTAATAATTTCCTTATTCTGCCAATTTGTCCTTTTAAGGCCTTGCTTTACATTTGGCATCTGGAATCAGAAACCTTTTTAAAGGAACATTTTACTAAATAGTTTAAATAGTCCTTTTCTAATATTTTTTATTGTATCCATTTGCTTAGAAAACCCTTTATTTCCCCAAATATAAAGAAGTAACCTCATGAACAATATTTTTATAAATAGTTACAAATGCGAGGCTCCAAGTTAAGATATTTTAATTGTTTATCTGATAAGTTATTGTGCAATTCTAAAATGCAATTCTAAAAAAATGAAAAACAAATGAATTGACATGCTACAAACACAGGCTATTATCTATGAATAAACAAGAAAATAATCAAGTATCAGAAATGAAAATGCAAGAAAAGCAAGAATAAAGCAGATGTGCAAAAAAATATGCATCAATCCATCAAGACTATAATGTTGATAAATTTAGAATTCCACTAAATTATGCCCTCATATATTCCATTGTTTTGCATGTGACCTGCATGCTTTGCAAGTAAAAAGTACACTTTTGTTTTGGTATCTTCTCTCCTTTTTTAGAAATCATGCTAATAGTGTAATAAATACGCCTAATAACATAGCTTTACTGTAAATTTTATTTCCAGACAACTGACAATGTTTCTCATATCAAAATTCTCACCTGTGATCTAAAAATATAAATATACAGTTTAAGTCTAACAATGAAAAGAAAAAAAATTGCTAATAGAGACTATTACCATTTCCCTTGCTTCATCGTTGAAAGCAATGTTTTAAGAATAAAACTCAACTTAGTAGGGAGTCTTTTTCTTCTTTTATAAATAATAATCTCACACTATGGTTGGGGCAAGTGTCTCCTTTCTCATCAGGTATAAAATGAGAGAAAACAAGATGCTTTCCCATCCGCCACTGCATGAAACCATGGAATGATTTTACCTTTGATTTATTATTGTTATGAAAATACTAGAAGCTCGGTGCATAAAATTCATGCATTGGGGGTGGGGGTCCCCTCAGCGCAGCCTGCACCCTCTCCAATCTGATACCCCTTGGGTGATGTCTGACTACTGGACATCCCTCTCACAATCTGGGACTGCTGGCTCCTAACCACTTGCCTGCCTGTCTGATTACCCCTAACCACTTCCGCCTTCCAGGAAGAACACCCCCTAAGTGCTCCCTGCCAGCCTGATTAACACCTAACTGCTCCCCTGCAGCCCGATTGCCCCAACTTCCTCCACTGCCAGCCTGACCCCTAACTGTCCTCCCCTGCAAGGCAGATCTCACCCCCAAATGCCATCCCCTGCTGGTCTGGTTGCTCCCGACTGCCCTCCCCTGCAGGCCTGATCTCACCCCCAACTGCCCTCCTCTGCCAACCAATTTGGTTCTGATTGGTCTGTTTCTATGCTAGTCAGTGTTAAAAGCTCTGCCTCCTGAGCAACCATTGGCTCCTCACACTTAACCCAAATTTGGTTCTGATTGGTTGGTTTCTATGCCAGTCAGTGTCTCTGGGCCTATCAACAGGGCCTGATCAGAAAGTCGGGTCTGATCAGCAGCCTTGGTGGAGGCCTGGAGAGAAATGGAGGCATGGCTACTGGCCGGGCCTGGAGGAAAAGAGAAAGGCAAGGGCTGATCAACAGCTGCCACAGAGGCTACAGATCAGACCCTGCTTTTCTCTTCAGGCCTCACTCCTGGCCTGATTCTAAGCCCCCTCAGCAGTCAGATCAGGGTCACCATGGCAACCCAGTGCTGACTGCAGGACAGACCTCTGGTTGTTTGAGCCTCTGGTCCTCAGGTACCCAGGGTTTTTTTATATTAGGATTATTTATGAATAATGAGTATTACTGTGTATGACAATTATAAAATGGGTTATGTTTGAAGAAAGAACAGGCAATTCTGTAACAACTAACATGGGAGAAAAGGGCATTATACTTATCAGTGTTATGAAGTTGAAGCATAAGATAGAGGATGAGTGGATATAGTGCCCAGAGAAAAGTTATTTGAACTGTAAATTAAGACCCAGCATCTGACCCAGCTGGTGTGGCTCAGTTGAATGTCAACCCATGCACCGCAGGTTTGGTTCCCAGTCAGGAAATATGCAAGATTCAATCCCCAGTAGGGGGCATGCAGGAGGCAGCCTATAATCTCTCTCTTCTCTCCCCCCTCCCCTCTCAAGTCAATAAAATAAAATTTTTAAAATAAGAGTCAGCATCTGTAAAGTTGGACATCCAAATTACACAGTTATACAGAAGATGGATAGGGAGGTCTAAAAGAACAGATGGGGAGGACAAGAACCTCATTCAAACTGGAGATTTCCAAATGAGACAAACAGTACAAGTACCAATAACCTATTTTATGGCTTTACACAGAGGTAATGACTTTGAACAAGCCATTCATAATGGGAGAGTTCCACTGGGCTATTGTTCTATAAACTGTCCCAGTTGTTACTTACCTTCCTAGAGATGTCTAGAAAAATTCTGCACAGGAGTCTCCTACCCTCACCAGTGCCAAGCAAGCCAGCTCCAATTTGTTCTCTCAGTGTCTAACTCTCAGACTATCCCAGCCTACTTATGCTATTAATTAATTTTCTGACATTCTATTCCAAACCATTATACTTAGAGACTGTTATAGATTTTTTATATTAAATTAGAAACAACATAGTACTTAGGTTCAGTATTTCATAGTATAATTTGGGGTGAAAATTAACAATATTTGAAAAGACTAAAGAATACTAACAAATTCAAACTAATATAGCTGAAAGGAAATCCAAATACAAGGCTTAAGAGTTTGTAATTAAAAGAAATAAAGATAGTGATAGTGGGGTAGAGTATAGTCACTAATAGGTCAGTACTAATCAGGTGATATTCATAGATTGATTCCAGATCTGGACTTGCTGGGGAGAGTCATATCCGGAGACAGATATGAGCAAGGCTGGACGATTCAATTAATTATTTTTACTTCTTACCTTTGACTGAATTAACCAGGACCTTGGTGTTTTTGTTAAAATTCTCTGGACATATGTCTCTCTTCAGCTTCTATCTGAATTTCTGAGTATATTCCAGACTAACTTGTTCTACCATTCCTGTGACTCTTTCTTATCAATTTTAACTGTTTTCACCTGACCCCTAAAGATATTCCATAGAAATAGAGTTAAATGAAGCGACCATATTCTCTGATAAGTCATTTTCTCATATTTCACAAGCCTAGCAATGCCTCTGCAGTAATCTGAAGATGACAATTCTCACATCAGGCTTTTCTTTGCTTAGCCTTTCTTCCATCCTCCTCCTCCACATAAGGTGGGTTTCTTTTAGAAACCTAAGGCAGATCACTGTTTTCTAATATTTTCACTTATGTTATTTTCCTGTTTAAATCAGAAAGACAAGCAAATGCTAGAAAAGTAGTAATATTTAGCACATTTCTGGACTAAACAAACAAGCAAATAAAACTTTTAGCTAATCCTTACATGTATCTTTCTCAAAGGCTTTAATTAAAGATAAATAAGGCAAGGCCATTTTTTTTTACTTCCTGTAAGAAGTCGAGCTTTGATCTTTTTCTGACAGGCCAGCCCTAAAGGCATTAACTTAAGAAATGTCAAAAAATAGAGGCGAAGGTCAAAAATAAAACACCTACCTGAGACTCATCTCTTCTTTCTGTGTGAAGCTTTTGCTTCACAGTGTCGTTAATCAGTGTAGCTATGGAAAAAGTTTTTGTTGCAGACTGATCTAAGCCAATTTGATCATGCACAACTCTTAAATTCTTTTCTGTATATAAGCTAAGCAAGTTTGAGGTGAATCCTGAGCTTTAGCTACTTTTCTCAAATCTCACTGTCGAATTATAATGAATGCAAGTATAAAACGAAATTCTGCCATACATAACATTAATTAAATACTTCTTAGCAAGCAGGTAGAAACTGATTATAAATCTGTTCTGTAAGCTCTATAAAGGCTTAGCTCACTGTCATTTTAGATGCTCCTAGTACTACCTTGCATGAAAGGAGACTCAAGGCAGATACAACACTATATTTTACAAGCATTTTTTATAGTCATATCAGGCAACTAAAAAGTCTCTAGAACCTAGACCAGGGACTGTTGAAACTGTTTGAGGTCAACTTGACAGTAATGCCTCGCTGTATTGTAAAACACTTTTATCAAATCTGGAGAGAAATTCACATAGCCACTATTCATATATGTATCCTGAAAACTTTTCATATCTCCAACAAAAGCCCATTTATAACAACCCATCACGCTAATTAAAAAGTAATGAATTTCACCAGTAAAAGCATATTTATGACATTATGTGATAATTAGCAAAAAGCTTCAAATTTTAATAAAAATAGAGTGACAGAAGTACTTGAAAAATAATCTTCTATGAAGTCTAGACTTGCTGAGAGAAGCTAGTTGACAATTTCTGTTAGACCTGTTCTAATCTGATCATTATGGATTTTTAATTTGATTAAATAACTGCCCCCCAAATTAAAGCTTACCTAGGAAATATATATGTCATATCACACTATCTATACAGAGTTATTTAACATAAATTATAAACATTATAGTACTTAGCTGAAACAGGAATATAGACTGTGTTTAAAAGTGGAATGATACACCCTTTGATAAAGGAAAATTATATTCTTGATTTTTTAGAGAGTGATCTCAGGACTCAACTGAAGTGGGCTTTGGGCTAGTGAACCTAGAGATCCTTTCAATAAAAGATGTCGCCTACAGATGACAGAAAAGGTCCAAGCAGCTCTCTTAATGGAGTTCTACCTAGAACTTCAATGGTATAGCAGTCAATTGAAGCCATTCCATCTAAGTCATTTACTGGAAACTTTTCTTCACTCAACTAAATATACATATAGGCAGGATCTGGACTATTTCTCAACTGTCAAACTCTGTCCAGGGAATGGCCCTTAAGTCATTGGCCCTTATTTGTGCCTGCAGCTACCCTGTCTAACTCAGTATTTTAGTTTCTGCCTAGACACATGGTTCTTTTTTATTTTTTTACCTTCTTAAAATATATTTTAATTGATTTCAGAGAGGAAAGGAGAGGGAGAGAGAGAGAAACATCAATGATAAGAAATAATAATTGATTGGTTGCATCCTGCACTCCCCTTTCTGGTTTAACCAATGCATTATGTATCTCCTACCAGAGAAGTTATGATTCTATTTCATCATGCATGTGTTACCTGAAAATTTCCCTCATTGTACTATGAATTCCTCAATATCAGCAACCATGAGTTATCTCTTTTTATCTAAATTTCAGTTTTCCAGACATACCAAGTGTGCCTAATAAATGCATATTTGAATTAATGAATAGGTACTGGAGAATTTTGAGAGGAATAAAGAAATTTTAGAGATAGATTTCAATTTATTTAGCTATTAATGTCAGTAGAATTCAATAATTTTGTTTAAATAAATGAAGAATATGAAAGAGCTGGCCAAGCATAGTGTCCAAAGGAAAAAAAATCATCTTTTCAACTCTTATTTGTGGGCAGAGAGAAAATTATGAAAACAAACACAGTAATAAGTACTGTTACACAGCATTCACTTTCTGAACAAGACTTTCCTCTGAACATCTCAGCTTTTTAATTGCTTTAAGAAGATTGCTGATGAGCTGAGTCAGTCTTATAAGAAGGTAAATTAGATGACATGATTTGAAGAATGCCAGGAAGGACAATACTAATTAAAAATATCTGCCAACCAACTTCTCATAGTACCTGGAATTCAGAATTTTTATAGTAATCATTACCTATAATTACAAAAAGCTCCAGATAAAGGGCATATGTGTGCTATGTAGGAAAAGTAAACACATGAAGTAATTGTTAGTCATTAAAATTTGGACCTCCTTTAGTTTTTCTGGAAGCTGTCACCCAGTAAGTCAGAGGCAAGACCTAGATGAACAGGGTTCTGTTAAATAGAATGGACTTGGATTGAAGAAATGTGAAGGAAAAGGCAGATTCTACAGGGAAGACATGAGTTTGAACTCTACAAGTATTAGATGGGGGTTGGCCAAAGGACAGAAAGGGGGGAAAAAGAGAATTCACCTAACTTGTCAAATTGAAATTTTACAAAGGACTGGTCCTCTGTGTAAAAAATATAATTTTTATCACCCAAAGATGAATAATTAAGTCTGTACATTGCATGAAGCTTGGGTCTTTTTTTTTTTTTAACATTTTCAAGAAAAGCTCCTTAATGCTTAAGAGAATAGAGATGATGCAGAAAATCAGGGACAAAACTGGAGCTACTATTCTCTTCCTTTTCTAATGAGAATGAGCTGCTAATTAAGGTGTCCATATTAATTGCACACTCACATTTTGTAAGTGCTGTTTCTTTAGACTGACCATAAGACATGAGTCAAAGCTTTGCTATAGAATTTATGTTAATAATCTCCATGCATCTTTGTAGTGTATCATCTGACATTTGTTATTACTTGCTATGGACTGGTTTTGAATATCTTATGACTTATTTATGATAGCAAGGGATGTGTAAATCATATGAGCAAAACATATAAAAGCAGTTAAATATTATCTATATGTATATATAAAAACCCAGTGACTGGAACAGCAGAATGACCAGAATAACCGGTGGCTATTATGTGCACTGCAGCAGCCAACCAGTCTGATCTGGGCCCCAATTGTCCCCAATACCCTAATCAGGGATATGGTCCACTAGCCAACTGGTGTGGCCCCTCTCCATGGCTGGCCCTGCCCCCACTTTGTCCCCTCCAATTGGGGGCAGGTCCAGCTGGCCTTTGGCCTCTCCCCCCAGTTGGCTCAGTCCCCAATTGCCCCCCCCCCCACCACTCCAATTGGGGCCAGGGATGGCCAGCCAACCTCCCACAGCTCCTCCCCCCTAACAACTCGACCAATAGGCCTCAATCAGGGCAGATCAGCCAGACCCCACACATGCACAAATTCGTGCACCAGGCCTTTGGTTAGCAATAACTGGCAGGGCAAATCAGTAATCCACTTTCATTTCTCATTAGTTGATTTTTAAAATATATACTTTTATGGATTTCAGAGAAGAAGAGAGAAGGAGATAGAAACATCAATGATGAGAGAATCATTGATCATTGCCTCTTGCATGCCCCACACTGGGGATGGAGCCAACAACCAGGACCTTTATTCTGACCGGGAATTGTACTGTGACCTCCTGGTTCATAGGTCTATGTTCAACCACTGAGCCACTGGCTGGGCTCTCATTTGTTCATTTTTAAGTGTTCTTGATTCATGCTTCAGTCTCAAGTTTCTTTCTGATTAAAGATTTTTGCATACTACTCATGGAATGGCAAGTTCGATAAACTCTGGATTATATTATTGCTTTTGTAAATAAACTCTCCTGAACCAGAGAAACCTGTAACATTTGGTTCCAAAAATAATTTGGCATTTCTCTTCTGTGATTGACAGCAGATGTCAAAATGTGAGAGCAATAAATCTGACTAGGAGTGGGCAATCGGGCCTGAAGAGAAAAGACAAAATGCAATATGGAATATAATTAGGAATCTAGAACCCAGATATGGACATTCTGCCTTGAAAACACCAAATGAAATGTGCAACCCAAGCCATGGGCAAGACTATTCACTGTTTCAAATCTACAACATTATCTTAATGTTAATGCCAGCATGTGACAAAATTGGAATTCAAGCCTAGTTTCTCACATGCCAGAACCAATGCATTTTTAATTATGCTGTAGCGGTTAGGTCATCTGATTGCTACTTTCACCAAGGTGAGAGTGGAAGGCCATAGGTAAAACTGACTAAATCTATATCTGTGCCTTTTTCATGTTTATAGCCATCTATGATAGCACCTACAATATTTCTCCTACTCCGCTGGTACTAGGTCTGTGTCATTTGGCACAACTGTCACCTGAAAGTAAAAGAAACTGAGCTTTTACTTAAAGGAGGGAAGGGTGTCATACAACAAAAAGTCTGGGAGTAGGCTGTTACTAGTACAGTGACTGACATTGGTTCATTAATTCAGCAATGGCAAGGACTATGTTTCTAAAATGTTCTTGGTGTTTTCCTCAGGACTACAAGATGGCTGCTGCATGGTTCTCCAGAGGCAAAGATTCTTCCAGAGTCTCCAGACAAGTCAATGTCATAATGAAGGCACAGTGAACTAAAAGTAGTTGGAGAAAACTGTTACTTGGGAGAATCAAAGGTTCCTGGAGTCAAACATCATCCTTTGGAAATTTTGCAAAGAATCAGATTTGCTGCTAAAGTACTATTGGATTTAGAAATATGAAGCTAGTGTAAGTAAGTACCTTTCCTTGCCTTGCCTTTCAGGGATATATCAGGAAGTAGAGTCTAGAAAAGAATTCATTTTGCCCTGAAGAGGCCTTAGAAAGCTGGAAGAAGCAGGGCTATTTACTTTCTAAATTTTGAGTGTTAAGAAGCACATACATTTGTCAGACAATTGGCCAAAGGCTTCTTTCATATCTCAGTAGCAGCTCTCATTGAGACAGAGAAAGAGCACTTTTAGATTTTAAATATACAGGTAAGGCAAGAAAGAGGAATTTTACAAAGTTTGCCCATGCTCATTTAGAAGGAAAAACTTAGTGCATCTTATGTGAAGTTAAATAAAATGAACAACATTTAAATAATTAAAATCCCATAGCAGAGGGAAGCAGGTAATTTAACATACAAACACACACGTATACACTCTCAGGAGATGCTTTTGTCATTGATGAGTTACTGAGTCATACATTTGCAAATGTACATGGGATGATTTCTAGGTTCAGAAATTAGGACCGGCAAAACAGGAAACATCATTAATCAGATGTGCTAATACACCCTTGCTTTGTGTTGAAAACAAGATAAAAATCATTTGGATTTAGATTAGTCACTTACACCTCCTATATTTCCTTATATATTAATGGGATATGCTCAGCATGCTGTGAGATGATGAGGATTCAGACATGAAAGACAGTCAGTGTCTGCCTTCAGATAGCTTATATTCTACTGGGGATCTCTATCTTTCATCCCTTCATCAACTCTGACAAATTTGCAATAACATCTAGTTTCAGCTTATCATTGATACAGTCTGATATTCTTGTCATTCTCTGTAAAAGGTAGTTATTTTCTCAAGAGTTGTCATCTAACTCAAACTTTTATAGTTGAATGTGCCTTTTATTCTTTAAAATAATAAAGCTTTTTATTTACAGCCAAAGCTTTTGTTATTTTTATCTATACATGAACAAGTCATCCCCTAGTTTGAAAAAAAATTAAATGACTTGCCCTCTTGGTATAGCTCGGTGGTTGAGCATTGACTTAAGAACCAGGAGGTCATGGTTCATTTCCTGGTCAGGGACATGCCTGGGTTTCAGACTTGATCTCTAGTAGGGAGCATTCATGAAGCAGCCGATCAATGATTCTCATCATTAATGTTTCTATCTCACACTCCCTCTCCCTTCCTCTCTGAAATAAAAAATATATATATATATTCTAAAAAATTAAATGACTTTATCTAGTTGTTCCCCTAACTCTTGATCATGGCATTAAACACCTTCCACAGTGCATTTTTAGTCTTAATTTGCCAGTCACTCTTGCAAGGATCTTATGCTCCAACCAAACAGAATATAAAATCCTGTTATAGTCCTAACCAGTTTGGCTCAGTGGATAGAGCATTGGTCTGTGTACTGAAAGGTTCCAGGTTCGATTCTGGTTAAGGGCATGTGCCTTGGTTCTTGGGCACATCCCCAGGATGAGGTGTGCAGGAGGCAGCTGAACGATGTTTCTCTCTCATTGATGTTTCTACCTCTCTATCCCTCTCCCTTCCTCTCTGTAAAAGATCAATAAAATATATTTTTTAAAAATATCCTGTGATAATATGTCCTATTGTTACAGAAGACCAATGGATGCTTCACTATAATAAAGTAAATTTGGCTCTAACTTATTTGGCCACTGGCTCTTATCTTCTGTGCAGGGCTAGTAGCGAATGCAATGAGGTAAAATTTCTTACTTTTGCCCATGGAGGTAAGAGGCAAAATACCATCTATCTGTTAAATAGAATGTGAGACTGGTTGGGGAATAACTAAGCAATCTGATTTTTAGAAGTAGGCCATGTCCCATGTCACAAGCCTTACCCAATCTCATTGGATCTTTCCAAGGGAACATGTGCAAATATCAGAATATTACTGTAATCACTACTCTTGTCCTGAAGGAACCTTGCCAGTCACCCATGAGGCGGTGCCAAACTGCACCCAAGACCTAAACCAATTTGAATTGTATAACCAGATCCCTAGCTGAATAGGCCAGTCCTATTCAGACTCATATTATCCTTCTAATAACCTCTCAAAAATGTACCCCCACATTTTACACAATTTAGTTTTTTGGCAACATTGCTCATTGTATGCTACAAATTTTACTGTAATTTCTTTCCAATTGATAAACACATTCAAAATTTTCTCATATCACTATCTTTACTCAGTCTATCTCCTGCTGGTACTATCCTTTTTAGAATCCTTTCAGTTCAGTCATAAAATCTTTTTTTGTTTGTTTTGTTAATCCTCAGTCCAGGATATTTTTCCATTGAATTTTAGAGAAAGTGGACTGGAAGGGGAGAGACAGAGAGGGAAACATTGATGCGAGAGAGAGACATCAATCGGTTGCCTACCACACGTGCCCCAACCAGAGCCAGAGATAGAGCCTACAACTGAGGCACTTATCCTTGACTGAATTCAAATTCAAGACCCTTCAGTCTGAGGGCAGATCCTCTATATACATTGAGCTAAAGTGGCTAGGGCTTAAATTCCTTTTTTTTGGGGGGGGGGGGGGTAAAAGACCAAATATTTAATTTCAGTTTTTGTGAGCCAGATATTCTCTACCATAACTACTCTACTCTGTTGCAACAACATAAAACATAAAAGTTACTTCAGATGGTACATAAATTAATGAGCATGGCTTTGCCAGAAAAATCTATTTACCAAAATGAGCAGCAGGCTCTATTCAGCCCTCAGGGTCACAGTTTGATCTTCCATAGTGTCAAATGTTTCCTTTCCAAGTGCTCTGGCTAGAATAAATCTCTTTATCCTCAAGAATTCACAGAACTTTACATAGGCCTTCTAACAATGTTTGGTACATTCTACCTTGTAGTGTGGGTATTTTTTTTTTTCTTTTTTCCCTCCCTTGTGGTTTGAAAATTCCTTTATTCATTTTAGGCGTTAAATAAGCTATTACTAAATTGAATTAAATACACAATGAAGAACATTCTTATTTGTATTTTATAATTTAAAAATATGTTTTATTCATTTCAGAGAGGAAGGGAGAGGGAGAGAGAGAGAAACATAGTGATAAGAGAGAATCATTGATCAGCTGCCTACTGCATGCCTCGCACTGGGAATTGAGCTCATCATCCCAGCATGTGCCCTGATCGGGAATCAAACTGAGACCTCCTGGTTCATAGGTTGACACCCAACCACTGAGAAGTCAGGTAGTATTTTAGAATTTGTAACATAAAAAAATTTCCCTCTCAATCCTGTATGTTAGTATTGCAGTTTGCCTAATATCTGTTGTACTGTTCCTTAGTTATTTACCTACTGATTTTGTCTAGAAATGTGACTGACTGAAATGATAACTATAATTTTCACTTTCCATTTAAGTTAGATGTGGCTTTGTGACCATGTTTGGATACAAAAGAATCAAATGCAACCTCTGAGAAGTGTACTTAAAGGAAGTGTGTTTATATTTTTTATCCTATATAGTTGAGCAGCCATTTTAGATCAGGTGATATAGGACTCAAATTGAAAGATGAACAAAAGATAGAATGAGCCTAAATCTTTCATGAAAGTGGTACTGATTTACCAACCCCGGACCTTCAGATTTCTTTACACAGAATAGAAATAAATTATATTTCATTTAAGCCACTTACATTTTAAATATCCATACCCAAAGCCAATTATCTCTGTCGTGACTAACAATTTGCTAGTTAATGAGATCAAAATTATGGCCTGATTTTGAGTTACTTGCTAGGGTCAGAGGCCTCCCTGGGCTGGTCCCATTGATTGTACAATTCTTTACACTGACAGGACAACAAGAACAAGGAAACCTGTCATGTTGACACATTTCCTTCTTGCTTCAGTAACATCCAGCATTGACATTGCCCTGCCTATGAAAACCCACCCTTCACTTTTCCCTCTAGCTTTCCACTAACACAAAGCTTGGTGTCACTCAGTACAGCTTAGTTCCAGTTGAGCCATTGTTGACATGATGTTTCTTCTTATTAGTTGCTGTTCACCTCTTCCTAAAGAGTTTCACTCAATAAGTATAAGGCCTCCACTTGCTACTCTTTCTATGCTGTTTTCCTCACCAAAGTCATAAGCAATAAATGAATATATGTGTAATATGGAAAAAGATTAGGCTACCCTTTTATCCCCCTTTTTAAAAATCACTTTCCCTAACAACTTCCTTTATTTCAGAAGGGATATAGTTAGCTGGGAAACTAAATTACTGGCCTGTTAACCTTCTATTCCCCCTCTTCCTTCCCACTACTCTCAAATTGTTTTCTTCCCCCTCCCCCTTTTTTTTTTGCTAACAAATAGCTAATTACCTCTGAAAGGATTAATCTAAATTACCGTTTATAACCCCCACCCCTCCTAGAATTTTCAAAGCTACTTTTTGTCTGAGATTATCTTGAAAGGACCGGAAATTTTCTATTTCTTCAAAAACACTTAAAGCATATTCAAACATAAGAAAATAAAGTGTTTTAACATTTCTTTACAGAATACATGAGAAACTCACTCCTCCTCATGTATCTGTATTTTTGTGCTTTTTCTTTCTCAGTCCCTCAGCCTATCTGTCTTCTAAGAGAATTCACACTCTCAGAATGCATTTGGGAGGTCTCTTGAGTAAAGAAATCAGAATTTTTTTTAATAGACTGATGCATCCTTTTAGTATTACAAATGATTAACATAACTTTCTTTGTTTCATCAATTAAATTTCAGCCTATTTGTTCTAAAATTCCATCTATATTCCTTCTCATTTTTGTCTCTCTTGCTTTCCTTTTCAGTTATTGTTAGTTAAATATGCAGCAAGAGAGTTTCATGTTTCAAAATTCCTCTTCAGGCCAGCTGGCATGGCTCAGTGGTTAAGTGTTGACCTGTGAAACAGGAGGTCTTGGTTTAATTCCTGGTCAGAAATAAGCCCAGGTTGTGGGCTCCATCCCCAGTGTAGGGCATGTAGGAGGCAGCTGATCAATGATTCTCTCTCATCATTGATGTTTCTATATCTCTCTCCCTTCCCCTTACTCTCTGAAATCAATGCAAATATATTTTTAAAACGTTCTTATCCACAGATATGAGTTGTTTGTAGGAAATCCAGAAAAGTTTAGCCACCAAAGTATTAAACAAGAATCTTATGTGACTAAGAATAACAAGTAAACAAAGGGCTCATGAATTCAAAGTCTATGCCTATGTGAGCATAAAATATAATCAAACATTAACTATCTGAAGGTGGTTAATTATATATGTATTAAAATTAAAAATAATCCAAAAAAACCAGAAAACTATTTACTTGACTTGGATTCTAGTTTATTAATCAATAGTGTTTAGTGGATGAGAAAGATAATCAGTAACTGACTAATGTTCTTCAACAAGTAAAAGGTCACTTAAAGAAGCCTGTTTTCTTACATGACAAAAACATTGTCTTAGCTTAAGGCTTCATCTTCAACAATCTCTAAAAACAATAATCACTAGTTTTTATAGTATGTTCATACTAATTTTTTTGGGGGGGACAACAACAAAGAAAGTAATAATCCTTAGAATTTCAGCAAGTCTAGTCCTATAACATAAAAAGTTCAGTAAAGATTGTCTGGTATTTTATTACTATTACTATTATTAGTGATAGTAGTGGTAGTAATAGTATACTTCTAGATGAATTTGAGAATAAAAATATATTTAGAAAAAATACAAGAGCCTTTCATGTATTTTGATTCATAGAAGAGCCCTACAAGCTAACTTAGACAAATACTTTTATCCCACTTTGAGTTTGACGTCTATTTTGTGCTTCTTTGATGACCAGTGATCCTGTTAGGACACTTTACTCATAACTCTGTCATTAGTTTATCTGATCATTTTGACCCACACTCAGGTATTTTTTTAAAATCCTCACCAGAGGACATTTTCCCACTTTAGAGAGAATGGAAGAGAGAGGGAAAGATAGAAATATCGATGTGAGAGAAACACACCAATCGGTTGCCTCTTGTGCATGACCTGACCAGGGCCTGAGCCGGGGAGGAGTCTGCAACCAAGATATGTACCCTTGACAAGAATCAAACCCAGGACCCGTTCTTTGATCTTCAGGCCGATGCTCTATCCACTGAGCCAAAATGACAAGGACCACACAAATATTTATTTAAAGCTCCTCAGGTGAGATTAATGTACAGTCTGTATTGAGAATCAATCCATGTCAATTTGTTAATATTGTATAACTCAAATAACAATTGAGTACCAAGAGATACTTTGTAAGAATGCCTCCTTCACAATTCATAGAGCATAAAAACAACCCAGTGAGCTTGTCAAAATATAATTTCTTACTCTGGCCAGCATTGCTCCAGCCTGCCCATCTAAAGGTCTTGGGTTCAATTCCTAGTCAAGGGCATCAGTCAAGGGCATGTACCTGGGTTACAGGTCCAATCCCTGGTCCTGGTCTGGGGGCCTATGGGAGGCAAACAATTGATTAATGTGTCTCTTTCACATCAGTGTTTTTCTCTTCTTACTCTCCCCTTCCTCCTCCGTTCCAATATTTATCTTAAAAAAAAAACCACACACACAATGGAAAAAATATTCTCCAGTGAGGATTAACAATAATAAAAATATATATGATTTCTTGGACTCTATCCCCAGAGGTCCTAATTTAGTGAATCATTGAAGCTCCCTGTATCTCCATTTCTAGCATATTTATAGATGATATTAAAAAAACACATTTAGAGAAACACAAGTTTATACCAAAAGGCTGAGCCTGTGATATGAAATTTCAGGTTTTCTAACAAGTTAAGAATACATATTTGGTGGCTTGGTGGAAAGAGATGGATTTGAACATACAGAGATCTCTCGATTAATTCTGTGACGAGAAATGTAGAAGAAGACAAAGCAAGAATGTAATTGGCAGACAACATTTTCCTCTTTCAGCTATTAGTATAAAATGGAAAGTAATTCAGAGTCTGTAAGTCAAGGCAGGATTCAGGGAGGAAGTATGAATAGAGTAAAGATTTTTGAACAGAGGCTCAAGCTTTGAGCCAGATAAAAAGTCAACAAGGTAGCTTGTCATTGGAGAGCTGTTACTCAGAATAAAAGGACAACTCTGTCACATGATTTCACATCATGTTGGTTTGTGACAGTAATCATGGGCTTTGTAGTTTAAAATGGATGACCATAAACACTGGTAAAACATGGAAAGTGCAGCGTGGTAACTAATGTGACAAGACAAAATTCCCTCAAAATATTAAAATGCTGCACCGGCCTTAACCTCAGGCCATGGGTGAAAAGGGCTAGACATTATATTTGAGCAAGATAAGTGAGTGAATAGTTGTCCATTCTCTCCTATAAAGTACAATTACAGTTCCAGAGGGAAAAGGTGTTGTTCCTTTCTTTGATTAATAAATTCACTCCAGTATCCTAGGGAGAGCAATTCACACCTCCTTTTTGAGAGGTAAGAGGCAGTATTTTTTACCTGAGTGAAAAGGATGACAGCCAGAGGAGGGAAAGAAATAAAAAATCCTGATTTGAAGTCAACCAATTCTTCTCAGAGTAAATTTCTTGGTTATAGAAGTTGGGTGGTGTTAATTGCTCAGAGTGCCAGCTCTAACCTGAAGTTCTAGACGTAGAAGTATTTTGGATGATGGCAACAAGCTAACGGAGCTGTGGAAAGGGTCAGAATGAATGACCATCCGTCATCCAACATGACCATCACCCTTCACTCCACAACCAAACCCCATATGTAGGAAAAGGCTACATTGTCATCCTTTTTCCTGTGGGCAAATAAGCCTTCTCAGGATCATTAAAAAAAAAAAAAGATTCTCTTGCCCAAGACCTATATTTTGAGCTTCTTTCCCATTTCTACTCCCAGGTGCAGAGAAGTCTAGATCAATGCTACATAGAAGCACTATACTGATTGAATGACTATGTATTAGTATTTAACTGTGAAATATACTGAGATCTTCTCGGGATCAAAGGCCTCATTGCAATCATGCTCCTATCCATTACAGTCAAACCTGGGTTTCAAATGTCTCCCATCCTCAACAATTCAGTTCTTGACTAAGTTGTTGACAGAAAAATATTTTGGTTGTAGAACAAACCTTCTCAGGAAGCAAACAAAAGAGAGAATGCTTAAGTAAAAGTTCGTTTACCACTAAACCTCAATTTTTCAATGTCTCAGGAAATTGTGCTGTGAATATTTATTGAGAAATTTCACCATGACAAAGAAGTAGCAAACTTTGCAGTAAAGATAAACTTGTCCACTTGGCTCAGTGGTTGAGTGGCCACCAATGAACCAGGAAGTCAAAGTTCCATTCCAGTCAGGACACATGCCCTGCTTGTAGGCTCAATTCCCAGTAGGGGAAATTCAGGAGGCAGTGGATCCATGATTATCTCTCATTATTGATGTCTCTATCTCTCTCCCTCTCCCATCCTCTTGGAAATCAATAAAAATATCTATAGAAAAGGCTAATATGCTAATCATCTGAACATCTAACCGGTTGCTATGGCATGTGCTATGACCACAAGGGTGAAGATGCTCAATGCAGGAGCTTCCATGAAGGGAACTGGCCATTTACAGAGAAACAGTACCATGGACCTGGTGCTCACAAAGCAACACTCGGCTTCCCACAAGTGGGACACAGACCCCACCACCACCTCAGAGCAATAGCTCACTAAATCACAGATGATGCTACCAAGACCTCATGGTGCAAGATGCAGCCCACATCCCAGCCCAGGCCAGAAACGGTGGTTGTGGACACCGGGTAATGACTTCACTTAGTGATGCCCAGCTTCCTCTCCCTAGCAACTAGCAGACTTGGAGTTCTTTCAGCCCAGGAAAATGATTTGCTTTATAGCCAGGTAGAAACATTTTATACTTTAACCAAATGTCTATGAAGGGTTTCCCCATGCCTCATCTCATTTGATCCTCACAGAAGTCCTGGAATAGGTAGATAGGAGACTTGATAGAATCTTATTTTCTTTTCATTAGCTGGAAAAGGGAGATTTAAAAAGCTTAGAAACTTGACCTGACTAAAAAGAAGAAATGGAGGACCTTGAAAATGACTTAAGATTATCTCACTGCACAGAATATAGTCAAACACTGCCACAGTTACCGTATTTGCCAGCGTATAAGACGATTTTTTGGCCCCGAAAAATATGCCTCCAAGTGGGGGGTAGTCTTATACGGTGAGTATATAACAAACTCTGTATTTTTAGTGGAAATGTTAGGGGGTCGTCTTATATGCCGACAAATACGTATTTTTCAGGGCCAAAAAATCGTCTTATACACCGGCAAATACGGTAAATATTTTACCCTTTGTTCTCCCTGTGTTTTCTATAATAATTATCCACTTTGTATTGATGTTTACTGCTGTGTTGCTGACAATTACCTGAAAGATAAGTTGGGGTGCTATCCTGGGCTGGAAAAGTTTAGCTACATGAGAAAGCAAATCTAATTAAGCAAATTTATCCTATCTAATAAAGAAGGGATATGCTAATTGACTGTCACACCCTCACAAAGATGGCAGCACATAGCCAATAAAGAAGAAATATGCTAATTGACTGTCATGCCCTCAAAGATGGTAGTGCCCACAGCCACAGATGGTGACACCCACAGCCACAAGATAGTGGATCCCAGTCCCCACAGCCCCACTGGTGCAGCAGGTATGTGGCATGGCTGGGCCCACCCCCAGACAGGTCCGGCTGTCCTGCATTCCTGCCTCCAGAGTCCACCAGTCTCCTCATCCCCCCAGCCACCCAGGGCTAGCCTAAGGGATAACCAAATGACTGAACAAACAGGCTCCATGGGATGACCAGGCTGGCAGGGGGGCCCTGAGGAGTGACCAGGCTGGCAGGGGGTCAGTTGGGGGTGACCAGGCCTGCAGGGGGGTCTGTTGGGCACAACCAGGCCAGCAGAGGGGAAGTGGAGAATGACAAGACCATCAGTGGGTGCAGTTGGGGGCAACCAGGCTGGCAGGGTGGCAATTGGGAGTGATTAGGTGGGCAAGGGGGCAGTGAGGGGTAACTAGGCAAGTGAGATGGCAGTTGGTGGTGACCAGGATGACAGAGGGGGGTAGTTAGGGGTGTCTAGGCTGGCAGGGGGCAGTTAGGAGTGACCAGGCCAACAGGGGGGGCAATTAGGGGCAATCAGGCCAGCACGCAGAGGCAGTGAGGGGCAATCAGGCTAGCGCGGGGGGAGGAGGGCAGTTAGGGGTGACCAGGCAGGCAAGTGAGCAATTAGGAGCCAGCAGTCCAGGATTGTGAGAGGGATGTATGACTGCCAGTTTAGGCCTGCTCCCCTGAGTGGTCCAATATTGGAGAGGGTGCAGGTTGGGCTGAGGACACCCCCTCCCATGCACAAATTTCATGCACCAAGTATCTAGTCTATATACAGTATATAAAGCTCTCAATGGTACCAATTGCATGAAAATGTTTACATCTGTCATTGTCTATTGTGAATTTGGTTGACAGTTCTATTATAGAGAAAGGGCAAATAGTGATATTAAAATATTTCTTCTCATTACTTTTCTCTCAGTGTGCATGAATTTGTGCACCAGGCCTATAGTATGAATATACAAAGATAAAATTGTCCAGAGACAATGCAATGTTTCACTTCATGCAAAACACATCTCATTGGGTAGGTATTTTAGTGAGATAGACATCCAATGAGCATGAAGCAAGTTCTAGTGAAGCAAAGATTCAAAAGAGAGAAACATCCCAAAAGAACAGTGACCAGACATTTTTCTATATGGAGACTTCCCTTCCAAACAATAACATCTCTCCATCTTCTTTTTCCATATTCAGTCATCAATAGCTCTCAATATTAAAGGTAAGTTCTAGTGAGTACATACATTTTTATTTTTTTCTGTACATTCCATTTCTATGTTTTGCTAAATTTTCATTTATATTTTACTAGATGCCTGGTGGACAAAATTTGTGAACTTGAGTTGCTAGAGGGTGCAGGCCAGGCCGAGGGACCCTACCAGTTCATGAATGGGGCTGAGGAGGGAGGTTGGCCAACCAGGAAGTGATCACAGGCAGGCTCCAGGGTATGTCCAGCCTGTCTCTCTCAAACCCTATCAGCCAGACCCCAGCAGCAAGCTGACCTACCAATTGGAGAGTCTGCTCCCTGGTGGTCAGTACATGTCATAGCAACTGCTTGACCAATTGACCATCTGTCCCCTGATGGTCAGTGCACATCATAGGAAGTGGTTGAGGGGCTGAGCTGCCTTGGCATATTATTAGCATATTACACTTTGATTGGTTGAATGGCCAACAAGATGACTGGACACTTAGCATATTAGGCATTTATTATATAGTACTAGTGGCCTGGTGCATGGAATTTGTGCATGGGGTTGGGGTGTCCCTCAGCCTGGCCTGCACTCTCTCCAAAATGGGATCCCTCTAAGGGTGTCCTACTGCTAGTTTACAGGAATCTGGCCTAAACAGACAGTCGGACATCCCTCTCACAATCTGGGACTGCTAGCTCCTAACTGCTCACCTACCTGTCTGCCTGATTAGCCCTAACAATTATGCCTGCCAGCCTGCTTGCCCTCAGCTTCCCCTTGCCACCAGCCTGCTCATCCCTAACAGCCTCCCTCACCAGTCTGATCATCCCTAACTGCCCCCCGTGAAAGTGTGCTCACCCCCCAACAGCTTCCCCTCCTGGCCAGCTAGCCCCCAACTGCCTCCCTTGCTGGTCTTCTTGCCCCCACGTTCCCTCCCCACTGGCCAGCTTGCATACAAACTACTCCCCTGTTGGCCTGCTCACTCCAAACTGCCCCTCCCCCCATGTCCTGATCACCACTAACTGACCCCCTCACTGATGGCCTTCTAGCCCCCAACTGGTTCCCCTGCTGGTCTGCTCAACCCCAACTGCCCACCCCCCACTGGCCTGATCACCCACAACTACTATCCCATCCTGGCCTGATCACCCACAACTCTCCTCCCATCTTGCCTTCTAACTGCCTCTACCTCAGCCCCACCACCATGGCTTTGTCCAGAAGAATGTCCAGAAGGTCTCATAGAAGGTCTCCCAGTCTAATTAGCATAGTACCCTTTTGTCAGTATAGATAGAGGCCTGGTGCATGGGTAGGGGCTGGCTGGTTTTCCCTGAAGGGTGTTTCAGATCAGGGTGGGGGTTCCCTTGGGGTGTGAAGTGGCCTGGGTGAAGGGCCTGTGGTGGTTTGCAGGCCAGCCATGACCCCCATGGGATGAGGGTCCCTGCTGGGGGTGTGTGGCCAGCCTGGGTGAGATGATGGCTGTTTTCAGGCTGGCCAAGACCCCCAGCAGGGACCCTCACCCCATGAGGGTGTGGCTAGCCTGGGTGAGGGGCTGAAGGCTGTTTTCAGGGTGGCCCATTCAGGGTAGGGGTCCCCACTGGGTGTCTGGCCAGCCTGGGTGAAGGGATGATGGCTGTTTGCAATCTATCCTATCCCCCCAGTGGGGACCCTCACGCCATGGAGGTGTGGCAAGCATGGGTAAGGGTATTTTTTACTTTTTGTTTCAGCATTCCCTTGAGCATAAGCCAGGGCCAGCTGGAAACAGGTATCTGGGATTTATTTATCTTCTATAATTAAAACTTTGTAGCCTTGGACAGAGGCCAGGGCCTGCCAGGGCAGGTGGGAAGCTTGGCTTCCTCCATTGAAGTCAATCCTCCTGCTCACTCCAGCTCTCTGGCTGCCACCATCTTTGTTGGATTAGTTTGCATAATTGCTCCTGATGGCTGATGGGTGTAGTGGAGTTAATTTGCATGTTTCTCTTTTATTAGTGTAGATGCGATTTTTGTAAAAAGCGTTTATAAGTGAAACAGTACATTAGACATGTACTTTATAGTAGAAAATTTAAAACAATGAAGTATTTTAGGGTCTGGAACAGATTAATTCAATTTACACTACATATTTCTAATGGGAAAAAATGATTTTGTTTTTGAACAAATTGTTTCTTGAACAGCCTACCGGAACAAATTAAGTTCCAAAACCAAGGTTCCACTGTATTTCCCAAACACTAGCAATCAAATTGGAACCTGGTTATGCATGTTTCTGTGCCCAACACGACATATACTAAATCGGTGTCTGAGGCTGGCTACGGGACTTGATTTCTATGTTTATAACAAGCTCCTTCGGTAACCATGATATTTTCTAAAAAGTGGTTGTTAACCTCAGATGCTGAGAAGAAACATCTGAGGTGCCTTTTTTTTTAATGAAAAAAATCATGTTTTGGACATTCTTATTCAGGAGGTCTGAGATAAGATTTGGTAGTTGTGTTTTATAGCATCTCCTAGACCCACCCTTGGTTAAGAAAGGATACTCTGGATTAATATTTACAAGCCTTTTAAACAGAAACTTATTATATATATATATATATATATATATATATATATATATATATATATAATATGTTATTGATTTTAGAGAGAAAGGGACAGGGAGAGAGAGAAATATTAATGGTGAGAAAAATAATCAATAGGCTACCTCCTGCATGCCCCCTACTGGGGATTGAGCCCAAAACCTGGGCATGTGCCCCGACTGTGAATTGAACCATGACTTTCTGGTTCACAGGTTGACTCTCAACCACTGAGCCATGCTGGCCAGGCCAGAAGCTTATACCTAACACCTGGATTTTTATTCTCCCCCTGCCCATATACATGTCCTCCATAATTTTCTTCATAATTTTACCTGCCTCCACAAGGCCTCAGGCTCCCTATGCACCATCCCTATATTCACAGCCCCAGGGAAAATATCAGGCTGAGTGATGCATAATTTAATTATCTACATTGTTTAAAATTTACAACTATTTTGATCATCCCACAAGGAGAGGGGAGGAGTGAATTTATTCAAGCTTCATTGTAATATATTTGTTTATCAAACTACAACCCAAGCATACTCATTCTGACACTTTGAAGTTTATATATCTCCTGATGCAAATATATATTTCAGCCCACTGTTGATGGGAATTTCAACCTTCAAAGAGGGGGGATGGAAACGCCAAAATCTTGTAATGATGACTCAGGAGAGGATGTTGACAACATAAATGTTACCACAGTAATGCACACTCTCCATCTGCTTCCTATCTGGATTCATTTAGATGTACTATTTATATAACATGTTGCATCTGCATTTTCATATTTGGGAAGGCTATTGTAGGAGTAGGTGTTTCCATCAAGTCTCTTTAACTGGGAGCATAACAGGTTTGGCGATTACTGTGTAGTAGAGACTGTCATCAAATCTCTGTTTTCCTGTCATTATTTCTAAGGCTATTCATGGGTGACACAGGAAGCAAAAGTTCATAAAGTGTAATTACCAGAGAATTTCTACTTTCCTCCTCCATCTCACTCTACTAAATTTGGGCCTCTAGACACAAACTTGGTAGCTAATAATAGAAGGTACTGAATATTACATGGCATGCATTTTTGAAGTATTTTATATATGGAAGCTTTTCACTTTATTCTCACAACATTAAGAAGTAGGTATAATATTACCAGTATCCTCACATCCACATTTTACAGGGAAGGAAACTGAAACACAAAGAGTTTAAATTTTTCATACTCAGTCAATGATAGACAATAATTCAAACCCAGGCAATCTAGATTCAGAGTCAGAACTCCTTAAACACACACACACACACACACACACACACACACACACACGTATTTTAGGAGCCTGTTGCACGGAATTAATGCATGGGGGGTGGGTCCCTCAATCCTACCTGCACCATCTCCAATCTGGGAGTCCTCATGGGATGTCCTAATGATGGCTTAGGCCTACTCCCAGTGGTTCTCTCCTCTCTGCGGACCTGCCTGCTTGAGACCACCACAGGTTCTGGTGTATGCTTTCCGTGGGGGCCCTGCAGAGGACTGCTTTCCCCTTTCTTCCATTACCAGGGGCAAGCAGGGCCCTGCTGTCTCCTAGCTCACTGTGGGGGATATTCCCACTCCACCCCCGCTGCTCAACACCTGTGTGAGTAGGTCTGGAGTGTCTGGGGATTGTTCTGGGACCTCATCCACTCCAGGCCTATGTGCCGGCCTATATGCTCAGAGAGGCCTGGGTCCCAAGAATGCCTGTCCCCGGGACCCAGCGTGCTTTGTGCTGGTGCACATGCAAGCAGCCTCACTGCCCCCAGTCTCTTGGAGCCTATGGATGCTAATTAACCTGCCAGCTTTGTTGGGTTAATTTGCATACTCACTCCTGATTGGCTAGTGGGTGTCATTAAGTACTGGTTAATTTGCATATGTCTCTTTCATAAGTGTAGATTTATTTATTTCAGAGAGAAACAGAGAGGGAGGAAAAGATAACATCAATGATGAGAGAGAATCATTGATTAGATGCCTTCCACATGCCCTCACTGGGGATAGTGCCCACACCCAGAAATGTGCCCAGACTAGGAATTGAACCATGAGCTCAACCACTTAGCAATACAGGCCAGGCCAGAGTCAGAGCTCTTAACCACCATGGTATACTTCCTCTTAAGGAAATCTGTTATAGTGGAAATAAAACTGGCATCACTTCTGAGCTGGGTGATTTTGGGCAAGTTACCTAACTTTTTGGAGCCTCAATTTCCTCTCTGTAGCATGAGACAAACAGTATAGTAGAGTCACATTATATGTCTGCATTTAACTTAGAAGCTAACTTAAATAACCTAACATCTCAATCATTCCTTAGGTACAATCACACTACATAGTGTAATATTCATACAAAATATATCTGAAATGTATTAATGTTATGGAGACCTAACATAAAGCTAGTATGAAACGATATGTGTAGACTATCAGCAACACTTTAGAATTCTCTAGTTAGTCAGCCTCTATTCTCTTCTAGGAATTGGCTAGTTATCTAAAAGGCAGTGTGATATACATATTTTTCACACCAGCATATAATGTTTCCTATTATTTTAGTTCCTCCCCTTAGTTTAGATAAAGATACTCTGAAACTTTAGTGTGCATAAAAATTATGTACACTTTTCTTTATGAGCAATTTAAGGGACTTTAATGGATAATTTTAACTCTGTGTCATCTTCACATATTTGTGTGAAGTAAAAATATCTAAGTATTCAATACCTCTGTCCTTACTCCAGAGTGGTTATGAATACCAACTGATATAACATTTATGAATAAATAACACTGCCTAGCATACAGTAGACATTAAAAATCTAAAATGTGCATGTGAATATGAATAGTATGCAGAATAAATTCATCATAGCAAGAGGTCCAAGCTCAGACTCCCTGGTTTATAGTTTTATTCCTCACTGACTAATCATGTAACATGTATTATTTACTTAATCACTCTTTAACTAAAATTACCTCCTGTGTAAAAAGTGAGAAAAATAACAGTCTTGCAAGATTAATAAAAGGATTCAATGACTTAATGTATGAAAATATTTAGAACAGGACCTGGTACAGAATAAATTATAATTATTATTACTATTTATTCAATAAGGTAATTTCTTTATTAGCTCTTGGATAAAGCTATAGCAAAAGATTATTGGAATAAAAGTGGAAGGAGTCATTCTCAGATCATGATATGCACAGAGGCCAGACTGATCAAGGTGGGGATAGCCTTAGTAGCTATAGCCAGGGGCACGAGTGAGTAAGAATAGGCAATCATCCTCTGCATGACCAGATTCTGGAGAGACAATTCCCTTTAAATGTGTCAGAACTGTGTATAGCTTACAGCAGACCTATTTGCAGCAGCTTGCTAGGTACTCAAGATTTCCAGTTTAAATTAGATTAGTGATATTGTGTCTTGCAGTCGATAGCTATAAGAGCACCTGTTTTCTTTCAAATTAGGATATAAAAACATCATTTTCTATCTTCCATGTTTATTTGAACCTCTCTTGTGTGCAACAAATAACTACCATAAAGTCTCTGGGGTTTAAGATTGCCTTAGCTTTAGATATAATATGCAATATAGCAATTGGTTTAATAGTCTGAATTTAAATAAATATATTTACAAGAACTATTTTGCTGCTTAAATAATTTTTGCGAAGTTCAAAGCATGAAGTAGTAACACTAAACATTGTTAATGTTCTAGGTATCTTCTTCCTGAAGCCCTTTGTAAGCACTAAAAACTTGACAACATTTATATGATGACAAAAGGAGCAAAACACAGGGTCTTCACATTTTGCCATGGAACCTATAAAAGTCAGATCACACACAAATTAAAAGAAAAACAGGTATTATTATAGTTGATGATTACAAGAGGTAATATCACTAAGCAAATTGGGTCTAGAGTGCCAATTGCATAGCCAATGTTTACATGGGAATTGTAAGTTATCTGACAGAGCTTTACCCACAAAGAGTTCACCATCTATGTGATGAGATGTCAAATTTATGTGCTAGGATTAAAATGCAGGGTAGTTTAGATTCAAGTACCAAGTGGTGTGATAGGAATGCACAAGTGCTATAGAAATTCAGAGAAATAAAAGACAGTTTACAGTTGAGAGAGGTAAGGAAAGTCCCATGGAAGAAATACTGAAGGGTTGGTATGTTGCATGATAATTTATTTTTTAAAATATTTATTTCAGAGAGGAAGAGGGAGGGACAGAGAGGTAGAAACACCAATGATGAGAATCATTGATCGGCTGCCTCCTACACGACCCCTACTGGAGATGAGCCTGCAACCTGGTCCTCCTGGTTCATAGGTCCAAGCTCAACCACTGAGCCATGTCAGCTGAGCATGATAATTTTTTTTTATAGTTTGATGAGCAAATTTCTTGGTGCTTTTTATCCCCACTGAAGAGAGGAGAGTCTTAAAGACCTAGGGTTTCCTTAACTGCAGAGAAGGAAGAACTGATATTTTATAGTTTAAAGCAAGTAAGGAAAAGGTGACACCTTGAAGATAACATTGTTTGAGTGAGGAAACCCCATAGATGAAGTGACAAGTATTGACTGTTATAGGCTGAATTGTGCTCCTCCCTCAAATTCACTTAGTGAAGTCCTAATGCCCAGTACCTCAAAATATGACTGCATTTAGGACACAGACATGTACAGAGGGAAAACCACGTGAGACACAGGAAGAAGACTGACATCTACAACACCATGAGAGAGATGTCAAAGGAAATAACCTTGCCAATCCCTTGATTATTAACATCTAGCACCAGAGTGATGAGAAAAGTAATTCTTATTGTTTAAGCCCCCCAGACTATGGTGCCTTATTATAATAACCTTAGCAAACTAATACAGTGAATTATAACAACAGCTAAATAGCTCTCATTTTTTGCTGGGCACTTCTTTTGTGCTGGGTTGATGCAGCTAATTATATATATATATATTTCATATATTTAATTTAATTTTTTTTTATTTCAGAGAGGAAATAAAATGGAGAGAGATATAAATATCCATTATGAAAGAGAACCATTGATCAGATGCCTCCTGCAGGCCCCCTACTGGGGATCAGGCCCACAACCTGGGCATGTGCCCTGACCAGGAATTGAACTGTGACCACTGAGTTCATAGGTCAATGGCCAACCACTGAGCCATCCCATTCAGGCTGGCTCAGATAATCTTGATTTGCTTGACACATATGTCTGAGGTTGCTCACAAGATAGAAGCTGGATGATCCAGGATGATTTTACCCACATATCTGGAGGTCAATAGTCTTGGCTATGATATCTTACTTCTCCATGTAGCCTTCTAACTCTTACCTGAGCTGCCTTACATAGTGATTTCTGGGTGCCTAGAGCAGTAATAAAGAACAAGCTCTAAAGTTCAAGTATTTCTCAGGCCTCTTGCTTATCTCACATTTGCTAATATTACATTAGCCAGAACGTGTCACATGACCAATCCCAGCTTTAAGCATTAAAGAAAAATTATTTAATATTTTGAAGAGAACAACATTAAAGTCACATTGTATGGAAGGATGAAAATATTATCTGTCCAATTTTCAATGCACCATAGAGGAAACAGCAATTTGTTGGTTCAAAGATTTAAAAGGGAACTAGATATTTTGCCCCACATTCACTCCTGCTCCTGTCCCCACCTTACCTCACCATTGTCTGTATCCATGGGCTATGCATATATGCATATAAATTTTTGTTATATCTCCTCTCTCCACACACACCCCCACTTCCCTCTGAGAGTCATATACTTAGACAATGGTGTAGTGGGGGACTGGGGAGGGAGCAGTAGCAATAGTAGGAAGAAAGAGAACATTTTTAATACTTTAAAAGATAAAGATACATTTAAAAAAATAAATACAAGGCAAACAGTTCTATCCCTTTATTCCTCTTGGTCCCTAGAGATTGGTATAAGGACTGGGAGGAGATTGAACCTTTATAGAGCAGTCATTTGAATGTGAAAATAAGTTTAACGAGGATGTTTGAATGAGAACCCATAGAAATAACTAAACACATATACCTTGTGAGTCTCGATGGTTCTTTGTGACCAAATTTGGCAGAAATGAGTAAAATCATCATCAGAGCTTTCAGCCTTCAAAAGACCATACTGGACAAGGTATGAAGCCTAGAAGTTAAGAAACACTTTATAGAATTATGGCATAGAATAGATGGTGGTGAAACAGAGTCAGGGTAACAGCAGATGACTAGAAGGTAAAGCACCAGACAATGATGATTCTTAGGGGTACACTCAAATGCCACTGATACTCTAATACAACCATAATGAGGGAGAAGGCACTCATACAAAATCCAAAATGACTGATTGAATTTTTCATGAACTTCTTTCAGTAGTTAGTCAAACTAGATTTAATTTTATTTAAAAAACATAAATCATCCTAAACTGGTTTGGCTCAGTGGATAGAGCATAGATCTGTGGACTGAAGGGTCCCAGGTTCGATTCTGGTCAAGGGCATGTACATTGGTTGTGGGCACATGCCCGGTAGGGGGTGTGCAGGAAGCAGCTGGTTGATGTTTCTCATCAATATTTCTGGCTCTCTATCCATCTTCCTTCCTCTCTGCAAAATGTCAATAAAATATATTTTAGAAAAATGAATAAAAAGGATAAATCATTAAATGTGGCTTTAACATATACCAAGGGTTGTGGTAAAAAAAAAAATAGATACTCACTGAGTGGAAATTCATGTGAAAGAGAAGAGCATTATATATTTCTTATGAAAAATGGAGAGATCACAACAGTATATATTCCACAGACTTATAATTGATAAATAAGAAAAGGTATATAAAACATTTAGCTAGGCACAACTTTTAATTGGTTTTTACTGTTAAACTAGACACAGAATAGGACAGTGTTGCTCTCTAGTCTCACTCCTCTCCCTACCTGGACCCAGGCTTATAAATACAATAGAGGCCCATTGCACAAAGAGATCCATACAATATACCTTCTTTCCCTTGGCTTCTGGCACTGGTTTTCCTCTGGCACCCAGGACTCAGACCTTTGCTCAGACCAGAATATGCCTTCTTTGTCTTTGCTGCAGGTTCCAGATAGAGTATGCGGCCTTCATCTTCACTGCAGACTTCAGCCAGAGTCTGCTATCTTCGCTGTAGTCTCATCTTCATCTTCACTGCAGACTTGGCCAGAGTCTGCAATCTTTATCTTTACTGCAGAACCTGGCTGGAGTCTGCTGTTTTGGTCTTTGCCTCAGTCTCCAGAGTCTACAGTCTTTGTCTTGCTGTTCCGGAGTGCTGCTCCTGTAGATCCCTTTGCCCCCTGCCCTCCCTCTCATAACAGGTGTCTTGCCCCACCCAGCCACTCCACACCTGGAGCAGTTGGGCAGCCACCATCTTTGTCATTCTAATTTGCATATTCCCTCTTGATAGGCTAGTGGGTGTAGTGGAGTGATGGTCAATTTGCATGTTTCTCTTTTATTAGTGTAGAGTAGGTATCATTGCAGCAAGATACACAAATAAAAGTGCTCAAATGTGCAATGACAACTCAGATTTTCTTTTACTCATTTTCCACTGAGAAAGGAGAGTTTAAAAAGCAGTTGCTTTGGGGAAAAGTTTCTTCTCTTAAAGATGAAGTTTTTGAGACCTTTTTTCAAAGACAATTCACACTGTGTCCTTGAGATATTTAATGAGAGATGCAAATTTGGGATAAATAGTTCTGCTATGAATTATTGATAAGAAAACATCTGCATGGCTTTCTTTAATTTCTAGGGAGGAAGTCAATATTTGAAGACAATAAGATATGATAAGGTATAAAACAGTGCTTTCAAGAAAACAATTTAAAGTAATTTAGCCCAACTGCCATGGCTAAATAGTTGAGCATTTATCTATGAACCAGGAGGACATGGTTTGAAAACAGTCGGCATATGCCAGAGTTGCAGGGCTCCATCCTCACTATGGGGCATGCAAGAGGCACCCAATCAATGATGTCTCTATCTCCCTCTGCTTTCCTCTCTGAAATCAATAAAATATATTTTAAAAAATAACTAATTTATTCTCAATTCAAGCTCTAGGAGAAATGATGATTACATCACATCAAGCAAAGAAAGATGACTCCTGGAGTTCCAGGGAATGAGACATAGGAAACACAAAAAGATTAAATTGTTGACAAATAGTTGAGTAAAGATGGAAAAGCTGCCGAAACCAGTTTGGCTCAGCAGATAGAGCATAGGCCTGCGTACTGAAAGGTCCCAGGTTTGATTCCGGTCAAGGGCATGTACCTTGGTTGCAGGCACATCCCCAGTGGGAGTTGTGCAAGAGGGAGCTGATCAATGTCTCCCTCTCATAGATGTTTCTAACTCTCTATCCCTCTTTCTTCTCTCTGTAAAAACTCAATTAAAAATTATATATATATGATGGAAAAGCTCATATTCCAGGAGCCCTTAGGGGTGGGAAGCAACCCAACAATCAGGGGAAGGTGATGCCCCATCACATCTCTGCTGCTGCCACTGCCAGTAGCACAAGCCTCAGCTAGCCTTGGTTACCTGAGCCTCAGGCAGCCCTGGGTGGCTGGGCAGTTGCCATCCGAGGCTTTTCTGAGCTTTGGGCTGGCCCTGGGCAGCTAGGAAGCTGAGGGGACTGGGGAACTCCAGAGGCAGGTGCACAGAGCTGAGGGGACTGAGTACCACCATCTTGTGGCTGTGGCCAAGCCATCTTTGAAGGTGTGACAGCCAATTAGCATATTTCCTCCTTATTGGTTGTGGGTTCCCCATATTTGCAATGGTGGGAAGGTCAATTAGCTTATTTCCTCTTTATTTGATAGGATGTTGTTATTCTTATACAATATTCTAATGCAATATTGTTACATATGTCTTAGCCCTTTAGGTAAGCCCATATTCACTCTGAATCTTATTCTTTCTTTCTACTACTATTTTTATATCTCATGCTACTTTTATATAAACATTCTTGATTATTTATATTGTCTTCATTTGAATAAATTTATTATATTCATAGTGACACCTTTGAGTATTTCTACTCTATTCTCTCCCATCTTTGGTTGCAGAAAATGGAGTCAGACCTATTTTTCCTTTGAACTTTATGATTGTACTTTTCTATATTTAAGGTCCATATAATACACCATCCTATACAGACAGCACCTATTGGGTGTAGAAATTTCGTAGAACATCCTAAAGGATTGTCTCAAGAAGAGAGTTGTCAGAATTAGAGTTGCAGGCCCAGGGTAGTAGGGTATCTGGAATTGAAAGAAGTTAATCACATAGAAAAAAACTTCCTTTGATCTCAATTTTACTTCAGGATGGTTTGATGGGGAATTCTCCTACTAATATAGTGCCCTAATTAAATAGTGCATCCAGTTTCCTGGACTTAAACAATGTCATGGGAAACTCACATCAGATTGTTTTCTTAAGTATAGCTACATACTTCATTTCAGATTGTAGAGAAAGCTCTGTAGTCTAATACTCTAAGGCACTAGCCTCTGATTATCCTGATGATTTGTATATTAAACCCATATGTGCACTGAGAAAAGAAGTTCAAAAATGCATGTCAATTATATTTTTTAAGTTATCTCGAGAGTATTACATTAAGTAAAATAAGCCAGTCAGAGAAAGACAGGTAACTACACAATTTCATTTATATGTGGACTCTAATGAATGAAATAAAATAACAATAAAATAGAAACAGATTCTTAGATACAGAGAAAATATTGACAACTGTCAGAGTGGAGTGAGTAGGAATGTTGAATGAAAAGGTGAAGGGATTAAGAAAAAACCCTCATAGACACAAGCAACAGTATGGTGATTATCAGAGGGAAATGGTAGAAAAGGGTAAAAGGGAGATAAATGGTGGTGAAAGAAGACTTGACTTAGGGTGGCAGATAAATAATACAATGTAGAGATGATGTTTCATAGAATTGTAATCCTGAAACCTATATAATTTTATTAACCAATGTCACCCCAATAAATTCAACTGAAATTTTAAAATAAATAAATAAAATGCTACTTCAGGAGGTTGGAAAGCTCTATTGATATATCTTAGGATTGGTTCATCTGCATTCTTTTTCCCTTGTTCAAACAGATATGTTTCTTACTTTAACTAACCTAATTTCCCATATTACAGAAAGTATTCTACTAGTAATATTCATTCATGGAATGAGATGCCAGAAAACATAAGAGAACTGCCTATTTTTCTTTTTATAGGGTCTCATCTCATTTCATATTTTCACAGACTATGCAATTCAATTCCCTGTAGCTTCTACACTTCTTTCTGCATTGTACTTGTTTATTTATTTTTAAATATTGTTCATTTTTAAGAAATATTTTTATTGATTTCAGAGAAGAAGGGAGAGGGAGAAACCTCAATGATGAAAGAGAATCACTGATCAGCTGCTTTCTGCATACCCCCTACTAGGAATCGAGTCTGCAATATGGGCATGTGCCCTTGACCAAAATCAAACCTAGGACCTTTCAATCTGCAGGCCTATGCACTGAGCCAAACCAGCTAGAACTCTTTCTGCATTTTATACCATCTTTGGTCCTTAATTAGTATCCTCTCTATTGCCACCTGCAGATAGAATATAAGGAAGAAGAAAAGTGGAGGCAAAAAGATGCTGTAGGATTCACAGTAATTAAGACTAGACCTATCCAGGTGCAACTTGTGCCATTTTCCTTTACTTTCTTTTTTTGTGGTTAATACTCACCAGAGAATATTTTTTCCGCTGATATTTTAGAGACCTGGAGGGAGGGAGGGAGGTGGGAGAAAGAGAGAGGGAGGGAGGGAGAGAGAGAGAGAGAGAGAGAGAGAGAGAGAGAGAGAGAGAGAGAGAGAGAGAGATGTGAAAGAGACCTCAATTAAGTTGCCCCCTGTATGCTCCCAGACCAGATCCAGGGAACATGCAAGTCAGGTATGTGTCCTTGACTGGGAATTGAACCTATGATTATTTGGTGTGTAGGATGAGTTTTTAATCACTGAACTACACTGGCCATGGCTCCATTTCACTTTTATAGTTACCTGTGACAATGGTTTTTAAACTTTGTTTCAAACACACCCCAGGTTCTAGGGAGAGTACTAGAGTTTCAAGTACTATCTAAAAAAGGGTTCTGTGGTTTTAATTTTTAAAATAACAAAATTTTTGTATTCATTCAATAAATATATAATTGGGTACCTACTATGTGCCCAGCACAATTGTGGAGACAATGTTAAATAAAACTAACAAAGACCTAGTTCATCTATCTACAGTAATTATTCCAAATTGATTAAAATATTGTTCATTCCTGTAGAGTCACGAAGAAAAGGACACTCTCTTTAACTCAGATCATGTATGAACAAAGGGTATATTCCTGCCATGGCATTTAGATAACTAGATGTCTGATTCATAGGCCTGAAATTAGGCCAAATATTGTCCTTTGTCTTGAACTAAGAATTTTTTTGTTTGCCTCTAGATCAGGCTCTGGTTCTATAATTTTCACTTAACTCTAATTGATGCTATTGAAATTTTTATCTTTGTAATACAAAATCAAATATAGTAGGGCCCCTTTATAAGGCTGACATTGAGATACAGTATGAATATCAGCCCTATAAGTTATTCACATTCATAATTTTGCATTTGGAGAGACATAATTTAACCTACTCAAGTAGTATTGTGTGATTTCCTTATGATGGCATTGTAATGTTGAAAGTCCAATTTTGAAACTTAAATAAGTCCTTTTAAGGTAGCTATAAATGTCTAAAATATGTAATCCATTAGCAATAAGAAACAGTGAAAGAATTCAGTATCTGTTATGTCATGACAATAGTGACATTGTAAAGTAATTTTTCACTTTTATTTTTTAAAAAGGAACCTGAAGATATATAGTTGCACTCTCTACTATATCAGTCAATCAGAGAACTGATATCTTTCCATATGCAAAAATAATACATTGTCATTGCTGCAGCTGACAATATTAAAATTTAAATTACATTCTACCTTGCTGTCAAGATTGTATTAACCAAACTTAAATATACAAAAAAATGACAGTATAATAAAATACAGAGTATGATAAATCACTGAGCTTCTCTATCTCATATATGTGGAGAGAAGGTTGAATTAAATACTTGAATCTTCCTGCTCAAACTTGTCTCAATATTCCAACATTTGTAAAAAAGTGGAAAAGAAAGAATTTAAATTAGAAGCAATTCTAGCATTAGAAGACATCTCTTGCTCGGGCAAAAGTTATCTTTACAATAGGTCTAGAATCGATTAAAAAATGTATGAGCACCGTGGACCTAATGGGAGTAGGAATCGGGTGTGTACTGACGAATTTAATTGAACAATTGTTCTAAGAACTGAATTACCAGAGTCACACTGATTAAGGGGCTGGAATTGGATATAGATGTTAGGAGGTACATATATCCATTCTCTTTCAAAACAAGAAGTATAGCAGCACCTACCTCCTTCCCACTCGTCATTATGGGAAATTTATAGTACATCATGGCAAATAAATAAATAACTTCTATTTAAGTTGGTAAACTGGCACTGTTCCTCAAAAACCAAATAAAATATCACTTTAATGTGTAATAAGACATAATACTTTCCTTAATATATTTATGATATATTTGTGGAGCACCTACTATATGAATGGTATTGATCTATTTGCAAGAAAACAGATATATAAAATAATGATAATAATTACCATCATCATAACAGTTAGCAACTCATACAATGCTTACTATGGGCATTCAATCCTCACAGCAGGCCTATGAGATAGGGACAATTATTTCCACCATTCCAATAATGAGTCATGGTATCTGGCTATATATGAAGCAAATAGTAAAGAAATTCAAACCCAGGCTGTCTAATTCAGAGTCTGCACACTCATGAAAAGCATAGTCCAATTGGAGGAGAAAGATAATAGTTAAAAATGCATTAATTAAAAAGAGTTTTCAGCTAACAATAATAGTTATAAAGAAAAGTAAACAGAAAAAAATAAAAAGAGATAGTGAGTTAAAGAGTGTCTCTGGGAATTAATATTAGATAGGTTGGTGAGAGAAGGTATACATTGCATTTAACAAATACTGAGCATCACAATGTGTCAATTACTTATTTAAGCCTTAGAGATCCATGGTGAAGAACCAAAGTTTCTATCCCCATGAAGGTTGAATATGGGTAGAAGAGAGTTCAAAACAGTGCCTCAAATGAACATATGGTTATAAATTATATTCACAATTTTATAAGTTTTACAAAGGAAACACAAGGAGCTGATTTAGATGGAGAGGAAGTGGTCAAGGAAAGCTTCTCTGAAAAGAAGGCACTTAAGATACATCCTGAAGAATTAATTAGTTTACCATATGAGGTGGAGAATATTCCACAGTAAGGGAAACCTATATGTGAAGTCACTAGGTATGACAGAGTGTGATGCTTTCAAGAAACTGGAAAAAAAGCCATTAATATTAGATCATATAAATCAAGGAAGGAATAGTGAGAGGTGTCAAAAAATACCAGTTCTCTGATTTTACAGTTCTAAAATCAAGAGGCTACTTTGTGGAATTGGAAGGAGCACATTTAAAAGTAGGGAGGCAGTCCAGCCAGCATGGCTCAGTGGTTGAGCATTGACCTATGAACCAGGAAATCACAATTTGATTCCAGGACACATGTGGGCTTGATTCTCAGTGAGGGGAGTGCAGAAGGCAGCCAACCATGATTCTCTCTCATTCTCTATCATCATTAATTTCTCTCTCTCTCTCTCTCTCTCCTTCCTTTCCTCTCTGAAATCTATCTATATATAAATAGTCAAAAGTAGGGAAAATCAGTCAGAAAAACATTCCTGTGACCCTGCTTGGAATTTATACTGCTATTATTTAAAACCAAGTGCAGGTAAGTTGTGCCTCAGTCACTCCATAACAGCATTTATAAGAGGTTCAAAAAAGGTGGACTCTAGTAATCCTGAGAATGGAGTAGAAAGAGAAAAGCTTAAGGACAGGGAATGTTTTATTAACTACTATAATCCAAGTGCTTGGCATATGGTAGATACTCAGTGATAGTTTGAAGAAGTCAGTTAAACTGAACAAATCTGGAAAATGTGAATGTATAATTATTCACCAGAATGAAATAGTATTAAGGCCTAGGGAGATTCACCACCGCACATTAAATCTTGAAAGAAGCTGGACCTGTTACATGTTTTCTACCTTTCAAGTGCATAAAGAATCACCTGGGGATCTTATTAAAAATGCAGATTCCTATTCAGTAGTTTGGGAAAGAGGGCCTTTGATTTTACAGTTCTAATAAGCTCCCAAGTGATGCTGATGTTGTTAATCCCCTGACCACACTGGGAGCAGCATTTAACAAAGGCCTGGGAGATTCATATGCACATTAAAGTTTCAGACTCACTGGTCTCAATGACCTCTAATTAGGCTCTTTTGCAACCCTTGGATTCGACTATTCTAGTAAGTACTTTCAGGACAAATTAAAAAAAATATTATGATTAATGCCTTTGCCAGCTGTCACTCATCTGCATAAAATCAGCCATAGATGTCTGAGACTACTAAGGTAGACATCTCTCTTCTACTTCTGGGACTAAGCAAAGTAGTTCACCTCTGAGACTGAAGAAGGTAATCTATTTTCTGTTTTATACCATGAACTACTCTGGAGGATCTTATCTTTTGGTTACTTTATTTCCATTCAGTACTACACAGAAGTTAACCTAAAGTTAGTTTTTCTATTCATAAAGTTTATCTAAAAAATAGTGCCCTGGCAGGTGGCTTAGTCAGAGCATCATCCCATGCACCAAAGGTTGCCAGTTCGATTTTGGGCAGGGCATTAGGTAACCAATTAATGTTTCTCTTTCCCATTCTCTCTCTAAAAATCAATAAACATATTCTCAGGTGAGGATTAAAAAAAAGTTACTCCTAGCTTAGAATGGCATTTTATGTGTTTGTGTTATTTGTATGTGTGTATGTTGGGTGTGGGGTAGCAGGAGTGATTTCAAGAATATACAGTATAGTCCAACGTAGTATCTAGCGAATAGCTAAGACCCTTCTTGGCCTTGTCTGTTAGCAACATTAGCTGTCAGTTCATATCTACCATTTCTCTTCCAGGGAAAGTCCACAACCTAGCATTTAAACAAGCTCTCTCTCCTAACTTGCATAGTGTCAAGCTCTTAGAAATAGCTACATTTTCAGTATCTGTTTCCTAAACGGAGGCATCCAGAACAGGGATTCTCCAACTTTGTAGTACATTAGAATTCCAGGAAGCATTTTTAAACATAGCAATACCCAGAAAACGCCCAAAACATCAGAATCTCAGGGAGCAATGCCACCCAGACAACAGTATATTTTAAAGGTCTCCAGGGGATCCAAGTATGTGCACAGACGAGGCTGAGAATCATTGGCAAGTGTCTTATTCCTTCCCTAAAAAAAATGTCTGTACCGTGTAACTGTAGCTGTTTACAAACAAAGCTCTCAGATGCATTTGTATTGCATCCATGGTAATTGTAATAGGGAAGAAGCAGGGAAAGGAGGGAGCCTCCAGCCAGTGGTTCTCAGCTGGAGGTAACTTCGTCCCCCAGGGACATGTGACAATATCTGGAAACGCTTTTGTTTGTCACAGTTGGAAAGGTGAGGGATGCTGCTGGCATCTTATTGAATTGAATTCAGGATGCTGATAAACATTGGCCTAAAATATCAACAGTGTCACAACTGAGAAACCCTGTCTTAGATAGACACAGCCCAGTACTGCCCCACATATTCCCCTTCATGCGCATTTTCCAACCTGACATAAAATTAGTCTTTGACTTGATCAGAATGACCACAACCCATCCAAATGGACCTCTTGAGTTGACATCAATATGTTTAATATATAGTTACTGAAACCCACTTCTAGTGTGTGTGTGTGTGTGTGTGTGTGTGTGTGTGTGTGTGTGTGTTATTCATGGTGGGGCAAAACTAGATGTACAGTTATCCCAATGGAAAGTAACACAATAAAAAAAAACGATACAGGAAGAAAGTGTATTTCTCATCTTCACAACTATAAACCTATTTTGCCCCTGCCTGCCCCACACACTATATATATATTTTTTTCAGTGTGTCCCAAAATGTATACACACTTTTACAGCTGATAGCTGTTTTGAAAATGAAATATATTTTAATAACCACTACCTTTGTAATTACTCAAAGTGCATGTATACATTTTGGGGGACACCTTATATTAGTGGTTTGGGTATAACAGCATAGTAGTGGTACTTAAAATAGGCAGGAGAATCTGCCACTGATCTGAGATATCACTTCTATTAACAAAATGGAGTTCATGGAAAGATGAATGGGTCTCCTCTCTAATTCCCTCTCATTTCTTTGTTGAAATTTTAGTGGTACATTATATAACTCCCACCACACTGCAAATAAGCTACACTCTAAAAAGTGATGGATGTGAGCATATGAGTTGTCATGTAATAAAGATAAAGATTTCTTCCTCTAAGAATATATAGCTTTATAGAGAGACACAGTCTGCCTGAACTCATGCAATTATTATGAACTTCCTGTGAAAGAAAGTAAGCCTGTTATCAGCTTTATAAATGAGTGCCATGTAGTTCCTAATAACAAATGCACATTGCATACAGAAAACTCTCTTGAGGCATGGTTCCTGGAATCAGATATTCAGTATTAATTACCAGAGAAAATTTCTTAAGTGGGAAATGGAAAATTACCGACTCAAAGATCTAAAAATATTAGCATTGTGTGTATATGGCTTGCTTAGATGGAGATATGGTCACTTCATTATTGTGTAGTCATTATGCTCCCAGCAAAATCCTCCCTAAACACCTCAGTAACTCCCACTTGGTTGTGGTGGGTGAGGAGAGGGTAGCCACAGAGAAAATAACAAAACTGAGGAGTACAGGAAGGGGTAAGGGAGGTGTTAAACTTGAATATTGCTTGTTTTACAAAGCGCTGGCCCTAAATATAACTTATAGTTAACATTTATTTGATTACTAGATGCCTTATGCACAAAATTTGTGCACGGAGGTATATGTCCCTCAGCCCAGCCTGAACCCTCTCCAATCTGGGACCCCTCTCACAATCCAGGACTGTTGGCTCCCAATTGCTTGCCTGCCTGCCTGCCTGCCTGATTGCCCCTAACTGCATCTTGCCTGGCAGCCTGATCATCCTCTAACAACTCCCCTGCCAGCCTGATTGATGCCTAACTGCTCCCTTACCAGACTGTTTAGCACTAACTGCCCTCCCCTGCAGGCCTGGTCATCCCTAACTGCTCTCCCCTTCAGGCCTTGGTCCCCCAACTGCTCTTCCCTGAAGACAAGGGTCCCCTCCCAACTTCCCATCCCTGCAGGCTTGGTTCCCCCCAACTTCCCTCCTCTGCCAGCCTGGTCAGCTATAACTTCCCTCCCCTGTAGCTTAATCGCCCCTAATAGCCCTCCCTTGCAGGCCTGGTCCCTCCCAACTGTCCTCCCCTGCTGGCCATCTTGTGGCAGCCATCTTTTGTTCACATGGGGGCAGTCATCTTTGACCACATGGGTTCGCCCATATTGTGTTAGAGTGATAGTCAATTTGCATATTATTATTTTATTAGATAGGAGGATTAGATAAGATAGAAGCCTGGTGCACAGGTGGGGGCTGGCTGGTTTGCCCTGAAGGGTGTCCTGGATCAGGGTTGGGGTTCCCTTGGGGCATGAGGTGGCCTGGGCGAAGGGCCTGTGCTGGTTGCATGCTGGCCACTCACCCCTGGCAACCCAAGCAGAGGCTCTGGGATCTGAGATTTATTCATCTTCTATAATTGAAACATTATAACCTTAAGTGAAGGCCAAGGCAGGCTAGGCAGGGCTGCAGAAGCTTGGTTTCCTCCATCACGGGGGGCAACTCAAGCCTCCTGCTCTCTCCAGTTCCATGGCTGCTGCCATTTTTGTTGGGATGTACTTGTCTTCTGTAATTGAAACTTTGTAGCCTTGAGTGGAGGCCTGAGACCTCTAGGGTGTATGGAAAGCTTGGCTTCCTCCATTTCTGGGCAAACACAAGCCTCCTGCTCTCTCTGTGGATGCAGCCATCTTGGTTGGTTTCATTTGCATACTCACTCCTAGTTGGCTGGTGGGCGTGGCTTATGGGTATATCAGAGGTGTGGTACATTTGCATATTACTCCTTTATTAGATAGGATTTCTATGTGCCATTAACTGTACACTGAACTTTGCCTGCATGGTCTCACAATGACTTTGAGAGAAAGGGATTATCTCATTTTACCAATAAAAGAAACAGAAGTTGGAGTAGCCGAATTATTTTCCCAAGGTCCTATAACTATAGAGTGATGGTTCTGTTACTTCAACCTAAGTGGATCTGACTCCAAAATTCATGTGCATAACAACTGTGCTATCCAGGTACTATTAAAAAAAATGTAAGAAATGCTTGGGAATCACAAAACTGACTAAGAGAGAAAATAACCCCTTTTTTTCAATAGAAAGAAACCAGTGCCCAGAGGTATAGGGTGATTTGGCTAGGTACACACAGGTCCTAGTTAATTACTTCTATTATGTTATCCTTAATTAAGTGTATGTTCCTTAGAACAATTCAGTACCAGACCCTACCCCCTGTAGGAAGGCCTGCAGCCCTGAACTAGGTATTAAAGACAGGAAACAAAGATCACATTATATTCAATGTCAAGGAATTTTCAATAGAATTTGGAACAAAATAAAATCTCCATGTTTTGGTGATTTTATAATACTCCTAAATAAGATATGTCCATATAACATAAGCTGTGTTTATGAGCACAGAAAGAAAATGGAAGTATACTATGATCAGAGCCAAGGGAGAGAAAGAAAAAGACAAGAGGTAGATGCATTTTCTTCACATGATGCCTCTTGGTGATAACAGGAAAAAAAATTGCCACACCCAAAGTCACCTGCTGATATGTAAGGTTGTACATTAATAATATTGGGGAAACATGGTGGGTGCTACTTATTCATTAACAGGTTGCACATTGTAGGACAAATAATTTTAGCTCCATGTTTTTCTTTATTTGTAATATAACAAGTTCATCTTACTTAACTGACCATACAAAGGCACTGTCAAGATTATAAATAAATGTTTGCACAGTACTTAAAACAGCATGAACTAAAGTTACATTCAACATTAAAAGTTCTATAATTATACTAGAGGCCCAGTGCATGAAATTCATACATGGGGGGGGGGTTCCCTCAGCCCAGCCTGCACCTTCTCACAATCCAGTACCACTGGCTCCTAACTGCTCACCTGCCTGGCTGCCTTATCACCCCTAACTGACCCCCCTGATGGCCTGGTCACCCCCAACTGCTTGCCCCCCCACCAGCCTAGTCACCCCTCATAGTCCCCCTCCCAGCCTAGTCACCCAACACAGCTGAAATTCAGTCATTTGGTCATCCCTCACTAATGCCCTTGCAGGCCTGGTCATAGATAGCCATCTTGTAAGGACATGCTGGTTAATTTGCATATTACCTCTTTATTATATAAGATAGAGGTAATGACTTTTAGAAAACTTTTGATGAATCTATTTTTTTAAATTGTACAATACCACTGCAAGGTGTTAATGTTATTTTTTTCAACTGAAAAAATTTAATAAAACATGTTTATTGCCTTTCTAGTATGAAAAGCTTGCACAGTTCTCACTAAAAGTAGATCTTATAAATTGTTGGTTAACCACAGGGTTTTGATGAGCTCATAACTCCAGATTCTATGTGTGAATTTTTACATATTGTCTTGCCTCCACCATGAAAACTATATACACATTGAAATCAGAAGGAAATGAAAAACTTGAAAATGACTTTGTTAGGAAAGCAGAAATGTGGATACAGGTTACTGACTTTACTTCAGACATAACCTTTCCTTGAATTTGCAAGGGCATAGTAATTTTTAAACTGAAAACAGGAAAGGAATTCAGAAGGATCTAGAATTTTCCAGGATTGTGGGGTTAATATTTCTAGTTGTCTTATATAAGAAAGCCCCTATTATTCTCTCAAACCATGGAGAGAAGACATCCAACCACTCAGCAGCCTGGTGGCAACAAACAGAAAGTGACAATTGGGATATGAGAGTCTAGGGAGGTTAGGAGGCTCTACTATTATCACAAAATATCATAGGTATGAAATGGGTAAGGTGAACATACTAATTTATTGGAGGTATGTCATTTATGTTTAAGTGGAATTAAGAAAAAATGAAGTCAATGACCCTCATCAGTCGTCTAGGGTATGTATGCTTCCTTAGGAGTCCATGAAGCCTAAATTTATCCTTACAGTCAGGCTGTAAAAAAGAAAAGTTAGCATGTAGGCACATATCAAAAGAAAACTGTAAGAAGTCATAGTTTAGTTTATTTTGTAATATATTTTATTTATTTCAGAGAGAGAAAAGGAGAAGAGAGAGATAGAAACATCAATGATGAAAGACAATCAGTGACTGGCTGCCACTTGCGCATTCTACACTGGGAATCAAGCCCACAACCTGGACATGTGCCTTGACCTAGAATTGATCTCCTGGTTCAGAGGTCAATGTGCAATCACTGAGCCATGCCAGCCAGGTGGCATAGTTTAGTTTAGACAAGTAGTTCTATGCCATGAGGAAACTTAGGCCATCACAAATGAGAATAGTGAACTAAGGCTAAATTACAACAGAAAGAAAAGTCACAGTGTGATTGCTTTTTAAGACAGGCATGTCTTCAACTAAGCAATACAAGACTACACACAAATGTAAAGGAACAGAGATGTATGAGAGATCAAAGTGAAAGGACAGCAGCAGCTACAACAGCAACAGCTGTAGTTAAAAGAGAATTCTTGATACATTTCAAACTGGACTAAATAAGTAGAAAGGTAGCTTGAGAGGCCCCCTATAGTGAAGAGACTTCTAGAGCCATTATATTCAAATACTAGATTCAAAGAACACCTCTAAGATCAATAGAGACACATTCAGTTTAGTAGAGACTTAGCTTTAAAAGAAGCCCCACTGAGCAAAGAAGGTTCATTCAATAAAAGGTGCTGACATCATTGGTTGACTATTTGTTGGAAACTATGAAGTCAGTTCTATACATAAAGCCTTGCACCAAAATTATTTCCAGATGAATTTAAAAGTGAATCATAAAAATTAGCTGGACCAGCATGGCTCAGTAATTGAGTGTCGATCTATTAACCAGGTCACGGTTAGGGCACATGCCTAGGTTGCAGGCTCCATCCCCATTGTGGGGCATGCAAGAGGCAACTGATCATTGATTCTCTCTGATTAATTATTAAAATTAATTTAAAAAATTAAACCATAAAAGTGCTTGAAGGAAACATGAGTAACTAGTTTTCTGTTTTCTTGATGCAGAAAATCTTCCTAAACATAAAAGAGAAGAGATAAATAAAAATGAAAATGATATATATTTAAATATATATAATTTTGGGCCAAACTGGGAGGCATTTCCAACATAGATTATAAAGGGCTAATTGTCCTTGATATATGCAGAACTTTAAAAAAATCAATAAGCAAGTGATAAATAGTTATAGTAGCATAATGAACTTAATTCAGGGTTGGCAAACTATGGTCCATGAGCCAAATCTGGCCTAATGCCTATTTTTTAAGTAAAGATTTATTGGAACAGAGCCATGCTATTCATTTAGGCATTGTGTAATGGCTGCTTTTGCACTACAGTTGGCAGAGTTGAGTATCTGTGACAGAGAATATTTAGCTACAAAGTTTAAAATGTCCTTTACAACAAAATTTTTGCCAATGAATGAATTAAAAACATAAATAGAGAATCACAGAAGAAGAAAGGAAAGTGGCAAATCTATTTATAAAGATAAGTTGTTTGATCTACTACTAATAAAAAATGCAAATCACAGAAATAAAACACTAGGGCTCACCTATCAAACTGGCATTATTGGCAAAGTTTCTGGAAAAGGTGTGTTGTCAACTATTATTGAGTAGAATTTAAATAAGTAAAATCTTTCTTAGGAATATTGTGACATTAATACAAAAGGTTTTGAAAATAATCATAACCCTTGAGCAGAGTAATTACAGTGCTAGGATCTTGTCCCGATGAAAGAACAATATGCACAAATATATACACATATATTCCTATATACATTAATTTCAGTACAAAAGTGGAAACAATTATATTTTAGAATAGTATTTTAATGACTAGGAAAATATGAACAATTACATTTTAAGTGGAAGAAAAAAAAGTCCAGAGGTCAGATAGGGGGCAAGGACCAGCTTGATCTCAAAACTTGTGTTCTGCTGTAATTCAGACATAACTAGTTTCAACCGAAAACTAGTGGGTAAACCAACCAGAAATATATTGCAGGGAAGACTGAGGAACCTCCTTAAACAGAATTTATCTTAAGGGAAGAGGAAGTTACACAGAACAAGCCTCACCAAGAATGACAACTTGACCTAAAAAAAAGGCAATTTTCATAGGAGATCTCTGAGTCTCCTTCCCCCCACCATAAAACGGGAACAATAACACTGTCTTTGTTTCACTCACTGGCTTGAGTCTCAATTAAAATGTTATATTGTTAATGCCCAGCCAGTATGGCTCAGTGGTTGAATGCCGACCTATAAATCAGAAAGTCACCATTCAAATCCAGGTCAGGGAACATGCCCAGGTTGAAGGCTTGATCCCCAGTTTAGGGCATGCAGCAGGCAGATGATAAACTAATATCTATCATCACTGATGTTTCTAACCCTCTCTTCCTCTCCCTTCCTCTCTAAAATCAATTAATATATATATATATATATATATATATATATATATATATATATATATATATATTTAAAATGGTTTATGTTAAAATGCTCTAAAACTGCCCAGTATTTTACAAATACTATGTTGGCCTTATAAGTTTAGATGATCAGGGCCAATTCCTTAGGCACTTAGCTTATGAGATGGATTTGTTTATCATTAACCTCTGGTGTTTTCTTCAGCCATGGCAAATACTAGTGCAGTTAATTTAACTGAGATGAAGGCTTTTGATACTGTTTCAAGTGGGACAGGCTTTCGTCACAAGAGGCTTAGTTATTAATTTCCAATAAAGTTGAAAGGCAAACATTTAAGAACAGTAGGGCTTCTAATATAGCTCAGTTAATGTTGCAGTATTTTATTACCTCCATTTGCTATAATACTACTTTTATTAATATAGTCATCTTCTTGACTCATACTATCATACCAGCCACATGTGCATCTGTTTAAAATTAACTTCTACAATAATTTTATTTTCACAGGAGCCATACATCTTTTTTTCTTTTATGCTTAATTTGGGCTTCATATTTCCCACTTCTACCACACTTTTCCACTTACCTCAGTGCAGAATGCAAACATCTTGATGTTTTGCTTAATTAGAAAAGTTGGGGAGGCAGTGATGAAAATAATTTAGCACTTGCTGTTAAATTATTATGGTTTATATAGAATGTACCTATCAAAAGCTGTCTGGTGTCAAAGTGATGGAGCAAACATACAGGTGATTTTTTTCTTGCTTCTAGGTCACCATTATTCTTCTTATTACACATGGTTCAAATGTAAGGAACATTCCGTTCTAAAATTACCTATATTCTCTCCAAATCATGCTATTTTCCCTTTCCTCTCATTTTCTACTGCTATCACTTTAATCCAGTGGTTCTAAAATTTCAGCATGCATTAGGATACCATGGAGGGGTTGTTAAAACACAGATAACTGTGCTCCATCCCCAGAATTTCTGATTTTAGCAGTTCTGGGATGAAGCCCAAGAATATGCATGTTTAAACAATCCCAGATGGTATTTATGTTGTAGTCTGGGGATCACACTTTGAGAACACTGTCCTAATACACTCTTTCTGAATCACTGTAATAGTTATATAGTATTTCTTTCTCCTTCAATCTTTTTTGCATGCCTTCTCCATACAGAAGAGAATAATGTGCACAAAACAGAGCCTGGGTTAGACTGAGCTTGGTTTGAATTTTTTCTTACTATGTGATCTGGGACAAATTACATAATGTCTCTCAACTTCAATTTTATCTAAAATTTTGGACAATAATAGAAAATATTTCATAACATCGTTCTGAAAATTAAATTAGATAATTAATATGAAAAAAAACACAATGCTTGCCAGATTGTAAGAGGTGAGTAAATCAATAGCTATTATCACTATTTACCCCCCCCCCCAAAATAGTCTTAAAACATCTCTGTATTAATAGCTCTAAAATAGTCAAGACGTTAAAATGGATTTGGTCAAGTAAGGCTACTGAAAACACCTATATATATAAAAGGCTAATGTGCTAATTATCTGACCCTCTGACTGCTCACTATGATGTCCAATGACCACCAGGGGGCAGATCTCAATGCAGGAGCTTCCCTGACACACACCAGCCATTTACAGAGAAACAGCACACCGGGACTGAAGCCACAAAACAACACTCAGCTTCCCATAAGTGGGACACAGACCCTGCCACCACCCCAAAGCAACAGCCCGCCAAATAACAGCCGAGATCACATGGTGCAAAACGCAGCTCACAGCTCAGCCCAGCCCAGAAATAGTGGCTGGGGGCAAAGGGTAATGACATCATGTAGCAATGCCCAGCTTCCTCTTCCTAGCTACTAGGCTACTTGGAGTTTCTTCACCCCAGGAACATGACTTGCTTTTTTAACTGTTAAACTCATTAGTCATTGTTTGGCAAATTCATTAGTCAACAGAGCCAAATATCAACTGTACAATGTTTGAATTTATTTTGAGAGCCAAATTGTTTAAACTTAAACTTTTTCTAACACTACTTCTTCAAAATAGACTCACCCAGGCCATGATATTTTGTGGAAGAGCCACACTCAAGGGGCCAAAGAGCCGCATTTGACTAGCGAGCTGCAGTTTGCCTACCACAAGTTTAACCAAATGTCTATGAAATGTTTTCCCATGCCTCATCTCATGCTTCAAGATATGTCCTATCTCAATTATATTATATTACCTCAATAAATGCTAGAAGAATATCTGTATGAATATATATATATATATATATATATATATATATATATATATATAAAATTGTGAGAAAAAGTGGGTTTTAACTTTCTAAGACAAATCTTTCCTTTCTTCAGGATTTTCCAAAAATGAGACATACAGTATCACCTGTGCATCTTGGAACAACTTGCCCATTGATTGGGTCTAAACTTGTCAAACCTCCTCCACAAAGCATTTACCGTAACCAATTTTTTATTGATTCCCCTTTGAATGTCAAGAGTTAAGAACAATAAAGTAAGTCAGACTTTCTACTAAAGAGAACAGTACATAGCTCCTCATAAAAAGAGATTGTTCCAAACTCATTCAGGAGAATTTAGTTGTTGAAGTAGCACAAAGACTTTGCTAAGGTTTTTGTTCCTGTAAGAATAGCATGGCCCCAAGGATAGGTTTGAGTGTGCTTATGGAGGACACTGCAATGTCTTTAAAAATATGTTTTATAGTCTTATAATTTTCTACCTTTCACACAAAAGCCATTTCTAGCTGAAACTTGATGTCATTCTTTTCTGGCTAGTACATGAAGATTTGGGGAATGGGTGAAAGAAATTTACTGAGTTAAAAATATATGATCCAGGTCTTACCTAGTTTTTACCTCCCTGGCTCATAAACACAGTTGCTGTCTTTAATGCTTCCTTTCTGTCAATTCCTTGACAGGCATAGTGGAATTCCCTTACCCTGTCTTTCCAAACAAAACAAAATGAACAGAATAATATGTTGATGTAGAATCTCAGCATTTCAGTGAAGGTAAACTATTTTCCATTTATAACGCACTTTCAGCTCTTTTATCAGGACAGGGGAGTGTTGACTAAAATGGTATTATGTAGTGGATCAATGGTGAGGGAAGAATGAGGGTGGGAATTCCTCAAAACCAAGTGAGGAAGGTCAAAGAGCAAATACCTCATTCCTAATCCCTGAATCAACACATCCTATTTCATGTTGTCTGAGGCTAAAATATGAAGGTCAGGGGTAAATATATTAACGGTCTAACTATTCTAAAAAAATTGACTTCTGTTGAATTTCTGAAGTAGGATCCCCCCTTCCCTCCACAACCAAAACATTAGATTATTTAACTGTAATTTTCTCGAGAACTGTACAAATTCCTTAACTAGCAATATATCTGAATAGTTTAGCCAGAAACTTTAAAAACCATTGAAATGCTATTGTTTTGTACATGGGGAAAATACTGAAATTTGGCATTGTGTTGATTGAACTAGGGAATCTAGAAAGGCTGAATATTATAACAACAAAGAAAGCAGATGATGTTGCATTACTTCAGCCAGATAACCAAATAAAGATTGATTTCTTGTACCCCCACTCCATCCAGGCACCTTGTCAACTGCCCAGGCTGGCTGTTTCCTCTTCATAAACTTTGTTGAAGGGCTATGGTTTGAATCTACAACAGCCAAAGATATGAATGGGTGGCTGACACCAAAGGGAAATGTAGCAATAGGGTTTGGTTGCAAGCAGTATATCCTGTATTTTGAAAGAATAACACCTTCATATGGGGGTAGAGAGTAAGACTTAGATTTTATGTTTGCGATCTCTTACCTTCTAAATTGTGGCAATTGTTCAGCTTTAATTCAAGAAATAAAAATAAATGAAGAATATATTTGTTGACCTTTAAACATAAAATGAAGCATTTTAGAATGGACATTAGTTTGGCGCAGTGTGACTAGAAACATCTAGAATGTGATTTATTTATATTAGGTATTGTGAAATGCATTTTTTAAAAAATCAAATTTCTACAGATACAATCAAATCTAATCAGAAATGTTCTTGGGCTTTCAGTTTGAGACACAATGGCATCTACTCATTGCCACCCCCCCACACACCGTCAGACTGGCTTCTTCTACTTAGAATTTTCAAGATTCTATAATTTTGACAATAATTCTCTTCTCCCACTTTTCTGTTCATTTTTGTCAATATAGAATATGACTTACAGCAAGAAATAAGTGAAACATAGAAAATAATACAATATCATACTGATGCTTTCAGCAAATATTTGTTGAGAACCTGATATCTGTATAAGTAAAGTGGTATACAAGAAGAACATAAACTTAATTTTTTTCTTTAGTCTCTTTGGTAAGCCACTCATTGTTTAATAGCATGTTATTTAGCCTCCATATGTTAGATTGTTTTTTATTGTTTTTATTGTACTTGATTTCTAATTTTATGCCATTGTGATCTAAGAAGATACTTGATATGATTTTAATATTCTTAAATTGATACTTAGCCTGTATCCTAATATGTGGTCAATCTCTGAAAAAGTCGCATGTGTACTTGAGAAGAATGTATATTCCATAGCGTTGAGGTAAAATTTTCTGAAGATATCAATCAATTTCATCTAACCTAGTGAGTTCTTTAGGATTGCTGTTTCTTTGCTGATTTTTTTTTGGTCTAGAGGATTTATCCAGTGTCAATGGGGTATTAATTTCCCCCTACTTAATTAAAAAAAAATTAAGATACCTAGGAATAAACTTAAACAAGGGGATAAAAGGCTACTCAAAAAATCTATAGGACATTGAATAAAGAGATTGAAAAAGTTATAAATAACTGGAAGAATATACTGTGTTCATGGATTGGTAGATTACACATCATAAAAATGTCCATACTACAAAAATCAATCTGTAGATTCAATGGAATCCCTATTAAAACACCAATGGCATATTTTACAGACCTAGAAAAACTTTCCAAGAATTTAAATGGAATAAAAAAGACCCAAAAATAGTTGCAGAAAACCCTAGAAAGAAGAACAAAGTTGGAGGGATCACAATATCAGATATCAAGCTATATTACAAAGTCATTCTTCTCAATCCTGCCTGGTATTGGCACAAATACAAACATATATACCAATGGAACAGAACAGATAACCCAGAAATCGACCCATGCCATTATGCTCAATTAATATTTGACAAAGGAGGCAAGAGCATACAATGGAGTCAAGACAGTCTCTTCATTAAATGGTGTTGTGAAAATTGGACAGATACATGCAAAAATATGAAAATAGACTGCCAACTTACACCATATACAAAAATATACTCAAAATGGATAAAAGGCCTAAATTTAAGACAGGAAATCATAAAAATCCTAGAAGAATCCATATGCAGAAAAATATCAGATATATCTCATAGCAGTATATTTACCAACACATAGGACAATGGAAACTAAGGAGAAAATAAACAAATTGGGCTATATTAAAATAAAAAGCTTCTGCATAGCAAAAGAAACCACCAACAAAACAAGAGTTACACCAGATCAGGGTTTAATCTCCAATATTTTTAGAGAACTCATACAACTTAACAAAAGGAAGATAAACAACCCAATCAAAAAATGGGCAAAGAACATAAATAGACTCCTTACAAAAGAGGACATACAGAAAGCCAACAGACATATGAAAATATGCTCAAAGTCACCAATAATCCAATATATGCAAATCAAAATGACAATGAGGTTCCATCTCACACCTGTCAGAATGGTTATCATCAACAAATCAACAAACCACAAATGCTGGTGAGGATGTGGAGAAAAAGGAACCCTTAGAGATGTCTTCATATTTTAAGAGGTCATACTACAAAACGCACAGCTATGTGGCTTTATTGTGATAGGCACATCAGTATAGGCAACATTTTAATAGGCAAAAAAAGTTTATATCCAGAAAGCAACAAGAACTCATTACCTCACAAGTAGGATTTGATTAAGCTGAGAATTAAATGAGATGGAAGACACAAAAAATTTACTTCTAATAATGAAATTACAGGAAAAGAAAGGCTGTTTCAGCCCTTAGCCCTTTAAAAAATGAATGTCTAACAGCTCTGAATACTTTTTAAATGTCTAGGAATATTTTATTTTTCTCAAGGATAAAAATGCTCAAAGAAAATTTACATGTAAACTGGATGAAAACATCATTATAATTTACTGAGCAACTGTTGTGTTAGTCATTTTAGTAAGCATAGGTAGCATATATCTTGGCCTCTATAAGTTTCTGTTCTAATGACACTAACTATAAATATTGCCATATTCTTCATCTGTTTATCTTGGATTCATTTTGGTTTCACTTAATTGTGGAAATAAAGGGAGTGATGTGTTTAGTAGGAAAAATAGGATGATTGTCTTCCATTTCACAAAGTATATGTCACATAAATATTAGTGTTCCAGGAGAGGATTAATGGAAATTAGATTTAAAGAGAAAGAAAAGCTGAGTTTACCAAGCTTGAACACATTTTCTTTTCACAAAATTTCTCAGAATATTTTATCTACTAATATGTATTATGAATGTCCAAAAAATGGTACCATCAGCCACATTTCCCAAAGGTATTTGCCCTTGTTTTTATGGAACCCCACCCCAAATAGAGTCTACAAAACACACTGCTAATAAAATGTTAGAAGTCATTTATTTTTAGGAACTATGGATATCATCATGAGATTAAAATAAGTGTATGTGTTTTGAATGTTCTATAACATAAATAAATGCATACATCAAATATCTCACCTCAGTAATAAAATATTTGTCCTAGAGGCCTTTGGCCCAAATTATCTTTGAATCTCTCAGGTGCCATTGCTTTCTTTAGCTATACCCTACTTTAATATATACAGCATCCTATGGCAGAGAGATAACCATTAGTAGATGTAGAATGCCAGAGATTTAGTCCTAGCTAGGAAATAGCAAGAAACAATCTCCCCAAACTGTAATTTATTTAAGAATGAAATAAAGACAATAACACAAGCTAAAATTAATTGACTTTTATGTGAATTATAAAATGCCATGCAATTATGCTATTGGTTTAAATATGTATGTATAAATATACTTGCTATTTATATTTAACTATATAAATACTAGAGGCTTGATGCACAAAATTTGTGCAAGAATAGGCTTTCCTTGCCCCAGATGCCAGCACCAGATTCCCTCCAACTCCCAGGATCTGGGCTCCCTTGCAACCCTGATTCATCCAGAAGGTTGTCCAGAAGGATGTATGGTCTAATTAGCATATATCTTTTATTATTATAGCTATAGGGGAGATAGGCAGAGAGAACACACTAGGTCAGTGGTCTGCAAACTCATTAGTCAACAGAGCCAAAAATCAATAGTACAATGATTGAAATTTCTTTTGAGAGCCAAAATTTTTAAACTTTAACTTCTAATGACACTTCTTCAAAATAGTCTCGCCCAGGCCCTGGTATTTTGTGGAAGAGTCACACTCAAGGGGCCAAAGTGCCACATGTGACTCCAGAGCAGCAGTTTGCTGACCATGGCTCTAAGTTAAAGCTGTTATTCACAATATGACTCAATATAATTCCAGTAATGCCTTTGTTGTTTAAAATAGTTTTTAATGACAAATAGCACTGATATATCTTTAATATATTTGAAGCTGCATAATTATACATTGAAGAGCTTTTACACAATATTAATATTTTTATATTGCTTACAAAAACTTTGCACATAAACTATCCTCTCTTCTATGGAGAAAAAGGAATCCTTGTGCACTGTTGGTTGGTATTCAGATTGGTACAACCACTATGGAAAACGGTATGAAATTTCCTCAAAAAATTAAAAATGGAGCCAAAACCGGTTTGGCTCAGTGAATAGAGTGTTGGCCTGCAGACTGAAAGGTCCCAGGTTCGATTCCGGTCAAGGGCATGTACCTTGGTTGCGGGACATCCCCAGTAGGGGGTGTGCAAGAGGCAGCTGATCTATGATTCTCTCATCGATGTTTCTAACTCTCTATCCCTCTCTCTTCGTCTCTGTATAAAATCAATAAAATATATTAAAATATGGAGCTGCCATTTGACCCAGTGATCCCACTTCTAGAAACATATCCCAAGAAGCCTAAATCACAAATCAGAAAGAATATATGTACCTCTATGTTAATAGCAGTGCAATTTAGAAGAGTTACAATCTAGAAATAGTCCAAGTGTTCATCAATAGATGAGTGGATTAAAAAGTTGTGGTATATTGCCAAAACCGATTTGGCTCAGTGGATAGAGCAACAGCCTGCTGACTGAAAAGTTCCAGGTTTAATTCCAGTCAAGGGCATGTACCTTAGTTGCGGGCACATCCCCAGTAGGATGTGTGCAAGAAGCAGCTGTTCGATGATTCTCTCTCATAGATGTTTCTAACTTTCTATCCCTCTTTTTTCCACTCTGTAGAAAAATCAATAAAATATATATATTTTAAAAGTTGTGGTATATTTACACAATGGAATACTATGCAACTGTAAAAAGGATATCTCACCCTTTGAGACAGCATGGTAGGACTTGCAGACTATCATGCTAAGCAAAACAAGCCAGTTATAGAAAAACAAATACCACATGATCTCATTTACTTATGGAATCTAATGAAAAATATAAACTGCATAATAAAACAGATCCAGAGACATTGAAACATGCAACAGACTGGTGTATTTCAGAAGGGGGAAAGGGGCAGAAAGACACTAAATAAAGAACTTATATGCATATTTGCATTGCTCATGGACAAAAATTTGTGTGGGACAGGCCCGGGGAGGGGTGGGAGTGCAGTGGAGGGGGTCAGTGAAGAAAAGGGGGACATTTGTGATACTTTGAACAATAAAGTTAAAAATTTTGAAACTCCCTTTCAGAATTATACTAAGTAATATTTGATTTTTAGAAACTTAAAACTTTGCCATGATATACATTTCTGAAGGTTACCCATCAGGCTAGAGATGGGGAAAAATATTAGAACTCTAATTTCTTATTCTGGCTCCCACCAATTGTCCAGACACATTCTTGAACATAATCAGATTTCACCTACAAGAATACTAGTTAATATCTCCTCATGCTAAAATTGAATTGGAGGGTTGGAAATGGAATTTGGTTACTTAATTAGATAGATAATGTATCTGTCAATGTAAGTATCAGGGATCCAGCTGGGTACTAGTGCATAGCTCCTTAGTCATTGTCTCAGGAAGTCCTTGTGACATTAGGGACAAGGTCAGATTTTCAGTGAAGCTCTAGCTATGTTGCTCTTTTGTCATTACACATTAAAATGTACTCAGAGTGACCTCCTTCAAAGGGACAAAGCAGTGAAAGCTTACTTGGAAAAGATAATTTAGAGGTTCAGGGACCAGTCTGAACAATATTTTTGAGCAATAAGTACTGGCTGCTTATAATGAGCTCACAGATTATTTAGATATTCAGTATGGGCTTTGCAAAAGATCAGCTGCCTACTGCATGCCCCACACTGGGGATCTTAAAACCTATTGTTGGTGTGTATACATTGTTGGGTAGTATGTATGTTTTTCTGAGATGGAAAAACTGTTCATGAGAATACTCTAATTTATAAATAACTGAAATGAATCACAGGTTACATGCGATTAGACTATGAGAAAACTCTGTGAGGAATTGAGCCATATCCTAGAAATCTCTCAACCATTTAGCACCATATTTTGCATATAGTAAGTTCTTGTTAAATGTTCATTGGATAATTGAATGAATGAATCAATATACAAATGTGTAACTAACAAATATATATTCATATAAATGATATTCTTAGTAATTGTACATGAGGTTCATTCTTTGGTTCTAAGTTATTTATTTAAAGACAATGCATTTCTTTTCATACTGTCATGTCAGGATACTTGTAGGTCACATATGACTAGAGAAAGAAGTTAGGTATCATTCAACTTAGGAGAACTTTGTTCATAGGTTTGCTTGTGTAAATATGGTAAATTGCTACTCATCTAGTATTATTGGGCAATGGGATATGCAAATCAAGTAAATTATAGCTCAGGAAAGATTGGAAAGAAAATTTGCCATTTGTGTATGCCTGCTATGTAATAGATATGGTGTTTGTGTTTTGTTTATTTAATCTCATTTAATGTTATAAAACAGAGTAAAGTTGAGATTATATTTAGGAAACTGAGGTGTAAGGACATTTAGCAAACTTTACCAAGATCATAGAGTAAGCAGTAAATCAAGAATTAGATTGAATATCAAATGTTATCACTGAACACACACACACACACACACACACACACACACACACACACACACACAAATTGTGAACAGCATAAAGAACATTCAAGCCCCTTAACAATTTATTCTCCTTCTTGTTCAACTTTCCATGTATACTCTGCTCTGCCCACAACAAACTACCTGTCCTTTTCCTTACATTCCATCTACTTACCTACATCTTTATCTTTTTGAAAAATATATTTGTATTGATATCAGAGAGGAAGGTAGAGGGAGAGAGATAGAAACATCAATGATGAGAGAGAATCATTGATCAGCTGCCTACTACATGCCCCCACACAGGAGATTGAGCCCACAACCTGGGAACATGCCCTGACCAGGAATTGAACAGTGAACTCCTGGCTTTTTTGTTCACTATATCCCCCTAGGATGGAACTCCCTTTACCCTGTTATTTGCCTAATATTATTCATGGCATTATCAGGTGCAATTGCAATATCAGTACAAGTCAATGCTCTGATATTTTTTGTCCAAATGATAGTATGGCCATTATGACATTGCAATATAAACATAAATTACACTATTTTTATTTGTATGTCTAGAAAATAAGATCTATACTAATAAAAGGGTAACATACTAATTAGGGCAGACATACATCTGGAGGTCCAACTGGACAAAGCCACAGTGGCTGCAAGGCCCAGGACTCACGGCTGCTGGCTGTCATGAGCTCAAGCAGCTGAGAGGTCCTTCCTGACAAAGCTTCCCTGGAGTTGTTTATTCACCACCTGTAGTTTTTTACCAGCACATGTGAGTGTTATTTTTAAATGAAATGGAGAGTGGTGGGAGCTTGGAGCCACTGCTCTAGCCCGGGCACTCAGTGGGGCCCACACCACATCCTGAGGGTGCTGTTTGCTGGCCATCGAGGCTGTCCCCACTGTGGGCTTCCTGCTCAATCCGAAGCTTGGGCTGGGAAACCGGATATTGAGTTTCATGCTCTGTCCAAGCCTTGGTGTAGATTACGAGTTCCCTCCAGGGAACATTGTTTTCCCTAAACCCGGGTTCCGCTCCCTCATTCACATTCCGGGAACAAAGCCACCTGCTTCTCTTCAACCTGGAAGCTATGGCCAGGCCAGACTGTGCGGCCATCTGTTCCGGAGCAGATTTCACAAGCCCACATACTCACTAGCACACTAGCAATCCTGGCCGCAGGTAGGTTCTCATCACCCTGCGTGGTTTGTGCCCTCGCTCTCTTGCTTTGAATGGCCCCAGTTCATATGTGCCCTCTGTCTCTCAGAATTACAGTTCTGTCCATGTACAACTGAGCTTCTGTTAACTTCGGGTTATCTTCAGAAGCGGAACACTAGAAAAGCGGAGTCTGACTGGTTTCTGAGGTTGCTCCTCTGCATGTGGCTCCACTCCTCTCATTGGGCCTGTCCTCTGAAAAGCCCGGAGTTTACATTTGGTTTATAGCCTGGTGGTGTGGACCCTGATGCAAAACAACTGTCAGCTTCAAGTGCCCATGTGGTGGGGGCGGGGGTAGAGGGAGCTATATTACCTGGGATCTTGTTCAGCTTTGAGGATATCAGGGAGGCCTGGGCTTTGCACCATGCATGATATCACATGAAATCCAAAGAACTCTCCATGACTTAATTTCTAATACTTTAACACACTGTAATATAAATCCACTCTCTTCTTTAAATCTAAATAGTCTTTTGTCATTAAAGTGAAGACATAGAAAGAATGCGTTTACACTGGCTGGGCTCTTGACCATCAGATTTTCACTAAAAATGTATTGTGTCCATTTTCAGAATGCATATCCCAAGGGCGTTCAAAAAAATGAAAGAGTTTAAGGTTCAGTTCAAGGTTGACCCTCTTGGTAAGGAATGGGTGTGAGTGGCATAATACAGGCATTTCTCTCCAAGAACTTATAGTCTCAGTTGGAGGGAATAAGACATACAATGGTGAAAAGTTCAGTATTGAACAACGAAGATGGTAGCATAGGTAAACACTCCTAAAGGGCTGCTGGGCACAACAAGTTAAAAACAAAACAAAACAGTATACAACAAATGTCTATCTCCCCAAAAACAAATGAAAGCTGGCTGAGAGGAAGCCCTACATCTAGACTGAAAGAAAAAGAGGAGAATCCAGGGAACAAGAGCTGAAAAACTGAGGTAGGGGAGCAACGAAGAGATAAAGGCTGGCAGAGGTTCCAGGCTGGCAGAGGGCGGTGCTTTCTTCAATCTGAAGAGAGACAAGCACCTGATCTCTCTGAAACCCAGTTTCTGGGGAGAGGCTAGACTGTCTGCCATTGGGCCAGAAAGTGAGTCTGGCTTGCTTGCAGAGCTGAGGTTGTTTGCTGTGCTGTGGTGCAAGATGCGGGAGATGCGGGGATGCCATCAGAGAGGTGGTGGATGGCAGCCATTACTGTTGGCCACACCCCAGCCTTGTGACACCCTGAGACTCTGCCCTGAGACTCCGCCCCTCATATCCAAGCTCCAAGCAGCAGACTTTGTATATGAATAGCCCTCTCTGTTGCAGTTTAGCAAAATTGCAACCTGGGGCAAACAGATCCAAGGAGGACAGGACTATGATTCATGCTGTAGCTTCTGCGACAGTACTGGCCTCAGACAGTAGCTGAACTGCACCTCACTGAGACCCAGAAACTAGAGTTCTAGTGCTCAGGTTCAATTCTTCACACCCATAAGTGACACATTTGGGAGAGGGTCTCAGTGAGCACAAAAGCCCCACTGAAACAAGGTGTGTCCCTAGCACAGCAGTTATTGCTTTATAGACACAGTGGATCCTCACAGGCAATTTGCCTGTAGGTCAATTCCTCCCAGTGTACCAACAGAAATCAAGGCTTAATTACACCAAGACTTTGCACTAAGCCCACAAAGGGATATAGCAAAAGCAACCACCTCAGGTGATTGGGGAAGCTGAGCTACTGACCCCTATAGGTCACCGACCACACAAAGTCACTCCATCAGCACGGGGAGGCAGCCAAAACGAGGAAACACAGAAGCACGGCACAAATGGGAGAGATGGAGGAGAGTAAACTACTGGACAACACACAGTTCAGACTCACATTTCTAAGATTACTCAAGAATCTTCTAAAAATCTTTGAGAAACTTGATGAGACCTCCAAGAAGCTTGGTTAGACCTACAAGTACCTTAAAGAGAATACCAAAAAATGGAAAAGGACCAGCCAGAAATTAGGCATACAAAGTCTGAAATAAAGAATATGCAGAAACTCAACTATAGATCAACATACCCCAATAATAAAACCAAAGATCTGAAATATAAGAAAGCAAAAAACAGCCAACCAGAGAGGCAAAAAGAAAGAAGAATCCAAAAGTATGAGGATATTGTAAAGAGCCTCCCGGATGGCTTAAAGCATACCAACATCTGGATTTTTGGGGTGCCAGAAGAAGAGAGTAAACTGAATATTGAAGGCTTAATGGAAGAAATAATGACAGAAAACTTTCCCTACCTGGTGAAAGAAATAGACCTACAAGTTCTGGAAGCACACAGGACCCCAAACAGGAGGAATCTAAAGAGGAACACACCAAGACACGTCATAATTAAAATGCCAAGTGCAAAAGACAAAGAGAAAATCTTACAAGCAGCAAGAAAAAAAAAACAAAAAACAGCTAGTTACCTACAAGGGAGTACCCATAAGACTATCAGCTGATTTCTCAACAGAAACTATGCAGGCCCAATGGGAGTGGCAAGAAATAGTCAAAGTGATGAATAGCAAGAACCTACAACCAAGATTACTCTACTCAGCAAAGCTATCATTCAGAATTGAAGGTCAGATAAAGAGCTTCACAGCAAGAAAAAGTTAAAGGAGTTCATCAACACCAAACCAGGATTACATGAAATGTTGAAGGGTATTCTTTAAGAAGAGGAAGAAGAAGGAAAAAGTAAAGGTAAAAAAAATATGAACAACAAAAAGGCATCAAATACATACCTACCAACAAAAGAATCTAAACATCAAAAAAAATCTGAAGAATAAAATAGACTGAGGAATATAATAGAATCAGGGACATAGAAAGGGATTGGACTAACAATTCACAGGGATAAAGGGGTTAAGGGGTGTGGGAAGAGATTGGACAAAAATCTTAGACCTATGGATGAAGACAGTGGCAGGGGTAAGGGTGTGGGGTGGGGTTGGGAATCAGGTGGAGGGGAGCTAAGTGGGGGGCACCTGTAATAATCTGAACAATAAAGATTAAAAAAATAAATGAATGAAGGTTTAAAACTTCAAATGGCAGTGACTATAAATGTTCAACTTGGTAAATGTGCATCTTACCCAAAGAACTTATGGTTGCAATTTGGCCCAATGGCAAACCTTTGAAAACTCAGAGGTTGAATCTTAGTAATTGTTCTCTTTTATCCTAAAATTGTTTTGATTTTAAAGGCCTCATTGGTCCTTTTTCCAAACCCCTAAACCTTTACCACAACCCCAAGTTTTTATTTTTTTTATATTTTATTTTTTTATATTTTTATTGATATTTTACAGAGAGGAAGGGAGAGAGATAGAGAGCTAGAAATGTCGATGAGAGAGAAACATCGACCAGCTGCCTCCTGCACAACCCCCACCGGGGATATGCCCACAACCAAGGTACATGCCCTTGACTGGAATTGAACCTGGGACCCTTCACTCGCAGACTGACACTCTACCATTGAGCCAAACCGGTTTTGGCCAACCCCAAGTTTTTAGTATATGAAAGTTGAGTAAGTTAAGGTTATTGGTCAAGAAGTAATGCCATTATGACCTTTGAGGTAGAATTTCTGGTCAAAACTTCCCCCACTTTCTTTTTATACCCTGTTTATTTCTACACATTAAGGTAGTAATGTCCACTCTGTTTTGTAAATTCAATGACTGGAGGAACAGAGTTTTGTTTTGTTTTTTAATGTTGCACCTAAAAAAACTGAGTAGATTCCAGAGCCCAAATACTAGGGACTGAACATGCTGTCTGTCAGCAAAGTGCTTATTTAGCCTCTTGGGTTTGCTTTTATGTCTGTTTCAGCAATGAAGACAGGAAACACAAATACAGTATATGCCTCCAGACAAATACAGGGTGGGGCAAAGGTAGATTTGCTTGTTTATATGGAAAGTAATACAGTAATTTATAAATATACAGGCTAATATGCAAAGTGTCCCCTCAGGAGTTTGACCAGGAAACTGGGAATTCGATCACTTGCTATGACATATGCTGACCACCGGCGGGGGTGGGGGGGTGGGGGGGGGCATGGAACAAAGGAAGGCCCCAGCTGTCAGCCAGAAGGCCCTGATTGGGCCCTGATTGCCAGCCAGGCCTGGGGACCCTACCCATGCCAGATATTTTGCACCAGGCAGCCTCTAGTTATACATAAGAACACACTGCTAAGCTGGAAAAACCAGCAATTTTGCTTTAATTATTTAATAAGCAGTGTAGAATAGAGGTTCCAGTCAAGATGTCAAAGTAGGAATATCCTTGACTTGCCTCCTCTCATAGACATCAAAACAATAACTACATATTGAACAACTGTCTTTGAGAATTACCTGAAGATTAGCAGAACAGATTCTCTGCCACTGAGGATATTAAGAAAAAGCCACATTGAGATGGGTGGGAAGGGCAGAGATTAAGTCTGGTCAGGTAGGACCACCATTCTCCCTGTGGCATCCCACACTGGAAGAGATATCGTGGCTGTGGAGGTCCCCCATGAAAAGGGAAGGGTTCAAGACCCTAATTCGACTTCCCAGCTTATGGGATATGCACAAAACAGAAGTTCCTATAACATCTGACTGTGAAAGCCAGGGAAATTTACATTAGCAAGAGCCAAGGGGCTGTGGGAAGAAGTCTATGAAAGAACTCACTAACATAGAGCCTATGCTGAGGCTTGAGGAGTGCCTGGGTTAAACATGAAACAGATATTCTGGCTAACTTGGGGCTTGTGCTAGACACTCAGGGATTTACTGAAACTTTCTCTGGAAAAAAAGGTACTGGTGGATGCCATTTTCTGTTGGATTGCTTTGTTTTACTATATTTCCATCCAACTTTCACTGTGCTGGAAAGTACAAGTTCTGGCACTTTTTATTAAGCTGCTAATAGTTCTCCCCATTACATAGTTTCCCTCTAGGCCAGTGTACCCTGAAGCTACTTCAAGGCATCACCCTACCACCTAATACCTGTTGATGGTCCCAAAGCACTACCAAGTTGATACCCACATCTGAGCACCCAGAGGGTCACCCGGGGCAATTGGCCCTGAAGCCTCTCCAAGAAATTTCATCACTCCTCAGTGTGTGACACCAGATGACTCAGAGCACATCCAAGGAGTCAAACTACTACTTTAACACACAGCAACTGGTAGGTGTTCTGGGTTGATCTGGAGCTCTTCAAAGCAGGTACTCCACTTCTTAGCACCCAGCTGTCAACCCCTGACAGTCCGAAACCCATCAAGGTAGTGCTTTACCTTCCAGAATGTGGCCCCAGGTCCCTTCCAAAGTTGTGCCACAACACAGCCAACATAAGGAATAAACACTCATGGCTGTGGTGAAAATTTAGCTCCACAGGACACCTCCTATACAAGGCCAGTCTTCCAATGACATGAGATGTAATTGATCTAACTAATACAAAGACACATAGAGAGACTTAGGCAAAAATATAAGATAAGGAAATGTATTCCAAATAAAATAACAAGACCAAACCCCAATAAAAGAACTACACAAAACAAAGATAAGAAATCTACCACATAGAGAGTTGAAAGAAATAAGCATAATGATACACCCTGAACTCGGGATAAGTATTGATGTACACAGAAATAGAAAATATCTGTGTACATCAACAAAGAGATCACATATAAAAATAATAAATCAGAACTGAATTATGCAATAACTAATATGAAAAATACACCAGAGGGAACCAACAGCAGGCTAGAAGATGCAGAAGACCAAATCAGCATTATGGAAGACAGGGTAATGGAACTCACCCAATTGGGATGGCAAAAAGAAATAAAGAATTTTTTAAAATGATGCATGTATAAGGGAGTTCTGGGACGACATAAATGTACTGACATTAACAATATAGGGGTCCCATAAGGAGAAGAGAGAGAGAAAGGAACAGAAATAAATTTGAAAGAACAATGGCTGAAAACATCCTCAGTGTTGAAGGAAAATGTCATCCAACCCCAAGAAGCACAGAAATTCCCAAATAAGATAAACTCAAAGAGGCCCACAAGAAGACATATCATGATTAAAATGTCAAAAGTTAAAGACAAGGAGAGAATCTTAAAAGCAGCAGAGGAAAAAAATAGTTATATACAAGAGAACCCCCATGAGACTGTCAGCTGTTTTCTCAGCAGAAAGTTTGCAAAACAGAAGGGAGTGGCATAATAGTCTCAAAGTGATGGAATTAAAAATCTGATAACCAAAAATACTCAGCAAGGTAATCATTCAGAATTGAAAGAGAGCCAAAACCAGTTTGGCTCAGTGGTAGAGTGTCGGTCTGCGGACTGAAAGGTCCCAGGTTCCATTCCGGTCAAGGGCATGTACATTGGCAGCTGGTCGATGTTTCTCTCTCATTGATGTTTCTAGCTCTCTATCTCTCTCCCTTCCTTTCTTTAAAATATCAATAAACAATATATATTCAAAAAAGAATTGAAAGATATATGGTGTCCCAGAAAAGCAAACAGTAAAGGAGGTTCATCGCCATTAATGTTACTATGAGAAATGTCAAAGGAACTTGTTTAAGTAAAAAGAAATGGCCAAAACTAAAAATTAGAAAATATAAGAAAGAAAAAATCTCAATGACAAAAGCAATCACTTAGTAAGTGTACTAGATCTACCAAGTATAAAGCTAATATGAACTTTAAAAGACAAATGCAGTAAGAGCATGTGTAACTACAGTAACAAATTAAGAAGCAGACATAAACACAGAGAAATATATAAAATATGTCAGGAATATAAATGTGGGTGGGGATGAATATAAGAAGTAGTGCTTTTAGAAGTCATTCCAACTTAAGTGAGCAATGACTTTAAATAGACTGTTATATACATAATTATATATAAATTTCATGGTAACTGCAAAGAAAACATAATAGTAAAGAAACTCATCAAACCACAAAGCAAGAGAGCAACAGAAGAAGAAACAAACACTAAACACATTGTCCAGTTATGTGGAGACACATAACTTTAAAAATAAATAAAAAACATAGAAAAATGTATAGACTGCCACCAAACAAAAACAACAGATAGAAACATACACACACACACAAAACAAAACAAAAAATGAATAAACAAAAAATGGAGGCACAGAGCTATCAAAAAACAAAAGAAAATAAAATGGTTATAGGAAACCCTCACACATCAATAATTACCTAGTTGTCACCCCAATAAATTCAATTTTTAAAAAAGAACTAGTAAATTCTTCCAATGGCAATGAGGTGTTTGTTGTTGTTTTTTTTAAAATTTCATACCAAAAGCAAGGGGAACAAAAACAAAAATAAATAAGCAGAATTATATCAAACTAAAAAGGTTCTGTATAGCAAAGGGAACCATCAACAAAATGAAAAGGTAGCATAAGCAATGGAATAAAATAATTGCAAATCATATGTCTGATAAGGAGTAAATATCCAAAATACATAAACAGTTCACATAACTCAATAGGAAAAACAATCTGATAAAAAAAATTGTCAAAGAAACCAAATAGACATTTTTGGAAGAACAAATAGTCACAAGTACATGAGAAGGTTTTTAACATCACTAATCACCATGGAAATGTAAATAATAATCTAAATAATATATCACCTTATATCTGTCAGAATGACTATCATGAAAAAGACAAAAAATAACAAGTGTTGGGGAGGATATGGAGAAAAGTTGAACCCTTGTTTACTTTTGGTGGATGGGTAAATTGGTGCAGCCACTTGAGGAAACAGTATAGGGTTCTCCAAAAAAGTGAAAAATAAAGTTATCATATGATCCAGCAATTCTACTTCTGAATATTTATCAGAAGGAAACAAAACCACTATCTCAAAGATATATCTGCACCCCCTTGTTCATTGCAGTACTGCTTACAGAAGTCAAGACATGGAAACAACCTAATTACACATCAATAGATAAATGTATTTTAAAAATGTGTAGATAATGCTCAAGTTACCAGGAGCTAAAGACGTTACTAACATCAGAACAGAATTGGTTAAGTGTAAGAGAACAGATTCATTCTTGTTAAAATATAACAGACTGCTCTGGTTACCTAGACAATACCAGACAAATGACCAGGAAGAAAGGAAGCCTACATCCTGTTTGCCCTTCATGGAGGGTCTCCTCACTTCACCTTTTGATAATCATAATCAAGGCCATGCTCAGTACCTACAGGTGTTCTGGTTGGGCTCTAACATTCTACCCCAAATATGGCCCCTGATTCCTATTCTTTACCTCTTACCATAACTAAGATAAGCTGGCAATAAACAAAACAAAACAACAATAAGAAAAAAAATTAAGTTATCTAAAGAAACAGAAACTATATAATTATATAAAATGCAAAAAAATAGCAAAATAAGCTTCCATAGTCTTTCTCAAATTGCTAAAAGAATTGGCTTTGCACACAACCAGAGTGGTGCAGTGGTTGAGCATCAGACCTATAAACCAAGAAGTCACGGTTCTAATCTGGTTCAAGAACAATCCTGGGTTTCAAGCTCAATCCCTAGTGTCGAGAATGAGGAGGCAGCCAATCAATGATACTCTCTCATTATTGATGTTTCTATCTATCTCTCCCTCTCCCTTCCTCTCTGAAATATCTATATCTATATCTATATCTATATCTATATCTATATCTATATCTATATCTATATCTACATCTACATCTATATCTATATCTATATCTAATCTATATCTATATTTTTTAATTGGCTTTGGTATTTCATTGTCTTCATTTAACATTTCCTTACTCTAGAAATGTCTACCCTAATAAATAGATGTTTTATTACAAATTTTTTAAAATATTTTTTTTGTTGTTGATTTCAGAGAGGAAGGGAGAGGAAGAGAGTGATAGAAACATCAGTGATGAGAGGGAATCATTGATTGGCTGCCTCCTGCACATCCCCAGTGGGACTGAGCCCGAATCCCGGGCATGTGCCCTTGACCAGAATTGAACCAGGGGCTCTTGAGTCTGCAGGCTGACGCTCTATACACTGAGCCAAACCAGCCAAGACTACAAAAACTTCTTGAAAGATCTGTCAACTCTTCAATAAGAAGGATTTTTTGAATCCTTCATCCCCAAATCCTCAATTTGTTGTTTCCACCCACTCTGGATTGTGTCATGAGGCTTGCCTACTTGTAATCAAGTTTTCATGTTAAAAGATCCACCTAAGTCAAATTCCCAGTTCTCAATGAATTTTGACCTTTCATATAAGCCATCTGAGACATTGTCCAGTCTTTGTGGAGGCGGTGTTCATCTTTATTGTGGGAAGTAATAATATTAGCTGTCTTCTAAGCAGATTATGTTGGTGATCTGGGGGAGTCATCTATTGATAGCAAGTTTAGACAGAACATCAGAACATCTTTTCCAAAGGGTCTCCATTTCTTACAATCACCACACAGCCTTTGCATGGGGTTGGGGCTTGTATGCTAATGAAGTAACACTCTCTTAAGGATTTCATGGGAGGTTTTTTGCACAGTTGCTGTTCCTGTTAAAATGGTGCATCTTTTAGGGATGGATTTAAAATATACTTAAACTTGACCAGAAAGGGGTTGCTGGGGGAAAGGGGCAATCTTATTTAGAAAAAAATAGAGTAAATAAAACTATAAATAACTGGAAAAGGACCAAATAAATGCTCATCTCTGTGGCAGCTAATGCCAGCTTATTTTTGCAGGACCTCCCATCTGTGGGACCAGACCTAAGGCAACACAGCGAGGCCATTTGTAGTTCTGAGTCATAGGAGTCAGATGCACTGCTCTGGGCTCAGCTGCCATTGCCAGTATATTGAATTATCTCTCCCCAGGATATTGGGCATATTTTAGCACATTCTAAGGAAAGAAATTCTTTTCTCTTGTTTGGACAGCAAAGCCCGGGAGAGCACTGCAGAAGTAGGGATAAGGGTGAGTCTTAATGATAAAGAAAGATAAAGATGAGTTTTTGTTATTATTTTTTTGTTTTGTTTTGTTTTGCAAAACAAACAGCTATCCTGGAACCTCCAGTGGAAAACAGATGCTGCAAAGACCTATTCAGGTGGTGTATTTTTCTATCTTTCTCCCCCCACTTCCTCCTTAAGGGACTGCTAGGGAATGGGAAGATAAGACTGTGAATGAATGAATCTGAATTTGTGCTCCATAGGTGGAGAAGAGCTCGTTAGCTCCCAAATTTCATCACCCAGAGGAGAATTAATTTAGTATTTTATTCCCCTTAACCTCACCCAACCCACATGGGTGCAGGCATGAGCGTGTACACACACACACACACACACACACACACACACACACACACACGACTGGCTGGCTTTACAAATCTTTCTCTGCAGACTTCTAATATAAATAGTATTTCAACAGGTCTATTTCTATACACTTTCTATAGCCTAACTAAAAGAAAATTTGAGGATCTCCATTTCTTATTGGGCCTAAATTCTGAAGCCTCTGTTTCTTCCATTGATTATTGGTACAATACCTAATTCATATTTTTGTGGAGATTAAATAAGACAGCATATCCAAGTCTCCTAACACATGGATATAAATGGATGCTTTAAAAACAGTACCCTCCCTATTTTACCCACTCTCACAAAATGATTGAAGATATTACTTATGCATGACAGTTTCAGCATAATTATACTTTTTAGCAGAGTGTAAAACATATTGTTGGAGACAGGTACACCTACTCCTGGCAAAAGAGATGGAATCTTGAAATCATTTGCAACTTAAATCATCCCACTGATATTTAAATATATCCCATGGGGATGAGCATTGAATTTGTCATTTTGCAAAGAGGTGGAGCTCACCTATAATCTTCTTTGAATTATGAGGAAAGAAAAATTCCATCCAAAGTATCAAAAATAAAATCTTAAACTATCTATTCAATGCTCACCATATTTCTCCCTTCTCAGTGTTCTTGCTTCCCTGCTGCATGACAAATCATGGCTAGGTATCACCAAGGACTCTTGCCTCCCCACCATAAAATTCCCAATATTATTTTTGAAACATATATCTTTGATAAAGGGATTAAAAATAACTCAGAATAACAAGTGAGAAATATGATGTTCAGCTTTAAATGAACAATATTTTAACATATTTTATTACTTGGGAATAAAGAAACAACAACATTTTAAAAATTATTGATTTTTTACAGAGAGAAAGGGAGAGGAATAGAGAGCTAGAAACATCGATGAGAGAGAAACATTGATCAGCCGCCTCCTGCACACCCCCCCCCCAAACTGGGGATATGCCTGCAACCAAGGTACATGTCCTTGACTGCAATTGAACCTGGGAATCTTCAGTATGCAGGCCAATGTTCTATCCACTGAGCCAAACTGGCCAGGACATGAAACAGTAACATTTTAAAAATCATCTATCCTCTGATGTTTGGTGCCTTATGGGATTCTTTCTTTTTTGTTAATCCTCATCAAAGGATATATTTTCCGTTGAATTATAGAGAGTAGAATGGAGGAAAGAGTCAGAGAAAGAAACATCTATGTGTGAGACATTGATTGGTTGCCTCCTACAGGAGCCTTGACTGGGACCTGGAATGGAGCCTGCAACTGATATATGTGCCCTTGACCAAATTGAACCCTCAACATTTCAATCTTGCTCTAACCACTGATAAAACTAGCTAAGGCAAGCTTTATGGGATTTGAAACAGTTTAACTAATAAATCTAGGATAAACACTGTTTATGGTGGAAAAATGACAGACCTTTTACCGTAACACTACCAATAGGACTGAGCTCTAAGAGTGTAAAGGATGCAGGTGGTACACGAAGGGCTAATACTTCTAAGTTTGTGTGTAAGAGATGGGGGAGGAGGCATGCACAGAGATTCAGATTCATTAATCATGTGAGTGGATATTTTACAAAGAAGAAAGCTTCTGGAATGAGCACTGGATGCCAAAAACCAGTTATCCACCTTCGTCTTCCTATTCTAATTCCCTAACCATTTCACCATTCTATGCTCCTCACCTGCAGTCCTCTGAGAGAATCTAACAAATCAGGGGTCTGATACATTTTTACATTTGTTCATAAAGAAGAAATGATGAGCATGATTGAGTCCCTTGGTTCTCCCTTTCCCCTCCCTGCTTCCTCATTTTTACATAGCCTTCCTGATAATAATTAGATCATTTGAGAATTTAATCACCCAGTTCCTACCCAAGGTCTTTTTTCATAGCAAATCCTCGGGAGAAAAGAAAGGTTTTCTTTTCCATGTGATTTTTTTAAACAATCACTGATTAGTCAGCCTTGACAGCTGTTAGAAAATCTTGGTGTAGCTTGAACATTCCTATTGATTAGTTGATGCATGTCTGAGAGTTCGCTAGGCTGATTTCTTTATCACTAAAGCATTCAAGAAGTTCAGATTAGTTAGACATCCTTGTAAACTCTCATTTGTCCAGAACTCAAACTCCCAGAAAGTTCAAAGAGTCAGAATTATTGTAGGTGTTGTAAAAAAGAAGTAACAGCAAGGCAGGAATTCAAAGTGCCATTTAAATTGTTTATTCCTCCCTGCATTTCTTAATTTTTTTTTCTTACAACAGGCATTAACTGAGTGCTTACTATGTAACGGGACACTGGACTATATCATGGGGATACAAAGATTCATTACATACTGCTCTCTGTCCTTGAGGAGCTCACAGTCTAATGAGAAGACTAACAAGAAAATAAACAGTTATAACAATGAGCCCAGCCGGTGTGGCTCAGTGATTGAACATAGACCTATGAATCAGGAGGTCATGGTTTAATTCCTGGTCAGGGCATATGCCCAGGTAACCTGCTTGATCCCCTATAGAGGGTGTGCAGGAGGCAGCCAATCAATCATTACCTCTCATCATTGATGTTTCTATCTCTATCTCCTTTTCCCTTTCTCATTATCATCCTCCCCACTCCTCTCTCTCAGTGTCACCAATAATTTTTGAAAGTCACTCATTGTTTCTGAGCTTTGTTTTCTTCTTGTAATAAAAATCAAGGGGTACTTACCTTATATGAATTATCTTCCTGGTTTCTCATGATTTCAATAGTATTTATTTTTACCCCCCCAAAAAAGAAATCAGAGTCAGAAAAATAGAGCGATTTGCCTAAGTACACACCCAGCTCGTTTGTGTCAGGTGGTTGGGTGCCATATCCACTGCACTTTTCCTGCCATTTTTCCCCATATAACCCTTAAAAGTCACTAAACTACACTGGTGATGAAGCAGCCATTATTTTAGTAAGATTTTCAATCCAAAGAGGTGAGATCAATGGGATGTTTCAGTTTATAAGAGTATCTTATTAAATGGAATTCCTTCATCAATCACATCATTTCCCACAATATACTCAACCCCTGATATTTCCTGCTGATTGAAGTGGTGATATATTTAGCATGCTCTTTATGATTTTTAAGCAGAACTTTTAGCTTTATCTTTAGTCTCTAAGTCCAGAAAGTATTCAGCGCTTGTTAGCCAGTGGTTTGATAGACCATTGCCCTAGCCATGCATTGTTCTTCCTTTCACTATGTTGTCAGGAAGCAGAATGGGAGATGCCTGAGGTGCCTTTGGTCCCCTTGTCTCCTAATGACTTTCATACATGTGCATGACCTGGAAAAAGTTAGCAGCCAACTCTCTATTTCTAAAGTCAATAGGGAGAAAAACCTAACAACACTTTTTATAAACTGCACTCTATAAATTAAAAAAAAAAACTTTAAATTTTTTTTTAATTTATTTTTTACAGAGAGTAAGGGAAAGAGAGTTAGAAACATCAATGAGAGAGAAACATCAATCAGCTGTCTCCTGCACACTTTCTACTGGGGATGTGCCCACAATCAAGGTACATGCCCTTGACCTGAATCAAATCTGGGACCTTTCCAGTCCACAGGCCGACGCTCTATGCACTGAGCCAAATCGGTTAGGGCAAGAAAACCTTTTTTTTTTTTTTTTTTCAAATATGCTTATATCAGAAGCCAAGCAGTCTCTTCTAACTGGTAAAATTATGGAAATAATTTTAGGTTAGTGACCTGGATTAAGTAACACCTGCCTTGCCTCCGATGATCCTGGCATTTGAAAATAGTGATAAATGACTAGAGGTTATTAGACGTGTCCTGCAAAATGTTGCTGGTGAGTTGAAACTTTAAGTTTGTCATTTGCAAAAGGAATTAGACTTCCCCAATTGGACCTAATTATGACAGCCATGATAAATAGCCTTTCTGTGTTGGCATGTTTATTTCTCAGGAACCTGAACAGGGAAATTGGTTTTGTGCATTTGTGTGGTTGGGAAGAATTAAAATTTTTATCATTCCTTATAACAAATTTATCACCGGATAATCTGAAAGTATGATCAAATTGCAAAAGCAGATGACTTCCTCGGTCTCTGAGCATTTGGTGCCTGTTAGACAAGAAGAATATTAATCAGAAAGTGAAGGGAGTTTTCTACCTTTATATTCAGAATGATTCTTACCTAGGTAAAGCTCTCTCCGGTGGTCAAATCATCATATTCTTTGCCTTATACTTGACAACTTTATATTTGCCAATAGGATTCTTTAGGACATGTGGGGAGGGAAGAAACAGTGGAAAAGTTTTGTATTTTAGTCAAGTTTTCCCTATTTTGTTAAAAAAAATACACACACAAAACAAGCTAGTGCATTTATTGGTTCTTTCAGGGCATCATTCCCATTTACTGAGGGGGGGAATAAAATATTGTAGATCTCTGCTAAATATGGCAACAAGTTGTCTAGACTCCAGTCTTTACTAGGGTGCATAACATAATATTTATGATGATAATAGATACAGAGATGGGTAGATATTTAATACATATTAGATAGGCCAAGTATCATACAGTAATACCTTGGCTCAATAACCCTATGAAGAAAGTCTAATCTCTATTTTAGAAATTAGAGGAAAGAGCCTAGGAATGGTCACTCTTTTTGGTAATTCATATTGTAGCATCATTTGATAGTTCATACTGTATACTTGTATTACTTTGATTTTTGAAGTTATTTTAAAAAATGCCCAAGTTCAGTCCTGAAGCCTGATTTCTGTGTGTCCTCAATGACGTAAAGGTATCTGAAGTTGGGCCCAATTTTACAGTTTTGGAGTTCTATAGGATTTAGTCTACAATTATCAAATTATACAGGGTTAGACATACCAACATGGCTAGTTAATCTTAGTTATCTAAACAGTATATCTTGACATATTGAAGATTGAAATATCTGTGTTACAGAAACATTCATGCACCAAGATTCTTCAGGAGCTGGATCCAGAAAGTATTGGATCTGCACTCTACCTACCCACTAGGGTGTGACAGCCATGGAGGAAGCTGAGATGACAGTGGAAATTTAGACTATGAATAAAGTCATGCTATCTCTAAAATGATGCAGTTTTGTGTTTTTAAATTTTAAACTTATTTATTTTTAGAGAGGGAAACATGAGAGAGAGAGAGAGAGAGAGAGAGAGAGAGAGAGAGAGAGAGAGAGAAATTGTTTTGTTGTTTCACTTAGCTATGCATTCATTAGTTGATTTCCATATGAACAGAGAGATGACATGCAACCTGGACATATTGGGAGAATGCTCCAACCAACTGAGTTATCCAGCCAGGACTCAAATAAAGCAATTTTCAATTGGCATATAAGAAAATAGGACTATGTGGCATTTAAAAAGTGATATTTACAAGAGGTAATAAAGCCTCAAGATGCAGATTCTAGGTGGGTAGTTTTCATGTTAAGTGTTTTAGTCATGCATCATGTATTGAAAAGGGTATAAACAAGAACCCATGAAAAGTAATTTGAGGTCCTGCTGTCATGGCTCAGTGGCCTGCGGACTGAAGGGTCCTGGGTTTGATTCTGGTCAAGGGCACATGACTGTGCTATGGGCTCAATCCACAGTGATTGGCACGCAGGAGGCAGCCTATCAATGATTCTCATCATTGATGTTTCTACCTCTCTCTCCCTCTTCCTTCCTCTTTGAAATCAATAAAAATATGTTTTATAAAAGAAAACTAACTTAAGTATAAACCAGCCTTTGAAGTCAAGTAAAGGAATTTGTCTTATCACAACAAAAGTAAGTAGTGAAGGTTGGTGGCCAGAGAAGCAGTGAACATTTACTCAGGGAACTACATGAGGCTTCATTAGTCAAAATGGGGACGATGTTTGTAAAAGGGTGTAAGCATAGATTACAGTAGTCTGTCTATCTGCAGATTCACTTTCCCCAGTTTCTGCTACCTGTGGTCAACAGTAGTCTGAAAATATTAAATTGAAAATTCTATAAACAAATAATTCTTAAATTTTAAATTGTGTGTCACTCTTAATGGCATGCTGAAACCTCACACCATCCCACTCTGCCCCACCTAGGATGTTAATCATCCCTTTTTTTCCGGCATTTCAGTGATGTATATTTTACCCACCCATAGTCACTTTAGTTGTGTTGGTTATCAGATTAACTGTCAGGTATCACAGTGCTTGAGTTCAAGTAACCCTTATTTACTTAATAATGGCCCCAAAGTGCAAGAGTAGCTTGATGGTTTCAATTCAGATATGCCAAAAAAGAAAACATAAAGTGCTTTCATTAAAGGAAACTTTATGTAGGTATAGCAGAAAATATAGTATATATAAGGTTCTGTACTATTTGTGGTTTCAGGATTTCACTGGGGTGTTTGTAGCAGAAGTTAAGCAAATATGAAGCACAGGTGCTATCTCCTCTCATGCCCATTATAGCTATCAGTAATTGATCATAGTACCTGTTCTTTTATATTGCCATCTAAACCTTCTCAAAAGTATTCTAAGTAGCCACTGCCAATCTATCAGTATTGGAATGGGATGAAAATAATGTTCCATCACTGGCTTATACTTACTTCCTGTAACACATATTGGAAGAGGGTCAGAGCCAATGCTATAAGTGGGGAGATTAGTGAATCTAAATCTGGGAAAGCAAAGAAGTAAAAAGGCAATGCAAATGAAGTTAACAGGTTAAGACAAAGAAGAACACAATGCATGTATGTGAGACTATGTCTCCTTATGGTCTTTTGAATCATAATCATCTACAAAAAAATTGATATTGTAGATGATGAAACCAGCTCACATTTTGGAATCACGATGTAGATAGAAATCCAGATTCCACAATTTACAAGACTCAGGCGTTTAGGCAAGCTATTTAAATGTCTCAGTGTCAGCTAATTCATCTGAAAAATGAGGATACTCAGACCAATAACATAGGATTGACAGATGATTAAATTATGGATATATGTGAATACATGGTACCTGCTATATGGTAGGTACTTGATAAGTGTTAAACAAGAAAGAAGTTCAAGATGAAAAAGATTTGAAACCTGTCAGGCACAAGTGAAATGTTGGTGTCATGATTCTTGATCTAAATTATTGTTAGTACCCAGGAGACAATAAAAAAGAAATAGAGCCCAGAAAAGATATGCCACAGGTTGATTTGATCTTGCCCTAAGTTCAATTCTAAATCTATCCCTAGCTGGTTTGGATCAGTGTATATGGCTCTGTCTTGAGGACTAAGTGAATGGTCCCAGGTTCAATTCCTATCAAGGGCATATACCTCTGTTGCAGGCTTGATCCCTGACAGTGGGTCAGTGTGTGTGTGGGAAAAAATAAAACAATGTGCCTGTCTCACATTGATGTTTCACTCTCTGTCTCTCCCCTTTTTTTCCACTCTAAAATTCATTGGAAAAATATCCTTACTTGAGGATTAACAACAACAACAATAATAATAATTATTATAATAATAATTATTATTATTATAATAAATCTAGGCAAAAAACAGGGGGTGTGATTTCTACCTCGCATTTACAGGTGATGTATGTGATCCCTGGATTTACCTGTGGCCAGGACTGGACAGAAACAGGCTCTACTTTGCCTCTGAGATTTCCTGGAAAGAGATTATTTTATTTTATTTTTTATTTTTTAAAATATATGTTATTGATTTTTTACAGAGAGGAAGAGAGAGGGATAGAGAGTTAGAAACATCGATGAGAGAGAATCATTGATCAGCTGCCTCTTGCACACCCCATACTGGGGATATACCCGCAACCAAGGTACATGCCCTTGACCAGAATCTAACCTGGGACCTTTCAGTCTGCAGACCGACAATCTACCACTGAGCCAAACAGGTTTCAGCGAAAGAGATTATTTTAAATGTCAGAGATCTCCAACTGATCCTGGGGTCATATCAGTAGCATGCTTCACAAATGGAGCAGAGAAAGAAACACTGCAGGTCTCCAACCTGCCTCCACAGGAAGAAACAAGAACAGATCAAATTCCACATTTCTGCTTCAACAAGGTGGCACCCAGAGGCTCACTGTTGTACAATCACTTTTGTACCTTGAATATAACATAAAACGGCGCTTTCCCAGACATGTTCCTCAGGTCTCTCACAGAAACACAAGGTCAAAACTACTACAGTTTTTTAAAGATGCCTTGAAAGTCTTGCTTTGATATACATCCAAGAGAGGAAATAGAGACTTCTTATGTGTAGAAGTAGTAATTGGGGATTCTTCAATGCTCTTCAGAGGCTAATGGGACAAAATAGCTTGTTTGCACAAAAGATCATTACATTAGTCAAAGAGTAAGCTCTTTGCAATGCAGTTCAATACTTTCTTCTTTATCTGATGAGGCCCATCCTGAATGCCAAATAATCCTTGCTTTTTTTTATGGTGAGTCACAAAAATTCTAAAAGAGATAATTATATAAATTCATTCATATCTTGCTTTGGGATGTATTATATTTATACTTTTTTGCTGTAGTTTTACCTTCTGTGATTTTGCTTGGATTAATAATAAAATTAGTATATTTGCTAAAGACATCCATAGGATTCTTAGACTCAGAATACTGGATCTGGGGCATTCTCAATTGTCATCAGCTAATCCATAGAGAGCATAACATACATGGAAGGAGTTGAGAGTTAACATTCTTCACAAGAAGAGGTGTCTAGGGCAATAAATAAGCCTTTCACTTACTGCAAATAATTTTCTATCCCTCATTATGGAATTCTCAAAAAGACTATTTTTATGTAATTAATTTTCCAGATTTTTGCCCATTGGGGACCAGAGAGCATTTTCTAAGGCTCTCTGCTCTTTTTTCCCTTTCTGAAAGCCTCTTCCTACCTTACTCAATCCTTTTAACAGCGCCTCTCAACTGGCCCTTCCTTCCAAGTGAGACAAATGATCTCAGAAAATGTTCTTTGCTTCATTGACAGAGTTGCTGAGTAATAAATGACATGGAAGACCTAAAGCCATATGAAGTGAGGACTTAATGGATAAGATTCATATAATGGCTGCACTGTAGCCAGCCAGAGAAACAGCCTCCTGCTAGAGACTTCTACATATACAGTTTTTAGTCCTTTTATTATTCTAATCTCTTGTAAAGAATTCCTTCCAAATTCACTCACCATGCTCTTAAGCCCCTCCCTCATAGTACCCAGATCAAGGACATAGATTTGATCTTACCCAGGTCATTGTTTTTCAACACAAGAGCACCTTCAACTAAGTACAATTCAGCTTCTCTGAATGCCTGCTTTAAGCATAGCTTAAATGGACCATGAGATTTCTTTCCCTCTGCACTATCTCCCAGCCACCCAACCTTTATATTTTACAAACAATATGGGCTACTGGGATTCTCTGTCACTCTGAAAAAATGAGTAGACTAATAAAAATTATATTCTCCTCACATGGAGTTGAAACCCGTGTAGAGGGACTCTATAGTAGATTATCTTGGTGGAGTGATGAACCCTCACTGACCAATTCTTGAGCCATTCCTCACCGAACCTCACAGGACAATGTTAAATTAGAAATAGGGTTTTCCCTCAATAATCACCTTCATTTTAGTCGCATGTATCAGACACAGGGGTTTTTCATGGTTCGTATACTATCTGTATCTAATCATTAGCTGATTAAGAAGATTTGAAATTCCTACTTAAGTTAGTACAGAAGTAATTGAAGCTCCAGGCTTGAAAACAAAGTACTGAAAGAACCAATCCAGGTCGTGATTAGGAGTAAATTGTGCTGGATTTATTTCTATTGTTCCTTCGTTATTCTTCTCTGACTTTCCTCAGTTACTGACTGTATTCTTTTTTCCTTGAAAAGTGTCTTTTTCCCTTGTACAGACTTCAGGGTTCCTTACAGTGCTTTTCTTGTTCCCTTGGTTACATTTCCTGTTTGCCATGTTGCAGCTCAGCATCTCTTTATGGTTACTTTCACATGTTGGGACACCTTGAACTCCAGATCTGCACAGCTAGATCACAGGTCAAGTCGTCTTGGAAAACAGAGTTTACCTGCTTACAGGTAACCACAGCCCCTCAGGATCACACTTGACTTCTTGCTAGTCTTTTATCTGTATACTAGTGGCCCAGTGCATGAAATTTGTGTACATTAAAAGGGAATTAATTAGAGGGAACATTTTAATATTGCTATTTGCTCTTTCCATATAAGTGTCAGAGATGAAAGAAAATTAGCAAAATGTATATGAAAATCCCCTTCCTGTCAGAGTCTGGGACATCCCTCAGGACCTAGAGTCAAGTCCTTGTCCACCACCCACCACACACTTCAAAAACTCAGGAGACCCAGAGCCCTCCAGCCCCATTCGATGAGACCCAGACTCAGCCGACCCACCACTGTCAAACCCCTCTAGGCAAAGGGTGCAGCCTCAGGTCCCCCAGACCAGCACTGGGACAGGGGCTGCATCCTGATGTTCCCTGGCCTGGTGCTGGGGCGGGGATGCTGCCTGAGTTCCCCCATCAAGCCCTGTGGGGCAAGGTGTGCGGCATGAGTTCCCATACCCCAGCCAGGCACCATGCAGCCTCAGGTCCCTGCTGCTTGGTAGTAACATTATGGCATCCAAGCTAATTTGCATATTCCTCTATTATATAGATAGATGTGTACATGTTTGTATGAGTCTGTCCTATCGCCTCAATGTGGTGGCATATCACAGTCATTAAACACATGGGCTTTGGATTTGTATTCTGGCTCTAGAATGTTTTAGTCATATAACAGTGGACAAGTTACTTAAACTCTCTCTGAAAATGGATAATGTAATAGTGTCAGCCTTATACAGTTGTCTTAAAGATTAAATATAATAATGGATATAAAGGGTTTGAACTCACACTTTGTATATAATAGGTTCACAATAAATAGTAGCTGGACTAAGATATTTAAGGGTAAGAACCTGATTTATTAGAACAGTCTCTTTCCCATGCTAAATTCTATATATCCTATAACAAAGAATGGTCATAATAAATTCTGGAAGACTGCACAAGAAAGGGCCTTAGAGATTATGCTGCCTGATTCTCATTTTTTTATTAGTGACCTGAGATGCAGAGATAGAGCCACATTTGCCACAGGTCATTTTGGGAGAATGTGGCATATCCAGTGTTAAAACCCAGGACTCATTATTCCTCTCTTTTATTCCAGTTTGTATCTGATATAATTTTAAGAATGGTCTTTTTTTGCATTAACTTTTCTAGCATGGTCTGATGGGGAAAGGGAGTTATAGCCAGGTCTGCCCTATGGAGACTCCAAAGCACAGGAGTATTGCCAAAAAAGGAAAACAGTGAAAAGCCTGAATTTGAAATGGATAGCAAAGATATACATATGTGTGCACATCATGCACATGCCATCACACACACACAGGAGCATACTTAACATATGAACAAAGACAAGGCAAAGGGGGGAAAAAGCCCAAAATTGTAGTGCAATGTGAGTTCATTACTGCTGCATGGACCAATTTAAACAAACAACAAGGGAACAAACTTTTATAGTCAAGGAGGCTTAACAGAGGATGACTATTTAAATATATTTTTATTGATTTCAAAGAGGAAGGGAGAGGGAGAGAGAGATGGAAGCATCAATGATGAGAGAGAATCATTGATTGGCTGCCTCCAGAATGCCCCCTACTGGGACTAAAACCTGCAACCTTGGCATGTGCCTTGACCAGGAATCGAATCGTGACCTCCTGGTTCATTGGTCAACACTCAACCACTGCACCACACCAGCCAGGACAGAGAATGACTCCTTAGAAGTCATTCTCTTGCTTTTAGCTCTGCTAAAACCTCTTTCCAAGCATTAAGAACAATAAGAGCAGCAGAGGACACCACCCTTTTTATCCCAGTGGAATCTGTTTTAGCTCCTAGGAATACATTTACAAGTAAGACAAAAAAATGTCTTTTAATCTTGCTTTCTGTGTTCTATAAATACAAGCTTTCCACATCTGTTGAGCTTTCATGCAGCTTCCTCAGTCATCATCCCACACATTTACCACTAAAACAGTTACCACAGAAGGTTTTGACAGAAGCCATTTAGTAAAAGTGCACTTTCAATTGCCAAAAATACATTGCAAACTACCCTGGCCAGCTTCACACTAATGGGGTCGATCCCCCTCCCTCTGGCTTTCTTATAGTGAGGCGACAGACTGACCCTTGCCTCAGTGCATTTAATGAAAAACAGGCAGCAGATTTCAGTAATGGATCAGTTCCTCTCCTCAGCAAGCTCGATCTATAATGAAAATGAATTGCCATGCTTTAGTTCACTTAGAATAACCAAGTATGGATTAGTCTTTGATTCTGACTTTGCAGATGCACAAATTCTATTGTGTAAGTCCTTAGCAGGACACTATAATGTTTCAGGTCTGGATGTGCTAAAGAATGGTGTGTTTGATTAACCAAGTGTCCATTTATTCACTGACACGATAGGATTCAAATAATAGATCTTCTAAAAACACTATGCCCTAGTCAGTCTCCTTCTCAGGTATGTACCTCACTTCATAGTTACTAGAGAAGTGTTCTTCGTAATTGCAGAGTTGCAAAACAGGCAAAATCTCTCTGCAGGTTCCCTGTATCCCTCTGGTTAGTGCCCTACCATCAATGCCGCAGGACTCAATGTGCTTTTGATGTCCTCCTGCTTTGATGACCCATGTAAGTCCAGATATTATCTGAATCCCAGAAACCCTTACCCCTATCCCACCTCATGCTATATCTCAATGTATTTTACTATTTAATTAATTAAACAGCCATTTATTGAGTAATTGCTTACTAGGGGGTAGATCAAGTGTTACCTACTATTTGCCACTCTAGGGAGAAAATATGTTTTAGAATGCTAGACAATATATACAACTAAGAAAGCAAAAAATGAGATTATAAAGGGTCTTGTATACAATTATTGGGAAGGGTTTATACTTTATCATTTAAGTGGTGGGTACCTACTGGAGGTTTTAATATAGGCAAACAACTATCATATTAAGAAAAATCACACTGAAAACAGTGTAGAGGACAAGAGTGACACTTGGTATGAGTATTGTAAAGGGTATAGTCAAGTACCAAAGTCAGTGTTCCTAGATAAGTAGTGTTCATGCTCAAACTCAAGCCAAGTCAAAGGCCAAGGCCATGGATTGGAAAACGTAGAAACTATAACAGAATCCAGCCGAGAAGATGGCATTCATTGACTTAAAATGGGCTTTTCTGGCCCTGCATTGTAGTAAGGGCAGTTCAAGCCAGAAGTTCAGCCCTTTGGAGGTGGCTAGAATAGACACCCTGAATGACCCAATGAAGGCTTCCTTCATTCTCATAAGGTGAGGTAACAGAGGAGAAATGAAAGGGAAAAAAAAGAGAGAGAAAGCTATAAGCAGTTTTACAGACAGAAACATATTTAAGAACACCTATGCTCTCTCTCTCTCTCTCTCTCTCTCTCTCTCTCTCTCTCTCTCTCTCTCTCTCTCTCTCTCTCTCTCCAACTGCTCTCACAGTCTTGACTGAAAAGAAGCACATTCGTGGTAATATCCAATGAACAGAGCCTGGAAAAAATGACTTCAGATTCTAGAACTGTCACATTTCAATTCCTTTCAAATGCTATTTTTTAAACAAAAGTGGCAGAGGGCAATGGGCCTGAGGAACACATGGAACCACTCAAGTTTCACCATTATGACTTATGATATATTACATAGGGTAGAGTTTTCATCATAGATCATTTTTATAAAATGTTTTTATTGATTTATTTTAGAGAGAGGAAGGGACATGGACAGAGAGATAGAAACATCTATGATGAGAGAGAATCATTGATTAGCTGCCTCCTGCACACCCCCTTCTTGGGATCCAGCCTGAAACCCGAGCATGTTCCCTGACCGGGAATTGAACTGATGACCTCTTGGTCCCTGGGTCTGCACTCAACTGCTGAGCCACACGAGCCAGAATAATCATAGATCTTTACAATGATCTTGTGTTACTATCTAAGGAGTACCAGAGCCAGTCCTGAATGCGAGAAGTTTAGGTAACTATTAGATTTCAAGGATTTCTATAACCAAGTATCACAAATTGGGTGGCTTATACAACAGATATTTATTGTCTCCCAGTTCTGGAGGCTAGAAATCTGAAACCAGCTAGTTGGCAGGGTTGGTTCCGTTTGAAGGTTGCAAGTGAAAATCTGTTCCATACATGACTCCTAGCTTCTGGTGGTTTGCTAGCAATATTTGTTGTTCCTTGGTTTATAGATGCATCTCCTTGATCTGTCTTCATGGACACATGGCATTCACTGTGTGTGCATATCTGTCTCTATATCCAAAAGTTTCTGTTTTATATGGACACTATCATATTAAATTAGGGCACAGACTAATGACCGCATATTTTCATATATTTTATTAAAGTACTAATAAAATTTTCAATGCATGAAAATTTGTGCAAGAATTAGGCCTTCCTTCCCCTGGCTGCCAGCACCAGCTTCCCTCCCACACTCTTTTTTTATATATATATTTTATTGATATTTTACAGAGAGGAAGGGAGAGAGATAGAGAGCTAGAAACGTCCATGAGAGAGAAACATCGACCAGCTGCCTCTTGCACACCCCCAACCGGGGATGTGCCCGCAACCAATGTACATGCCCTTGACCGGAATCGAACCCGGGACCTTTCAGTCCGCAGACCGACGCTCTACCACTGAGCCAAACCGGTTTTGTCTCCCTCCAGCACTCTTGACCCAGCCTTTACTCCTCTGGCCACCAGCAGGCACCTGAGACCCAGGCTGGCTTCCCTCAGGGATGGCTTTGTCAGGAAGGATGTCTGGAATATGTACCCGTTTATTATTATAGATGGTTGACATACACTATTGTATTAGTTTCAGGTATATAACATAGTGATTCAACATTCATATACATTACAACGTGATCACCACCATAAGTCTAATGTCCTCATCTTGATCGTCTGCAAAGACCCTATTTTCAAGGTTATATCCACAGGAACTGAGGGTCAGAGCTTCAGCAACTTTTAGCAGGGTACAATTCAACCCACTAGTAATTGTCCATATATTCTCACTAATTTAGTCATTCTAAGGTACCAGTTATTATGTTACATACTCTGCATATACAGGGTGAGACAAAAGTAGGTTTAAAGATGTGAGTATGCAAAACACAGTCCATTCTTGTATTATTTATTAATTATTGTATTATTTTCTGTATGAACAACTGTAAACCTACTTTTGCCTCAAAGTGTACATTCTATCATTTAACTACCACATCAATTCTTTCAGGTTAGCATTATTACTCATGCTCAAAGGATTAAAAGGTAAGCCAAAGATTAGGCTGACACACTGGGTCAAATGAAGGAATGGCAACTATAAAGGGAACAAGGGCAAATGTTATTTATTGTACAAACAAGCATATAGTATTTTTCCAAATTAATAGAAAATCTGAAAATTACAATTTCAAAATCAATCCATACAGCAAGGACAAGTACAAATCTAAGTGTCATAAGTAAGAAACCCAAAACATATTCTCACTCCAAGGTCCACAGATGTCTTCATGCTTCTGACCAGTACAAGTACAAGCAGTGATGAATCAGAAGTGAAGTCCAGAGAATAGATCAGAGATTACAGAAAAACTGGGGTTTGGAGAGCAGGTGGCTCAGCAACTAGAGCAACACGGGAATAGCCAATGAATCAAAATATGATCTAGAAAAGGATGTTGTTTTTGATATTCATTTGATTCACTTTACACATACATATACCCTGATAAATTTGTCAATTGATCAATAGGTAGGTAGATAGATATATTTTACACACACACACACACCACACCACACACACACACACACACACACACTGGGTGGGCACATTATTATGACCACCTGAAGTTTTTAGGCAAATTAGCCATACACTGCACCTATGGGATATGGAAGCTGAAGGCCTGTTTGAACACCTTTGCTGTCTGCAGTTACCAAGAAAAAACGTGTCCAATTCACACAGGAACACAAGGATTGGATAGTTAAGCATTGGAAAAGTCATGTGGTCTGATGAATCAAGCTTCTAGTTGCATCATGCAGATGGCAGAGTGAGAATTTCATGAAAACAGGATGGAAGCATGCACATTACATACATGAGTACCACCCTTCAAGCTGATGGAGGCAGTGTTATGGTTTGGGGCATGTTTGCCTGGCATGATTTGGGCCCTTTATTTTGTGTGGAACAACGTCTGAATAGCACAACATATCTAAGTATCTTTGCTGATCAAGTTTATCCTATCATGTTGATGGCATATCCCAATGGAGATGGCTTCTTCCATCAAGACAATATGCCATGCCACGGTGCTTGTATCGTGCAGGAGTGGTTTTAAGAACATGGAGGAGACTTTACCTTGCTTAGGTGGTCCCCACAATCACCAGATCTCAATCCAATTGAGCATTTGTGGAACAAAGTTAAAAGAGCCATCAGGAAGCTGGTTCCACCATCAAATCTCACAGAACTGGACAGTGCTATCCATCAGGCATGGTGTCAGGTTTCTCAAGTCATCTTTCAATATCTCATGGAGTCAATGCCAAGAAGAATCACCACTGTATTGAAGGCAAAAGGTGGCTCAACAAAGTACTGATGAGTGGTCATAATAATCTGGCCACTTAGTGTATATATTATGTAATAAAATACTAATATGCAAATTGACCATCACTCCAACACACAAGATGGATGCCCTATGTGGTCAAAGATGGCTGCCCCTGCCGAAACCAGTTTGGCTCAGTGGTAGAGCGTCGGTCTGTGGACTGAAAGGTCCCAGGTTCGATTCCGGTCAAGGGCATGTACCTTGGCTGCAGGCACATCCCCAGTAGGGGGTGTGCAAGAGGCAGCTGGTCAATGTTTCTCTCTCATTGACGTTTCTAGCTCTCTATCTCTCTCCCTTCCTCTCTGTAAAATATCAATAAAAATATTTTTAAAAAAGAAAAAAAGATGGTTGCCCCTATGTGGACACAAGATAGCTGCCACAAGATGGCCAGCAGGGGAAGGCAATTGGGGGTGATCAGTCCAGCAAGGGAGGGCAGTTAGGGGTGACCAGCCTGCAGGGGAGGGCAGTTGTGGGTGACCAGGCCTGCAGGGGAGGCCCCAGGCCCCAGGGGAGAGCAGTTGGGGGTGACCAGGCCAGCAGAGGAGGGCAGTTGGGGGAAACCAGGCATGCAGGGGATGGCAGTTGGAGGGAACCAGGCTGGCAGGGGAGGGAAATTAGGGGTGACCAGGCCAGCAGGGAAGGGCAGTTAGGCATCGATCAGGATGGCAGGGGAGTGGTCAGGAGGTGATCAGGCTGGAAGGCAGAAGTGGTTAGGGACAATCATGGAAAACCAGCTGGCCCCCACATATACACCAGACCTCTGTCCTATCTAATGAAAGAGTAATATACAGATTGACCATCACTCCAATATACAAAACAGCTGCCCCCATATGGTCAAAGATCCTGCCCCCATGTGGACACAAAAAGGCCACCACAAGATGACCAGCAGGGTAGGGCAGCTGGGAGGGACCAGCCTGCAAGGGAATATAATAGTGTAATGGTGATACATACCATTATACATTTGTCTAAGCTGACAGTATATATATATATATATATATATATATATATATATATATATATATAGTACTCAGAGTGAATCTAATGTAAAATATGGATTTTGGAGGAATATGATGTGCAAAAATAGGTTCTCTAATTGTAACAAATATTTCACTATGTTGTGTGATGTTGATACTGGGGGAGGCAATACATGTGAGGAGATGGGGGTATATGGGACCTCTCTGTATTTTCTGTCCAATTTTGCTGTGAATCCAAAACTGCTTGAAATGTTAAAGGCCTATTTTAAAAAGTGCATTCAAATGTATTTTAAATATGAATTTGTAAGACATTAAATGGCACTTTAATGTATTTTAAGGCCTTTCTATGTATTTATTTGATTCCACCAGCCTTAGCATTTTATCAATTGTGTTTTATAGTTAAAAGCATTGGCATTGGATTCACAATGTATGGAATAACTTTACCTCTTCAAGAAAGACTGTTCAGAACACTTTAAAAGGAAAAACATTTCATCTTAATTTTTAACATGTGTAATGAAAATCAGTATAGGAAATAGAAAAAGAAAGAACATAGGACTGGTTGGGGAAAGACCTGTGTTAAAATCTCAACTATATCACTATTATTTGGTTGTGTGAGTCAATAATCTGGTGCAAACTATATTTATATTCATATTTATATCCATATTTATAGTAAACAAATGTAAATAGTTTGAGCTCTATTACTTTCTCTGCAATTTCTCTGAGCCTTAGTATCTTATTTTATAAAAATAAAGATAACAATGATATTCTAGGTCTGTGGTCACCAAACTGTGGCTTGATAGCAACATGCAACTCTTTGGCCCCTTGAGTGTGGCTCTTCCACAAAATACCATGTTTCCCCGAAAATAAGACAGTGTCTTATATTAATTTTTGCTCCCAAAGATGCACTAGGTCTTATTTTCAAGGGATGTATTATGTTTCCATTAAGTAGGTCTTATTTTCGGATGATGTCTTATTTTCGGGGAAAGACGGTACTACAGCCTGGGCAAGTCTATTTTGAAGAAGTGGCATTAGAAGAAGTTTAAGTTTAAAAAATTTGGCTCTCGCCGAAACCGGTTTGGCTCAGTGGTTGAGCGTTGGTCTGTGGACTGAAAGGTCCCGGGTTTGATTCAGGTCAAGGGCATGTACATTGCAGGCACAGCCCCGGTAGGGGGCATGCAAGAGGCAGCTGGTTGATTTTTCTCTCTCATTGACGTTTATAGCTCTCTATCTCTCTCCCTTCCTCTCTGTAATATATCAATAAAATATATTAAAAATTGGCTCTCTAAAGAAATTTCAATCATTGTACTGTTGATATTTGGCTCTGTTGACTAATGAGTTTGCCAACCACTGTGCTATGTTTACAATGAGTAAAATAAATAATGTAAGTACAGTATATAGGAGCCAAATACCATTTTAAGAAAGTACCATAATTCATTGAGAATGCTTGATTTCAAATTATTTAGCAAAAGCAACACCACAGTTTATACTGTATCCTCTTATTTATGTCATTTGGCTTCTTCCTTCCATAATAATTCTTAGTTAAAAGCACATGTGACATAAAACTGGATGATTTTTAATGACCCTTAAACAAAGTCCTAATTTATCCAGTTATTTAAATACACTTATTTTTTTCTACAAAAATAAAAAAAAAGTTTTTGCCTCATTTTATAGATCCTGCAAAATCAGAACACTTTATATATCTATTCTGATTTCTAACTACCCTTACTAACTCATCATCCTAGATTTTATTCATTCTACATAACTCATGCCCCAAGTAGATCACACTATATGTTAAATGTAATTCTCTTGGTCTAGACTGCCTAAATCAGTGTTTCTCAAATTTTCTAATGCTGAGACCCTTTAATACAGTTTCTCATGTTGTGGTGACTCCCAATCATAAAATTATTTTTGTTGCTACTTCATAACTGTTATGAATCATAATGTAAATATATGTGTTCTCCAAAGGCCTTAGGCTCTATGGTAGCTGTTCTCAACCTGTGGGTGACCCACAGGCTGAAAACTGCTGGCAGTGTCGCAACCCACAGGTTGAGAACCACTAACAGGGTCACCTAAGACCATCGGAAAACACAGATATTTACATTATGATTTATAACAGTAGCAAAATTACAGTTTTATAATTATAATTTTATGGTTGGGGGGTCACCACAACATGAGGAACTATATTAAAGGGTTAAGGGTCACAGCATTAGAAAGGTTGAGAACCACTAGCATAAATCCTTTCCCTGCCCCTAATCTATACTTTATTCCCCTGTAAATTCCACCTTTGCTAAAACAAACTACCTGATTTTCTTAAGCTCAATTTTAAATTGCTAACTTAAAAATTACGTAGCAGCAAAATTACAATAGCTACGATTTGGAAACAGTCTAAATGGCCATCAGAAGGTGAATGCATTAGAAAACTGTGGTACATCTACACAATGGAATACTATGCTGCCATAAAGAAGAAGAAATTCTTAACAGTTGCAACAGCATGGATGGAATTGGAGAGCATTATGCTAAGTGAAATAATCCAGTAAGTGAAAGAAAAATACTTCATGATCTCACTCATTTATGGATAATAAAGTACATTATAAACTGAGGAACAAAAATAGATACAGAGGCAGAGAAGCATCAAACAGGTTGTCAAACTGCAGTGGGGACGCTGGGATGGTTGGGTGGGTGGAGGTAAGAGATCAACCAAAGGACATGTATGAATGCATATAAGGATAACCAATGGATGCAAGACACTGGCGGGGGGGGGGGTGGTCTGGGAGGGAGGTGAGGGCATTTTCAGGAGGTAGGGGAGGCTGGCGGAAGGTCAATATGGAAATGAAGGAGACATATGTACTACTATTTGTAATACTTGAAACAATAAAATAAAAATTAAAAAAATACAATCATATTGTTTTATTACTAGAGGCCCGGTGCACAAAATTTGTGCATGGGTGGGGGAGGCTGCCCCCTCTCCAATCTGGAATGTCTCAAAGGATGTCCTACTGCCAGTTTACAGGAATATGGCCTAAACCAACTAGCAATCACAAATCACTCTCACAATCCGGGATTGCTGGCCTCCCTACTGGTCTGCTTACCCCCAAAAGCCCTGCCGCCCACCAGCCTGATCACCCATAACTGCTAACCCATCTGGCTTAGTCACCCACAACTGCCCTCCCCTCTTGTCCTCTAATTGCCTCTACCTCAGCCATGCCACCATGGCTTTGTCCATAAAAATGTCCAGAAGGTCTTCTAGAAGGTCTCCCAGTATAATTAGCATATTATCCTTTTAGTAGTATAGATAGAGACCTGGTGAATGGGTGGGGGCTGGCTGGTATTCCCTGAAGGGTGTCCTGGATCAGGGTGGGGGCTCCCTTGGGGCATGGGGTGGAATGGGCAAGGTGCCTGTGGTGGTTGCAGGGCAGCCATGCCTCTATGGGGTGAGGGCCCCCTATGGGGGGGGTGGCCAGCCTGGGTGAGGGGCTGATGGGTGTTTGCAGGCTGGTCAAGTCCCAGCACGGACCTTCACCCCATAGGAGTGTGGCCAGTCTGGGTGAGGGACTGAGTGCTGTTTTCAGGTTGGCCATACCTGCTTCAGGGTTGTGGCCCCCACTGGGGTGCCTGGTCATCCTGGGTGAGGAGCTGAGTGCTGTTTTCAGGCTGGCCATGCCCCCCAGCGATCCAAGCTCCTAACCCCTCCTTTTTTCCTTTTTTTTTTAATTCAGCACCTCCTTGAGCTGAAGCCAGGGCCCACTGGAAGAAGGTATCTGGGATTTATTTATCTTCTATAATTGAAACTTTGTAGCCTTGAATGGAGGCCAGGGCCAGCCAGGGCTGGCAGGAAGCTTGAGTTCCTCCATCGTCATGGGCAAACCAAGACTCCTGCTCACTTTAACACCATGGACATCAATCACCATCTTTGTTGAGTTAATTTGCATACTCGCTCCTAATTGGCTGGTGGACCTAGCAGAGTGATGATCAATTTGCATGTTTCTCTTTTATTAGTGTAGATAGCCATATTGTCAAATTTATTGAATTTCACAATACTTTTTATTACACCATTCACTGTTTCAGATGTATTTCTACCTCATCTTCAAATAAAATGCAATTTCTTTGGGAAAAAATATATGCTTCATGAAGAGTTGTTAATGATGTGAGAAAATGCTTATTATTTGGTGTCAAATGAAAAAAATTAGGATAAAAATTGCATATACAGTGTGATCCATACTACATAAGAATGAGTAGAAAGAAAAATAGAAGCAAATATCCTAGAACAATGATTGTTTTCCTCTGGGTGGTAGAGTTATAAGTGACTTCTCTTTTATGCCCTATGCTTGCCTATTTTAATATTTTCATAGGAATGTGTACTTTTAAACTCAGGAAAAATGTTTAATGGAGCACACATTTTGATTATTCAACCATATTTTACTGATAGTGAAAATATGTTCAAGCTGCCACTTTAAATGTTTCCTCTTACAACTGAATCATAGGCATATATGAACAAGTTTTTTGGTTATCTCTCAAATAACGTATCTGTTGAGAATTACATGTTTCCTATGCATATCCTCAAACCTCAAATTAAATATATTGGTTAGAATGCTTTTGATTTCTAGTGAAAAATAAACGTAAATAAAACCGTCTGGATAAAATAGTGTAATGCTTGGCTCAGAGAATCTAAAATATGGCTTAAATTAGACAGAATATGCTTCCAGAATTTCAAGATACCTTCAGTGTTCCAACACTGATGTCATGCAAATCTCTATTTCTGTCTTCTTTGGCCATCAAGCTTTGTCCTTGGGTTATCTCTCCTCAAAGTGTCAAAAATCACTGCAGTAATAAACAATGCATTCTCAGAGTACTAAACCCTATGGTGAATAGAAAGTCTTCATCCCAGCATTCTCAGCAAAACTGCTGAGGTTCATTATGATTGGTATGAATCACATCATGTGCCTACTCATGATAGATGTATTGGGTGAACACCATACACTGATTGGCTTAGGCCAATCTGGACCCACCTGAAGCTGTGTATTGAATCAATACCATGTAAGTTGCATAGCTGAAAACGTAAGAGGGATAGGAAGAGGGTAATTTGTAAAGGAAATTCAGAGTATTGTTATATAAAATAAGACAGAATCAATTCTGGATAGCGAAACCAGGTGAGCAGACTAAGCAATTTTTTTTTGCATTCAATAATATTTATTTCTCTCTTGATGAACACATTTGCACTTGTTGGAGCCTGGCTGAAATAATTTAAGGAGTGGAACTTTCTTACTTCCACATAGAGCACATAGGGTGAATTATTCTTACCATACATTGAACTACCATAGAATATGATACTTTATTTTTTTTAATATACCAACAAATTTTATTATCCAACTAAGAACCACTACTTTCTTCAGGTTTTTCCATATATCTCCAGCAATAGCTGGAAAAAATGTGTTTTTTTCCACTTAAAACAATGCTATATTTTTATTGAAGTTAATTAATACTGGTGTTTATGCCATTTACTAGTTAAGGACTTCCTCACATACAGTACACACAATTTAAATTTTTGCCTAGGCAAAAAAAAATTAGTAAAAATAAAGACTTTTTGGATGACCCATGAATAATATCCAAAACTGGGGCTATTTTAATCATCAGCAGTATTTTAGATTAAACCATATGAAACTGTCAATATTTGACTATTTTTTACCTTGACCAAAATACACATGCATAAACATACATATACATAAGCATCCTGATTATTAGGAGTCAGTAATAGTTTGGAAAACTACATATGCAATTTGATTACTTCATATGTTATACTATGACTGATGGGAAAGGCAAGAAAAAATACACATTCATGGATATACAGAAAAATGATACAGTGCAATTATTTTTATAAAAAAGTACTTGATAATTAAACTGTATTGTTTTTCTACTTGGTCTTATCTTTTTGTAAATTCAAATGTTCTGAAGCACTCCGTGTCGTTTCTTTTCAATAGACTCAGTGAGTGACCTTAAATAACCTCCACTAACATCCTCAATTTCCTTCTCTGTCAAAGCAGATAGGCAGTCAGCAGCTGATGACTGGGTGATTCTATGACCCTAACAACAGAATGACAAATCTAGTTTCCTGAGAATGGGCAAGCTGACAGAAAGGAATCGTTCACATCTGCCCACTGGAAACAAACAGAGAGTCCCAATACATATCCCCAAAATGTCTACCGGCTAATGATCTAAACAGAATCTGACCTGAATGAGAAAGACATATCCCACCAAATATTCTCTTTGTTTACTTTGTTTGTTTTGTCTTTAAAATATATTATTATTATTTTAGAGAGGAAGAGAGAGGCAGAAAGAAATAGAAACATCAATGATGAGAGAGAATCATTGATCAGCTGCTTTCTGCATGCCACACACTGGGGATCATGCTCACAACCCGGGCATGTGCCCTGACCGGGAATTGAACCATGACCTCTTTGGTTATAGATCAATACTCACCGATGAGCAACACCAACTGGGCTCCCACCAAATGTTTTTGAAAAAAATACTAGAGCAGAAATCTTTATTGCCTTTTTATCTAGATTCCCTTTTTGGTGGTTCAGTTTATACCAGCCCAGAGTTCTCTTATTTTCCCTGCCCTTAGAAATTGAAGCTTGCTAAGTAGCAATAAATAGGGACAAGAGAGTTTCTTTGAAAAATAGTTTCACAAGTATAGCAATCAAAAGATCTATGTGAAAACTAGTGTTTTCTTTGCCTTTTCAAGATCTCGGGAAGCCACAAACTTTAGTTTGCTGCCTTCATTTCTTGGGAGTCCAAAAGAACAAGAGTGTCTCTGAATTATTACATTTATGTGGTCTTCTCTTAGAGTAGATGTAACTTCAGGGGATTATCATGATTACAGATACCAGCCAAAACATATAGCTAAAAAAGTTATGTGGCCTTCTTATTCTGCCTTCTTTTTTAAAAAAAATTCTAGTTATATCAAGTCAACTATGAAACTGTGCCTCCTGCTTCTGACTTCACCCTCATATTCTGTAGTGACTGTTGACAAAATAGGGAAAATTTAGGAAGTAAGCTCTTATGTGTGTATAAGTATTTGTGTGTGTGTAGTGTGTGTGTGTGTGTGTGTGTGTGTGTGTGTGTGTGTGTGTGAGAGAGAGAGAGAGAGAGAGAGAGAGAGAGAGAGAGAGAGAGGATTATGGCTAACTGAGCCATGCAACTTATCATAAAGGGAGCAGCAGTCACCTGTTTGTTTTTCTCTGAGAGGATCCCTAGCCTCGAGCACGTCCCGGCCACAGCCTTGGCTTCAAAAATGAGCAAAAGTGATACAGAAAAGAGAAATGCAGACATACTTAAGCTAAGAGCCAGGTAAGAGAAGGTCATTCATTATTAACTCTTCTCCACCCCATCATGAATGAGAACTGTATTTTCTCAGCCTTTATGTCAAACCGAGGTGTGAGGAGATAACACAAGACTAGTCAGAACCTCTGGAGAAGAAAGAACCAAGTTGAGAACATTACATGCCAATATTGTATCTCAGGAAACACACCACTGCCTGCAGTTAAGAGCCCAGAAGAGACTGGTATTTGAAATTCAATCTGTTGAGTCAGAAACATTTCCTGTCATATTGTGTCCACCATCCAATTTGTCATAGTATGGCATAAATCAGTGAAAAATGCCTTAAACTTACTGCTACCTACGAAGTGTCATGGCAGAGTAAGTGAGTATCTATATACAGTGTTTCATTCTAGGGGACACCACTAGAAGACTTATTTGTTTGTTTAAAAGTATCCCTCTCCAAGTCTCTCAGCTCCAGTATGCCTTTATGCTTGCCATTAATACTATCCCATGTAACATTTAACACTCTTCAGGGTCATGTGCATTTCATCAGAGTGCAAACATTCTGGCCCTCGCTGGTTTGGCTCAGTGGATAGAGCATTGGCCTGCGGACTAAAGGGTCCCAGGTTTTATTTTCATCAAGGGCACATGCCTGGGTTGTGGGCTTGACCCCCAGTAGGGGGCATGCAGGAGATAGTCGATCAATGATTCTCTCTCATCATTGATATTTCTATCTATCTCTCCCTCTCCCTTTCTCTCTGAAATAAAATATATATTTTTTTTAAAAAAAAAGAAAAGGAACCTATTGAGTTTATTGAACAAATGGCTTTTGGGCACTTATGAAATCAGCCAATATAGTTTGATTAAAAAATTCACGTTCATTTATTTTATCCATAGTGTTACTTACCTGGCAGATTTGCTGAATGCTACAATTAGAGTTTATGTAGATTATATAAAGAGATGTTTTAACTTTGGCAACTACACACAATGATGCTAATTAGATTCAGTTAAGCAGATACTTGTGAAGTTGTGACCATTGCCACAGAATGCACCCCAATGAATAAATCAGAGGCAATATGTTTCCGTCATAATTCCTACACACACTATCCATAACTTGGAGTAATTACAGTAAGTCCACTGATTTGCCACATTTACAAATCAAACAAAGTATAAACAGATAGTTAATATGACATAATCATGTTTCAAAGGCATCTCAACAGACTAGAATGATGGATCAAGTGATATAATTCAATAAAGAATAGTTTTTCCCTTAGAAAGGAATAAACCTTCCTCATTTGGAAGATAGTTTAATAGTCTCTTTGATCTCTGACTTGATCAAGCCAATCCAGAAGAAGAATTTAGATGTGGGTCTTAACATTGCCAGAGGAATACTGGCAACCAGAAGAAAATTCAAAAGATGGGGCTAAGTAATTCTAAAACTATGACAAATGAAGGATATTGAAAACCTGACAATATCTAGGTGGCAAAAGCAAACAAATCAATGGAAGGAGAAGTTGAATAAAGATGATACCTATCTGAAGAGTTACCAGGTGGAAAAAGATATAAACTCATTCTGTGTAGCCACTAGAGGAGAATTAGGAGCAATTAGAAGTTAAAATGAGGTATTTTCAGTTTAATATAAGGTTATCCATGGACAAAACACAATGGGTTGGCTTTCATATTGAACTTCTTTGCTCTAAAAATGTTTAAGCAAGCTAAATGACTACCTGCCAAGGACATAGTAGTATACATTTCTATACTTGGTGGAAAACGAAAAATTGTACCAGATGACCTCTAAGTTCCCTTTCAACTACAAGATTCTATAAGCCTGTGATCTTATTTTTTGAAAATATTCACCTCAAATTTTATTTAAAAAACAAATTCCCTTGGGGCTTAGGTATCTGTTTATTGTGAGATACCTAGCATTATCTTTTAATTAAAGAGTTAACAGATATTTAAATCAAGTACCTCTAGAATAATAATTGGTAGTTAATAAGCAGCATAGAATATGGACTATAGATATTTGATTAAAAGATTTTATAGATATATGAATAGTAGGTGAAGAAAAAACACAACTCACTTTAAAAAAATATATTTTATTGATATTTTACAGAGAGGAAGGAGAGAGATAGAGAGCTAGAAACATCGATGAGAGAGAAACATCGACCAGCTGCCTCTTGCACACCCCCTACCAGGGATGTGCCAGCAACCAATGTACATGCCCTTGACTGGAATCGAACCTGGGACCTTTCAGTCCGCAGACCGATGCTCTACCACTGAGCCAAACCGGTTTCGGCTCAACTCACTTTTGATGATTACAGAATGGAAATATGGGCAGAGAGATAGCTGTGCTTATTATTTAATTTTTCTCCATTCAGAGAGTTAGCAAAAATATTCAGAAGACATGCCCCATAGAAGACCCTTTGCTATGCACTGTGTTTTATTTAGATGGTCTCTATTTCCTCAAGGAGGACACAGTTCAATGGTAGTGATTGACATAGGCATTAGGAAGGTGTTTTGCTTGAAGACTTGAAGCACTGATTCAGCTTCTAGCTTTACTTTTTTGTTCTTGTTAATCTTCACCCAATGATATTTTTAAATTTATTTTTAGAAAGAATGGAATGGAGGGGCTGAGACAAAGAGAGAGGGAAACATTGATGTGATTGCACATCGATTGGTCACCTGCCACATGTGCCCTGACCAGGGACAGAGACCCAATCTGCAACCAAGGTATATGCCCTTCTTCACGATTGAACCCAGGACCCTCCAGTTTGAAAGCCGATGCTCTATCTATTGAGCTAAGTCAGGTAGAGAAAACTTGTAGCTTTAGACCTGAATAGAAACAGCACTTGCAACATATTGATGGCCTCCAAATAGGAGCACTATTGATTCAATGCCTATCAGTACCAGTACTAAAATCAACTTTTAGCTCTTGAATACTTCAACATGAATCTTTTTAGCTTCTGAGACTCTGACAACTCATTATGACCTCTGGTACAATCCTGACATGATAGAGACACATAATGGACATTTTGATGGAAATGGTATGGATTTCACACTATGGAAGAAGTTAAAAGCATTGGGGTGCTGACTAAAGAATAAGGACCTGAACCAGTGTTTAACTCATGTCCCAATACCCAGTTGGTACTCAACATATATGGGATAGATGAAGAAATGAGTGAATTAATGGGCAGATGGAGGGGGTGCTAGCATATTTCTAAAATAATGTCTACGTGTAATGATGCCCCATTTGTGAGAAATCCAATAAGTATTTAAATGATATACAGTATATCTTTAAAATGTTTAATTTTAGGATTGATTCATAGTGTGATCTTAGCAAATTTAAACAAATAATATTTCCTGATTTTTTTTTTCATTTCCATTCTCTTCAGTTAGAATACTTTTCCAAAGCTCATTCTTTTATTCATCCTGAATGAAAGGTGTCTTGCTAGTTGCACCTCATGAAAACTACCAGGTAAAAAGAATCAGAATAACAGATTAAGAACAGCATTTGATGTATTTTTCTTTCCATGTAGATTCCTGGTATCCATCAAGTAAGTTTTTTTTTCATCATGTGTTTATGTTCTAAGGGTGATTATGTCTAATTTTTATTGAGTGTTAACACATGTAATTACATAATTACAATGTGTGGTTATGCAATTATGATGTATGATGTATGATTAAGTTAATGTCACCAGATTGGTGTAAATATTTTCAGAGAACTGTTGGAAGGAGATATGATTTAGTCTCTAGCAGCTCTCAATACACATATGCAAGCACATGTGTGTATGTGCATATGCATGTAGACATGCCCATATGTATACGTGTTAATTTTGGGTGGGAGTTACAGAAGATAGTAGAGTTCAGTATCATTGGTTCAGATTGGACAAAAGAATAAGGCAAACAGATGTGACTATTACTAAAGGATTTTCCACTCTGGTTTCAAACCAACATTTTTTGGAGTATTTTAAGCCTCAAACTAGGCTTCATATTTGTGAAAAAAAATCCAAGGCATGTTATATGGGTGATTTATAAAATAATTAAACTATTTCTAAAATGAATTACTCAGGAACTATGATATATATAAGCATATAGCCAGATTAATTTATGAAGGACCATCATAATCTTATAAATGCTCAATATATATTTCTCATGCCACAGGCACATGTTTAGTTCTATAGTAATTTATCCCAGAATGTCAATGGTATGAATATCAGTGAGGTTATATTCTTTGATTTCCTTAGCCATTCAATAAAGAAATGGTACAAGACACAATGTTCTAAAGACATGTCCACATGAACAAAGATTTTCACAATGTAACAACTAGGGATCTAGGTAGCTTCTATTTTTAAGGTAGGTCAATGTTTTGAACACTATATCCAGGCTAGCTTCATGTTAGATGGTTCTTAAAAGACCCTTACATTTGTAATGGAAGTAAACAGAGACTCATCCTTCTGGAAAGTGAAGTTGAAGGAGACACTCTCTTAACAATGGATAAAAGCCTCACTCCATTAATATGGCCAGTATAGTATTTCTGACACTATTCAAATGAAATGATAGCTCAAAGTCTCATGTGCAAGAGATGGCACATCAGTTATTAACTTTTAACAACTTTTTTTTACATGTATCATATAGGTTTCTATTGTCTCGTCAGAGGAAATCTTGGTGGTTCACCTTTTTAATTGAATAAAATGTAGCTTCTTCACTGAATATGAATATGCAAAAGGGATTAATTTCCATATGGTTCTGAGAATTGCAGGAATTACATCATTTTATTAATGAGAAATGAATCTATGAAGTTTTTACCCTGTATTTTTCAAAGCACCAGATTATTCTGATGGATATACTAAAGTACAGAGGCAATCTATAAGTAAGATTGTCCATACATCTAAAGTAAGTGAATTCAATCTTCACAGAAAGTTCACTTTATTTGCTCTCATCTACCAGGATATTTCCACACTTATATTCACTAGGTAAGAGCCTTTTCAGAGATTTGTATTTTTAAGTAGATTAAGGTGCTTTTTTTATTCAAGAGAGGTAACAGTAAACAAGTATACATACCATTTACCTGATTAACCTATCAATAGTCATGTTCTCCTAAGGACCACGGAGTCCTAGGGGGATAACATGAAGCTTAGATGGATTTTGTTTTGTTTAACTATTATTTATGGAGCAACTATTCTTTGTCAGATGCTATGCTGACCCTATGGAGGGAAATACCTAAGATTAATCAACATGCCTTTTTTCAGAAAGGAGTTCACAATCTAATGTGGGAAACCTACTTCTCTGAAAAACTATTTTGATGGGTAGAGAGAGAAAGGAAGATTTCTGGAGCCAGACACACAGCTGGCAGGTTCACTGCCAATTTCCCTCAATGAATCATAAAAGGAGGTTTTCCTCACATTTAAATGACCCCTATTAGACCCAACAAAAATGAGGTATCTATTCATGAATTAATAATAATATGCATACCGTATTTGCCGGCGTATAAGACGACTTTTTGGCCCTGAAAAAAATGCCTCCAAGTGGGGGGTAGTCTTATATGGCGAGTATATAACAAACTCTGTATTTTTTAGTGGAAATGTTAGGGGGTCGTCTTATACATCCAGTCTCTTATACGCTGGCAAATACGTATTTTTCAGGGCCAAAAAATTGTCTTATACGCCGGCAAATACGGTATTATTTTCAAAAGACTTCAGAACACTTTTCCACACATCAGTCTTATCTACTATCACTAGCCTGCACCACTGTGAAAATCTGTTACTAGCTTCTACAGCGGTGCATCTGCATGCCTCCAGCCTGACTCTTGACAACAGCCTCCACTGCCATGTGTCCATGGTGAGAACCAGCAGCCATGGTAGGTACTGACAACTTAAGCTCCTGGCAACTGCAACCTACAGTTGTCCCTGACCCTTGCTGCTCTTCTTGGCCTCAAGCACACATGCTTGGCCTCAAGCATGTGGATTGGCAATTGGCTGCAGCTACAACACCGGCATATCCTTTTGGCCCCCATTGACAAGCAGATGCACACCACTCAATCCAGCCACCATTAATGTATGCTGTGGTTCTGGTTCCTAGCCACTGGACCTGGATTCACAGCTTAAGAACCAAACTGTCATTTCAATCTTTGTGGACCCCCTGCAACACTCACAAAGAACCACACAATTGTTAATATTGTGGTAACATTATTCAATAATTAACCATTCCCTGTGAAACTGGGGCCACAAAATACCCCTCATATGTCTACCCTGCCTTACTAGATCCAGGGATACAGCATGTATCCTTCCCTTGGCTGCCAGCACTGGCTTCTCTCTGGCACCCAGGACCTGGGCCTCCACTCTGGCCTCTGCCTTCCACCTTTGCTCCAGTTCTACCATCTTCCTGTAGCTCCCTTCACTCCCATCCCCCTCTCATAGCAGATGTCCCACCCCACCCCAGGCGCTCCACTCCTGCTTGTTTGCACTTCCCAGAATGGCCGAAGCCATCTTTTTCACATTAATTTGCATATTCCCTTCTTATTGGCTGTGGGTGCCCCTATCTTTATTGTGGTGTGATGGTCAATTTCTTTTTATTTGATATGTATGCTATTTTGTTGTATTGACAACAACTTAAAAACTTGATATGTCAAATTTGCTGAAGGTGATAACATCATAGATATTTTTACTCTTAAAAATGTCAAGTTTTGTGCCCCCAAAAAGCATTTGTGGGAAGTTTTAATTCATTGCTTTATTTTGAAAATAAAATTATCATATACTTTGGGAAGCTTATGGTGAAAAGAATCATCTCAAGATACTTGTGAACACTGGTTTAAACCCTTTAGAAGAACCAAAACCGGTTTGGCTCAGTGGATAGAGCATTGATCTGCGGACTTAAAGGTCCCGGGTTCGATTCCGGTCAGGGGCATGTACATTGGTTGTGGGCACATCCCCGGTAGGTGGTTGGTGTTTCTCTCTCATCGAAATTTCTAGCTCTCTATCCCTCTCCCTTCCTCTCTGTAAAATATCAATAAAATATATATTTTTTAAAAGAATAAGACCAAGCTAAAAAAAATTTTTTAAAAAACCCTTTAGAAGTGATTATTTCGATGTGAAAGACAAAGAACATATAGGTCAAACAAAAAAGTTTGAAGACTAACCATTATAAGCATTATGGGATGAAGATGCCAGTCAAACTTAAAAACAACTTGCAAAAAAAAATTAAATGTTGCTCAGCAAACAATTTCTGATCATTTACAAGGAATGAGAATGATTTTAAAGGAAGAAAAATTGGTGCCACATCAACTGAACTAAAGACAAATGGAAAGCTGAAAAGTCACCAGTAAAATGTTGCTTCAACTTTTTTTGCATTGATTGTGACTGGTGATGAAAAGTGGATTTATTTTGAGAATCCCAAATGCACAAAATTATGGTTGATTCAGGTCAACCATCAACATCAACTCCAAGTTCAAATCACTTTGGAAAGAAGACGATGTTCTCTGTTTGGTGGAATCAGGAAGGCATGGTGTATTATGAGCTTCTAAAGCCAGGTGAAACCATTAATACTAATCATTACTGACAAAAAAATAATAATAATCCATTTGAACCACGCTTTGATCGTGAAATGACCAGAATGGGCCAGAAGATATGGCAAAGTAATTTTGCTTCGTGATGATGCACCATCACACACTTCAAAACCAGTTAAAGACATTAAAAGATCTTGACTAGGAAGTATTAATCCACCTGCCATATTCAGCAGACCTTGCTCCTTCAGATTATCACTTGTTCTGATCAATGGCACATGCACTTTCTGAGCAACACTTCAAGACATAGGAAGATCATTAGTTTTGGTTGTTCTTTATATTCCATAAATGAGTGAGATCATGTGATATTTATCTTTCTCTGACTGGCTTATTTCACTTAGCATAATGTTCTCCAGTTCTATCCATGCTCTTGCAAATGGTAAGAATTCCTTCTTTTTTACTGCAGCATAGTATTTCATTGTGTGGATGTGCCACCTTTTTTTAATCCACTCATCTGCTGATGGGCACTTAGGCTGTTTGCAAATCTTAGCTATGGTAAATTGTGCTTCTATGAACATAGGGGTGCATATATCCTTTCTGATTCAGAGACAGAGAAGCATTGATCAGACTGTCAATCATCAGAGGGAATGTAGGGAAGGGAAGAGGTAAGGGGGAGGTAATCAACCATAGGACGTGTATACATGCATATAAGCCTAGTCAATAGACACAGACAACAGGAGGGTGAGGACATGAGTCAGGGGGTGGGGAGCAATACGGCAATAAGGACACATATATAATACCTTAATCAATAAAGTAAAAACATTATTTAAAAAGTATGAACTAGTGGAAAATTGGGTCTCTAAATGGTCTGCCTCAAAAAAAAAGTTCCATTGGAACGTTATCCACAAATTATGAGAAATATGGGGAAAATGTGTAGCTAGTGGTGTGCATTACCTGGAATAAAACATTTTTGATGTTTCTCTTGAAATTATCGTGTTTTCTTTGATTATAAAATTCACCATTATTAACCGGTGCACCTAGTAAAAGGAGGACTATACCACAGCTATGAGCTGGAATACTCAATATTATAAACAATACAATTCTGTACAAATGAAGTTATAATTGAAATTAAATCACAATAAAGGCCTAGAAGGTTTTTCAGTTGTGGGAAATAACAACTTGATTTTGACAATTTCAAAGAACTGCAAAGGATCAAGAATAACTGAGGTAATCTTTAAGAGATAAATTTGGATGACTTATATTACTAGACATTAAGACCTTCTATATTTAAGACAAAGGATTTTCTATAATAGTAAGAAAATTTAAAAATCACAGTAAAGGTCCCAGAAACAGAACCACATATATAAGGAATTTGATTTATGTCAAAAGCAAGATGACATGCAATGCCACTGATAAATGACAGTCTTTCCCAAGCAAGTGGAAGAGATCAATTGGTAATACATATTTTAAAAGGGGGATTTTAAAAATCTTTATTGTTGAAAATAAAGATTTTGTGAATCCATTTTTAATCTACTCATCTGCTGATGGGCATTTAGGCCATTTCCAAATGTTAGGTAAGGTAAATTGTGCTGCTATGAACATAAGGGTGCATATATCTTTTCTGATTCAGGGACAGAGAAGCATTGGTCAGATTGTCATACCTCAGAGGGAATGTAGAGGAGGGTGGGAGTAAGGGAGCGAGATAAAACAAAGGACTTGTATGCATGCCCTCCCTTTTTCCCCCATCGTCCCCTTCTGGCCCACCCTGACCTGGCACTCCTCCCCATGTCTGTGCCCATGGATCATGCTTTTAGGCATATAAGTTATTTGGTTAATCTCTTCCTACCTACCCATCCACCCTTATTGACTACAATCTTATACCATATACAAAAATTAATTTTAGAGAGATTATATATATATATAAATCTGAAAGGTAGACTAACAAAGCCTTTAGAATACAACAGCAGATGATATCTTCATGAGCTTCAGGTATCACATATATTCTAAATAAGGAACATCAACATCAAAAAACATCATTAAGAGAGTAAAATGTAATCCACAGTGTGTGAAGAAATATTTGCAACTCATTTATTCTATTGTAGACTCATATTAAGAATATAAAAATCCCTATAAAGCAGTATCTAAAAGGTAGAAAACCTAAAAGAAAAAAAGAACAGTGGACAATTAAATGGCTAGTAAACTGATGAAAGACAGTCAAATTCATTAGTTATGAGGGAAATGCAAACTCAAACCACAAAGAGATACTGTTATACATATTATCAAAGTGGCTGTAACTCAAAATTACTATAATAATACCTCAAAAATTATAAGCAGAATTATTATGTGACCTGGAAATTTCACTTCTAGGTATATAGCAAAAATAAAATTAGAAGCACAAACTCAGACAAATGTGTGTACACCTATGTTCATAGCAGTCTTATTCACAATAGCCAAAAAGTAGAAAACAACAACAAATGTCCATTGACAAATGACAGATAACAAAATGTGGTATATTCATACAATGAGATATTAAAAAGAAGTGAATTCTTTAAAAAAAGGAAATTCTAACAAATGCTACAGTGTGAGTGAACCTTAAAATGTTATGCTAAGTTAAATAAGCCAGACACAAAAGGACAAATATTATATGGTCCCACTTATATCACGTATTTAAAATAGTCAAATTCATACAGACACAAAATAGAAAAGTGGCTATAAGGAGCTAGGGGAGGTGGGACCTGTAGAATAATTGTTGTACAGGCACAAAGTTTCTATTTGGGATGATAAGAAATATTATGGATATTGGTGATATTGGCAGCTGAAGTAATACAATGTGAATGTACTGGCTGCCATTAAAGTGTATACCTTCAGAGAGAGAATGTAGAACAACTGAAACTCTCAAGCACTGTTGGTGGGAATATACATTGGCCCAATTCCTTTAGAAAAATGTTGGCACTATCTATGAAATCTGTACATAAGTATTCTCTATTACTCAGCAATTCTACAATTTGGTTTATTCACAACATAAACTGCTGCTACCTACTGAAAGATGGATGGATCTCACATCCAATCCTGAACAGAACGGTGCATATTGCATGGTTTCATTTACATAAATTTCAAAATAAACAAAACTTATCTATGGCATTTAAGTCAGGAAGGGTCAAGAATATAAGTTATCACCCTGCCGGTGTGGCTGTTGTTGAGTGTCAACCTATGAACCAAGAGGTCAGGGTTCAATTCCTGGTGAAATAGGATTTTAGGGGGATATAGGCAGGTTTAGGACATTTTAAAATTAAGGGAGTCCATGAAAAAAATACAGGGCTACAGAGCTGCAAAAGTTGCATTTCCATTAGACAAGAAAGTTGAGGAAGGCAGCAGTTACAGTTCCATAAGACAAGGAAGTTGGAATTGGCAAAAATTACACTTCTGAAAGACAAGGGAAAGACAGAAGTTACATTTTCTATATGATAAGAGAACTGGGAGTAGCCAAAAGTTTATTTTACAAAATAAAAAAGGAGGCCCTCCCTCCTCCCACGTGAGATTTGACCTTTGATCTCAGGAGTTGCTATAGTGACCAAATCAAAGAGGAATAGTAGCCAATCAGGGGGGATATCTAGACACAAAAACTACAGCCTTTATAAACCAGGAAAAAGAGGAACTCCATGGGACCTCCTCCCCATGTGGGAATACTTGCTGTGAGACCCTCCCCCTCCCCACGTGGGAGTCTGTACTTGTTCTTCAATAAATTTCCACCTTTGCTATATCATCTTCTGTCCATGGATTCATTTTTTTGACTCCAGCAAACCATCCTGCACTTGGGAACACTGTGTGTTTCAGTTCAAAATAATCCCATGTCACTGGTCAAGGCATATTCCAGGGTTGTGGGCTCCGTCCCTTATGTGGGGCATGCGGGAGACAGCCAATCAATGATTCTCTCTCAACATTGATTTTTCTATCTCTCTCTCCCTCTCCCTTCCTCTCTGAAGTAAAATAAATAAATAAATAAATAAATAAATAAATAAATAAATAAGAATATATGCTACGTTGGGGTGACTGTGAGATAGTGACTAGAAGGGGCATAAGTGGTCATGTGGTGTTCTGAAAGTGTTCTGTTCCTTGATCTGAGTAGTGGTTACTTTCTGAAAATCAATAGAGCACTGTACTTATGTTTTATGCACTTCTCTGTCTATATGCCTCTCTTCAATACAATTACTCCTTAAAAATAAATCCTTTGGGGTTTTGAACATTTCAAAATGCAATCTAAACATTTCCTTTCATCTACCCAGTCATGTAACAGAACAAAAGAAGCTTTCTAGAATTCTTCCCTCAATGGAAATGGTTGAAATTGGTCAAGGCTAAATCAATTGAAAACAAATCTACTTCCTAAATTGGAAAGCAAGTAGCAGACTTTGTATCCTTGGGTTTAGCCACTCATAATTAACCTAAGCAGTATCAAAAGAGCAATTTCTATCAGTAGACAATGAGTTATCAAATTTGGATGCAATTTATTTGTAATGAAATTAAATTTGCTCATAAAATACGTCTTCCACATGCACACGCACATGCGCTCGTGCTCCTCTGTGTGTGTGTGTGTGTGTGTGTGTGTGTGTGTGTGTGTGTGTGTGTGTGTTTTGGGATATGGAGAGTGATAGGAACAAGAAAGCAAAACCACTTTAACTCTCCAAGTGTACACTAAAGTAGATAAAACTCCTAATGGTTAACAGTATGGAATGTGGGCATTTGTTTTCAAAACATCAAACAGCAGCAATTTTGTATGATAGAAGTTATTCAACCCTAATGCAAGTCAATTTATTTTCCTTCAGAAAATTATACAAGTACTTCTGTGAAATTTATAGCTTTGTATTTCAGAGCTATCCTCATCTTTAGTTAAAATAAATTACCATAGTCTAAACTCTCTTGAGTAATCAAGAAAAACTATATCAAGAGATAAATGAAGAGAAGACTTTTTTAAAGGTGGGGAGTGGAAAAATTGGGAGAGGAAATTAAAGTGAGTTCACTGAATAGAAAAGATCAAGGGAAAGAGAAGATGAATGAGGGAGGAAGAGAAAAAGTGGACAATAGATAAAGGGAAATAAGAGATGAAATAAAGAGAAACAATCAAGGTGGTCAGTAAGTAAAATATAGAGGAGAGACCAGTGGAAAGGAAATAATCAGAAATTTGGTGTTAAATAAAGCCAACATAAACTGAAAAGTAAAACTTCAAATAACTGTAAAAAAATTTAATGCTTAATAAAAGAATTATCCTTAAAAAATTTACCACTTCTACCCTGGCCAGTGTGAGTCAGTTACTTTCTCTCTCTCTCTCTCTCTCTCTCTCTCTCTCTCTCTCTCTCTCTCTCTCTGTCTCTCTCTCTCTTCCCCTTTCCTTCTCCATTCCTCTCTCTCTAAATTCAATACATTTCCCACTTCCAACACCTCCAGCCCTGTCACAGGACACAAAGCTCTACCTAATGCACTCTTTTCAAACCAATGGTAACACATTAAATTGAAGAGGCCTTGAGATAACACAAATCAGGAAACCAGGAAGGCAATCAAGAGTTAGACACAAATACACTCACAGTCTGAGCTTGCAATATAATCTAAGAGCACTAAGGATACAAAAACAATTCACGCCCAGACCGGTTTGGCTCAGTGGATAGAGTGTAGGTCTGTGGACTGAAAGGTCCCAGGTTCGATTCCGGTCAAGGGGATGTACATTAGTTGCGGGCACATCCCTGGTGTGGGGTGTGCAGGAGGCAGCTGATCGATATTTCTCTCTCATCGATGTTTCTAGCTTTCTATCCCTCTCCCTTCCTCTCTGTAAAAAATCAATAAAATATATATATATTTTTAAAAAACCATTTCACCATGTTTAGCTTGTGAAACCAGAAAATCCCCATATATTTATGAGTAATGGTAAAAGAAATTATCCCAAAAACATTCTAGGAGGTAGGTTTCCTCCAAAACAGCTTCGAATTTTGAACAAAAAGAAAAGAGAGAGTTGCAACATTTTGCCTTTTATTTGAGTCTACTTTCTGTATCTCATTTTGTATTAAGAAAATTCAATTTGAAATCCAAACACCCAAACCTGTGCAAAGGTAAATAAAGAAGTTATTATTTGCCTTACAAAGATGAGTTTCCCTTCACAAAATAATTCATAGGAAGATTCTTTAGATTGCACATTTAAGTGTCTGTTTACAGATTATTAACTCCTTTGCCGAGAGGCTGAAAGCTAAAATTTAGAGTCACTATTCTCTGAAGACTGAATCAAAAGGAGGAAATAACAATGAAACTTAATAGAAAATATATAATTGAGTGATCAAAATGTAGTTGCAAATATCCATTCAAAGACTTGGGAAGGAAATAATGAGGGAAGCTGCTATGACTGATCACTGAGGAAGAATAGTAGAAAAGAGAGAAGAGAAAGTAATGATAAGGCAAGGGAGGCAGAAAGAAACCAAAGAAGAGAGTTTTAGAGAAAGAAAGTACATTAGATTGCTACAGACATCCATCAGCTCTTCATTTGCTTTTTCTTAGGGTTTACATTATTTGTAACTGCATAAAAACTTCTTAATTAGTACTACAAATATCCTTATTAGATCATTGAACTTTGGGGTGTGCAGAATTAGTTTGGTAAATTTCAAGTGAAACCACAAAATAGAACTGGACTGCACTAATGTATCTATCAGACATTTGTTATATATTACTTCAGGCATTCCTTTCTCCAGGGGTTTTGGCCATTTGTTATAACCCTGGCTACCAATTGGACAAATTATTTCATGTATAATCTGACCTACTCCCTATGGGAAAACCTGAGATGTCCTATCTTTTTCAGAGACTATTTTTTCCAGGGTGTGAGAAATCAGGGAATTTCTTAGAGCACAACTCCAAAGTGCATGGAAAATTAAGGCTTCATGGGCTGAACATTGACTAATGGAAAACAGGTGCTAGAAAATAAATCATTTCCCTTTCTTTTTCTAAACCCACTGTCAACAGAAATAGCTGTTTATATAGCTTCTCAGAAGACATCCCCAGGAGCTCCTGATATCAAGTGGTGACCAGTTTAATGCTTGTATTGACTCTCCCTCCTTCCTTGCCTCCCTCACATTTTCCCTCACTCCTTTAATGCCCACCATTGAAGCCAACCCAGGACTCCCTTTTTAACTGGTAAGTGTCACCTGAGGTTGAATACCATAGAATTTGTGTCATTTAATAGCTACTTTTAAAAATTCAACTTGAACCACATATTGTGTAAAATAGCTATTTAGCTAAGTAACTGAAAAACTGATAATAAACATGAACTATCTTCAAATCATCTCCTTTATTTTTTTTTGCATTTTGCACTCCTCATTGCTAAGGCCATTTGACTACATGAACCCCCACCACTGAATATCCCTACAAGACCATGCACTAGCCTATTAACTAGGCCAAGTTCACATTGATTTCCTTTAGGAACTTTGTTCCTGCTAAGGACATTAGAAAATGCAGCCAATCTGAAATAGTAAAAGCAATAATGACCACCAACATTTCAAGTAATGCAACCTATACTGCCTTTCATATGATTCAATATATATTTATTCAGTTAATCAATGGCAGAGTAACTTATCTGTTCATTAATGAAGTTCTAAGTCTTTAAACATTGAGTTATAATTTGTAGACCAATGATTGTGCATTATTAAATTGATGTTTGTTATGAAATACTTTTAGAATCTCAATTATTATCAATTACAGATCCAAGATAACTTACCTATTGCTTGAAGGTTGGGTTAATGTTGAGTGAGTCCCTTTGAGCACTCATAATTGATGATTATGAGAAAAAATCCAGAAGTGATACACCTTCCTCTTCAAGCTCTAACATGGTTTTACACCTTCAGCTAATTAAGATTATGAACCTAAAATAAATCTATGTACTTCTTCCAGAACCAGACTTGTACCCAGTATTAGACAGAATCATCTCTCCCCAATATGTGGTATATTTAGGAAATAAACAAATGTATTTCCTAAGAAATAAAAAGGTAAAATCTAGATTTTAGTTTTCTTTAAAATCATATTCAATTTCCCCCATACACGAACAAGTCAAAGTAAGTTAATAAATTTTGTATATTAAAACAAATTAACAAATATAAAAGCCTATCATTCCAGATTTCTTTTTAAATGCATTCAGACAAGTATCACCATGGTTTCCAGTTTTGCAAAATCAGACATTAACCCAGAATACAGCAGCAATTCTCATAGAAGTCTATATTACACAGCAAATACTAAACAGACCAATTATTGAAGTGGAGCTTAGTAATAGCAATGCAAATTGATTTTCAGATTTCTGCTGCTCCCATTTTCAAGTTTGTGACATGAAGGCCATGAGGGAAAATGATAAGGGTAAAGTAAATTAACATCATTTACCAAGCTCATGTTTAGTTTCTTTTCACCCCCTTTTTCTTTTAATGTAGCAATCTCTATAGCAAGTAGAGAGATATCATGAAGCCATACTTTTCTTCACCCTCATCCGTTAGCTCACTTTTCTTAAAATGAATTCACTGAGGCTGTGTTGGAAAATAGTGTCAAATTATTAGAATACCTGAGGTCTAGCAATCTGACAGTAATATAATTGTCACAATGGGTCTCCTTTCAGTGTATATCAGGAATAATTAGAATCAAATATCTATCTCTTAGCATTTCTCTTGGGTTCTCCTAACTCTGAAAGCTCTCAGGTCATTAAGGCATATCAATTAGAAATGTTTTTTTTTCCCCAGCACACACCAGCTAGTGAAGCATATATTAAAGGTGATATCTGCCATCCCAATTTTAAAGTGCACAGGTAGAAAATACATGCTTTGATCACAGAACATTCTGAGAAACTCATTTGCTTCAAATTTGATATTGCAGCCATTACAAGATATTTCATCCCCTTGCATGAATGTCCTTTGAACATTTCAATGTCTATTAAGTAATACTAATTACATAAAGGTTTAGAAAACATATGAATCATTAAAAGTAGAAATTGGAGCTGCAATAATCTAGAAGAGCTAATGTTATCACTTTTGTGGTCAGTTTAACACCTTCTTAGTATAATTATTTTTAATTAAGTCATCACAACTCAGGAAAAGTTAGTTCTTTTGGTAGTAAAAAGGGGGGAACAGAGGAGACAGGAAAAAATATCACAATCTCAGCATACTTTAAATATTCACATTGCAAATCAGTCATGTTTCAATCAACTCAGTTAAATATATTCTAATGTACCCCTTGTAGTAGCAATCCTTTACAGATTTTACTGCTGTTTCCTGGCAAAACTGCAGTTTGGCAAGTGAGTTGATCTCTATCTAGAAAAAAATAAAAAAAGGAAAAAGAAAGGACTTTACTAATGCTGATATTTTTTAGTCTTAACCACACATTGCCTTCAACACAAATATAAATGTATGATATTACTTTTTGCCATAATTTGGAAGTATCTTCAATGATCAACCAAAATTGGCTAGTGGCATTGGCAGTCACCCAGGATAACTCCACTCAATATAAATGTCTACGAGGAAGGTATTAGAGCCAAAATTAATATTCCTTAACTGAAATGCTTGAGTATCTGAAATTATTCATAAAGTCTGGAAAGGAGTAGTTTGGAGGTGCAAATTATGGTATAAATATTGCATATGATGAGGGGCAAACTTATCTCAAGTAAACAGTCTGATTAATTAGGTAAAATCGTTATCTTAATTTGGTAAAACAATAAAGTGAATAAAGTCTGATAATGGGGTTAGGTTATAAAAGTTAAAATATTGAACTTGCCTATGTTCTCATGTTTTGCACAAGCTTTAAATGAGTTGAAGAAGTATAGTGCTTGGCAAAAGTAGTTTTACAGCTGTAATACAAATAATACGATAATTAACAAATAATAATACAGGAATAAACTCTTGTGGTTTTGTCCTCACAACTTTTGCCTATCCCTGTGTTTCATGTCCTCACTACTTTTGTCCACTCCTGTATAATTACGGAAGAAGGCTTGTGGTATATCTTCTCAGGAGCCCCTCTTACTAGTCGAGATTCTCCAAACAAACAGAATCAATAGCATATCCTATGTAATAAAGGCCCAGTGACCAAATGGCAGGGCTGTTTGATCAGAGGCTCAATTGCAAGAGCTGCCCCCTGGTGGTCAGTGCGTGGTGCTCCCACAGTGGAAGCAGCTGCTCAGAGGGCATGTCCACAGCCCCTTGGCTGACCGGGATGAGCAGAGCTCCCACAGCCAGCTGATCCCTGCAGGCCATCCCCCACCAGTGCAGGAATCACAAGCACTAAAAGCTGGTGGTTACTAACCACCATCCTTGTGGCAGGCAAAGGCCAGGTACTCTCCATGGAATCTCAGATAATCCCAGAACCTGCCTCACAGAGTTTATCTAAGGGTTTCTATTCATAGCTTTAAGAATGGAACTATCAGCTTTTAAGCAGTCGAGGGAAAACACACACTGCTCCTTTTTCATTCTCTTTGTCCCACCTTCTTGCGAGAAAAGGAACAACTGGCTCTCACGGCCGCCCTGAGAGCTGTGCTGAGAGCTCACCAGCCCTCCTTCAGCTCTAAGTTAGTCTACTTTCCAATGGCCTTTACACTTAGCACTGCAGCCTGAGCATCTTACTCAAACCATATCTCTGACTGAGTACCCACCATAACCTAGATGTGCACAATGCTTGGGTGCCCTGTCCTATGGAGCATATGTTCTGTCAGGAAAGGACAGGGATGTGGGGAGGAAACAGACTCGGACAGGCATGAGGTGCAGCCATTAGAGAGCACGGGCGCCATGAAAACATGGAAATGAAGCCATATAGGGGCTCCGCGAGGGAGGGGCAAAAGGAGGCTCACTGAGGGAAAATGGATAGATGGAGAAAGACAGGCAGAAACCTGGAGAAGGGCATTGGGCAGAGGGGACAGCCCACAGAGGGGCAGCAGGACAAGCAAGAGGCAGAGTAGAAGCGTTAAAAACTAGGTTAGGGGGCACATTCTGCAGGGATTGAGGGTCCATTGGAACCTGGCATCCCATGAGTGCAGGGGGAAGTGACAGGGCTATAGTTAATGACCCACTGGCTTCTGTGACAGGAAAAGGAAGCAGGGAAGATAGCAGGAAGCGAAAGCACCATCCCCAAGGTCTACTCGGAGACAGTGGAAACTGTGGTAGCTGAAGGTGGTGGTTTTGGGGTGTGCTGGAGCAAAGCCAGAGCATGAGGAACAATGTGGGGGGAGGGGAGAGGAAGTCCCATGCTCAGCTCAGCCCAGGGAAAGCAGGGTCTCCAGCAGCTGCTGGGAGGGTGCCTGGAGTCAGATCCCATCTGTTTTGAGGGTCTTGCTATAAAACCCATACCTTAGTTTGCGCTCCACAAGAGGGACATAGAATGTTCATGACCAGCCTCCCACCCTGACATCCAGGAGGTGGGTCATTCTGGCTGGCTGCCCTAATCCCTCCACGCCCCTGCCCCAAGCTCTCTTCAGTAATGACAAATACTTATTGGACGCAAGCAAATGGCTTTATTTTTGGTACAAAAAAGAAACAAAACAAAATGTACAGTATTATGGAAAGCAAACGTTGAACACTAGGAAAATGAAGTCTCCTATAGACACACAGATCATCTGTACCCAGAACCAGGTTAAGGGTGACACAAAAGATCTCAGGGTCCAATGCAAAGGGCTTGCCCAGGTGGTCTGATTCCAATCTCCAACTACAGTTTCCAGGACAGAGAGGATCCCGCACCATAGAAGAAAATGGCCAAGACCAGCCCCAAGTCCCACAGCCTAAGGCAATGCTTGCTGAGAAGCTGGAACTGGGTGATCAGCATCCAGAACGCTGCCTCAAATTCCCACCCAGTTTTCCACAGGGTCTGTGGTGCTCCCAGCTCTGCCCCTCCCTCCCTCTCCCACATCCCCTTCCAGGTGAACCATAGATGGCTGTTCCTATACTCTGCCCTCCTCAGCTCTGATGGCAGGTAGGGAGGGTGGGGGGTCATGCAGAGAATCTGAGGGCCTCCAAGAAGTGCCATTTGAAGAGCCAGAGATAGTGTCTGACCCCTGGCTGAACCAATTAACACAGAGGCCTCATGAGTGCACGTTTAGAACCGCCCCCCCTCCCTTTCCTCTCCCCAGCCCCCAAAACCCCACTCTGACACTGTGTAACTTGGCTGTTTTGGGCAAGTCAACCTCCTCTCTCCTTTAAAATGAGAATTAGAGCCTGGTGGGCATGGCTCAGTGGTTGAACATTGACCTATGACTCAGGAGGTCAAGGTTTGACTCCATGTCAAGGCACGTGCCCGGGTTGTGGTCATGATCCACAGTGTGGGCCATGCAGGAGATAGCCAGTCCATGATTCTCTCTCATCATTGATATTTCTATCTCTCTTTCCCTCTCCCTTCCTCTCTGAAATCAATGGAATATATCTATAATAATAAAAGGGTAATATGCTAATTAGACCATATGTCCTTCTGGATGAAGCTTGGGCCTGAGAGAAGCCCAGGTCCCGGGAGCCAGCAGGCGGCAGGAGGGAAGGAAGCTCAGGTTCCGGATGCTGGGGTAAGGAAGGCCTGCTCATGCACAGTTTTCGTTCATGGGGACTATAGTATAAGACATAAAAGAGGATCTTTGTAATAAAACTAACCAAAAGTAATCACATAGGGTGATCTTAAATTCCTAACTGGGCCTTACTATAACTTTTCTAGTAAAATATTATATTTGCTTTAAGCAAGTCCCGTCCTCTCTTTCAAATCCCTGGGGAATATAACCACCCTCAATAAACATAATCTTATGAACTAATTGTAACTAAATCATGGAGATTTCCCTGCCTCTGTTTTTCCCCAAGTTCATGGAATCTTTCTTACAATCCCAGCTTATTTCCAAATGTATAAATGAATGCAAAAGTTTCATCCCCTAGAATATTTGAGATCTTCCTTCCCAGCATGTTGTCCCTTTGGCTCAAATAAATTCTTATAAAACTTCTCTACAGGTTTGGACATTTCCTATGTCAGCAATAGAAAGAGACTTATTATAAGGAATTGGCTCTTATAATTGTAGAGACTGGCAAGTCCAAGATCTATAGGGTGAGTCCTGGCAACATAGGAGGAGATGATGTTTGCCTCCAGACTCAGTCTGAGGGCCTGAGAACAGGAGAGCAGATGGTGTAGTTCCAGTCTGAAGGCATGCAGGTTCAAAATCCAGAAAGAGCTGACTTTTGAGTTCCAGTGCAAATGCAGGAAAACACAGTATTCCAGTATGAAGGCCATTAGGAAGAATTATCTTATTCTGGGAAGTCAGACTTTTTGTTCTAATCAGGCCTTTAGCTAATTTGATGAGGGCAATCGGCTTTACTCCGTTTAGCAATTTAAATGTTATTCTCACCCACCCACCCCTAAAAAAAGTCATCATAGAAATATCTAGAATGATGATTCAGAATGAATATCAGGCCATCCTGACCCAGTCTAGTTGACACATAAAATTAATCATCATTCCCCAATTTTTCTATAGACTTCGATATGTTAACAAAGCAAATAAATACTGAGAAAGTGGAAGATAATTGATGCTGAGTGGTAACAAATGCATGGTTGAGAGATGCCATAAAAGAACTTTTACATGAAAAAAGTCATTATATTATTTTATGCCTAAATATGGGGAACAGACATTTCTAGAATAGTTAGGGGTAGGTTCATTTTTTCGATTACTATAGTCTCAGTGTCTAATACCATATATCATAAACTATTTTTTGTCGACTCATTGGATAGATAAATCAAAGTTCAAAAGATTTAGAGAAAGAAGAATATAACAAAACTTTAACATCAGAGAAGGTGATGTGTTAAGGTTAGAAATTCGAATAAAGCTAGAGATATAAAATTAAATCTGGCAAAAATGAAATGTTCACAAAATTTGTAACAGTGACCCTAGTGAGTACATATATTGATTTATATACAGTAGCACTAGTAAATACTTAATTTAAAATAAATAATAAATACTCTAGGACAGAAAGTATCTTCTCCATCTCTATGTTTTTGTTGCTGCAATTTTCTTCTTCTATTTAGGTTACCTCCTTTAAATGGTGGTCTTCCTGATGAGCTATTCACTACCTTTTATCATATTATCAGAATACTTAGCTAAAGTGTATTCCATCATGGAAAACTGGGTTTATCCTCAAGCACCTAGTCTACCTATATAGATGTCTATGGTTGAGAAGTATCATAAGTTTCCATTCTGGTGCATTTCACTGTAATCCAGACTCAAGGTTTCCCTTCTGCATGTATCTTGTGTTGTAGGTTAACAGGTTCAGAGGGCGCTTCATAAAGATTCAAACAAGAGTCTGAAAAATCATTTTCCCTACCCAGTGATGCAGGATTAATATGTGAATTTCCTTGTTAAAAATAAGGATTGTGACCATTCATTCAATTCAGAACCTATTCTGTGCCAGGTAGTCTTCTAGGAATAGGGATATAGTGGTGTTACATACAAGATAGATACCTGCTCCAGTGAAGCTTATATTCCAATAATAATTCCATATAGAAGCAAAGTCAAAGTTGTTTTCTAAGCCAAAAGGCTGGATTGTGTATATTCACCAATCCACCTGTAGAAAGCACATTGTCTCAGCAGAGATAGTGAAACCAGTCAACAATATTTAATAGCTTTATTCCCATTCCAGTGTTTGAAATGCCTTTCCCACTTGTTCTTATAAGTTATGGCTCATAATTTATCCTTCCTAATCCATATTTGACCACAACAACCAGCAGACAAACTATGGGCTTCCCACACAAATGCATAAATTGCTAAATGGAACATAAACTAATTCTAACCTGTATTTCCAAATGCTCTTTACCCCACCCACTCCAAAGAGGCCATATTTGTATTAAGTAACATAAGCAAGAATAAAAAAACAAAGATGGATTAAAAAAGACAAAACCCAGCCTTGGCTGGTTTGGCTCAGTGGATAGATTGTCGGTGTGTGGATTGAAGGGTCCTGGGTTTGATTATGGTCAAGAGCACATGCCTAAGTTGTGGGCTCAATCCCTAGTGGGGGGGGGGGCATGTGGGAGGCAGCCAGTCAATGATTCTCATCATTGATGTTTCATTCTCTCTCCTTCTCCCTTCCTCTCTGAAATCAATAAAAAAGATTTTTAAAAAGATAAAATCTGCTGAAACTGGTTTGGCTCAGTGGATAGAGTGTCGGTCTGCAGACTGGAAGGTCCCGGGTTCGATTACGGTCAAGGGCATGTACATTGGTTGCAGGCACATCCCCAGTAGGGGGTGTGCAGGAGGTAGCTGATCGATGTTTCTCTTTCATCGATGTTTCTAGCTCTCTATCCCTCTCCCTTCCTCTCTGTAAAAAATCAATAAAATATATTTTTAAAAGACAAAATTCAAAGAAAATAAGTGGTTTAAATAAAATTTGTGGTATAAAGTTTTTATTGTAAGTTACTTCGGAAGACCAGCATAACTTCCACTTAATGCTGCCACTTATAAAAATTATGGTCACTACAAATTTACTGCAGTAAAAACTTCAAACATCTCTACCATCACATATTGTACATATATACGTATATCAGTAATTTAGTAACTTTTCCAGCTGCCTTCCTCATTGATAGACTTTATTTCTTGATGTTTCTTCTTAATGGGACAAATTCATTTTTAGCACAGCATGTGGCTGATTAAACAGAGCTCTATCCATTTTTAAATAGGGCTGTAACAATTAATTCACCATATCTGGCACTGAGTGTCTACCACAATAAATGCTTTGGATGAATATTCCCTGTGTTAGGCACTACTAAACAAGTCAATGAACTTATCCATCTTTGTGAATCAGGATAAAATTCAATTTAATTCAGTCTTTTGAACATGTTGCCTCAGCATTGCAAAGGCTAGTTATCCTGGAAGATCAGAGTAATGAGGATCTTAGATCCTAACTAGTGATTTTTAAACTATTTTCCAATGAGCCTAAGAGCTAATACATGTTTGGGGAAGGTTTGATGAAATGGTGGTGTCTTTAAGCAGGATAGTTCTATTTTAACGTGTTCTACATGTGGGAGTTCTACATAATATTTTATTTGAAGAAAATTTTATGCCAAAAAAAAATACATACACAAGCACTCACAAATAAACAGACCACTTGCATATCATTAATCTGGAACAATATTCCCACTCTAGATTCTAGAATTAAGAAAACAGATCCTTAGAAAGGTTAAAGCATAGACTTACATTTAGCTATTTGAAGGCAAAATTATTACAGTGAAGTTAGGCCCCTTAAATCACAGTCTACTGTTTAACTCTATGATACACCAAATTAATATTAGGCACCTGAGTTATCTCTCACACCTTTGATTAATATTGTTTATGATATAAGCAGTATTGGTGTTGGGCCCAGCACCATATATGAGATAAAACTATATAGTTTCATACATAATAAAGTTTTTCTAGTTTGAGCACATTTTGGTTACTCTTCTTCCTACGTAGAGAAGGGGACATGCTTACAAAGAAATCTCAACTTATAAAATATTTTTCAGGATCAAGATGGCGACTGGCAGGAAGGTAGGGAGGAAGAAAGTGTGAAAGAGTGATGAACTTGTAGAGGAGAGTGTAGATGTCTGTGCTGTGTGTGTGTATAAGTTAGGGACAGTTAGATTCTGCAGGTCCTCCAAGGGGCTGCCAAACCAGGCAGTCTTAGAGGACTGAGCCCAGTGCACAAAGCAGGGACTTCTGGGCTGCTGGTGAGGGCACAAAGACCATGCAATCTTGAGAAACAGAGCTGCTTAAGACTAGGATCTTGGCCTCAGACACAAACCAGGACCCTGCAGCCACTGGGGACAGAGAACTGTAACCACAGCTTCAGACCAACAGACAATAAGAATCCAGACTTCCCAGTAGCAGATTTCTGTGAGTCAAATAGCTTAACCCCTCCCACAGGCTAGGATAGCGCCATAGTAACTGATAGACCCGCCCCTCACCCAAGCTGAAAAGTCCCTACAGGGAATTTGAGACTACACACACAGGAAGCAGCTCCCCTTTGGGAATTTGAGAGTGCCCAAAACCCTAGCTGGTTTGGCTCAGTAGAAAGAGCACACTCATACCCCAGGGCTGCTACTGGCATTTGAAAAATAGGAATCTGTTTCCTTCAATGCAATTGGGTGACCAAACCCAAAGCCCACACAGGATGGCAGTGCCACCTGACTTTGATTCTGGACACACCCACATGGAAGCCAGTTTTATGCAGTACAGGCACACCGCAGAGCTATTGTGCAACCCAGTTCCCCATGGTAACCAGGACCCAAATTCTCCCTGTAAGAGGCAGCATTGAGTACCAAGTCTGGACTCTGTTTTTTACCCTGTGCGCATGGGATCCCTGACTCATAGCACATTCACAATAAGAGCCAGTGACTCCAATTCTTGGTGTATGCACACACAGTGACCCTGATTCTCAGAGAGAGGATGCATGAGGCAAGAGAGACTCTGACACTTGATTTTTGGTGCAGAAAGGGAAACTCTGACTCCTGGCAATTGCTAAGGGACTCATTTTTGGCACATACCAACAGTGTGGTATAGGCAGGGTCCCTGATTCTAAGTGCACACATAAAACCACACTGAACACTGGGGACACTGACCCTGGGGAAGTCTGGTTCCCACCAACCCACGGCAGCCACATGTCCTAGTGTTAGAGCACTTCAGTGAAACTCAGGTGGTGCAAAGTTCCCATGGCAGACAGCCCAGGTCCACACAAATTGAAGTTTGAACCTTCTGGTGATAGTCAGAATGGGGAGATGACACAATCCACAGAGGGAAAAAATCAGGAGTCACCAAGAAAGGAAATTAGTGAAATTGAAGCATGCAGCATAACTGAAAAAGAGTTCAGAGTAATGGTAGTGGAATTTATACATCAGATGGATGAGAAAATCAACAACTTATGCAAGAATCAGGAAGAAATGAGAAGTGATACAGCTACAATAAAAATAAAAAAATAAAAAACACAATTGAAGGTTTCAACAGTAGACTAGAAGAAGCAGAGGACCGAATTAGTGAGTTAGAAGATCAGGTATAGAAACAAGCTCAATCTGAACAACAATTGGAGGAAAAAATTAAAAAGCAGGAGGAAAAACTAAGGGAGCTTTGGGGCAACATGAAACAAACTAACATACATATAATAGGGCTGCCAGAAGGAAAAGAAGAGCAGCAAGGATTAGAAAATCTATTTGAAGAAATAATGACAGAAAACTTCCTGGATATGGGGAAGAAAAAGATACACAAGTACAGAGAGTCCCAAGCAGGATCAACCCCAAAAGACCCACACCAAGACATGTCATAATTTTAATGGCAAATATAAATGACAGAGAGCATCTTAAAGGTGGCAAGAGAGAGATAGAGAGTTACCTACGAAGGAACACCCATCAGGTTATCAAATGATTACTCAACAGAAACGCATCAAGCTAGAAGGGAATGGAAAGAGGTATACAAAGTGTTGCAAAGCAAAGGACTGAATCCAAGAATACTCTATCCAGTAAGACTATCAATCAAAATTGAAGGGGAAATCATGAGCTTTGAAGGAAAAAAAAAAAAGGCTAAAGGAGTTTATCTCCACCAAACCAGCAATGCAAGAAATGCTAAAGGAAATAATGTAAAAAGATGAAATAAACTGGTAAGAAGGAACACAGACACAAAAATAGATATGACTACAAACAAATACCTTTCAGTAATAACTTTAAACATAAACAGACTAAATGCTCCAATCAAAAGACATTCAATGACTGAATGGATTTTTTTAAAAGAAGACCCATATATATGCTGTCTACAAGAAACCCACCTCAGAACAAGAGACTCACACAGAATGAAAGAAAAGGGATGGAAACATATATTTCAGGGAAATGGAAATGGAAAAAAAAGCTCAGGTAGCAATATTTATATCTGAAAAAATAGATCTCAAAGTGAAGGACATCATAAGAGATAAGAAAGACCACATCATAATACTAAAGGGATCTATACAACAAAAGGATATAAACCTGATAACCATATATGCACCCAAAACAGGAACACCCAAATATCAAGGGAGAGATGGACAACAATACAATTATAGTAGGGGATTTTAACTCACTACTGACATCACTGGATAAATCCTCTAGACAAAAAATAAAACAAAAAAACAGCAATCCTGAATGACTAACCAGATCAGATGGACTTAACTGACATCTTCAGAACAGTTGACCCCAAAACCACGGAATATATGTCCTTCTCAAATGAACAAGGGACATTTAAAAAAATAGACCACATATTTTTAAAATATGCATCACAACCAAAGTATTGACAAACTCAAGAAGATTGAAATCATGCCAAGAATCTTCTCAGATCACAATGCCATAAAGTTAGAAATAGAATACAGTAAAAAAAAAAAAAAAAAATCTCAATCACTTGGAAGCTGAATAGCATGCTATTAAATAATGACTGAGTTATCAAAGAGAACAAAGAAGAAATTAAAAGCATCCTGGAAATTAATAACAACAAAAACACTACAATCCAAAATCTATGGGACATAATGAAAGCAGTCCTGAGAGGGGAGTTTATAGCTCTAAAAGACTACCTAAAAAAAAAAAAAAAAAAAATGGTAGTAAATCATTTAACTCTACAACTCAAAGAATTAGAAAGAGAGCAACAAGAAAAGCCCAGAGTAGGCAGAAGGAAGAAGATAATAAAGATCAGAGCAGAAATAAATGACATAGAAAAAAACAACAACAATACAATAGATTAATGAAACCAGGAGTTAGTTCTTTGAAAGGATAAACAAGATTGATGAACCTCTAGCCAGGATCACCAAGAAGCTAATAGAAAGGATTCAAATAAACAAAATCAGATATGAAAGAGGGGAAATAACAACAGACCACACGGAAATACAAAGGATTGTTTAAAAAAATACAATGAGCAAGTCTACTCCAACAATCTAGACAACCTAGAAGAAATGGACATATTCCTAGAAAAATACAACCTTCCAAAACTCAATTGGGAACATTCTAAAAATCTTAATAGGTAAATAACTATGAAATAAATTGAAGCTGTCATCAAAAAGCTTCCAGCAAACAAAAGCCAGGGCCAGATGGCTTCACAGGAGCATTATACCAAACAATCAAGGAAGAACTAAAACCTATCCTCCTCAGACTATTCAAAAAAATCAAAGAGGAAGGAATATTTCCAAGCTCCTTCTATGAAGCCAGCATCAACCTTATATGAAAACCACATAAAGACAAGACAATGAAAGAGAATTATATGCCAATATCCCTCATGAACAAAGATGCCAAAATCCTCAACAACATCCTAGCAAATCAGATCTAGCAATGCATCAGAAAGATCATGCACCATGACCAAGTAGGATTTATTCCAGGGATGTAAGGATGGTAAATATCCATAAATCAATAAATGTGAAACATCACATAAACCTATTGAAAGGTCAAAATCACATTATCATATCAATTGACACAGAAAAAGCATTTAACAAAATCCAAAACCCCTTCTTGATCAAAACACTCAGTAAGTTGGGAATAGAAGGATCATACCTCAACATAATAATAGCTACATATGAAAAACCCACAGCCAACATCATACTCAATGGACATAAACTGAAACCATTTACCCTAAGAAGAGGAACAAGACAGGGATGCCCACTATTACCACTCCTTTTCAACATAGTACTGGAAGTACTAGCCATTGTGATCAGACAAGAAGAAATAAAAGGCATCCAAATTGGAAACGAAGAAGTAAAATTGTCCTTATTTGCATATGACATAATATTGTACATAGAAAACCTGAAAGACTTCATGAAATTTATTAGACTTAACAAATAAATTTGACAATATACCAGGATACAAAATTAATGCCAAGAAATCTATGGCATTACTTTATGCCAATAGTGAACTTATAGAAAGAGAAACACTATAAAAGTAATCCTATTTAATATCACACCACAAAAAAGTAAGATACCTAGTAATAAACTTAACTAAGGATGTAAAAGACCTATGTGTGAAAAACTACAGGACACTGAAAAAAGAGATAGAGGAAGACATAAACAGATGCAAGAACATACTGTGTTCATGGATTGGTAAAATCAACATCATTAAAATGTCCATGCTACCTAAAGCAATCTACACAGTCAATGCAATTACCATTAAAATACCAATGGCCTATTTCACAGACCTAGAAAGAACTTTCTAAAAATTCATCTATAATAGGAAAAAGACCCTGAATAACTGCAGCAATCCTGAGAAAGAACAAAATAGGTGTGATCTCAATACCAGATATCAAGGTATATTACAAAGCCACTGTTCTTAAAACAGCCTGATACTGGCACAAGAACAGACATATATAGATCAATGGAATAGAATAGAGAACCCAGAAATCAATTCAAACCACTATATCCAATTAATATTTGACAAAGGAGGCATGAACATAAAATGGAGTTAAGATAGTCTCTTCAACAAATGGTGTTGGGAAAATTGGACAGATACATGCAAAAAAAAAAGAAAGAAAGAAAGAAAGAAAGAAAGAAAGAAAGAAAGAAAGAAAGAAAGAAAGAAAGGAAGAAACTAAACCACCAACTTACACCATACACAAAAATAAACTCAAAATGGATAAAGGATTTAAACATAGTGGGAAACCATAAAAATACTAGAGGAATCCACAGGCAGATAAATCTCAGACATGTGCCAAAGGAACTTCTTCACTGGTACTGCTATTAGGGCAATGTAAACTAAAAAGAAAATTAAAAAATGGGACTACATCAAGATAAAAAGCTTTTGCACAGAAAAAAAATCAACAAAACAACAAGAAAACCCACTACTTGGGAGAACATATTTGCCAATGACATCACTAATAAGGGTTTAATCTCCAACATTTACAAGGAACTCATACAACTTAACAAAAGGAATATAAACAATCCAATCAAGAAATGGGCTATGGATTTAGATACTTTTTGAAGGAAGACAGAAGGAAGGCTCAGAGACAGATGAAAACATATTCAAAGTCACTAATTATCCAAAAGATGCAAATAAAAACAGTATGGTATCATCTCACACCCGTGAGAATGGCTATCATCAACAAATCAACAAAGGACAAATGTTGGCGAGGATGTGGAGAAATAGGAACTCTTTTGCACTGCTGGTGGGAATGCAGACTGGTGCAGCCACTGTGGATAACAGTAGGGAGTTTCCTCAAAAAACTTAAAATAAAACTTCCATTTGAGCCAAAGATCCCACTTCTAGGAATATATGCCAAGAAACTAGAAACATAAATCAGAAAGGAACATGCACCCCTATGTTCATAGCAGCAAAATTCACCATAGCTAAGATTTGGAAACAGCTTAAGGGCCCACCAGCAGATGAGTGGATTAAAAAACTGTGGTACACCTACGTAATGGAATATTATGCTGCAGTAAGAAAAAAGGTGTTCTTACCATTTGCAATAGCATGGATGGAACTGGATAGCATTATGCTAAGTGAAATAAGTCAATCAGAGAGGCAAATAGCACAGGATCTCATTTGTGGAATATAATGAACAACATGAACTGGTGAACAGGGACAGATCCAGAGGCAGAGAAGCATGGATCAGACTGCCAGACCTCAGAGGGAAGCTAGGGGAGGGTGGGTGAAAGAGATCAACCAAAGGACTTGTATGTGTGAATATAAGCCTAACCAATGGACATGAACACCAGGGGAATGAGGAGATGAGGGGGAGGGGGTTTGCTGGGTTAATGGAGGGATGAGGACACATATGTAATATCTTAATCAATAAAGAAATTTAAAAAAAGATTTTTCAGGAAAACATGGCATCAATGACCTTGAAAGAAGGAAGATAAGAATTAATCTTTTAAAATATTTTATTACCCAATCCCCCAATTCCCATGCCCTGACGTGATGAAAAGTCCCTTTATGAGACCCTAAATTCCACATGTTCCACCCATCAATAGAAGAGCCCATCCTTTGTATATTTACCTTTCTCTTTTATTAAATTTATTGCAATGACATTGGTTGATAGGTTTCAAGTATACATGTCTATGATACATGATCCGTACTGTATACCCATACCCCAAAGTTAAATCATCCTCTGTCACCACATATTTAACTCTCTTTACCCTTTAAAATCCCCACCCACTTCCCTCTGTTAACCACTATACTATTATCTGTGCCTATCAGTTTCTGTTTTATATCCCATATATGAGTGAAATTATATGGTTCTTAACTTTTTCTGACTGACTTATTTCACTTAACATATTATTCTTAAGGTCCATCATGTTGTCATAAATGGCAGCATTTCATCTTTTTTATGGCTGAGTAGTATTTCATAGAAAGACCAAATAAAATAAGTCTGTGGAACCTGCTTGATCTCACTTGAACATATACTCAGTAGATAATTATATGTATCAGAGAAGATATAACAATTCTATAACACACAGAAATCATTTCACTGCTAAAAGGCAGAGTTGATTCTGAAGGAAAATTTTACTCTTAAAAATTCATTTTCATAAAAGATACTTAGATTGGTATTAACAATTATGATTATAAAATCTTATTGTGGAAAAACTTTTACAGAACTCCCCCTTTTCTGCAGTTTTACTGTATGCAGTTTTATTACCTGTGGTCAACCATAGTCCAAAAAATATTAAATGAAAAATTCCAAAAATAAATAATTCATGTTTTAAATTGAATGCTGTTCTGAGTATCTCACATCTTATCTCATAAGCACTGTATCATTTAAAATCATCACAAGAAGAAGGGTGAATATGGAATGATAAGCTATTTTGAGGGAGAATACACATTCACATAACTTTTATTACAGTCTATCATAATTTTATAAGTTATTATTAATTATTGTTGTTATTCTATTATGTGCCTAATTTATTAAGTAAACTTTATCATAGATATGTATGTATAGGGGAAAACATAGTATAGGATTTAGTACTATCTAACATTTCAGGTAATCACTGGGGGTGTTAGAACATATCCACAGATAATGGGGGACTACTTTACTTCTTTTTACATACAAAGATAAAGTGATATGTAGTATATAAAAGCATTTTGATAAATGGGAGTTTTAAACTGTAGTTAAGCATAGGCACTATTCAATGGTGGTCACATTTCTGTTAGTTTCTCAAATAAACCTAGTTGCATTGATATGGTTAATAGATGGCAGAGCCCAGTGCCCAGTCTGGACCTTCTGAAGAAATCTCTAGGTTATTCATTTTTAAGAATTACTTGCAATTTATCTCTATTTTAACCCTAGCTGCAAAAGTTATATTCATTGTTGCTCTGTCTGACCTTGACGCACAATTACACTTGTCTCTCTGGGGGTATTGTTCACGTGACATTCAAGTGCACAATATATTTCCCAATCCCAAAATGAACACGCAGCCTCTACCCTGTTTCTAATCAAGTCTTTTACAATTTATATCCTTAAGATTAACTTGATTCCTAGGATATATTCTTCATGATTCATCATCCCCAATCCTCTTTTACTCAGTAACTGTAAATGGAAACCTGGATTTAGATGAACTATCTGGTTCAGCTCTCCATCCTGACCAAAATTAGAACTAACTGGCAGATCTCCACATGCCTTAGACTTATCAAATAGAGTCCAAAATATATACCATAAGGATCTTATTATAATCCACTCTGTACAGAAAGTTATTTGTTCTCCAAAATATCTTTTTTAAATATATTTTATTGATTTTTTACATACAGGAAGGGAGAGAGATAGAGAGTTAGAAACATCGATAAGAGAGAAACATCGATCAGCTGCCTCCTCCACACCTCCCACTGGGGATGTGACCGCAACCAAGGTGCATGCCTTTGACCAGAATCGAACCCAGGACCCTTGAGTCCGCAGGCTGACGCTCTGTCCACTGAGCCAAACCAGTTTCGGCTCCAAAATATCTTATTGCTTCTTTAGTTTATACAACAAGTAATGAACATGGTGCACATAAAAAATGTAAAGGATTACAGAAGGTTTTGAAAAAGTTGTAGACAGCAGAACTATGGATCACTAAAGGAAGTTAAGATGGTGTGGGGGATAACTCAAATACCTAATATTTAAAGGTAAATGTGGCCGAAAACGGTTTGGCTCAGTGGATAGAGCATCAGCCTGCAGACTGAAGGGTCCCAGGTTCGATTCCAGTCAAGGGCATGTACCTTGGTTGCAGGCACATCCCCAGTAGGGGGTGTGCAAGAGGCAGCTGATCTATGATTCTCTCTCATTGATGTTTCTAACTCTCTATCCCTCTCTCTTCCTCTCTGAAAAAAATTAATAAAATATATTTTTTAAAAAATAAAGGTAAATGTGAAGGATGATTCTGCTCACTTTGAGGCCTTTCCTGCACATTTCCATCAGAACTGTATTCAGGTTTTGACAAGAACAAGGGCAATGGACAGATCACACTTTGGTTTTTTTTTTTTTTTTCTTGTGTTGTTTTGGTAGACGGAACCCTTCAATGGTTTCTACCTTAATATTATGCTATATAAGTACAACCAATGGACACAAAACTCTGGGGAGGGAGGGCATGTATGGGAGGTGGGAGGGGCAATGGTAAGCTATGTACACATATAATGCCTTAATAAAAAATATTATGCTAAAATCATATTGACTAATTGTTTTTCTTTGAATATCCAATGCTGGGGGAAAAGAGTTAGCAAGGTTAACAAATATAGTCACAGTGCTAAATAATATTCCAAAGTTGATTAAACATATCAAAATTTCACCCTCACCAGTGTTCTGATGGGAATATGGAATTCACCCAACTAATAGAAAAATACTGGCCTGTATTAGTGGCTTAGTGAATGGAAACCTTGGCTCTGAAAGACTGGTTCAACCTGCAATTTGAAAAGAGTGTGAATACAAGGCACTTTATCTCCCATACAATAGGCTATAAATTATTTGCATGACATCTTCTTTGCATTAGATGCCCTAGGCTTGTAACAGGTTAGTGTAATATATAGACCATTTAAGTGACAATAGTCATAAGTTACAGATGGAAAGCTCTCTTTTGACCAGCCATTGTACTCCCTCTTTTTCCAATTTTCAATATGAAAAATGACTAGTGAATATCAAAAATACCTTCTTGGAACTTCAGCTCTGATCTACAGGATTTGTCATGTTGTAGCTCTTCCTTTTCAAGAGCACTTCATTCATTTGTTCCATCTTACCAAGAATGACATTTCACTGAATAATTGTTGAAAAGAGAAAACTATGAGTTACCTTGCAGACAATCATTATGGTTTTGATACTACCTTTTGGAAAAACTAACTAGAGTAGCCTATATAATAAAAGCCCAGCGACCAAAACAGCAGAATAACCAGAACAACCAGAGACCAGCATGATCATGGACCCTAAACCCTGCTGGCTCCAGCTCGCCCCTCCCCCCAGCAGGGACCTCTACCTGGTCAGGGGAATGGCCTGCCTGCAACCACCCACAGCCCCTCTCCCTGGCTGGCTCCGCCCCCAAGTGGGGTCCCCTACCCTGATCCAAGGCCCCCATCAGGGCAGGCTATCCAGCCCCCACCCATGCACCAGGCCTCTATCCTATATAATCCTATCTAATAAAAGAGTAATATGCAAATTGACATATGCTCTGCTACACCTACAAGCCATTCCCATGAGCCAATCAGAAGTGATTATACAAATTAACCCAACCAAAATGGTTGTGACCACCAAGCAAGCAGGAGGCTTGGGTTTCTCCAGCAATGGAGGAAGCCAAACTTCCCACAGACCCTGGCCAGCCCTGCACTCCACTCAAGGATACAACATTTCAATTATAGAAGATAAATAAATCCCAACAAAAATGGTGACATCCATGGAGCTGGAGAGAGCAGGTCATTTGGATTTCCCCCAACAATGGAGGAAGCCAAGCTTGCCACCTGCCCTGGCCTGCCCTGGCCTGCCCTGGCCTCTGCTAATGGCTACTAAGTTTCAATTATAGAAGATAAATAAACCCGATACCAGAGCCTCCACTTGGGTCTACAGGGGGCATCACCAGCCTGCAAACTACCACAAGCCTCTCACCCAGGCTGCCCCATGCCCCAAGGGAACCCCCACCCTGATCTGGGACACCCTTCAGGGAAAAGCAGCTGGCTTGCACCCATGCACCAGGCCTCTATACTATCTATTAAAAGGGTAATATGCAAATTGACCATCACTCCAACACACAATATGGCTGCTACCATGTGGACACAATATGGCCACCAAAACATGGCCAGCAGTAAAGGGCAGTTGTGAAGGTCTAGGTCTATAAGGGAGGGCAGTTGTGGGTGATCAGGCCAGCAGGGGAGGATAGTTTGGAGGGATCAGGCCTGTAGGGGAAGGCAGTTAGGGATGACCAGGTTGGCAGTGGAAGGAAGTTGGTGGCGACTGGGCCTGTAGGGAAGAGCAGTTGGAGGAGACCCAGACCTGCAGGGGAGAGAAGTTGGTGAGGACCATGCCTAAAGAGGAGGGCTGTTAAGGGTGACCATGCTTTCACAATTAGGGGCAATTAGGCTGGCTAGGGAACAGTTATGGGAAAGCAGGAAGACAGGCAGGTGAGCAGTTGGGAGCAAGCAGTCCTGGATTGTTAGAGGACTCATATTGGAGATGGTTCAGGCTAGGCTGAGGGAATCCCCACCCCCATGCATGAATTTTGTGCACTGAGCCTCTAGTGAATGTATAATATGCAAATTTACCCTAATGGTGGAATGACCAGAATGACTGCTCAACCAATCATTATGAGGTGCACTGACAACCTCTTGGTCCCTTTCCTTTCTGGCAGGCTCTTATTGCCTGATGACAAACAGGGAACTGGGGGTGGGTAGCAGGGGACATGGGTGGCACCAGGTCAAGACCCCCACTGTACCAGTTACCCCACACACAAAGGGCAATACGCAGCACTGGTAGGGGCAGGTACAGTGAACAGGCGGGAATAGCCAACCTCTAGGTCCCTTCCCCCAACCATCAAGCTCCCATCATCTGATGGCAAACCGGGAACTGGGGTTGGTTTTGTGGTGCGGTTATGGCCAGCTGCAGGCAGCCTAGGAAGGTGGCAAGTTTAGGGATCGTACCCATGCATGAATTTCATACATCAGGCCTCTAGTACTGTAATAAAGCCATTAAAAGACTACCAAAACATATACAAATTCATGTAAAATAAATGTCTTAAACATTAATCACAAAAGGAAGGATCATAGATACCTGTTGAAGACCTTATCATATGAAAGGGTATGGCTTCAATATTATAAATTTCTGAATTCTGAAATATATTCAATAACTAGTATTCAACATGTATTCAACATACATTTCTCTCTGTAAGCAGATATCAATGTATGTAGTGTAACTATATATATTATATTGTTAAAACAGTAAGTAATATTTTCAACCATGAACTCTTGGTGAATCAACACATTATTATAATAATTTTTAGCAGGGAATAAGAAGGAGGTAGGTAAGAGATAAGGATAACTTATCTAAAGGCAACCTACAGAAAATATTTGTAAATCATATATTTAATAAGTGGTTAATATTAAAAAAATATATAAAGAAATCATACTGCTCAATACCAAAACAAACAAACAAACAAACAAACAAACAAACAAATAATCTGCTCTAACTTGTTTGGCTCAGTCTATAAAGCATTGGCCTGCGGATGGAAAGGTCCCAGGTTTGATTCCGGTCAAGGGCATATACCTTGGTTGTGGGCACATCCTCAGTCGGAGGTGTGCAGGAGGCAGCTGATCAATGTTTCTCCCTCATCGATGTTTCTAACTCTCTATCCCTCTCTGTAAAAAATCAATAAAACATATTAAAAACAAACAAATAATCTAATTTTAAAAGAATAAGTAGACATTTTACAAAGATATTTCAATGGTCAACAGGTACATGAAAAGATGTTCAACATCACAAATCAACAGGGAAATGCAAATCAAAACCACAATGAGATATTACCTCAAGTCTATTATAATGGCCATCACAAAAAAGACAGATATCAAATGCTTTGGAGAATGTAGAGACAATGGAAACCTTGTGCAATGTTGGTAAATTGGTAGAGCCACAGTGAAAAACAGTGTGGAGTTTCTTTAAAAATAAAGTATAAACTAGTACTACTATATGACCTAGAATTTCTACTTCTGGGCATATATCCAAATTAAATCAGCAAATCACCATGTTGCATATTAAATCATTCCAACATAATTCACAATAGTTAAGACATGGAAAAATCTGCCTGTTCATTGACAGATGAATGCACAAATAAAATGTGGTGAATATATGTACAATGGAATAATATTCAGTCACATGTATTTTTACAATATGTGAGGTGATAAATATTAACTAATTTGTGTTATCATTTCACATTATATATGATGTCATGTACAACTTAAACTTATACATTGTTGCATGTCAATTATATCTTGATGAACTAGAAAAAAAATTGTTCTCCACAAAGTTTTTAAAAAAATGATCATAAGAGATAAGGACCCAAGGGTCAGACTGTTGGACCTCAAAGGGAGTGTGGGGATAAAAGGGAGAGATCAACCAAAGGACTTAAGTGCACACATATGAGCCTAACCAGTGGTCAAGGACAATAGAGGGATGGGGGCATAAGAGGGGGTATTGGAATGGTAGGTTGAGGACAAATATGTGATACCTTAATCAATAATTTTTTTTAAAAAAGGGAAAAAAGAAGAGAGAATACTCACTTAGAAATATCTTCTACTGGGGTCCACTGCATGAATTTGTGTACCTTAAAAAGAACCATGGGTCACAAGGCTGCAATAGGCACAGGGGCAGGTTTCAGCCCATCTTCTGTGCCCCTGCCTGGCCCCTCCCAACATGGCCCCCAGTCACTTATCTGCTGACATCCCCGCTCCTGCCTCCACCACTCTCATGTGCTGCTGGCAGCAGGCCTTCTCACACCCACTGATGGCATAGGACGATTGGGGCCAGTGCCAGCAGCGGGCATGAATGGGGCTGGTACTGTCAGCTGGTACAAGGGGTGGCTGCTGCTCAGATCACCCCTCAGGAGCAGCGGGGGGTAGAGAAGCCCTCAGGGGTGATCAAGGTCAGTAGCTGCCGCTTGCACCTGGTGATGGGACCAAATAATCTGGACTAGCAGTGAGTGTGTGGCCACACCAGTACAGGCTGCAGATGGCAGCATGTGTGAACATTGGGCAGGACCATGGCATGTGGGAGCAAGGCATTTTCAGTAACCATCAGAGGCTTGCCCCAATGACAGAGACCTGTGCCCCAACTTTGTCTGGCACCCTTTCTCACCTGTTCCACCATTCCACTGTGGCCAACACCCATCATGTTCCATACACACCCCCTGGTGGTCAGCGCATATCATAGTGACCGGTTTTTCAGTCGTTTGGTTGTTCAGGTTGTTCTGCTGTTCAGTTTATTTGCATATTAGCCTTTTTATTATATAGGATACTTAGGCGTACACATGGTCATTATTATTTTTGCCCCATGGTATACTTGGTAGACATGCATCTATCATCACAACGTCATGACAGCCTAATAAATTTAAGCTAGGTTGCCTGGAGGTTGAGGTCTCCTAACCAGATGATCAATATTGGCTGTCACCATCATCTTTTTCAATGATAGAGATGAGCTTCTCCTTTAGTTGAAGGACCTGCAGATACTGAGAAACTCCAATGGGAGAGTCATGTCACAGAACTACATCAGGCTGTTAAACAAATATAATCATTTTCATATTGAGTTCAGCAACCATAAGCTTTGTCAAAGTTTAAATATACCCTATTTTTCCCACTTGAATCCAAAATAGCTTCATTGTTCTATCAGATTAACTTAACTCATTTATTTTTGTTTTTAGTTTGTATTTTGTTTTTGTTTTTTCTCACTGAGGCAATTAGACTTAGCTGCTTCAGAAGGCAATTACCAATATACATTTTTGATTTTTTGTCACACTCAAAATTTTGCATTCAGTTATTATTATTGGCAGACACTGAAATGAACAGGTTTAGCAATTTTATATATATTACATGTTTTGTATATATTATTTTGTATATACTACATGTTTTGTATGTATTATACATACATATACATACATATGCATACATTTGTGCATGGAGGGGGATCCCCTCAACTCAGACTGCACCCTCTCCAATGGGGGACCCCTTGAGGGATGTACAACTGCCATTTTAGGCCTGATGCTAGGGATCAGGCCTAAGCCGGCAGTCAGACATCCATCTCACAATCTGGAACCACTGGCTCCTAACTGCCCACCTGCCTGCCTGATTGCCCCTAACTGCTTCTGCCTGCCAGCCTGATCACCCCTAACTGCCTTGTCCTGTAACTTTCCAGAGTCTTACTTTATTAAGCAACCCAACTGGTCAAGGTAACACTGGCCAAACCTAGTGTTCAAAAAAAAATTTTTTTTTTGCCAAATTAGAGAATCTAAGGAAACCAGAAAAATACGGGGATTGAGAAGCATATCTCTGAATGAAACAGGTTACATCAAAATGAAACAGGTTATATCAAATTTACCTGCTGCCTAAGAAGCTGGAGTGTATGTATCTCTCTCATTGATGTTTCTAGCTCTCTATCCGCCTCCTTTCCTCTCTGTAAAAAAATCAATAAAATATATTTTTAAAAAAAATAAATATTATGTACACATATAATACCTTAATAAATTTTTAAAAATAATAAATAAATAAATATAAAAATAAAAAATACCAAAAGATAAACAGGTCCTCAGTAATGAGGAAGAAAATGTATCTGCAAATAACTATGTTTTTATAGATATACAAGGAGAAGTGTCGATGTAACAAATTGCTACTTTTCAAGCCCATCAATTCAATGCAATTATTTTGCCAAGATGACTCAAATGACCCATATGGTCGTGTACCTAGAGAAATAAAGAAAATATAACTTCACATACATTAGTGCTACAGCCAGCTTGCATTGGATATGGGCTCAGTCCTTCCCTCCTGGTTGCAATTAAACTCCTTTAAACAAACAAACAAACAAACAAACACACAATTAAAATCTTGTTCCTTCGCTCACAGGTTTATCACCCCTATTAGAGGATTAGAAAGAGGGAATTAGGCAAGTGAGAATTTTGTATGGAAATTCATGAAACACTCCATATAAAGTAAGACTCTGGAAAGTTACATTATGCTGTTGAACATTCGTAAAGGATTCATTGGTATGAATTCTACAATAGCAATCAATTCATTTTGCCACTGGGTGGGAAATTGGAATACCTACCTATGTGACTACCTGTTCTACTCTGGAGACAACACAGTTCAGGTCAGAATAAAACAGTTTGGAAAGAATTGGTCATGCCTCTCAGATCTCACACACAATAAAAGAAGGCTGTGTACACCAGTACGTATGGAGAAATACATTTAAACAGAAGACCAATGAGCCACTAATGGTGAAGCTGAAATTGCCCAGGGGACATGTTGCATAAATCTAGTTGATAATTTCCTACCAATAAAAGATATATATGCATTGCATCCATCTATATTTGAAGTTGTTTGTGATGCTTCATCAAGCAGTAAAACTTGATGCAATCTTAGAATACTGGCATTTTCTCACGTATTGCATTTCTTGCTAAGGAATGAAACTAGGAAACTGTATTTTTCAGACAAAATTCAACCAAATTCAATTAAATAAATTCTTATTTCACCACATCTTGGGTATCCAGTTATATGTGGGTACTAGAAAGTAGAACTCACCAGAACCGGTTTGGCTCAGTGGCTAGAACATCAGTTTGAGGACTGAAAGGTCCCAGGTTTGATTCCAGTCAAGGGCATGTACATTGGTTGTGGGCACATCCCTGGTAGGGGGTGTGCAGGAGGCAGCTGGTCGATGTTTCTCTCTCATCAATGTTTCTAGCTCTCTATCCCTCTCCCTTCCTCTCTGTAAAAAAAAATCAATAAAATATATTTTAAAAAATAAAGTAGAATTCATAGTTCTGTCCTAGAACATCTTATAAAATAATTGAAGTATTTTTAGACTACAAGCTCCTTGAGGTCAGAGACCAGATATTATTTATACCTTTATCTTCAGTGTCTAAATAAGAATTTGGAAGACAAAGAAATTGTGTTTTTTTATCATAAAACTTGTTGCTGATGATTTAGCCAGCAATTTAAGCATCCAAAGCCTACCTGTATAATCGCTGCATAGAGACACAGAAAAGAGTGAATGTGACCAAGCAGTAGGAAACATTAAAGGTGGAAATGTGAAAATAGTGATTGCTACTGATTTATCATCCTAAGATCCTGATGTTAGTGATGTCACACACACATAATTATGGTTTCCCATGGAATATTGAAGAATATGTACACAGAGTAGTGTGCATTAGCTAGAAGAGCAGGGAATGCTGCCATATCCATTACCCTTCTGACTAAAAATGACTGGAAGATTATCCCAGGATTGATTAAAATTCTGGAAAGAAGAAATCAAAGTATCCCCAAAGCTCTATAACAATGGCCAAACAATGCAAGTTTAGTGAACAAAAGAACGACAAAGGAAAGAAATTAAAAATATATCAATGAAAATTCAAGGAGTTTTATTGAGATCTACATTGAAAAGTTTGCCAGGCTACTCAAAGATTTAAGATATGTTAAAGTTATGCAATATTCAAGATAAATAGGGAAGTGTTGGAAACACTAGTAGTGTGAAGACAACTAATTCTTAAATAATATCTCTAGGCTTTCAATTTTGTGTATTTTTCATAATAAAATCAAGTGTTTTATAAAATAAGTAAATAATAAATTGAAGCAAACTAAATCCTTAATAAAAACGGGTGTTGACAAAGGGATGGAGAAAAAAATGGCAGCTGATAGGACAGAAGCAAGGGAGAGGAAGTGAGTGAGTGAGGGTATGAAAGGAGAGTGTGTGGATGTGTGTGGTGTGTGTGTGTGACTGAATAAGGGACAGTTAAATCTCTCAAGAATAGCAGAGGTTGGCAGACGAGGCTTTTTTTGACAAGGAGAGACTACTACCGCTGTAGGGACGCACTGGACTGCAGGACTCGGGCACTGGGCTCATGCCATCTTGAAGGGGACAGCGGCCTTTTCTAGGAGTTAATCAGCACCACCACCCAGACAGGACTTTGACACTGCCAGCAACACAGCAGCCACTCCAGCCAAAATCCTGTTACCCCAAAATCCTGTGACCTTTGGATCTTGAAACATCCACCTCCAAATGTGCACCACTCTAGCAGCAGTAAGTGCAACATCCCACCTCACCAGCGGAAGATCTCCAGACACCACATTCTCATTGCTCCAGCCTCCCAGGCATCCAAGGAACACCACTCCTTAGGCAGTGGCTGGGAACTACGGAGTGCCCCCACTGATATGATTCTGTACAGACAAGGGTGTGCTGCACTGCAGCAGAAATTCTGAATTTCCTCTACCTGAATAACTTCCCACAGACACCCCAGCTCTGTAACTTCAGCACCAGGTCCCCTCAAAGTGCATCAGAGCTCTGCGCCTGCAAATGCACCTCCAGTTTGTGCACAGATTTCAAACAAGCAGGCACCCTGAGCCCATCTATCTAGAGGGTGCTTGTAGAAGCTGCTGTGAGTTCTGGCTGGGTGTGATCTTGGACAAACAGGGATGCACTGCCCCCAGCAATTGAAATTCTGAATTCACTCATCCTGGACACATGCACAGACACCCCAGCAGTGTAATTTAAGTGTCAGGGCCCATCAAGGTGCATCAAAGCTCTGTGCCAGCAAACTCACAACTACAGACATACACATTACAAAAGTGCAGACACCCTGAGCCCATATATCCACAGGGTCCTCTAGGGAACTGCTTTGAGCCCCTGCTGGGTGTGATACTATACAGACAAGGATGCACTGCCCGGTAGTAGAAATTCTGAACTCCTTCCTCCTGAATAACTGCCCACATACACCCCATTGCTTAACTTCAGCACAAGGGCCGCTCAAAGTATGTCAGAGCTCTGTGTAGGCAAACACACCCCCAGTCTGTGGGCACATTTACAGCAGGCAGACACCTGGAACTCATTTATCCATAGGGTGCTTGTGGGAGCTGCTGTGAGTCCTTGCTGGGACTGAACTTGGACAAACTTGGATGCACTCTCCCTGGCAGTATACATTCTGAATTTACTCATCCAGGATGCCTGGACACAGAGGCCTCAATTATGTGGCTTCAGTGCCAGGGCCCATCAGAGTGCTTCAGCATCCCTTGCTGGAAAACACACTGCAGGTGCCAGTGTGAGCCTCCACTGGTCTTATGCACATATTTACCACAGGTACAGAAGCAAAAGCTGAGTCTTCCCACCCCACAACTACAGAACTCTGGGTACCATAGTCACGCCTTTCCAGAACACAAGCCTCCTGAGATTCACCCCAACAGACGGTTCCTAGGTGCCACTGTGAGTCCCCACTGGACATGAGTGATTTCAATCAAACACACAAGATAGCAAAAATTGGTACACCACCCTCAACAGCTGCTGACTTCTAGACACAGCAGTTGTACCTTTTAAGCTCACAGGCCTACATCAAGAGAACCCAATTAGCTCAAGTAGGGAGCTACATTAGATTACCAAGTCCAGGAGACCTGAGAGATCATACCAGTAGTACCATCCCTAAAAGAACCTGCGTATCAAACCAATTGGACCTATAATTAAAACATTACAGCTAAACACAGGAAGACAAAAAAGCAATCCCCAAGGAAAGATAAAGAGGATTCACCAGAAAGGGTATTAAATGAAATTGAGATAAGCAGCATATCAGAGAAAGAATTAAGAGTAATGGTTATAAGGATGCTTAAATGGCTGGATGACAAATATGCACAACTCAATGAGAACTATTAGGAGCTGAATGAGAATGTCTCCAACATGAAAAGAACCCAGAGGGATGAAGAATGACATAGCTGCAATAAAGAAAACAATGGAATGCTTAAATAGTAGACTAGAAGAGGCTGAGGACAACATAGCAAATTAGAAGACAAGGCAGGAAAAAAACACAAAAAAAGAGCAGCAACTGGTAAGAAGACTTAAAAAGCAAGAGGGGAGCTTATGGGAGCTATGGGAGAACACAAAATGAAACAATATTCATATAATAGGGGAGCCAGAAGGAGAGGAAGAGAAACAATGGATAGAAGAAATAATGACATAAAACTTACCTGATATTGGCAAGAAAAAAAATATGCACGTCCAAGGAGTAAATAGAGTCCCAAACAAGTTGAACCTCAAAAGACCAACACCAAGACACATCATAATAAAATTGGTGAACACAAAGGGTAAGATAAATTAAGAATCTTAAAATCTGCCAGATGGACATAAAGTTACATACAAGGGATATCTTATTAGAATATCAACTGATTTCTCAACAGAAAAACACCAGGATAGAAGGGAATGGAATGAAATATAAAAAATGATGCAAAGCAAGGGACTGAATCAAAGAATACTATATTCAGTAAAGCTATCATTCAAAATTGAAGGTGGAATTAGGAGCTTCAAAGACAAAAAAAGGACTAAGGGAATTTTTTAAAGTCTTTTTAAAAAAATATATTTTATTGATATTTTATAGAGAGGAAGGGATAAAGATAGAAACCTAGAAACGTCCATGAGAGAGAAACATTGACCAGCTGCCTCTTGCACACCCCCTACCGGGGATGTGCCCTCAACCAATGTACATGCCCTTGACTGGAATCGAACCTAGGACCTTTCATTCTGCAGACCGACGCTCTACCACTGAGCCAAACCGGTTTCGGCTAAGGGAATTTATTACCACCATATCCAGCAATGCAAGAAATGCTGAAGGGTCTGCTGTAAAAAGAAGAAATAGGAAAGGAAGAAGGAACACAGGGGTAAAGAATAAAAATGGTGGCATATAAGTACCTATCAATAACTTTAAATGTAAATGGATTAAATGCCCCAATCAAAAGACATAGGGTAACTGAGTGGATAAGAATACATGACCCATGTATCTCCTGTATACAGGAAACCCACCTCAGAAAAATAGACGCACACAGACTGATGGTGTAAAGCTGGAAAAAGTTTTTCAGGCAAATGGAAATGAAAAAAAGAAAGCTGAGGTAGCAATATATATATATCTGACAAATTAGATCTCAAATTGAAAGACATAACAAGAGATAAGGAAGGTCACTTTATAATACTAAAGGGAGCAATCCAACAAGAAGAAAAAACTCTGCTAAACATATACACACCCAATACAGGAGCACCCACATACATAAAAAAAATCTTTTGCAAGATAAAAAGGGAGAGATTGACATCAATACAATCATATTAGGGGACTTTAATATCCCACTATCACCATTGGACAAATCCTCTAAACAAAAAAATCAGGAAAGAAACATCAATCTAAAATGACTCACTATATCAGACATAAATAATTTCCTTGTTCAGAACATTTCACCTCAAAGTCACAGAATATACATTCTACTCAAGTGCACATGGGTTATTTTCAAAGATAGACCACATATTGGGTCATAGGCAAAGTCTCTTCAAGAAGATAGAAATCATATTGAGCATCTTCTCAGATCACAGTGGCATAAAACTGAAAAACAAATACATTAAAACAATAAAAAAAATCAAACACATGGAGACTAAATAGCATGCTATTAAACAATGAGTGGGTTGCCAGAGAGATAAAAAAATCATCATGGTAACAAATGACAATGAAAATACAATAGTCTGAAATCTATGGGACACAGCGAAAGCAGTCTTGAGAGGGAAGTTCATAGCTCTACAAGACTACTACAAAAAACAAGAAACAATGGTAATAAATTACCTAACCCTACAACTCAAAAAGTTAGAAGGAGAGCAACAAGAGGAGCCCTATGTAAGCCAGAAGGTAGGAAATAATAAAGATCAGAGCTGAGATAAATAGAAAGAGACTGAAAAACAATATCAACAAAACCAAGACCTGGTTATTTGAATGGATAAACAAGATCGGTGAGCCTCTAGCCAGGCTCACCAAGAAGTAAAGAGAGAAGACCGAAATAAACAAAACCAGAAATGAAAGAGGAGAAATAACATCAGGCCCCACTGAAATACAAAAGATAGTTAAACACTACTATGAAAAACTCTATTTCAACAATCTGGAGGAAATGGGCATATTTCTAGAAAAATACAACCTTCCAAAACTCAATGAAGAAGATACTGAACATCTCAATAGGCCAATAACTAAGAAATTGAAGCAGTCATCAAAAAGCTTCCATCAAACAAAAGCCCAGGGCCAGATGGCTTCAAAGGGGAGTTTTACCAAACATTCAAGGAAGAATTTAAACCTATTCTCCTCAGTATATTCCAAAAAAATTTAAGAAGAAGGAATACTTCCAAGCTCATTCTATGTTGCCAACACCACCTTAATGTAAAAATAATTTAAAGACAACACAGTGGAAGAGTATTATAGGCTAATATCGCTCAGAAATAAAGATACCAAAATCCTCAACAAAATTCTAGCAAATCAAATTCAGCAATACATCCGAAAAATCATACACCATGATTAAGTAGGATTTATCCAAGGCATGCAAGGATGGTACAATATTTGCAAGTCAATAAATGTAACATCACATAAACAAACTGAGAGATAAAAATCACATAGTCATATCAATTGATGCAGAAAAAGCATTTGACAAAATCCAACATCCTTTCTTGATAAAAATTCTCAGCAAGGTGAGAATAGAAGGATCATGCCTCAACATAACAAAAGCCATAAATGATAAACCCACAACCAACATCATACACAATGGGCAAAAACTAAATCCATTTCCCCTAAGAACAGGAACAAGACAGAGATACCTACACTCAGCACTCATGTTCAACATAGTACTGGAAGTTTAGCCATTAAAATTAGACAAGAAGAAGAAATAAAAGTCAGCCAAATTGGAAAAGAAGAAATAAAGGTGTTGTTATTTGCAGATGACATGATCTTGTACATAAAAACCCCAAAAGGCTCCATCAAAAAACTATTTGACTTAATAAATGAATTCAGCAATGTAGCAGGATACAAAATGCCAATAAATACATGACATTTCTATACACCAATAGTGAACTTATACTGAGAGACTCAAAGAGCAATCCCATTTATTATCGCACCAAAAAAAAAAAGATAAGATACCTAGGAATAAACTTAACCAAGGAGGTAAAATATCTATATGCAGACAACTATAGGGTACTGAAAAAAGAGATAGAGGAAGACATACATAGATGGAAGAATATACCATGTTCATGGATTGATAGAATCAACATCATTAAAATGTCCATACTAAGCAAAGCAATCTATAGATTCAATGCACTCACCATCAAAATACCAAAGGCATAATTCACAGAACTAGAAAGAACTCTCCAAAAATTTATCTAGAATAAAAAAAGATCCCAAATAGCCACGGCAATCCTGAGAAAGAAGAACAAAGTAGGTGGGGTCTCAATATCAGATTTCAAGCTGTATTACAAAGCCACTGTTCTCAAATCTGCCTAGTACTGGCACAAAACAGACATATAGACCAATGAAATAGAATAGAGAACCCAGATATTGACCCAAACCACTATACGCAATTAATATTTGACAAAGGAGGCACTAACATACAATGGAGTCAAGACAGTCTCTTCAATAAATAGTGTTGGGAAAAAAGACAGATACAAATGCAAAAAATGAAACCAGATCACCGACTTACACTATACACAAAAATAAACTCAAAATGGATAAAGTACTTAAACATTAGATGGAAAACCATAAAAATAATAGAGGAATCCTTAGTCAGATAAATCTCAGACATATGCTGAAGCAATTTCTTTACAGAAACTGCTCCTAGGGCAACGGAAACTAACGAGAAAGTAATCAAATGGGACTACATAAAAATAAAAAGCTTTTGCATAGAAAAGAAACCATCAACAAAATAATAAGAAAGCCCAGTACACGCGAGAACATATTTGCAAATGTTATCACCGATAAAGGTTTAATCTCCAACATCTACAGGGAACTTATACTACTTAATAAAAGGAAGATAAATGATCCAATAAAAAATGGACAATGGACCTAAATAGAGTCTTTTTGAAAGAAGACTGAAGGAAGGCCAAGGGGCATATGAAAACATGCTATAAGTCACTAATTATCTGATAAACCGAAATCCAACACTATTTATTGAAGAGACACTCTTGACTCCATTGTATGTTCATGCCTCCTTTGTAACGAAAATGAGTTACAATATCACACCTGTCAGAATGGCAATCAACAAATCAACAAAGGACAAGTGTTGGAAAGGATGTGGAGAAAAAGAAACCCTCTTGCACTGCTGGTGGGAATGCAGACTGGTGCAGCCACTGAGGAGAACAGTATGGATTTTCCTCAAAAAACTAAAAATGAAACTCCCATTTGAGCCAATGATCCCACTTCTAGGAATATATCCCAAGAAACTAGAAACATGAATAAGAAAGGATTCATGTACCCCTATGTTTATATCAGCACAATTCACCATAGCTAAGAGTTATAAATAGCCTAAATCCCCATCAGAAGATGAGTGGATTAGAAAGCTATGGTACATCTACACAATGAAATACTAAGCTGCTATAAAAAAGAAGGAATTCTTACCATTTGCAGCAGCATGGTTGGACCAGGAGAGCATTATGTTAAATGAAATGAGCCAGGCAATGAAATAAAAAATATCACATGATCTCACTAATTTAAGGAAAATAAAGAGCAGTATACCCTGATGAACAAAAAGATGGGCATAGAGGCATAAAGCACTGAACTGACTGTCATATTACAGTGGGAAGGCTGGGGATTGTTAGGGGGGTAGGGAGGAGAAAGAGATCAACCAAAAGAATTGTATTCATGCATATAAACCCAATCAGTGGACACAAGACACTGGATGAAGGCATGTTACAGGGGTTAGGGGAGCCCGGGGGAAGGTCAATGGGGGAAGAAAAGAGGATATATGTACTACTATATGTGATATTTTAAACAATAAAATAACATTTTTTTTAAAAATGGATGTTACCTAAATGCATATATGGAAAAACAACTCAGAAACAGCACATACTATATGATAAAAGAGTAATATTCAAATTGACCATACCTGAGCTACAACCACCATCCATACCCACCAGCCAATCAGGAGAAAGTATGAAAATTAACCCAACCAAGATTGCTGTGGTCACAGAGAGAGAAGGAGGAAGGCTTGGGGTTCCCTGGTGATGGAGGAAGTCAAGCTTTCTTCACACCCTGGCCGGCCCAAACCTCCACTCCAGGCTACAAAGTTTCAATTATAGAAGTTAAATAAATGCCAACAAAAATGGTGGCAGCCATGGAGCTGGAGAGAGCAGGAGGCTAGGGTTGTTCCCGGCAATGGAGGAAGCCAATCTTTCTGTATATCCTGGCCTGTCTTGGCCTCTGCTTAAAGCTTCAAAGTTTCAATTATATAAGATAATAAATCCCAACAGAAATGGCTGCCAAGAAGGAGCAAGGAGAAGTCTTGACTCTGCTTGAGGCTACAAGTTTCAACTGTGGATGATAAATAAATCCCAGATACCAAGGTTTCTGATTTGGGTCGCTGGGGAGTGTGGTTGTTCTTCAAACCACCATAGGCCCCTCGCCCAGGCCACTTAACACCCCAAGGGATACCCCACCCTGATCTGGGACATCCTTTAGGGAAAACAAGCTGGCCCCCACCCATGCAACAGGCCTCTATCCTATCTAGCAAAATAATAATATGCAGATTGACCATCACTCCAACACACAAGATGGCTGCCCCCATATGGTCAAAGATCCTGCCTCCATGTGGACACAAGATGGCCACCACAAGGTGGCCAGCAGGGGAGGGCAGTTGGGAGGGACCAGGCCTGTAAGGGTGGGCAGTTGTGGGCAATCAGGCCAGCAGAGGAGGGCAGCTGGAAAGGACCAGGCATGGAAGGGAGGGCAGTTTGGGTCAATCAAGCCTGTAGGGGAGGGAAGTTAGGGGTGACCTAGCCCACAGAGGAGAGAAGTTGGGGATGACCGGGCCTTCAGGGAAGGACAGTTGGGGGGGGGGAGACCCAGGCCTACTGGGGGGAGCAGTTGTTGGAGACCAGAGCCACTGGGGAGGGCAGTTAAGGGCAAACAGGCTGGCAGGGAAGCAGTTAGGCATCAATCAGGCTGGCATTGGGTGGTTAGGGGTGATCAGGCTGGGAGGCAGAAGCAGTTAAGTGCAATAAGGAACGCAGGCAGGCGAACAGTTAGGAGCCAGCAGTCCTGAATTGTGAGGCTTGGTGGGAACAGGCCTAAACAGGCAGGCTGACATCCCTCGAGGTGTCCTAAATTGGAGAGCATGGAGGCTGGGCTGAAGGACACCCTCCGCTCCCTTGCACAAACTTCACGCACCTGGCTTCTAGTATCTTCATAAGTAGGTATGACCTTATATCGTTGTGGATAGATCATTAATAATTAGTTACTAGAAGGCCTAGAATATAAAAAAGTGAAGGAAAATAAGCCTATTTATTGTGGTCAAATAGATTATATCAATAGATGTCTCAAACTTTAACCATTGGTAAAATCCTAGACCATATCAGACTGGGTTTCTAAATTCATTTGGGATTCCCAAAGAGTTCAGAAAATAGGCTCTAACTATGATTTTCACATTCTCACTAAAGTGGTGTGAACTGTTCAAGTATGCTCTTAAAAAAAAACACATTTTGTTTTCTTCCACTTAGCTTCCAATGTAGAATCAAGAAGAGTCAGAGTTGCACAAAAAGAGATATCACTGACCCTGACTGAACTGCATGCCTTGAGTTTACTTGGTTCCCTTTAGCCTCAGAAAACCAACTCTGTTTTCCTTTGCATTTCAGAAAAAAAGACTAGAATTTGGGGAGTTGGGTATAATTTTCTGCACTGGCCTCTTCCCAACACTTTATAAAAATCTATAAACCTCACAGCAAGACATAAGCTTACATAATACCGAGTGCCTGATTTTCCAAGACAAGCTCCCAAAAGTCACTGGCATGGCTGCCATGGTTAGCTTAACCACATACTGGTAACCTATAAATCATATCTACTGCAATCAATCATTTAGAAATTAAAATTCCCACAAGAAACCTGAAAAATTTATACAAAGTCAGGCATAGGAGAAAATAATTCCTAGAAAATCCTTTCCCCTCTACTGTGGCCTCAGTAGCTCTCTCAAGATTTCTATGCAGACCACAGATGCTTCTCCTTTACTTCTAGGCAGGCTTGAAAGAATCCAGCACTAATCTCCAAGGGAGAGAAATAAACAAGTGATTCAGCCAAAACTGGTTTGGCTCAGTGGATAGAGTGTCAGCCTGCGGACTGAAAGATCCCAGGTTTGATTCCGGTCAAGGACAAGTACCTGGGTTTCAGGCACATCCCCAGTAGGTGTGTAGGAGGCAGCTGATAGATGTTTCTCTCTCTCTTTGATGTTTCTATCTCTTTCTCTCTTCCTTCCTCTCTGTAAAATAATCAATAAAATATGTTTTTATTAAAAGTGCCTGGCTGCTACCCTAAACAAATAGGGTTAAGTGTTCCCTATCATCATTGTGATCACCCAAAGCACTTATTTTACTGCCTTTTCCTTTACAGCAATAAAAATGTTTGGTCTTCTATGCAAGCTAAGTTCTTCCCAAACCTTAACTATATACCTCATGCTTATGAGTCCTAGGAGAAGGGTGGCTCATTCTCACTATGACAGAAAGAACACACATCTCTATAAGTGAATAAGGGCACACCTTTACCTCAAAAGGAACTACCAAATAAAGCAAATAGAGACTAACATTTACTGAGCACTTCCTATGTCCCAAATGCTGCTTTTCTTTAACTCCTCCCTAACAACCTGTTGCATATTTTATTATCTCTATTTTACAAGAAAGTGTGAACAAGTAATTTCTTTCCAAGAAGATATTGAAAAAGTAAGGAGAACATTACAAGATTTGGAGGACAGTGGATTCTTAACATTTTAATTTAATTAAAGAATTATGAATATTCGAGAGAAAACAGTAGCTATGCTTGGCAAGTAATATAAAAAAGGTCACTTCTTATTCTTGGTCTTTATGATATGCATAAACCAATTTGAAGGAAAAGCAAGAGGTTGAATTCGGACAATCTGGTTACTATCATTTGAAAAATATAATAGCACCTACTATGCATACCACAAAACAATTACAGGTATGGTTCCTGCCCTGTATGGAATTAGTAATCTATGTTTGGTGATGGGGGAGAATGAATTAAAATGCAAATAACTTTAGCAGACCAAATAATTGGTGCTGTTTATCACTGTGGGCCAACAATTCTTTAATAAAGAGATAGGATATGTAAACCAATTTGAAAAATGCACCAAGAATAATTGTTTGTGAGGTATAATGGAGGTGGGTAGAGGGAAACAGGCTTTGGAACTTGATGAAGCAAAGTTTGAATCTCAATCATTATTACTTACTATTTGTATATCCTTGAGAAAATTATTTCATATTGTGAGGAGATATGTCATGATATATAGGTTCTCAACGAATATTACTCCTATTTCCATTTTTGGCAATTGGAATTTACCCCAGTGGCTTTATGCTATTTTGCATTTTTTTAATGAACTGGTCTGTGTATAAACATAGCCATGTCACATTTAACAACAACAAAACATCATAATTATAAAAAAAGAAAATCAACTACATTATTATTTAATTAGTATTTCCTGTGTGCCAGGCAATGTGCTAAATACTTTTTCAATGAATCATCAAGATAACCTTATGAGGTAAGTAGTAATCACCCATCTCATAGATGAGGAAAATGGAACTCAGAAAAGAAAAGTTATTTGACAAAGGTCCTAGAGCAGCTAAGGACTCTGAATTGAGTGTGCAGTCAGGTGTGGCTTACTCCAAAGCCACATATTTGGTTCTCCACTAATTTTCCTACATTTCAGGTTTTGAATCAGGTTACCAAAGTATCAGGTTTGACAGAAAAGTTCTTGCTGTCCTAACTATAATTCAAACTTTGTTAATTCTATTTTCAATTAACTTTCAAAAAATATCTCTGCCTTTTCCTCTGGAAATTATCTTCCCTTTTTAAAGGCAGAGGGCATGTGGATTCACCCCACTACCTGGGCTGAAATTATAAGCAAAAGTTGAGCCTGTGTCCATTTGTACCCATTTCTACTTGGCTCTTTAGATAAATCTCTTTACTTTCATATTAGAAAGTAGAGTGACATTATTCGCTTTATTTCAGCTGCAGAAAGGATGAAACTTCTCCCAGCAAAAAATGTGTCATTGAGCTAGTGAAAAGTGAATGATTGATATAGGGTATAAATCTTTTTTCTTCTGAGACAGAACTGTCTTTGAAACAGAGGGAGAAGGGGAGACAGAGTAAAAGAAGAGAGGGGGAAAAGAAGGAAGAAAGGGAAGGAGAGGGAGGGAGGTAGGGATGGATGAATAGAGTTGTCCTTCTGGCATGAAGGGGTGAGGTCTCTTTCAGAAGTGAAAGCTACTTTACAAATACAAAGGACATGAGAGGTTTCAATATAAGCAGACACTAAATCTATAACTAAAACTTTTGTTTTCACAATTTAGGAGTTCCAGCATTCTAGTCTAAATTATATTTTGTGCATTTCAAACCAGACTCTTGAGATTTTTAAGTACATTTTATGGTTCATTAATATGTATTGGGGTTTTTAAATGCATATTCTGATGGTGGGTGTAAATCTGTATTAGGGGATTTTTTTGAGAGGAAATTGTTGAGATTGCTACACAAACAGCTATGCCCTCATGGCTCGTATTCAAGTTGCAATGGGCTTTTAGAGATTTAAACATTCACCAAATACTCAGATGTTGCATTTCATGGTTTATTCCACTTGCTAAAATTGACACTTGATTGAAAATAACTTGTGCACTTTGGGAAATACTTCACTTTTCTGAACTCCCTGATGCTCTCTGCTCTATCAGAAAATTCTATCAGGAAGCTGATTCTCTCTACTCTATCAGAAAGGGAATAATTCACCAAAAACTTAAGCCAAAGGTCAGAGGGAAGTGGGACATTTATATCTAAAGAGCAAGATGATGGTGACTAGAATGGTTCAAAAAGTAGATATTTCCTGCTGAAACTTAAACCATAAGACCAGTAAGAAAAGGGCAAGCCCCAAGAGACAACAGAATTTGGTCTTCTCAAACTATTAAGTCCCAGTTTGGCTATCAGCACAACTTCTACAGAGCACCCCAGAGTATACATGCTCACGTGCGCGCGCGCGCGCGCACACACACACACACACACACACACACACTCCTAAATTGCTTCTGTACACATTGAGTTTATTCATTTGAGTGACTACTATAATCTAAGTACTTTAGACTGGATAAACAGTGTTTTCTGTGTCTCATCAAATACCCTGTTTCCCTGAAAATAAGACAGTGTCTTATATTAATTTTTGCTCCCAAAGATGCACTAGGTCTTATTTTCAGGGGATGTATTATGTTTCCATGAAGTAGGTATTATTTTCAGAGGATGTCTTATTTTTGGGGAAACACGGTAGAAGACTTGTCTTGTGAATTTAACACATGTCCGAGTTTCTTAGAATTCTTCAATGGGTTAGCTCTATGTATCACTTCAAAACAAGTTGTACCAAAATTATGTAAAATGTTCTGGCTTTAAATAATAACTATTATATCATATCTCATTATATAGTGGATCAAGAGTTCATGCAGGGACAAGATGGTCAATTCTTCTGCTCCAAGTAGCTGCTGTTAACTAAGGTCATTCTGTGATTTTCATCAGATGGATAGACTTCTCTGGATAATGTGAAATGGTTTCACTCATACAGTTGGTGTCTTGAGAGGCATACCTGAAAAGTTAAACTCACCTTGAACAATCAACTTAACCATATACATATGGGTGCTTCAGCATGGCAACTCAAAGTACCTGGACCACATCCACTATGGTGGCTCAGGTTTCCAGAGAGTGTGTAAAGACACAAGAAGTGGAAGCATACCAGTTTCTCCTGGCATAACCTTGGCAATTGGCATAGCATCATTATTTTTCATACTCTTCTGATTGATGAAGATGCAGAATTGGTTGAAACAAGAGAAGAAAGCATAGACTTGACTTCTCAATGAGGGGAGTATCAAAGAAATGGCAGCAATATTTAACCCATCTTTTTTTAAATATATTTTTATTGATTTGAGAGAGATATTTGTTGCTCCACTTATTTATGAATTCACTTGTTCATTATTGTATGTGCCTTGACAGGAGATCGAACCCACACTTTGGTGTTTTGAGATGATGCTCTAACCAACTGAGTTACCTGGCCAGGGCCTTTAACCCATCTTTAAGCTGTCATAGGTTTTTTTTGGTGTCTTTCAAGTTAAACAAAGGCTATACAGTGTATTGGTAAAGAGCAAGAGTTTAGACAAACTTGATTGTTTTTCAGTCTTAGCTTTGTTAATGATCTTGGACAATTATATAACTGAGAAATTATGTACCAGAGCTTCACTCTATTTATAAAATAGTGATAATAATATTGTGTTAGGTGGTTATGAGTATTAAATAATGCATATACAAGAAAAGTGAATATAACAGTAACATACATACTAAACCTCATGACATACTACCTATCATTATTTATAAAATCTAAATTTCTTAACTTAGCAAATAACACTATTTACTACCTGGCTTCTGCTCTCTTCTCAGGCCTCATATTTTGTCATCCCACATAGGCATCCTTAACCCCAGCCATGGTCAACTACTAGTTGTTTCCAGAATATGCCAAATTCTTATACCTCTATGCTATAGCACATACAGTCCAGTCTGCTTAGATGAATGATCTTCTCCCCTGACTCTTTCTTTACCTAACTTTTATTGATCCTATAAAATCCAGCTCACAAATTACAACCTTCATGTAGCTATATCTGAACCTCTAGTCTAGATTAGCTATTCCTCCTCTGTGTTCCATAACACTCTGCATAGATAGATAGATAGATAGATATAGATAGATATAGATGATATAGATATAGATATATAGATATAGATAGATATAGATAGTTTTTTTCAGTAGATAGAGGAAGGAAGAGAGAGAGAGGAGAGAGAGAGAGAGAGAGATTCATTGCTCTACATATCCACACATCCATCTGTTGATTCCTGTATATTACCTGAATGGGGATTGAACCCTCAACCTTAGTGTATCAGGATGATGCTCCAACCAACTGAGCCACATGGCCAGGGACACACATATATTTTAGAAAGGATTTAACACCATATTATATGTGCCTGTTTATTGTGCCATAGACTAGACTAGACTGCCTATTTCTTACAGGCAAGTATTGTGTCATACCTTTTTTTTTTTTTTTTTAATCTTGGGCTTTCAGCACAGTACCTAATGCCTAGTAAAAAATTAGTAATTTCTTTAAATAGTGAAAGGTAGTTTAAAAAATAATTGATTTATTAATAAATCAAGATAAATACAGCCTTTCCCCCCATAACTTTGCATTCAGCAACACAAGATTTATAGAAAATAAAGTACACCTAAAAGATTTAAACTTCACTTACTTTCATTACTAAGAATTCAACAACCTTGACACTGCACTGACTAGGTAACTGAATGCAGAGTAGTCACATAAAACTGAAGGATTTAAGACACAACTTATTTTTTTTTTCAAATAATCAGTCCAGTTTATCTCAATTACTTTCCCAAATGTGTTCAAGAAGTGAATACTTGATCTGGATTGATTGATAATCTATCAAAATTTCCATAAGGTCAAATCCATCCCTTCATTAGGAGTTCTTCCATTTTTCTAGAAAACAAGCTTCAGGTGTTAATGATAACAATGTGGATCTGGAAAAGCATCATGTGAACCAGCAGGTATCTCTGTTGCTGTGCCTCACAATGAACATTTCTTACTTCTCTGGAAACAAATCCAGAATTGTATGCAAACAAAAATTAATCATCTGGATACAATATTTCCTGGTAGGGACGTTTAAAAATTTTACAATCAAAAGTATCCTAATCAGAACAAAAATATAGTGTAGGGGATTGGAAGATGGTGGCTGGTAGAATGGAGGTGAGGGAGAGGAAATTAGTGAGTAAGGGGATGAAAGAAGAGTGTGTGGATGTTTGTGGTGAATGTGTGTGAGTGAGGGACAGTTAAATCCCCACATGAGCAGCAGGGGCTGGCAGACTAGGCTCTCTTAGACAGAAAGACAATACCACCACTTTGGGCACTCCCCAGACTGTGGGACTCAGGCACCAAGCCCACGTCCTATTGAAGGGGAGTAAGACCTTTTCTAAGAATGCATCAGCACAACCAACCAACCAGTCATTGGAACTACCCGTGACCCAGCAGCAACTCCAGCCAAAATCCTGCTGCCCCATCCACAGACCCCTAGACCCTGGAACCTCCACCTTCAAAGGTGCACTGCTCCAGCAGCAGTAAGTACAACTTCCCCTTTCCCAGCAGCAGAAGTCAGGTCATCACACTCTGTGTGTTTCCAGTGTGCAGGTATCCAGGGCACACCACTCAATGGGCAGTGCCTAGAAGCCCCTGCTGGGTGTGATTTTGTACAGACAAGGATAAACCACCCCTCAGTATAAATTCTGAATTCCTTCTTCCTGAATAACTGCCAAAGGGCCTCCCAGCTGTGCAACTTCAGTGCCAGGGCCCTTCAGAATGCTTCAGAGCTCTGCACAGGCAAATGCATCACCATGGTCATGCATTTCCAATGAGCAAGTCCTCTGATCCCATCTATCCACAAGGCGCTCTGGGGAGTAGTTGTGAAACTCTGCTGGGTGTGACACTGCACAGACAACGGTGTGCTGCCCTGCAGTAGAAATTGTGAATTATCTTCCTGAATAACTGCCCACAGTCACTCCAGCTGCTCAACTTCAGTGCCAAAACCCCTAGAGTGCGTCAGAGCTCAGCACCTGCAAATGCACATCCACAGTTGCACATTTCCAATAGGCAGGCACCCTGAACCCAGATAACCACAGGATACTCTTAGGAGCCACTGTGAGCTCTCCCTAGGCGCAATCTTGGACAAATGGGGATACAACCCCCCCGCCCCCAGGGAGGGAGTAAAAATTCAGAATCTATTCATCCTGGATACCTGCCCACAGACACCTCAATTACGTGGCTACAGTGCCAGGACTCTTCAGAGTGCTTCAGTGTGCCTTGCTGGCAAACACACCTCAGGTGTCCCAGTTAGCCACCACTTGGAGTGTGCACCTATCCACCATAGGTGCAGAAGCAAAAGCTGAGTCTGCCCACCCCACAACTACAGAACTCTGGACACCACAGTCATGCCTCCCCGGAGCGCATGCCCGCTGAGTCCCATCATCCCAACAGACGCTTCCTGGGTGCCACTGTGAGCCCCTGCTGGACATATGTGATTTCAATCAAGGGAACAAGAAAGCAAAATTGGGACACCCCTCTCCATGGCTGCTGACTTCTAGACACTGCACTTGCACTTCTCCAGCTCCCAGGCCTACATCAAGAGAACCCAAATAGCTCAAATAGGGATCTACACTAGATTACCAAGGACAGGAGACCTTAGAGATCACACAAGTAGCACCATCCCCAAAAGAAACGGAGTAGCAAAGCAATCAGACCTACAATTAAAACATTTTAGGAAAACATGTTAAGACAAAAAATAATCTCCAAAGGAAAGAAAAAGAAGAATCACCAGAAAGGGAGTTAAATAAAATTGAGGCTAGCAACATATCAGAGAAAGAATTCAGAGTAATGGTTCTAAGAATGATCAAATGGCTGGATGACAAATACACACAACTCAATGACAAATATACACAACTCAATGAGAATTATAGGGAGCAGAATGAGAATGTCACCAACATGAAAAGGAACCAAAAGGAGATGAAGAATTATATAGCTACAATAAAGAACATAGTGGAACACTTAAACAGTAGACTAGAAGAGGCTGAGGACTGCATCAGTGAATTAGAAGACAAGGTAGGAAAAATCGCACAAACACAGCAGCAACTGGAAATATGACTTAAAAAGCAAGAGGAGAGCCTAAGGGAGATCTGGGACAACACAAAATGAAACAGCATTCACATAATAGGGGTAAAAAAGAGAGGAAGAGAAGAAAGGAATAGAAAAACTGTTTGAGGAAGTAATGACAGAAAACTTCCCTGATATTGGCAAGAAAAGAACTATGCAAGTCCAAAAAGCAAGTAGAGTCCCAAGCAAGTTTAATTCCAAAAGACCAACGCCAAGGCACATCATAATTAAATTGGCAAACACCAATAACAAAGTAAGAATTTTAAAGGTTGCCACAGAGACAGAATGTTACCTACAAGGGTTCCCTTATTAGAATATTATCGAACATCTCAACAGAAACACTCCCAGCCAGAAGGGAATGGAGTGAAATTTACAAAGTGATACAAAGCAAGGGACTGAACCCAAGAATGCTATACCAGCAAGGCTATCATTCAAAATTGAAGGTGGAATCAGGAGCTTCACAGACAAAAAAAAAAAAAAGGGCTAAGAGAGATTATCACTATCAAGCCAGCAATGCAAGAAATGCTAAAGGGACTGTTGTAAAAAGAAGGAAGAGAACAGCGAGAAGAAACAGATTCAGTAAGGAAAATTATGACAACAAATTAGTACTTATCAATAATAACATTAAACATAAATGGATTAAATGCACCAATCTAAAGACCTAGGGTAGCTGGATGGATAAGAAAACATCACCCATATATTCGTTATTGTAAGAGACCCACCTCAGAACAAAGTATTCACACAGACTTAGAGTGAAGAAATGGAAAAACTTTTTTTTCAGGCAAATGGAAGTGAAAAACAAAAACAAAAAACTGGAGTTGTGATACTTATATTTGATAAAATAGAACTCAAAGTAAAGGCAATAAAAAGAGATAAGGAAGGCCACTTCATAATACTAAAGGGAGCAATTCAACAAGAAGAAATAACTCTGGTAAACATATATGCACCCAATGCAGGAGCACCCAAATACATAAAACAACTTCTAGAAAATATCAAGGGAGAGATTGATAGCTATACAGTCATAGTAGGGGACTTTAATATCCCACTGACACCACTGGATAAATCATATAAACAAAAAAATCAGCAAAGAAACAGCAATCCTAAATGACTCACTAGATCAGATGGACTTAATTGACATCGTTAGAACATTTCACACCAAAGCTATAGAATACACATTCATGTCCAGTGCACATGGGACATTTTCAAGGATAGACCACATATAGGACACAGGCAAAGTCTCTTAAAATTTAAGAAGATAGAAATCATAATAAGTATCGTCTCAGACCATAATGGCATAAAACTAAAAACTACAATAAAAATATTGGGGGGAAAACACCCAAACACTTGGAGGCTAATTAGCATGCTATTAAACAATCATTGTGTCACCACAGAGATCAAAAAATAAATTAAAAGCACCCTGGAAACAAATGACAATGAAAACACAGCAATCCAAAATCTATGGGACACAATGGTAGCAGTCATAGCTCTGTCTATGAGGGAAGTTCATAGCTCTATAGGCCTACTTCAAAAAAATAAGAAAAAATAGTAATACATCATATAACCTTGCAACTTAAAGAACTACCCTGTTTCCCTGAAAATAAGACAGTGCCTTATATTAATTTTTGCTCCCAAAGATGCGCTAGGTCTTATTTTCAGGGGATATATTATGTTTCCATGAAGTAGGTCTTATTTTCGGGGAAACACTATAGAAAAATAGCAACAAGAAAAGCTCACAAGTGATCAGAAGGAAGGAGATAATAAAGATCAGAGCAGAACTAAATGACATAGAGACCAAATAAATAATACATAAGATCAATTAAAACAGACAGCTCAGTTTTTAAAAGGATAAACAAGATTGATGAACCTCTAGCCAGACTCACCAAGAAACAGAGAGAGGGCACAATTATACAAAATCAGAAATGAAAGAGGTTATATAATAACTGACCCCACAGATATACAAATGATTGTAAAAAAAATACTATGAACAACTTTACTCCAATAATCTGGACAACCTTAATGAAATGGACACATTCCTAGAAAAATACAACCTTCCAAAACTCAACCAAGAAGATTCAAAAAACCTGAATAGGCTGATAACTACTAATGAAATTTAAACATTAATCAAAATGTTTCCAGCAAACAAAAACCATGGGCCAGATGGCTTCACAGAGGGGTTTTACTGAACTTTTAAAGAACTAAAACCAATCCTTCTCAGACTATTCCAAAAATTCAAGAGGAAGGCATACTTTCAAACTCTTTCTATGAAGCCAGCATTCCCTTAATCCCCAAAACTGGATAAAGACACTATAAAGAAAGAGAATTACAGGCCAATATCCCTGATGAACATAGATGCTAAAATCCTGAACAAAATTCTACAAATCAGATCCAGCATTACTTTAGAAAGATCATACATCATGAACAAGTGGAATGTATTCCAGAAATTCAAGGCTGGAACAATATCCACAAATCAATAAATACACCATATAAAGAAAGTGAGAGGAAAAATCACATAATCATATCAATTGATACAGAAAAGGCATTTGACAAAATCCAACAAGCTTTTCTGATATAAACGCTCAGCGAAGTGGGAATAGAGAGATCATACCTCAATATAACAAAAGCCTTATATAACAAACCTACACCCAACATCATACTCAATGGGCAAAAACTAAAACCATTTCCACTAAAAACAGGAACAAGACAGGAATGCCTGCTTTCACCACTCCTGTTCAACATAGTACTAGAAGTGCTAGCCACAGCAAACAGAAAGGAAGAAGAAATAAAAGGCATTCAAATTGGAAAGGAAGTAAATAGCCATTACTTGCAGATGACATGATACTGTACATAGAAAAGACTCATCAAAAATTATTAGACTTAATAAATGAATTTGGCAATGTAGCAGGAAACAAAATTGATGCTGAGAAATCTATGGCATTTCTATACAACAGTGAACTTACAGAAAGAGTGACTAAGAAAACAATCCCCTTTACCATTACACCAAAAAAAAAATTAAGATATCTAGGAGTAAACTTAACTAAGGAGGTAAAACACCTCTACTCAGAAAACTATAGGACATTGAATAAAGAGATAGAGGAAGACATAAATAGATGGAAGAATATACTGTGTTCATGGATTGGTAGAATCAACAACATTAAAATGTCCATACTACCAAAAGCAATATATAGATTTAACAACTACCCATTAAAATACCAGTGGTATATTTCACAGACCTAGAACAAACTCTTCAAAAATTAATCTGAAATAAAAAATAAAAAATACCTAGAATAGAAGCAGCAATCCTGAGAAATAAGAGCAACATAGGAGGGATCTCAAAACCAGATATCAATGCTGTATTACAAAGCCACTCATCTCAAAACTTCTTGCTACTGGCATAAGAACAAATATACAGACCAATGAAATAAATAGAGAACCCAGAAATCGATCCAAAACACTATGGTCAATTAATACTTGACAAAGGAGGCAAGAGCATACAATGGAGTCAAGACAGTCTCTTTAATAAATGGTGCTGGGAAAATTGGACAGGTGTATGCAAAAAAATGAAACTAGACCACCAATTTACACCATACACAAAAATAAAATCAAAATGGATAAAAGACTTAAATTAAAAATGGGAAGCCATAAAAATACTCCATCAAAATTCCTCCATAGAGGAATACACAGGATGCAAAACCTCAGACATTTGACAAAGCAATACCTTCACTGATATAGCTCCTAGGGCAATGTAAACTAAAGAGAAAATAAAAAAAAATGGGGCTACATCAAAAGAAAAACCTTTTGCGCAGCAAAAGAAACCATCAAAAAACAACAAGAAAGCCCACTGCATGGGAGAACATATTTGCCAATGTTATCTACAATAAAAGTTTAATTTCCAGCATTTACAGGGAACTCATACAACTTAACAAAAGAGAGATAAACAATCCAATCAAAAGACGGGCAATGGAACTAAATAGATACTTTTCTAGTGAGGACATAAGGAACGTCCAGAAGCATATGAAAACATGCTCAAGGTCACTATGCATCTGAGAGATGCAAATCAAAATGAAAATTCAGTACCATCTCACAACTGTCAGAATTTCTATCATCAACAAGTCAACAAAGGACAAGTGCTGGTGAGGATGCAGAGAAAAGGAACCCTCATGTACTGCTGGTGGGAATGCAGACTGGTGCAGCCACTGTGGAGAACAGTATGGAGTTTCAAAAAAACAAAACAAAAAAAACCTAAAAAAGTAACTCCCATTTGACCAATTAATCAGACTCCTAGGAATATATCCCAAGAAACTAGAAATACCAACCAGAAAGGATATATGCACCCCTATGTCCATAGTGGCACAATTCATCATTGCTGAGATTTGGATATAGCCTAAATGCCCATCAACAATGAGTGGATTAGAAAACTATGGTACATCTACGCAATGAAATACTACTCTGCTTTAAAAAGGAAGGAATTCTTACCATTTTCAGCAGCATGGATGGAACTGGATAGTATTATGCTAAGTGAAATAAGCCAGTCAATGAAAGAAAATTACCTCATGATCTCACTCATTTATGGAAAATAAAGAACATTATAACCTGATGAACAAAAAGATAGATACAGATGCAGAGAAGCATTGAACAAACTGTAAAATTACAGCGGGAGGGTTGGGGAAGGGGGAGATGTAAGAGATCAAACGAAGGGCTTGTATGCATGCATGTAAGCATAACCAATGGATGCAAGACACTGGGCCATGAGGGCATGTATGGGAGTGGGGTGGGTGGGCAATGGGGAGATATGGACACATGTAATACCTTAATCAATAAAAAAATTGAAAAAGTATCATAATCAATTAAATGACCTCTCTTTCCTGACAGCTCACATCTAATAATTAGCATATCCTGTCCACTTTCACTTGGAAATACCAAAATATGAACTGGCACTACCTCCACCTCTACCATACTAGCCAAGCCTTTATAATCTCTCCCCTAAATTATTTCAGCTTTCTCTGCTTCTAACCTTGCCCTGTAACAATCTACATGTAATTTTCTTTTAACTTTACACAACCTTGTAGATTGCCTAGGGAAGGGATTATTTTTTTCCTTTACCAAGGAGAAGACATATGTACCAAAGTGAGAACATGCCTTAGGTCACCCATATACTAGTATATAAACAAAACAGAAAGGCATATCTGACATCTAGCTCTATTTTCTTTGTTTTACAACAACTAATTGACAGTTGTATAATCACAGACAAATAATATTTCCCATTTTATAAAATCTACTTTTTCATTTGGATCAGCCCACTAGGAAATTTGGAGTTTAATAAGGGAATACTCACATGAGCAATCAGATATCCCAAAGATACCTACCTAATAATTCTTTGCCAGAGGCTATTTTATTCTTATAAATTGTCTTTTATTTAAATATATTTTATTGATTTTTTTAAAGAGAGGAAGAGAGGGATAGAGAGTTAGAAACATCGATGAGAGAGAATCATCGATCAGCTGCCTCTTGCACACCCCTACTGGGGATGTGCCCTCAACTAAGGTACATTCCCTTGACTGGAATCGAACCTGGGACCTTTCAGTCTGCAGGCCAATGCTCTATCCACTGAGCCAAACCAGTTTTGGCATCTTATAAATTGTCTTAAATGAATGACATTTACCTTGTGAAATACTTGAGGCCACTTTTCTATTGTTGATTTTGTTATTTGTTTGAATTTTTAGCAATCAAAGTCTGTTATCTCTTTAATAAAATCATATATAGGATTCCATTATATTAAACATATCAAAGTTAACTATATATTTTTAAAAGAGTGAAGGAGGAATTTTTCCGAGTTTCATGTCCTAGTTTCTCATTCATGCTTCTAAGTTAGCCCCTGAGTCATCCACATAAAATCCTAAGCTCTATGAGATCCAGTTTGAGAACACCTTCTATAGAAGATGTATGCTCTTCAGTGTTGTCCGTAGACCAGCAGCGTCTGCATCACCTAGACACTTGCATTAGAAATACATTATCTCAGGTCCCATCAAATCTGACTTTCAACAAAATTCTCTCTGGTGAGACATAGGTGTATTCAAGTTGAAAAGTGCTGTCTTTTGAACTCTCTCTGAAGAAAAGTCTTTCTACTTAAGGTTTAAATGTGGCTATACAAATAAATACAAGGTTAAACTCAGGAAACTGAGCATAGTAAAATATATATTCTAACACCTAACCAGAGCCTTTATTTTCCTTATGTGTTTAATGCATGGTAAACTTATCCTATTCTGGATTTATCCTTATGCATAGGCAGGTTAGGCAGTGATCTCTGTGGGATGAGCTGAGCACTGGAAAGACCTCCCTGACATCCAATTTCTCTCCTACTAGTTTGACCACAATGACTGGAAATCACACTTGACTCACTTTCATGAGTAAAGGATAGTGTAAATGTAGGTTTAGAAAGTTTATTACATTAGTGATTATGGGTCATCAACAACCTCAGCTAAAATACATTCAGCAAGAAGCAGGGCCTAGTGTAATGGTTCACACAGGCTGATGTGAAAAGAAATACAGTACAGCCAAGTGAAATTCTCCTATATATCCAGGAAGTTATTAGGAAAAGCAAAGAAGGGACATAGGAAGATACTGCTGAAAGCACACCTGATCTGTCTGATGTTCCCTAAAACCAGTTCTGCCTGTGTCTTATATGCATTCATACCTTAATCAGTTCACTGCAACTTACAAAACGAAGAAGGAAACAAATCAATCCATGCCTAGTGATAGCATGGCTGATGACAGTAAGTGATAGCCTAGTAAAGTCAGTGCCCCTTATTCCCACCCAAAGAAGAAAGTGATTTTATTCCTACTCATGTTTTCTGTGCATCCATTATCTTTATTAGATGCTTCCTTTCTTTTCTAAGGAAATGGTGCTATATAAAACCATTAAGGAATTTCAACATGGCACAAGGAGGCTTTATAAAGCAATATAGTGCCAATGCCCATAAGCATTTTTTTCCACTATGCCTGTGATGGAGTTTCATTGTCAGAGATAAATTGTAAACTAAACAATTTATCCAAATATTTTAAACTAAAGTAGGCTTTTTATCTAAAAGATCCAGGAAGTGAAAGCAATTGAAATGTATTCACTTGGATAGTCAAGATAATTAACAAGATTCATCACCTTCATTTTGCTAATGTAGATGTGGTCTGATTAATCCACAATCTGTAAAATGACAATTTATCAGGTTAAGTCTACAATATTTGTCTTAGCTCTTCTCTTATAGTATTTATTGAAAAATGCCTAATGATATATAGGTCAGGATGATTTTAGTGGTTACATTCTTGATATCAGTGTACAAATTTTCTTAACATACCTAAATGTTTTACTGGAAGAGACATTTTTATTCTTATATATTGGTCCAATTGAATGACCTTCACCTTGAGAAATACTTGAGATGGTGGCTCTTGTCATTCAGGGCAGACTTAGAAAAGAGAAAAATGTTTCTTAGCCTAATAATGACATATTCATTTATTTTGTTTCTTTTTAAGGAGCCATGAAAAAACCTTGCTGCTAGGGAAATATCATTTATATATACCAAATATTAAATTGTTTCTTATGCTTAATTCTTAGGGAATTTAGTGAGGAAATAAACTTTAGCTCCATCTATTAAGAATATTGGACTAGAGTTAAAGAGATTATACTAGAATAGAGGAAGTGTCTCCACCTTCTGAAGCAGAGTAGGAATTCCTTGATCATTTGGCCAAAACCTGAAAGTTTCAGGTTTACAAAGTAAAATTGGGAAATTTAGGGAAAAGTTGTCCTGTGAAGAAGGCAAATTTTTGTGAGGAGAATGACAGGGCACAAATATAGGATACTTGATAAAGGTGGTTGTGTAGAGTGGAAGGGGAGGTGGGTAGAGGGATCCTCTTCATGAAATGCCCAAACTTAAGATAGACCTCCCCTTGAGGGCATGTATGGGAGGGAGGACAATGGTAATATATATGTACACAGATAATAATTTAATAAAAATATCTAAAAAAATGATAGACCTCCCCTTGTCTGGCTGAAGGAACTATTACAAGGTTATACCTCGAACCTCTGTTCCTGCAACCTATACTATTGTCCTCATAGCTACTTGATCCTTAATTAAGAAACTTTCTCTATATATTTTATGGCCCAACACATTGAACTGGTAGAGACAGTTGTAATAAGAAGGGCTCAAGAATAGATTCACTATTGGGCAAATAATCTTGTAGGAGCTCTTCAATGAGGGCTGAGATATTATCAATTCTCAAATACATTATTGAGCATAGTCACCAATGGTAATTCACACCTATGGAGGGTCATGGGCCAGAAGTGAGAGAGCATCTTTTCTCAGGCATAAAAGAATAAGACTGAACCCAATTGCAAGAAACAACCTTATAAAATAGAAAAGAAGGGATTATGCTCCTTCTGGATATTCTATATATAATACAAAAATTGCCAACCTCTAATTATATAGGAAGTTTAAAGACAGTTTTCTGTGACTAAAATCATAGTCATTTAGATGTCAGGAGATCTGTATTCTAGTTACTAATTAGTTCACTGACCTTGACAAAGTCACTTCTCCTGGGCTTCAGTATCCTTATCTTTAACACAAAGTTTCACAGGTGATGACTATGATAATGATAGTTAACATTTATTGAGCCTTTGGTATGTGTAAGCATAATTTATTTTGTTTTATAAGCATGCATTCTTCTCATTTTGAACAGGTACTACTTATGATCTCTTCTGTAGAGATATGATAATAAGTGATTTACCCAAATTGTTAAAAAGCTAAAAAGTACTGGAGCTGAGGTTTAAAGATAGATGTCCATAATACTGAATGTTATTAGTGTTATAGACAGAGATGATTTTTGCTGCTTCGTCATAGTCTAAGAATGATGCTTTTCATATCCTTACCCTACTCTTCTTCTGCACCTTCTGTTACACAAAACTTGCTCTTCAAACCCTTCATTATGTATGGTCTGATGCCAACCCATTCTCCTCAGCGTTTTGAAAGATCTACTTTCTCCAAAGCCATGCATGTTACAAGTGACAGAGTCAAGAGTCTAGCAGGGGCATTCTCACTCCTAGGCCAATACTAGTTTATCTACTATACTTTCTGAGCAAGTGAAACCTCAAAATTTTCTCTAAATCAGGCCAATGATATAATTTATATAATCACAGAAAGAATAGGTAACACCTATAGAGGTCTTATTGTAAGCCTGGCATTATTCTAACCTCTTTACAATTTTTAACTTACCTAATCTTCACTAAAATATTATATGGTAGGTACTGTTATACTAATTTTATTGATATAGAAATAAGTCAAAGATAAGTTAAGTAAATTGGCCAATGTCACACAGCTTACAGTAAAGAATTGAACTAAGGCAATCTAGTTCTATAGTTTTCTGATCCTAACCGTAAACTAAACTGCTTCACAAACCAAATGACAAATTAGAGATTTTTCTTTTGACTTGCATACATGATTTACATAGCTCAGCATCCAGGGTGTGCGTGTGCATGTGCGTGTGCGTGTGCGTGCGCGTGTGTGTGTGTGTGTGTGTGTGTGTGTATTCACCAAGGATTAGTACCCTACATAACTCTCAACAAACATAGAGGATTCAACTTTTGTGCTGAGCAATACAAGAACCACCTAAAAGCATTGACTTCTCAAGATAACATGAAGTAAGGTTCACTCTAACTATGCCACTCAACAGTGGAACTTGCCATCTTTTTCCCAAAAGACCTCTACCTACTATCAGGGGCTCATATGCTATGCGAGAGAATCAGAAAATTGACTGTAACTGTGTCCCGGGGAATAGTTTCAACCCTTAGAGCTCACATTGTATATAGCAATCTTCCAGTAAGCTGTGGTGTTTTTGTTTTGTTGTTTTTTTACAATATATTTTATTTATTTTTTACAGAAAGGAATGGAGAGAGACAGAGTTAGAAACATCAATGAGAGAGAAATATTGATAAGCTGCCTCCCACACAGCCCCCACTGTAATGTGCCCATAACCAAAATTACATGCCCTTGACCGGAATCGAATCTGGGACCTTTCAGTTCACAGGCCTATGCTCTATTCATTGAGCCAAACCAGTTAGGGTGAAGTTAGCTGTTTAAAGAATTTTCAAGCCCTAAGGGGATGTCTTTAATTCTTCATAAAGGACCTGAATTTAGGATGAAAGAATATGTACATGCGCTTGACCGGAATCGAACCTGGTACCTTTCAGTCCACAGACCAACGCTCTACCACTGAGCCAAACCGGTTTTGGCAGGATGAAAGAATATGGAGGAAATGGATCAAGTGGGGGAAAAAGGTTAGGATTAAATATCAGAATTATTGCACCAGCTAGACAAAGCTTATACCTCTGCACATCACAAAGGGGTAAAGAGCATGAAAGAGAGAGAGAGAGAGAGAGAGAGAGAGAGAGAGAGAGAGAGAGAGAGAATAATCTAGAAGGGGATGAATTTATTCTAGCCATTATTTAAACTCTCTCTTGCTTTAAATAAGTCTTATATCCAAACTTCTCTTGTGTTATATAGTAGCAGGCCACTGACCTATATTTGTCCCAACACAGTATTCCTGGAAGATCTCAAGATTTCCAGTCAACAGACCAGAATTTTGGATTAAAGTTCTACCACATATCATCTATGTGACAATGGACAAGTCAGTTAACTTCCATAAATTTCATTGTATTCATTTGAAAAGGCAATTGATGCAAGGGATTCAATGAGATCATCTGTATCAAATGATTAGGATAGTGCTTGACACATAGTTGTTAAAATGAACAAGTGAATGAATGAACAAACCAATTCTAGAAGATAGTTCTAAGCACAGAAAGAAATAACAATCTTTTTTGTTTTCCTTTGTACCCATAACCAAGACCTTGATCCTATCTTTTAACATGGCAATTCCATTCAAAGCCAAGCCTTTCACTAACAGAATTTAGATTGATGACCCATGAACTATAAAACTGTGTGTTTTAACTGTCTAGTGTGTTTTTCAAAAGAAGAAACATAGTAATACATTGATCTATCAATGCCAGTCACTGGTGCTATGATGGATATATGTGCTGGAGAAGATGCCCAGCATCCTGTAGTCTCTGATTCTCTGACTCACATCTCTTATTTGGTCAGCTTCTATTATGATAACGGTGTTACCAATGCCATCTATTGAAATAAGAGGTTGATTAGATTAATAAGAAAACACATATAGGCCATCTAATAGTTTACACCTTTACTTTCAGCCAAGAATTGGTGGTTTTGATTTCATTTTATAGGAAAGATTACAAGACATGAGATTATAGTAAACGTTCATTTTCTATATCCCAGAGGCTTTCAAACTGTTACCCATGGGCCGAAATTGGACTACAATCACTTTATGTATGGTCTGCAAGTTAAGAATGTTTTTTGTATTATAAAATAATTGAAAATTATCCTGGCTTCTGTTTGTTGGGCATCATCCTATACATCGAAAGGTTGATGATTTGATTTCAAGTCAGGGCACATGCTCAAATACAGACACTCAATCAGTGTCTTGCTTTCACATTGTTATTTCTCTTTTAAAAATATGTTAAATGGTTGAAAATCAAAAGAATACTTCATAACATAATAAAATTATATTTCTTGCCTAACACTGCTTTCATGCTGTAATGGCAGAGTTAAGTAATTATAGCAGAGACTGTATGTAATACTTATCTGGTCCATTACAGAAAAAAGTTTTCTGACTCCTGATATATTATCTTGAAAGGACTTTTACAGATATACTTTTTCAAGGTCCATTACTGACAAGAGTTTGTAAATTTTTTTGGCCAACAAGAATCCTTTTATCAAAGGAATATTGTGCCTTTGAAGAACAAAATCAAACATGAAAAATATTGTTCCAGTATTCTATCAATATGAGGTAGGCAGTGGGTAAATTTCAAAGCTATTTATTTTTTTTTCCCTAATGGCAACATTAGAACATTAACTCATTCCAGATTTTACTCACAAACAAGTACTATCAGTTTCAGAGTGGCCCACCACCACAAAACTTCTTTAAGGAAAACTCATGATCTATGGTTTAACTAAACATTAAAACTCTGTTTAGCCACTTCCTCTCTGGCCTTAGTGTCACCAACTAAAGCTATCATCCAGAGGGAAAATGGCAGAAGAATAGGTAGGCGGGTTCTGAGCCTTGTCCTGAAGAAGAAATAGAGAGCAGCTGAAGGTTGCGCTGGGAGTGCTTATCAGCAAGCCAAGAGACAGGCGAACACCAGGGGAAACTGGGGGTCTGCTGATCAGGGTGCCCCTGACAGGGAAGCACCCACAACAGGGCTGGGTCCCTTCCTGGATCTACCTATGAGCTTGGATGGGGAAATCTCGCAATCTTGAAGAGAAGATTGGTTCGTGTCAGAGGCCTGAATATCCACAGCCACAGTGCCCACCAAGTAGCTGTAGGCCCCAGAACGCTGATCCCAGTCAGCGCGAACACTTGGACTCAAAGGAGCGCCTCACCCCACAAAGAAAAGGTCAGATTTCTCAGAGATCCAGTGAGTCCCCCGCTGCAGCAGAAGACAAGCCTGCACACACCAGGCACATGGAAACTGGGGGGCTGGGCCGGTGATTACAAGGAGAAACCCCCTGGTTTTGGGCTCATGCAGCCTTGGGCAAACTATAGTCCTTGGGCCGGATTTGGCCCATTTGGCTGTTCTATCCGGCCCAGAAGCCAAAAGAGCGGAGGGTTCTCTTGCTCTCCCCTCCGCTCCTTCACCAGCAGCCCAAGATTAGAGTGCCAGCATGGTCAGGTTGCTTTTGTTCCACCCCTCAAGTCCAGTTTAAGAACCCATTGTGGTCCCCGAGTCAAAAAGTTTGCCCACCCCTGGGCTATTGGCACCCCTGACTGTGGACAGGGCTCCTAATAGGGGAGATATCTGAAGAGCAACATATTTGGATCTGACTCCGAGGCATATCTGGAGAATTACAGGGGAGTGCAGCCCGCTTGGTCCTGCTCCCAGCCCACAGCCCCCCTGCCCCCCCCCCCCCCCCACACACACACACACACCTCCACAGATCAGGGAAACAGAGAGGAGAAAAAAGCCAGAGAGGTTTCAGAGCCCTGGAAATCAACCAAGAAATACTGCCACCCAGAGGCTAAATCACATATTGACCTTAGTGTACTAAAAAATCAAACCAAGACCTGTTTAAAAACCAGGACCAGATTACAACACTCAGGAGCAGTGAAACGGAGGGAACTGCAATACTGCCCAGACTGGAAAACAGGCATGCCAAACAGAATGACATAGGAAATGAATGGCCTTCATTACTGCAAATTTTATTTAATTTTTATTTTTTAATTGTTTAATTATTTTTTATTTTCATTAGTTCCAACGTTTACTCAAGAATTATTTTTTTCGTCTTCCCTCGCTTGATTTTACCTTTTTAATTAATACATTTTATATGTAATCAACATTATTACTACTACTATTTTACCTTTTTTATCTTATTTTCTTTTGTTTATTATTATTTTTAAGTGTCATATTATTTGCTCCCCCCCCTTTCAGGATTACTATTTTACAGGCTATTTTTACCTTTCCTTTTTTTAACTCTTTACTCTATCTCAACCCTACCTTTATGCCATCACTCTCTTCCTAACCCTTTTCCTTTGGTGCCTTGTTTATCTTAACCCTATACTGCTCTATATTTTCCCTATTCTTTATGTTTACCCCCTCCTAAAATTTCATACTACCTGTGTATATCTAATTTCCAACCCCCTGCGCCAAGCCCATTCACACCTACCTTGTGGCTGTCCTTAAAAAGAAAACACACACACACACACACACACACACACACACACACAAAATAACACACAATCTTTTTCTCTATCCCTTTGTAGTTGTATGTTGAAGTTAACTATATAGAAGTTTTATGCTTTTTTTAAGATTGGTTTGCTTATTCTTTTTGTTTTATTGTATGTTTTGGTTATCTTGGTTCTAGACACCTTTATTGGAGGTTATTAATATCACAAACACAATTCTGTTCAGTGCCTTGTGTGTTGTACATGGTTGTGTTGTATTTTGTGCCTTTAAATCAAAGCAGGTGAGAGAGAAGTACATAACCAGATATCCTAAAAAGAGAGATCGGGGGGGGGGGGGAGACAAAGAAACAGCCTGCATATGAAAGAAAATCAGGCATCATCAGAAAAGAAAGTAAACGAGTTAGAGGCCAGCAACCTAACAGAGCAAAAATTCAGAGTAATGATCATAAGAGGACTAAAAAGAATGGAAGACAAATTTGACAATATGAGTAAGAACCAAGGGGAAATGGAGAAGAACCAAGAGGATCTTAAGAAGAACCAAGAGTAAAAGAAGATGAACCAGTAAGAAATGAAAATGGCATCGCTACTATGAAGAACTCAATAGAAAGCATCAAGAGTAGACTAGTAGAAGCAGAGGACCGCATCAGCGAGCTAGAAGATAAGATGGAAAAAAAATTAGAGCAACTTCTAGAAAAAAATTAAAAAGCAGGAGGATAGCCTACGGGGGCTTTGGGACAATACAAAACAAAACAATATTGGAATAATAGGGCTTCCAGAAGGAAAGGAAACTGAGGAAGACATGGAAAACGTATTTCAAGAAATAATGACAGAAAAATTTCCTGAGATAGAGAAGAAAAACCCCACACAAACCCAAGATGCTCACAGAGTCCCAAACAAAATGAATCCCAAAAGACTGACACCATGGCACATTATAATTAAAGTGGCAAAAACCAACGACAAAGTTAGAATCTTAAAAGCAGCCAGAGTGACAGAAAGTTACAAATAAAGGAACCCCCATCAGACTAGCAACTTATTTCTCAACAGAAACTCATCAGACCAGAAGGGAATGGAATAAAATATACAAAGTCATGCAAAAGAAGGGTCTGAATCCAAGAATACTGTACCCGGCAAGGCTATCAATCAAAATTGAAGGAGAAATCAGGAGCTTCACAAACAAAAAAGGGCTAAAGGAATTTATCTCCACCAAACCAGCAATGCAAGAAATGCTAAAGGGTCTACTGTAAAAATAAAGAAATAGGAAGCGAAGAAGGAACACAGGGGGATAGAATAAAAGTAGTGTTAAATAAGTACCTATCAATAATAACTTTAAATGTAAATGGATTAAATGCTCCAATCAAAAGACATAGGGTAACAGATTGGATAAGAAAACAAGACCCATATATCTGCTGTCTGCAAGAAACCCATTTCATAAAAAACGACTCACACAGACTGAGGGTGAAGAGATGGATAAAGTTTTCCAGGTGAATGGAAATGGAAAAGAAAGCTGGGGTAGCAATACATATATCTGACAAATTAGATCTCAAAGTGAAAGATATAATAAGATATAATGAAGGCCACTTCATAATACTAAAAGTGAACAACACAACAAGAAGACATAACCCTGGTAAACATATATGCACCCAATACAGGAGCACCCAAATACATAAAACAACTGTTGGGGGACATTAAGGGAGAGATTAATAGCAATACAATCAAAGTAGAAGATTTTAATACCCCACTGTCACCTTTGGACAAATCATCTAAACAATAAAATCAGCAAAGAAACATCAATCCTAAATGACGCACTAGACCAGATGGAATTAATTGATATCTTCAGAAAATTTCACCCCAAAGCCACAGAATATACATTCTTCTCAAGTGCACATGGGACATTTTCAAATATAAACCACATGTTGGGATATAGGCAGAGTCTCTTCAAATTCAAGAAGATAGAAATCATATCAAACATCGTCTCAGATCATGGTGGCATAAAATTATAAATCAACTACAATAAAAATAATCCAAAGAAATCAAACACATGGAGAATAAATAGCATGCTATTGAAAAAAGACTGGGTTACCAGAGAATCAAGGAAGAAATTAAAAACACGCTGGCAACAAATGACAATGAAAACACAACATACCAAAATCTATGGGACACAGCAAAAGCAGTCTGAAGAGGGAAGTTCATATCTCAACAAGCCTATTGTAAAAAACAAGAAAGAATGGTAACAGATTATCTAACCCTACAACTCAAAGAGTTAGAAAAAGAGCAACAAGAAAAGCCCAGTGTAAGCAGAATGAAGGAAATAATAAAAATCAGAGTGGAGATAAATGACATAGAGAGCAAAGAAACAATACATAAGATCAACAAAACCAAGAGCTGGTTCTTTGAAAGGATAAACAAGATTGATGAATCTCTAGCCAGGCTAACAAAGAAACAAAGAGAGAGGACCCAAAAAACAAAATCAGAAACAAAAGCTGTGAAATAACTACAGACACCGCCGAAATACAAAGGATTGTTACAAAATACTATGAAAAACTCTGTTCCAACAAAGTGGACAACCTGGATTAAATGGACACATTCCTAGAAAAATACAACCTTCCCAAACTAAATCAGGAAGAATCTAAAAATCTCATATGCCAGTGACTTGGGAAGAAATTGAAACAGTCATAAAAAAGCTTCCAGCAAACAAAAGACCAGGGCCAGATTGCTTCACATGGGAGATTTACCAAGCATTCAAGGAAGAACTAAAACCTATCCTCCTCAGACTTTTCCAAAAATTTAAAGAGAGAGGAACACTTCCAAACTCCTTTTATGAATCCAGCATCACCCTAATACCAAAACCAGATAAAGACAACTCAATGAAAGAGAATTACAGGCCAATATCCCTCATGAACATAGATGCCAAAATTCTAGCAAATCGGCTCCAACAGTACATCAGAAAGATCATACACTTTTACCAAGTAAGATTTATTCCGGGAATGTAAGGATGGTACAATATCTGCAAATCAGTAAACATGATATATCACATAAACAAACTGAGAGATAAAAATCATATAGTCATATAAATTGATGCAGAAATAGCATTTGATAAAACACAACAACTTTTCCTGATAAAAGCTCTCGGTGGGAGTACAAGGATCATACCTCAACATAACAAAAGCTATATATGATAAACCCACAGTGAACATCATACTCAATGGGCAAAAACTAAAACCATTCCCTCTAAGAAGAGGAACAAGACAGGCGATGTCTAGTACTAGTACTTCCAGTACTATGTCAAACAGGCATAGTACTGGAAGTACTAGCCATTGCAATTAGACAATAAGAAGAAATAAAAGGCACCCAAATTGGAAAAGAAGAAGTAAAGTTATCCTTATTTGCAGATGACCTGATACTCTACATAAAAAACCCAAAGGACTCCATCAAAATTTATTAGACTTAATAATTGAATTTGGCAATGTAGCAGATTACAAAATTAACGCCAAGAAATCTGTGGCATTTCTATACACCAATAGTGAACCTACAGAAACAGAGACCAAAAAAGCAATCCCATTTACCATCGCATCAAAAAAATTCAGATACCTAGGAATAACTTAATTAAGGTGGTAAAAGACCTATATGTGGAAAACTACAGGACACTGAAAAAAGAGATAGAGGAAGATGTAAACAGATAGAAGAACATACCATGTTCATGGATTGGTAGAATAAACATCATCAAAATGTACATACTTCCTAAAGCAATTTATAGGTTCAATGCAATCCCCATTAAAATTCCAACAGAATATTTCACTAACCTAAAAAGAACTCTCCAAAAATTCATTTGGAACAATAAAAGACTCCAAATAACAACAGCAATCCTGAGAAAGAAGAGTATAGTAGGAGGAATCTCAATACCAGATTTCAAGCTGTATTACAAACCCACTGATCTCAAAACAGCCTGGTACTGGCACAAGGACAGACATATAGATCAATGGAATAGAATATAGAATCCAGATGTCAACCCAAATCACTATGCTCAGTTAATATTTGACAAAGGAGGCACAAATATACAATGGAGTCAAGATAGTCTCTTCAATAAATGGTGTTGGAAAAACTGAACAGATACATGCAAAAGAATACAACTAGATCACCAACTTACACCATACACAAAAATAAATTCACAATGGATACAGGACTTAAACATAAAACAGGAAGCCTTAAAAATACTAGATGCAGCCGAAACCGGTTTGGCTCAGTGGTAGAGCGTCGGTCTGTGGACTGAGGGGTCCCGGGTTCGATTCCGGTCGGGGGCATGTACATTGGTTGCGGGCACATTCCCGGTGGGGGGTGTGCAAGAGGCAGCTTGTTGATGTTTCTCTCTCATCGACGTTTCTAGCTCTCTAGCTCTCTCCCATCCTCTCTGTAAAATATCAATAAAATATATCTTTAAAAAATACTAGATGCATCCACAGGCAGCAAAATCTCAGACATATGCCAAAAGAACTTCTTCATTGATACTGCTCCTAGGACAATGGAAGCTAAAGAAAAAAATAAACAAATGGGACTACATCAAAATAAAAAGCTTTTTACAGCAAAATAAACTATTAACAAAACAACAAGAAAGCCCAATGTATGGAAGAACATATTTGCAAATGTTATCACTGATAAAGATTTAATCTCCAACATCTACAGACAGCTTATACAACTTAATAAAATGAAGATAAATGATCAAATTAAAAAAATGGGCAATGGACCTAAATATAATCTTCTCAAAAGAATACAGGAGGAAGGCCAAGAAGCACATGAAAACATGCTCAAAGTCACTAATTATTCAAGAGATGCAAATCAAAACAACAATGCGGTACCATCTCACACCTGTCAGAGTGGCCAACATCAAGAAACAACAAACATCAAGGGTTGGTGAGGTTGCGGAGAAAAAGGAACCCTCGTGCACTGCTGGTGGGAATGCAGACTGGTGCAAGCACTGTGGAGAACAGTATGGAGTTTTCTCAAAAAACTGAAAATGGACCCCCATTTGATCCAGTAATCACAATCCTAGGAATATATCCCCAAAATCTAGAAACACCATTCAGAAATGATATATGCACCCCTATGTTCATAGCAGCACCATTTACAATAGCTAAGATTTTGAAACGGCCTAGGTGCCCATCAGCAGATGATTGGATCAAAAAACTATGGTACATCTACTCAAAGGAATACTATGCTGCCATAAAAAATGAATTCTCATCATTTGCAGCAACCTGGATGGAATTGGAGAACATCATGATGAATGAAGTAAGCCAGTCAATGAAAGAGAAACACCACATGACCTCTCTCATTTATGGATAATAAAAAACATAAACTGATGAAGCAAAGGATAGATATAGAGACAGTAAAGCAACAAGCAGTCTGTCAAATTATAGCGGGGAGGGTTGGGAGATCTGGGGGAGATAAGAGATCAACTGAAGGATGTGTATACATCATATAAATACAACCAATGGACACAAAACTCTGGGGAGTGAGGGCATGTATGGGAGGGGGCAATGGTAATATATGTATACAGATAATTATTTAATAAAAATATTTTTTAAAAATCCTTGAAAAGATTGTCCAGAACAAAGTTGATACAAGATGAGCAGAAGTGCAGTGGGTCACTGTCTCCCCAGACTGACCCCAGAAATTGTGATATAATAAACATTTGCTGTTTTAAGACAGTAAGATTTGGAGTAAAAAAAAAATAAATAATTAGAAAGAAAAATAAATAAATAAAACTATCATCCATAGGAAAGCCCTGTTCCCTATGGTAAAATGAAACAAAGATTCTTAATGACTAGAGTTTGCTACAGTGATGAACTATACAAAAATGAAAATGTCCCCTTCCTGGAGTGATTGTACTAGTAAGACGCAAACTTGCCTGCAAAGCACAATTCTATATAAAAATTTTTTATTTTTAATTGATTTCCATCGTAAATTATGTGCATTACTTTGGAAACAATTTTGTCCCTGAAATAGCCAAATTACTCTGTTAAAAAGCAACACATATTTGGCTACATAATATTGGAAGAAAAAATATTTATTTAAAATAAAATATTAACAATAAATTTTACACAAAATGGCTATATAAAAATGAAGACATAACAAGTTGTTTATAGTTTTATGCCAATAAGTTAAAGTAAAAAGCACGATTAAGTAAAAAGGACAAGCAGACTTAAAATTTCCTCAATTTTGAGCATGCACACTAAATGACATTTATAGAAAATACACAGTATTTCTCATTTACCAAGGAGAAGCTTGATAGAAACTTCCTGAGTTTAGGATCAATCGAGGTAATCTATGTTGAAGAAAAGAGAAGATCCTAAATCCTCTACAGAAGCAATGATTCAATTATGACCTAAAGGAAGCAACAATGGTAAATTAAGTAATGATATAGCTATTTCTGAAACACATGGAAGAAAGCCTCTAGATAGATTTTAGTTCCCTGAGGTAGAGTTTGGAAAATCATTAACTTTGGTATATCAGTTTTCTATATAAAATTGTATTCCTTTATATTTTAAGAAAACTGTTTGAAAAGCACCTGATTGCAAGTCAGTTTAGAACAAGGTTCAAAGTTTGAAGCTAGACTGTCCAGCTCCTCCGCTTGCTATCTATGTGACCTTGGACAGCTTACTAAACACAATTGTGCTTAACTTTCCACATCTGCAAAATAGTGCTTAAAATAACCACAATTGAGGGAGACAAAATGGCTGTGGAATAGATGGATGTGTCCCAAGTCTTGTCCCAGAGCAGATAGAACGAGCAACTAAATTGAATAATATCCACTCCTAATTGGCAAAGTAGACACAGCTGGTGAGATAATCTGGAGGCAGGAAGGGCAGAGGACACCTGGAAAATGGTGGATGTGGGCTGGAGATAACTTTGAGACCTCCAAACACAGAGGGTCAGAGGGAAACTGCATGGCACTGAGGCCACATCCCTTGGGACAGGCACACTGTTATGACTATGGAAAGGAGGTCCACAGGTCTGCTGGTGGCAGGGGATTCTTGATCTACGTCCACAGTCATGAAAGACTGAAACTAGAGGGGCGGCCTGGATGGCTGCCCAGACTATGTGATGCCCGGTGGAGAGGAACTCACAGAGGTGCAGCTCTTTCCCCTCTTTTTATTCAATGTTTTGTTCTCTGAACCTAATTTATAGGACCTTTGGATACAGACACTCAATAGTGGCTGAGGTGCACGAGGAGGTTTGGACTTGTGGAATCTGGGGAGAGGAGAGGGACCAGGAGAGGTGGCTGTGAATCTGGTGCTGAGTCATACCTTGCATTCAGGACCTAGACAGCAATTTTCTCCTAAAGAGATAGCCCCTCACCACAGTCTCCAGGCAACCAATACAGGCACACCAAGACTACACACTGGATAGTACAAAAATTTGAATAGTTCCTGAGAATCCACAGGACTGGCCTAAAGAGAGGTCTTCAGTCCCAGCAGCAGGAAACTGAGAAGCCACAGACTGTATAGAAGAGTGGCATCTTAAACCAGCCAAAGGAACACTTCACTTTTTCATTTTTATTTTATTTTATTAATATTTTAAAAACTTTTTTCTTTAATTTCTTTTCCAATTTTTTTGTTTTTTCATCAATTTATTTTATTTTATCCCATTTTAAATATGTTTTAAAATTTATTATTATTATTATTATTATTATTATTATTTTCTCTTTCTATTTTTTTTTAAATCCACTCATTCTCTTTATACTTCCTCTATACTAATCTGAGGTCCTCCCCATATTCATCCTATTTTTGACCTTAATTTTTGTGTATAAGACTAGAGGCCCAGTGCATGAAATTTGTGCACTGGGGGGTGTTCCTCAGCCCAGCCAACACCCTCTCCAATATGGGACCCATCAGTGGATGGCTAAGTGCCAATTTAGGACTGATCCTGTGGGGATTGGGCCTAAACCGTTAGTGGGACATTCCACTCACAATCTGGGACTGCTTGCTTCTAACTGCTCACCTGCCTGATTGCCCCAAACTGCTTATGCCTGCCAGACTGTTCACCCCCTAACCACTCCCCTGCCAGTCTTAATAACACCTAACTTCTCCCTTGGCATCCCCATCACCCCCAACATCCCTCCCCTGCTGGCCTGATTGCCCCCAACTGCCCTCCACTTGTTGGTCTGGTTACCCACAACTTCTCTCACCTGCCAGCCTGGTTTTTCCTAACTGCCATCCCCTGCAGGACCAGTCATACCAACTTCCCACCCTGCTAGTCCAGTCACCCCTAACGGCCCTCCCCTGCCAGCCCAGTTGCCCTCAACTGCCCTCCTCTGCTGGTCTAATCACCCACAACCATCCTCTCCTGCTGGCCATTTTATGGCAGCCATCTTTTGACAACATGGTGGTGGCCATCTTGTGATGACATGGGAGTGGCCATCTTGTGATTGCATGAGGTCAGGACACCACCTAGGCTTTTATTAGTATAGATTCTTCCCCCACTTATCTGGGTATTTGGTGTTTGTTTTGGTTTACCTGTTTGTTTCCTGGTATTTTCTCCATATTTTATGGAGAAATATTCTCCATATTTTCCCCCGTTTTATTCTTTTTCTTTTCTCTCATACCATTTTTCTCTTTTCAATATCATTTGTGCTCTCTTTTCTCTTCCCTAATTCTCTTTTCTCTGGTGGTCATTTATTTTGGGGTCATTGGTGTCATGAGGACATTTTTGTTTTGTTCCCTTTGTGACATGTCTTGTCAAGGTGAATTTTATCCTGTCTGGCCAATGTGCTAGAGAGTGAGTCACATAACCAGACACCTGGAGAGGACACTCCATCCATGGATGGGTCAATAACACTCCATACCCAACTACAGAGGCAGGAAGAAGGCAGCAGTGAGGCAGAGAGTGTGAGTGAGTAAGGGAGCAAAAGAGCAGTGTGTTCATGTGGTGTGTGTGTGTGTGTGTGTGTGTGTGTGTGTGTGTGTGTGTGTGACAGACCCAACAGGACCTATGAGGGCAGGCTAACCGGGCTTGCCTAACTAGGCAGTTCTGCTACCATTTCAAACAGTCCCAGAGTGGCCGACTCTTCCTGAAAGGCCTTGCCTTTTTGAAGGGGAGAGCAGCTATGACTAGAAGCCTAGCCTCATCTCCACCTAGGGTGCCCTTAAATAACATCTGGGACTCTACAGCCACTCCCACCAGGGACAAGCTACCTCGATTGCGGTCCCATGGTCACTGTGACTCCAGCCACACTGGACACAGGCTCCTGTGAGTTTTTAAGTACGCTCCCCTCTGACAATCCCAATTCTTTAACCCAGGGCACTGTGACCACATGAGTAACAGCCATGTGAGCAGTCCATGCCCATCCAAAAAGCAGCAGCCCCATGAGAAGACCACCCAAGGCCAAGGAGCAGCAGCCTGTCTCTGCTCAAGGAGCAGCAGATGTGCAAGTGGTGCACCCCCCATCTGAGGAGCAGTAGTGTTGTGCATATCCCACCCCCATCCAAGGAGCAGCAGCCATGTGAGCAGTACACCCCTGTCCAATGAGCAGCAGCTGTGTGAGACCACCCACATCCAAGGAGCATCCCACCCCAGTCTAAGGAGCAGCCTGCCTCTGCCCAAGGAGCAGCAGCTGCATGAGCAGTCTGCCCATAACAGAGGAGCAGCAGCCCTGTGCAGCCAGCCCCTGTCTGAGGAACAGCAGCTGAGCAAGCAGCCTACTCCCACCAGTCAGAGGAGCCACCACCAACTGAAGAGCAGCCACTGTCATGACTACCCAAGGAGCAGCCACTGCCCAAGGAGCCATTGCCAAACAAGAAGCAGCCCCTGAACAACTTGAAACCGAGATCTTTAGGTGAAAGCAAAAATGGGTAGACAAAGAAACCCCCAAGAGAAAGAAAAGGAGGAATCACCAGAAAATCAGCTAAGTGAAACAGAGGCATGCAATATGTTAGGAAAAGTATTCAGAATAAGGGTCATACAGTTCATAAACAGGATGCATGAAAAAAATAAAGAATTATATATAAGAATCAAGAATAAATAAATAATGATATAATTGCAATAAAAGACACCATGGAAAGTTTCAACAATAGATTAGGAAATTTGGAGGACCAAATTAGTAAATTAGAAGGCAGGTAAGCAAAACATACATAAACTGAACTGCAATTGGGGAAAAAAATAAATAAAATACAGGAGGAGAGCCTAAGTGAGCTTCGGAACAATATGAAACAAAGCAACATATGAATAATAAGGCTGTAAGAATGACAGGGAGAGGAACAAGGGTTAGAAAACCTATTTGAAGAAATAATGTCAGAATACTTCCCTGATGTGGGAAAGAATAAAGTCATACAAACACAGAGAGTCCAAGACAGGATGAACTCAAAAAGACCCACACAAGCACACATCATAATTATGATGACAAATATTCTGGATGAAGAGAGAATCTTAAAGGCTGCAAGAGAGAGAGACAGAATGTTACGTACAAAGGATCTCCCATTAGATTATAAAAGGATTTCTCAACAGAAACACATTAGGCCAGGCCAGAAAATAATGGAAGGAAATTTACAAAGTGATGCAAAGAAGGGGACTGAATCCAAGAATGCACTATCCAGCAAGGCTATCATTCAAAATTGAAGGGGGAAATAAGGAGTTTCACAGAAAACAAAATAAACAAACAAACAACCAAAAACATAAACTAAGGGAATTTATAATAATAGAGAATCCAGATGTGGGTTCTTATAAGAATCAAGAATAAATAAATAATGATATAATTGCAATAAAAGACACTATGGAAAGTTTCAACAATAGATTAGGAAATTTGGAGGATTTGATTCTTATAATGACCCAAACCACTAAACTTACTTAATATTTGACAAAGGAGGCAAAAACAATGGAGTAAAGACAGTATCTTCAATAAACAGTGTTGGGAAATTTGGACAAATACATGCAAAAAATAAAAATAGACTACCAACTTACACAATACACAAAAATAAACTCAAAATGGATAAAGGACTTAAACAAAAGAGGGAAACCATAAAAAATACTAGAGGAAACCACAGCAACAAAATCTCAGACATAAGTGGAATCAATTTCTTTACCAATACAGCCCCTAGGGCAATGGAAACTAAGGAAGAAATAAACAAATGGGACTACATCTAAATAAAAAAAGCTTTTTCACAGCAAAAGAAACCATCAACAAAACAAGAAAGCCACTGCATGGGAAAACATATTTGCCAATGTTATCAAGGGTTTAATATATATATATATATATATATATATATATATATATATATATATATATATACAGAGAGAGAGAGAGAGAGAGAGAGAGAGAGAGAGAGAGAGAGAGAGAGAGAGAGAACATAATTGATGAGAGAGAATCATTGATTGGCTACCTCCTGCATGCCCCACACTGAGAATGGAGCCCAAAACCAGGTATTGAAATGTGACCTCCTGGTTCATAGGTGGGATTTCAACCACTTAGAAACACTGGCTGAGTTTCTGCTTTTTTTAATTCTCCTCTTCCTCTTCCTCCTATGCCTCCTCCTCCTCTTTTTCCTTCTTCTTCAACAACTTCATCAATGAAAAATTCCTGGGACATTTATATCTTAGCATGCATTTTTAATGCCATAAAGCCTTGTTTACCACATTAAAACATCTAAGCTCTGCCTAGCCAGTGTGCCTCTGTGGTTTAGCATTGACCTATGAACCAGGATGTCACAATTGGATTCCCAGTAATGGCATATGCCTGGGTTGTGGGCTCAATTCTTCGTAGTGGGCATGTAGGAGGCAGTTGATGAATGATTCTCTCTCATCATTGATCTCTCTCTCTCTCTCTCTCTCTCTCTCTCTCTCTCCCTCCCTCCCTCCTTCCCTCTCCTCTTCCTCTCTGAAATCAATACAAATGCACTTTAAAGAAAGAAACAAAGAGAAACTTATAAAGTCCAAGAAATTCATTTCTTAGAGGCAACAGTCATTCAACCTCTTATTAATAAAAACTGATTTTGGAAATAATTGGAGTTGTTTATCTCTGAATTCAAAAACCCATGTCTCCAGGCCCAAGTTCATAGCTCTCAATAGGGATCTTGGAGTTATCCTGAATAAGACTACTATAACAGTTAAGTATCCAGTTAACTTTCAGGAGCTCTCATAAGTGTCCTCTAGACAGGGTTATCCATCTGCATAGATACGTATTGCTACTGCATACCACACAATGACCTATTTGACTCAGTGATTTTAGTTTGGTTATTGATTCAAAAGGAAAAATCTTGAAAAAGTTTCATTTGCCTACAAATGAGATCTAATTTTTGATTTAATTGTTTAAAATGCAACAGTGTACTAGGTTGTTGATTTTTTTCATATACACATATAGTTGATTCATTTTTCTCCCAAGAACAATGCTAAGTGCTGAGGATATATCAATTAAAAAACTAGATGTAGTTTACAGTTATACTATTATTTCATTTTTATTTATTCATTCAGAAAGTATTTATTAACTTCCTTGTAGGTACGAGTTGGAGATGCAAGTGCCACAAATAAACAACATGCAAAAGCTAAACAACTCTAGCCTTGTCATTTGGGATATGACAATTTTCTCCTCAATATTTTTTTCAGAATTGCAAAACCAATGCCTTTGAGATCATGTGACTTATTCTTGTGAATACTGTGTAATTGCATAATACATTAACAATGCAACTGAGTTTAGAACACTGACCTAATATCAAATTTTAAGCACATCTGGCTCAGATTAAATTCAAATTCAAATTTCATATGCTAACTTCTAATATGGAATGGTGACATTCAATCAAATCCATTTTTTAAACTTGGAATCAATTTAGAGAGCCTATTTCTAGCACAAAATTCATTTATTCTATTACATTGTTGTTTTAAATTCAGATTGCTCTGCAGGGGAATTTTTTTCTGTGCTATTAATGAGATATGATTTAGCTCACCCACTCTTTCAAAATGCACCAATTACATTATTATGACATGTTTTTCTTTGTTTTTCAAGTCACAGTGAGTATTTTGACACACATGTATTCAAGTAATTGTATGAGAAAATATATTTAAAATTTGAAACTGAGAGGGACAAATAGTTAAACAGTGTACTAGTGGTATGTATTTCAATCCAATATATTATAAATTATGGAAATATGTAATATATTTAACTGATGTTAGCAGTACCTTCCAATTTGTGTCAATGTGTTTCCATCTCTTTCATGTCCCAATATATTATGTACCTCACTGCAAGATTATTCCCTACAATGGCACCTCTATATTCTCATATAAAGAAACTCTGTTGGCTGCCCAGTGCCTAGGAAGACTAATAATTTGCTTCTACTGTAGTCTCCAACAAGAAAGCAGACCACTCAGTATTGATTTTGTTCTATTTTATTTTATTTTTCCTAAATTATTGCCTTTGATGAGCAAAGAGTCAAGAAGAGGCATGATCCTTTTCCAACCACCTTTTCCCAAATTTAGAGCTGTATATATAATAATAAAATCATAATATGCTAATTAGACCAGACAGCCAAATGAACTTCCGGACATCAATATGGATATCGTTCTCAATTAAACTGCAGCAGCCGGAGGCAAGCCAGAGGTGGTTAGATGTGATCAGGCAAGTAGGCGAGTGGTGAGAAGTTTTCAGGCAGGCAGGCAGAGGGGTTAGGGATGATCATACAGGCAAGAGACAAGTTAGAGGTGATCAGGCAGTCAGGCGAGTGGTTAAGACTAGTGGTCCCGGATTGTGAGAAGGATGTCTGACTGTGGGGTCAGGCCTAAACTGGCAGTCAGACATCTCTCAAAGGGTCCCAGATTGCAAGAGGTTGCAGACTGGGCTGAAGGGACTCACCTCCTGTGCATGAATTTTGTGCACAAGGCCTTTTCTCCTATCTTATAAAGATGAAATATGCTAATTGACCCTCATTCCATCTCAAATATGGAGGCACCCACAGCCAATAAAGAGGGGGTATATTAATTGAATGCCCTGCCCTCAAAGGTGGTGGCACCCACAGCCAATAAGGAGGGAATATGCTAATTGACTTCCCTACCCTCAAAGATGGTGGCACCCACAGTCAATAAGGAGGGAATATGCTAATTGACTGCCATGCCCTCAAAGATGGAGGTGCCCACAGCCACAAGATGGAGGTGCCCAGTCCCCTCAACCCCACAAGGGCAGCATGTGTGCAACAGGAAACGTGGGCCTGGCCTTGACATATGCCTGCCTCCAGAGTCCCCCCAGTCCCTCAGTCCCATAGATTCCTAGGGCCAGCCTGAGGTGTAGGCAAGCATAGGATGGCAGATGTCCAGCCGCCCAGGGCCTCCTGAGGTCCAGGCAACCAGGGCCAGCTGAGGCTTGTGCTGCTGGCAGTGGCTGCAGCAGAGGTTTGATGGGGCATCACCTTCCCATGATTGCCAGGTTGCCTCCCACCCCTGAGGGCTCCCAGACTGTGAGAGGGGACAGGCCAGACTGAGGGAACCTCATTCTAGTGCATGAATCTTAATGCAGCGGGCCTCTATTTCTAATATATAAAAACCTCAGGGTCCATAATGAGCAGACAAAGGCTCAGCCAAACAACAGGAGTCAATCCTGCAGTCAGTGCTGCAGGGGAGGGCAGTTGGAAGCAACCAGGCCATCAGGGGATGGCAGTTGGGGGCAAGATCATTCCAGCAGATGGGGGGAGAAATTGGGGGTGAGATAAGGATGGCAGAGGAGAACAGTTGGGGGTGATTAGGCAGGCAGGCAGGCAGAGCGATTAGGGGCAATCAGGCAGGCAGGTGGGCAGAGGCAATTAGGCAGGTAAGCAGGTGAGCAGTTAAGAGCCAGCAGTCCCAGATTGTGAGAGGGATGTATGATGCAGGTTTAGGCCCAATCCCTGTGGGCCTAAACAGGCAGTCAGACATCTCCCAAGGGGTCCCCGATTGGAGAGGGTACAGGCCGGGCTAAGGGAGCACCACCCTCTCCCCCGCTTTGTGCACGAATTTCGTGCACCAGGCCACTAGTATGTATATAAAATGCATGGTTTACCACTTCATATGTGGTTTACAGACAGAAATGCAGACTCTCACAGTCTTCTGTTTTAGGTTTATTAGGTGGAAAACAATAAACAAAATAAACTATACTATCTGTGAAATCTTTAGCTTAAAGCTTCCTATATCTATGTCATGAACTGGGCAATTTCCCACTAAGTTCAAATAGGTTTTTCAGGTGGCAAGTTTGCTATCTATACACACCACAAATTTTACAATACATAGTAATCAATCTATAAGTCATAGAAAAAAAGAACAGAGCATAAAGGTCACTTTATGTTCTCAGGAAATTTCTGAACAAGTGTACCTTTAGACAACAGTGTGTGATATCAATAATAGCTCTGTTTTCTTTTGAGTCTAGACTTCTGTCGTTCTACTCTCCACTTAATCTAAATCGAAATAAATATTTAATATACAGGATTTAATCCCCCAAATATTGACCAATCTTTTTTCAAGGACTTTAATTTGCTTAAATATGTCATTCTAATAGGTAGTCAGAAAATAAAAGCAAAGGTAAATGCCAGTATAGTATTTCAATTAGGCCAGGAGTATTTTTCCTTTAGTAGCAGGATTGCATGTTAATCATAGTGTTGTTACTTTAAGCAACTATAAATTGGGGGGATCAGAAAGTAAGTGAGAAAAATACAACCACTCATTGATTACCTGTTTGTATAGAAGAATTTGTTACAGATATAATTTCATTTCAAAATACTTGGATTTAAGGAATGTTTTACTTCATTTCATTATTTAATTTCCAAATTTTGCAATCTACCCAAACCCTCCATCATCATAGGTATTAATTGTTGTCTTCTTCTTCTTCTTCTTCTTCTTCTTCTTCTTCTTCTTCTTCTTCTTCTTTTGACATCTCCCCCAATCTTTACAGGATTATAGCAGAGTCCTGGGCTTAAGTGGTGGCTTGAAATTGAGGGGTGGTACATTTCCACAGAACATAATGTTTTTCATCTTTTAAGTTTTCTTTTAGACAACATAATTGTACTGTAAAGGAAACCCTTTCAGTTAATTTGGTCATTCTGCCCTGATGCGATTCCCACCACCTCTTGAGTGTCTACTTAACTGACCAAAGATTCACTCAGAAGGAGCTTTGCTATTGTTTTCAAGTTTATAATACAAATGGTCAAACCTTTACAATCATTCTATAGTAATTCCCCATTCAGAGGCCTGTGAGCAAATAAATTCCTTATCTCCTTGAAAATTCCTGACCACAGACTTAGGAAAGCTGTACTCAAAAACTCCACTCTTTATATTGCACAAATGAGTGATATCATGTGGTATTTATCTTTCACTGACTAGCTTATTTCACTTAGCATAATGCTCTCCATGTTCCATCCATGCTGTTGCAAAAGGTAAGAATTCCTTCTATTTTTAAATATATATATTTTATTGATTTTTTACAGAGAGAAAGGGTGAGAGATATAGATCTAGAAATGTCAATGAGAGAGAAACATCAACCAGCTGCCTCTTGCACACCCCCTGCCAGAGATGTGTCCGCAAACACTGTACATGCCCTTGACCGGAATCCAACCTGGGACCTTTCAGTCCACAGACCGATGCTCTACCACTGAGCCAAACCGGCTTCAGCAGAATTCCTTCTATTTTACAGCAGCATAGTATTCCACTGTGTAGATGTACCATGGGGAGTTGGGGGAAGAGATCAAACAAAGGACTTGTATGCACGCATATAAGCATAACCAATGGACACAAGACACACTGTGGGTGGTGGGGGGAGTGCATGTGCGAGGTCGGGAAGGCCAGGGGGAGGTCAATGGGGGAAAAAGAGACATATGTACTACTATTTGTAATACTTTAAACAATTAAATTTTAAAAAAAACAACAACACTCCACTCTTCTGGTAGCCTTATTCCATATCTTGGAACTTCTCCTCTTAAGCAAACTCTTCTAGAAAACTTTGTTTTTTAATATCAAAAGGCCTAGACTATGGTCACCTTCTGGGTTCCGGAAACTACTGCTTTCAGTGATTCAAAAGTTAGTAGTCCTCCACTCTCCATGGCAAAGAAACAAAGTGTTTGGGGTATTTTTTTTTCTTAGAATGGGTAAGGAAAAGTATATCTGCCCAAATAAGAATAATATAAAATCAATACCACAATAAACTACCCAGTCACATATAACTCAATAGAAGTCATAGACAAAAATATAATTTAATTTAACTTCTAATGCATGGAGGAATAATTTGCAGATGCATGAATTATAATTTAGTTTGAGCTTCTGTTTACAAATCTATTTTTATTGTTATTATTTATTTACTAGATGTACTGGTTAATAATGCAGATTTTTTTCAATAGATGGAGTTACACATATGTTGATATATATGCGATTAGATAGGTTTGCTATTTTTTTTTTGTATTGATGGCAAGCTTCAAAACTTCATATGTCAAATTTTGTGAAGGTATTAACATCACAGATATTTTTACACTTAAAAATGTTGAATTTTGTGCAAAAAAAGAGAGCATCTATGGGAAGTTTTAATTCATTATTTTGGAGAAAAGTGCTGCTGAAAGTTATCGTGTACTTTGGGAAGCTTATAGTGAACATTCTCAATCTCAAGATATTTGTGAATGCTGGTTTAAACACTTTAAAAGTGATGATTTTTATGTGAAAGACAAAGGATGTCCAAGTGAATGGAAAAAGTTTGAAGACCAACAATTACAAGCATTATTGGATGAAGATACCTGTCAAACTCAAAAATAACTTGCAGAAAGATTAAACATTGCTCAGCAAACAATTTCTGATCATTTACAAGCAATAGGAATGATTTTAAAGGAAGGAAAATGGGTGCCACATCAACTGAACGACAGACAAATGGAAAACCAAAAAATCATCAGTAAAATATTGCTTCAATGGCACAAAAGAAAGTCTTTTTTGCATCGAACTGTGACTGGTGATGAGAAGTGTATTTATTTTGAGAATCACAATTGCACAAAATCATGGATTGATCCACTTTAACCGTCAACATCAACTCCAAGTCCAAATCGCTTTGGATAGAAGACAATGCTCTGTGTTTGGTGGGATCAGGAAGGTGTGATGCATTATGAGCTTCTAAATCCAGGTGAAACCATTAATACTGATTGCTACTGACAAAAAAAATAATCAATTGGAAACACGCTTTGATTGTGAAATGACCAAAATGGGCCAGAAGACACAGGAGAGTAATTTTGCTTCATGATGATGCACCATCACACACTTCAAAGCCAGTTAAATACTGTTAAAAGATCTTGACTGGGAAGTATTAACCCATCTACCTTATCCACCAAACCTTGCTCTTTCAGACTACCACCTCTTCTGATCGATGGCTCACGTACTTTCTGAGTAGCACTTCAAAACTTTGCAGGGGCCTGAAACCTCACCTCTGCTGAAGGAGTCTCCTGTCCCCATGGCTGCTTAACTTCACATGCCCAGCTCAAATCGGGACCCAGGTAAAAGACAGAGACTTGGCTGACAGCAGCTGCCCTCAGTCTACAAGACATGTTTGAGTTGTCTTGTAAACATGGTGTGGGGAGTGGGGTTTTGATATCTAAATCCAGCCTACCACCAGGAATGCTCAGGGCCTACTTAAGAAGGCAAATATTCCTCTGCCCTAATATCTACATGGTAAAATAAAATTGTTTTAGAGTAATAAATTTGACAGTAAAATAGTAGACAAGTTTTCAGGCTAATTTAAATTGGCTAATTGAAATAAGCGAATATTCTAGAAAAACTAATTGCACTGGAAAAAAAGCTGTTCCTAAAGTGTTAACTAAAATTTTTATTGGTAGTTCATCTCAGGATAAAATCTTGCCATAGGAAATGAACCTAAAGCAGTCATATTACAGTGCAAAAAATTAAAATTTAAAGCTATCAGACTACATTATAAAATTTTAAAAAGCCTCCTAATATTTAAATCAAAAAAGGGGGAAAGTAGAAGAATATCATGTAAGGAAAAATATCCTGAAAGTAAATTACATCTAGAAAATTTGTACTTTAGAAAATTAATTGTAATGCTATCAGCAAGACACCCATGAAAAACACACATGGTGTCAAAACAAGCCATTAGAAAATCATTTGGGCAAAAAATGAAAAAGGATCCCAAGTCAAATTTATAGAAAATATTCCTTTATTAACTTTTGGTCGACAATATGTTTGTATATTTTCAGAAAACAACTCCGAGACCATGTGGATTCTGGCAACAGAGAGGAATTGACAGGACTACTCCAACCATGAAGACAGAAGAGAAGCAGTCCAGAGATGGAAGATGCTGACAATGCCTTGCCATAATAGCAGTCAGCAGCTGTGTATCACTGCAGGTTGCCCAGCACCAAACCAGATAGGGTTGGACCTGCATTACTACCATTTTTCCACTATCCAGAACTGAAATATCATTGCTGACATGTACACATAAGGAACTGTTTGACATTGAAATTCGGTCTCAAAAGAACTGGTGGCACAGAAAGAAACTCACTATGAACTGATTCATATGCCTTTCAGCATAACTATTGTTGCTTGTCTCATTTTTGATTTTTATAAGTATATTTCCAGTAGGACATGATCTCACTCATCTAGGGGAAATGGTGAACAACATAGACTGATGAACAAGAACAGACCCAGAGATAAGGAGCCATGAGTCAGACTGTTGGACCTCAAAGGGAGGGTGGGGATAAAAGAGAGAGATCAACCAAAGGGCTTATGTGCATACATATGAGCTTAACCAGTGGTCAAGGACAATAGGAGGGTGGGGGCATGATTTGGGAGGGTTGGGGGATTGGAATGGGGGGTTGAGGACAAATATGTGATACCTTAATCAATAAAAAAACAAATATAAAAATGTAGGAAGAAGTGGAAAATTGGGTCTCTGAATGGTTTGCCTCAAAAAAAAAGCAAAGTTCCATTGGGACAGTTTCCACAAATTACCTGAAAGATGGGGGACATGTGTAGCTGGTGATGGACATTACTTTGAATAAAGCACTTGTGATGTTTCTCTTGAAATTATCATGTTTTTATTATAAAAATCTGCATTATTAACTGGTATACCTGGTAAGCAAGAAAGATCCTGACTTGTTTAGAGTAATTATTATAAAAATATGCTTGCTTCGTAACAACTATATTTGAATTTTATATTAAAGAGGGCAAGCTGAACAAATATGTGTATTTTCTCATACCTGATAAAGTCTGAAACTATTAGTTGCACAAATATATAAGTTAATGGGATATAAAAGTAATTGGGAGTTTTTTATTTGCTGTAGATTTCTTGCATGCACCAGTGCTTGATGTTCAAAGTTTAAACAGCTTTGTACATATATGCATATCTATACGTGGGGTTAGTGGACATGTCAGGACTATTCACACTTGAAAGTCATATTTGAAAAATGTAGTGATAAATGTATCAATGTCCCATAGCTGTTATTTACTAACATTGGAACATTAAAATTATATACCTTTAAAGTTTTCAACCATGATTGATACTACTGTTATTTATCCCAGTTATTAATTAATAACTGGAAAAGAGAAAAGGGAAGCTGCAATGTAGACACATGCCCAGTATAGTCTAAATGACTTAGAGAGGGTACTTGCCTATCAGTCATACCTGGGAACAAGCCATTGGCCAAAATAGGCATGGCCACTGAAAATGCTAGAAATCTGAGATACATTAAAGGTGTTCTCTCTTTTGGCCCTCTTGGCTCCTGCCCCTCTTGTTGCAGGTTGGGGGGAGCACCCCCCTGCCCACAGCCATGTGTACTCCATACAATGGATTAATGGACTGGAACTAGCCTCATGTTGTGCCAGATTCAACTCCACTATGGAACGGGATATCTGGGCACTGACTTTGCTTTTAGTTCTGCTGAATCCACAGCTGCACCTTTCCAGTACTGGTTTAAGGGGAATGGGACTTTTCAAACCAAGGAATATAACTTCACACTAATAAAAATTACTTTCTCCTTGTGCAGAGTCTTAGAAAGTTCTTTTCCTCAAGATATCGTGAGAACTCCACATCCACTAGCAATAGAGAAATTCCACCATTGCAATTCTCTGATAGCATGATGAAGGCAGCTCTTTTAACATATTTTATCATACACAACAGACTTTTCAGTTAAATTATGCCAACACCACAAACACACACATTATGACCCTCAGGAAAGATTTAAACCAAATCAGTTTTGCAATTGAAAGTCTGTTTCACTGTTCTGTCATACTGTCAGCTTGAATATTTAGGGTAGCACATTTTCTTCAGCAGTACCCATCTTTGAAATTTAACATTGACTCATAATTGTATTTGAGATGATAAAACCGAGCCCTCAAAATGGAAGAAAATGGCCCACAGGGTGAGCTAAGCAGGTCAAACCAGAAATGCAAGCAAGACCAATGCAGTCTCTTCTCACCTGGGAAGATTTTAAGCCTGAAGGGTTGAGCTCTGAACGTTTCTTGTAGATTTTAGCAAAATAAGACAATGTGGCATTAAGGATTCCTCAGTGAAATCTCCCAAGTTTAAACAAAGCTCTGAAACTAGGCAGCCAATTGCAGGATATCTGAAGAGAGAAAGATGAAGAGACATCAAAGGAGTGGCTAACACCTATTTTCAGAGATTTCACTATTAGGGAAGTTAAAAGAAGTAGGCCAATTACATAAGGAATGTTCATACTCACTTTTAAGCTTTCTCTCCAAATCAAGTCTACTCTTTTTCTCTTTGTCAGACATAGCTCAGTGTACTATCCCCCAGGAAAGGAACCCCAGCTATTCAACTACAAAAGTCCTGGGCAACACTCATTTATATTCTCTGACTTTCTCCAGGCATGGCAGCTCTGGTCAGAATTTCAGAGGCAGATGAAGGGCTAAAAAGTTATAGGTGAGAAGGAAGAGCTAAGGGGAAGAAGAGTCTGATTATTTTAAGACGTGAAAACACAGTGGGGAATTTCTTTTAGCATGGTCAGCTTTAGAGAATGGCATGTGTCCAATTTTATTTTTTAATTTTTTAAAATATATTTTATTGATTTTTCATAGAGAGGAAGATAGAGAGATAGAGAGTTAGAAACATCGATGAGAGAGAATCGTTGATCAGCTGCCTCCTGCACACCCCATACCAGGGATGTGCCTGCAACCAATGTACATGCCCTTGACCGGAATGGAACCTGGGACTTTTTAGTCCGCAGACCAACGCTCTATCCACTGAGCCAAACCGGTTTCGGCTGTCTGTCCAATTTTAAACTGTTACAACCAATCAAAGAAAGACAAAATCTAAACAGACTTAAAATAAAAATAAAAAAGATAATTAATGAAGTAGATATGGGAGATGTAAGATGCGAAATTATTATACACAAAGAAAGGGCTATCAATCAATTCAACATTTTGGATAGAATTTTAAAAACACAAAATAAAGAAGCTAGCACAACTAATTTTATTAAATTAAATAATTAGTTGTTTTAGTTATATATCCTAGTTCACATAAATCATAAGCAAAGTGAAGGCATCTCTTCTATAATGCTGCATAATTCAAAATGTGTTTCAGAGGCTAACTTCCTCAAAATTCTCTAGAGTGCTAATTAAAAATGCATACTATTGGACCCCCTCCCCAAATTCATGAATTGGAATTTTTGGAAGTCTGGTATAAAAATATCAGCATTTTATAGACATTCTCTAAGCCATGAGTTTCCAAAGCATGAAGGAGCAAAAGCAATGGTGAGTAAAACTGGAAGCTTAGTGTGAATTAAAATAGTGACACCACATAGCAGTAGTTGTAGTGATTATATTCTTCAATGACATGTATTTGCAATAAATTCATGACACAAAAAGCCAGTTTAATTTTTAAGTGTTCTCAGTGAATCATCAAAATTAATAGTTTTGTTAAATTTTAATCCTTGAGTATTATGTTTTGCATGAAAAATATCTGCACAAAACACTTTGATAGATAACAAAGTATAATGGCTGCTTAAAAAGCATTTATTTGTATTACTATATAAGTTGCAAGCTTAACTAGCTACTGTTTTCATATAAGACTTTTCACTTGACAGATTGACAAACTATGGTTATTGAGATTTGAAAATTTTTTTGGCGTTTTCTTGAGAAATTAATAAACTGAGCCTGTCACGTCAAGGAAAATAACTGAGAATTTGTTGGCAATGATCAAATTCAAGTTTTAAAGCAAAAATTCAAATTTTGGAAACATACCTACAAACAAGAGCATGACACTTTCTGAAACAAATATATTTTTCTTAAGATCAGTGGTTATTTTAATGAATATGGTTGTTGACATGCTATAATAAAATGTGTCATTATTAATAAAATCTGTGTAGCTCAGTGAATTAATATTTTCCAAATTACCAATGAAAGATAATACAAAATTATGCATGAGTAAAAAATACACTCAGAGTGCAAGATAAACAAATGGCTGCTAACGAAACAGAATATGAAAAGTTAATTTAATAAGTACATTAATGTGGTTTGCAATGTGATGTTGTAATTAATCTTTAAAAAGCTAACTCTTATTACATTTTGATGTAGTATCAAAGAAGAATATCCACAATTATCTATAATGATTACTAAAATATTCGTTCTCTTTCCAACTATGTATCTAAGTGAGGCTGGATTGTCTTTTAATACTTCAAAGAAAACAACATATTGCAACAGATTAAATGCAGAAAAAGTTATATGCCTTCTGTTATGCAAGATATTACAAAGAATTGAAAAATATAAAACAATTCCATAATTTCACTATATTTTTGTTTTGAAAGACAAAATTAGTTTTCATAAAACTGTGTTATTTCAGTAATTAGGTAAAAGGCAAAAATTAGGTTATTCTCATAATTATTAAGAGCATAAATGGATCATATATCCAAAAAGATTGAGTAGCTCTGCTCTACTTTGATTCTCAATTACATTAGAAAATAATTACCTTAAAAAAAAGAAAATCGTTATTCTAATAGTAAAGGTAGGAACACACGGTAATATATATATATATATATATATATATATATATATATATATATAATATGCAAATAGACTGAATGGCTGAACAACCGAACAACTGGTCACTATGATGTGCACTGACAACCAAGGGGCACGTGCAAACATGGAGGGTGTTGGCAGCAGGTGGCAGAGCATGGAACATGGCGGGCATTGGCCACAGAGGGATGGTGGAGCAGGTGAGTGGGGGCGCCAGACCAAGGCGGAACACCATTCACTGTCATTGGGGCGAGCCTCTGGTGGTTACTGAAAATTCTTTGCTCCCATGTGCCAAGGTCCCACCAGGTGCTGGCACCTGCCTGCTGCTGGTGCTGGCCCTGATTCATCGGCACTGTCAGTGGGTGTGAGAAGCGCTGCCGGCCCCCATCACACCTCAGGGCTTCTCCATTTCCCCCTGCTCCTGAGGGGTGATCAGGGCCAGCAGCCACCTCTTACACCTGCTGCCAGGGACCACCCCGCTAGCACTCACTGCTAGTGCAGGCCCCAATCACTCTGTGCCATCAGCGGATGCAATTAGGGCCAGCACTATCAGCGTGTGGATGGCTGTAGTGGGAGCAGGGCTGCCAGCAGGTAGGGGGACCAGGGGCCAGGGCAGGAGGTGCTGGGCAGGGAATGGAGGATAGGCTGAGACCCACCCCTGTGCCCAGTGCAGCCTTGAAGCTCACAGTTCCTGTCAAGGTACACAAATTCGTGCACCGGGCCCCTAGTTTATAAGAGTGGTATAATCCCTTCTGACTAGTCTTAACCATCATGTAATTCCTTAAAGGTTTCTGCAAAGTTTGGGTATATTAGTAGAGCTACTTAAAAAAGTAAAGTGGGGGAATTTACTTGAACTCTCTGGATTCTCTCCAGTTGTCGTAATATAAATGACTTTAAAAGAACTTAATCTAAATTTAGTTTCAATGTGACATACCTTGAATTTTATAAACGTTTATCAACCAAATTTTTTTTTTCCAAAGCAAATTATATATCCTAGTCATGCTATATAATTGATTAAATATAAATCCTCTTGTGTACAGAAACTTTTAAGAATTGCTTGGTAGACACAAACACTACATTTGAATCTCATTTTATGCTGGTTTCTGCAGAGTTGCTTAATTATACAGCTAGCTACAGTCAACAGGGACTCAGGGTACATAAAAGCTCTGCTGAGAAATAAGAGAAAAAAACAAACACTCATTAGGCACCCACTATGCGCCAGCCTCTCTGCAAGGCATATATTTATTGTCCCCCAAAAGTGTACACATTTTTTGACAGCTCAATTGATGTTTCTTTCTTTACAAATTTAAACTATTGAAATTAATAATTATTCAAAGTGTATCCACATTTTTGGGCCACGCTGTTTATATTCTTTTCCTTTTCAGACTTTAAAATCTAGTGAGCAAATGTGTGTATATTTGTTTTTTCAAGAGTTTTCTCCTGGAGTAGCTGTTCTCAACTTTGTTAAATCTACTCCTATAGTTGACATAGAAATCAGGGAACAAAGTCATTTATTAAATTTTGGAACCATCACCCCATTGAATTGTTTGGCCCCTGGAACAGTTCTATATCTTTTTTTGAACACAGTAAAAACAAGTACCTCTATTAACTTAGAGTGTTTTTTGTGATATAGTTGTAGGATAAATTGGCAAATAAAAATATAACAAGCTTATATTAAGATTAGGAAACCAGCATTTTGTAGCTAAAATCATAGGATTTTTTTTAATTTAAATTCTTTATTGTTTAAAGTACTACATAAGTCTCCTTTTGTCCCCATTGACCTCTCCCTGGCCGCCCCCACCCCCCCAGCACATGTCCTTATCCCACACCATTGTCTGTGTCCATTGGTTATGTTAATATGCATGCATATAAGTCCTTTAGTTGATCTCTTACTCCCCATCCCCTGCCTTCCCTCATGTTCCATGCTTCTATGACTCTGGTTCTATTTTTCTTCATCAGTTTATATTGTTCATTATATTCCACAAATGAGTGAAATCATGTGATATTTATCTTTTTATGAGTGGCTTATTTCACTTACCATAATGTTCTCCAGTTCCATCCATGCTGTTGCAAATGGTAAGAATGCCTTTCTTTTTATCGAAGTGTAGTATGCCATTGTGTAGATGCACTCATCTGCTGATGGACATTTAGGCTGTTTCAAAATCTTTGCTATTGTAAATTGTGTTGCTATGAACATAGGGGTGCATATATACTTTCTGATGGGTGTTTCTGATTTCTTGGGATTCAGAAGTGGGATTACTGGGTCAAATGGAAGTTCCATTTTTAATTTTTTGAGGAAATGCCATACTGTTTTCCATAGTGGCTGTACCAGTCTGCATTCCCACCAGCAATTCATGAGGGCTCCTTTTTCTCCACATCCTCTCCAGCACTTGTCCTTTGTTGATTTGTTGATGATAGCTATATTTGGACAGGTGTGAATTGGTAACTCATTTTTGTTTTAATTTGCATCTCTTGAGTGATTAGTGACTTTAAGCATGTTTTCATGTCTCTTGGCCTTCTGTATATCTTCTTTCAAAAAGTGTCTATTTAGATTCTTTGCCAATTTTTGATTTGATTGTTTATCTTCCTTTTGTTAAGTTGCATGAGTTCCCTATAAATGTTAGAGATTAAACATTTATCAGAGATAACATTGGCAAATATGGTCTCCCATGCAGTGGGCTTTGCTTGTTGTTTTATTAATGGTTTCTTTTGCTGTGCATAAGCTTTTTATTTTGATATATTTCATTTTTTTGTTTTCTCTTTATTTTCTATTGCTCTAGGAGCTGTAATGACAAAGATATTGCTATGACAAATGTCTGCTATATTGCTGACTATGGCTTCCTCTAGGATTTTTATTGTTTCCTGTCTTAATTTTAAATCCTTTATCCATTCTGAGTTTATTTTTGCATATGGTGTAAGTTTGTGGTCAAGCTTCATTTTTTTTGCATCTATCTGTCCAATTTTCCCAACACCATTTGTTGAAGAGACTGTCTTGACTCCATTGCATGCTCTTGCCTCTGTTTTCAAATATTAATTGAGCATAATGGCTTGGGTCGATCTCTGGGTTCTCTATTCTGTTCCATTGGTCTATATGTCTGTTTTCATGCCAGAACCAGGCAGTTTTGAGAATAGTGGCTTTGTAGTATAGCGTGATATCTTTGATAAAAATCCAAATTGAAATTCTCTCACTTTCTGTGTCAACTAGAGCAAATCTCCTCATCTGTAAAATCCCTCTTATTCCATCATTTCTAATTCTGTGACCTTAGCTAAGTGTTTTAATTTTTATGAGAATTCCCTGTTTCCTTATCTGTAAAGAAAAATAATCAGCCCAACCAGTGTACATAAGTGGTTGAGCCTTTATCTATGAACCAGAAAGTCAAGGTTTGATTACAGGTCAGGGCATAGGCCTAGGTTGCTGCATTGATCCCCAGTGGGATCAGCAAATATATGTAATTTATTTACAACATATTGGATAGTGTTTGGTCCATAGTAAGCACCTTATACACGTAAGCTCTCATGTTTTTGTGGTGTGTGTTTTTTTAAACTAACCTTCTAGAAATAGCTTTAGTTTAGCACAAAATCTGTCAGATCATCAAACATCATTCATTTATCTTTCAGAGAATAGCAATAAAACCTTTCATTTTTTTTCTCACATAACTTCTAAGTTTGTGCCAAAACTACCAAATTACATGCATTAGTGTTTCAAAATTGGCAAAATACTTTCCCCATTTGAAAACTCCACCAAGTCCTGTGGGTATGGCTTTGTGGTTGAGCATTGACCTATGAACCAGGAGGTCACAGTTCAACTAGTCAGGCATATGCCCAGGTTGCAGGCTTCATCCTCAGTAGGAGGCTTGCAGGAAGCAGCCAAACAATGCTTCTCTCTCATCATTGATGTTTCTATCTATTCCTCTCCCTTCCTCTCTGAAGTAAATAAAAATATATTTTTTAAAAAGAGAGCCCCACCAAGTTCAAGATGAATGCAGAATGTGTATAATTATATCTTTTTACAGATAAGGAAGCAGGGAACTCTCAAAAAAATTAAAAGACTTAGCTAAGGTCACAGAGTTAGTAAATGATGGAATCAGGAGTCAAACCCACCTTTCTCTGACTCTGCTGTAATGTTATTTTAATCTTTAACTGACAATGATCAATAAAGCTCAGACTAATGGCAGCAGTCCTAAAAAGATCATTCATCAAAGGAAACATCAAAGGTCAATTCCATTTGGTTCACTAGCACAGACACACTGGGCAACAATGTAGATTTAAATACTCTAAAAAAGATGTCAATAAAAAACAAGAGAAATAAATGAGTTTCCATTAGTTTCTAGTCAGGTAACTAGGAAATCCCACCAATCTGAACTCCTCCCTTCCTCAACATTTTGTTTACTGGAAGCTGTTCCCAAGTTGCTTCCCAGGCTGTAAAAGAAGCTCTGAGGAAATAATGGTGAAGTATAGAACTGAATGCAGAGCAAAAATCACAGAAGCACTTTAATCAGGAAGCACTTTAAACTTTTATCTTGAAAAGCTGCAAAAAAGTGTTGAGCTGTGTGATTGGTGTAAACAACCCTTGATTTTGTAGGGCTCAAAGAAGACATTTGAGATCCTTTCAAGGAGGATGAAATAAGAGGTAGGCAGTAATTGCTTTGACATTTTTCAGGAAAAAATGATAATGAATATGAGTAAAGGGTCAAGGAAAAAATAACAGTTCCACTCTGGGGGGGTGGGAGGGTAACAGAGAATGTGAAAATCAAACTAAAGAGAATGTGATCAATTGTAAAGTGGAGGATAGCTTTTTGTTCCCTAGGCAGTGATTAGGGAAACTTGATTCATTTTTTAAATAATAAAAGGGTCAAAGTGACAGTAATGTCAAAATTATTTGACTGCAAGATAGATTTATCACCTAAGATGTACAATAAATATTCAATAAGTAAGATGCCAAGGGAATGGTGGGTTCTAGCTAATTAAATTGCTGTGCAATTGAAGCTAAATCTGAGACTTTCTTTAATCAATCTGGTCTAGTGAACACACTTGAATCTACTTGCTAGATGAGTATGGTACAAGTCCTTAAGATCATCTTTACTGTATGCCACTGGACAAAGTCCAAGCCCACATAAAATGTGATTTTCACCTCCAAGTATTTTTGTCATGTACAAAGTGAATTTATTATTGTCCCAAGTTTGATCCTGCTGATTCTCTTATTTTATACATCACACTCTGTGGGTCAAATTTACTGTGTCTTGTCCATCAAACTTCATAAATCTTTCCCACTATCTGAAAAGGTGCTGTAGCCATCCCTTTCATTTCAACCACTACCTCTTCATTTCTCACTTGGTGAGAAGAGCTAACATATATATATATATATATATATATATATATATATATATATATATATCACACACACACACACACACACACACACACACACCACACACACACGGGGTCTGGTGCACAGATTCATGCACATTGAAAGGAAGCAGAGCCATGCTTCCTCCTCTGGTTCCAGGTCGCATTACCCAAGAACTGACGCTGCCAAGTCATGGCAGCATAGCAATAAACCAGATTGTGGCTGACAGTGCCCGAGAAATAATGTAACCCAGGGCCGAAGGTGGCATCTTCCTCCTTTCTGGTTCCATGGTGCGTCACCCAGAACCACTACTGCCAAGTCACCACAGCTCTGCAGCTCCTGTGTTGAGTGTCTACCCCCTGGTGGTCAGTGTACGTCATACCTACTGGATTATTGGATGGTTGGGCATATATTTTAGAGAGGAAAGGAGAGGTAAAGATAGAAACAATCAATGATGAGAAAGAATCATTGATTTATCATATGACTCCTGCATGTCCCCTACTGGGGATGGGGTCTGCAACCCAGGCAAGGGGCCTGATCTGGAATTGAACTGTGAGCTCCTGGTTCATATGTTGATGCTCAACCACTGAGCCATGCTGGCCAGGCCATTCTTCCTGTATTAAATTCTATAATTCAGGCTATATATTGCATCAAAGATACATCTCAACTGCAAATACAACCATGACAGTTTGCATGTGAAAAATCTTCAGTAACTCCATTGCTTACATGATACACTTTAAATACCTTAATCTGATGTATGTATCCCTTAACAATCTGGCTTCTGACTACCATTCCAATTTCTATTGCAGCCACAGTCCATTGTGTGCTGCAGCTATACTGAACTATTTGTGTTTCTTACTATGTATATGTGTTCTTCTCTCATGCTTTGTGTGTGTGTGTGTGTGTGTGTGCTTGTGTGTGTGTGTTTGTGCGTGCGCATGCGCGCACGCGTGCGTGTGTGTGTTTTCCTTTGTCTGGAATGCCCTGTGCCCTTTTTATGCCATTTCACTCGTCCTACTTATATTATTTCCTCAAAAATAACTTCATATGTCACCATCTGATGAACCCTATCCTAGGCATTTTATTATATCCCATTTTGGGGTCCATGCTTAAGACATTTCACTCTAATCATTTATTTTCCCATTTGTCTGTTTCTGTTTGAATGCAAGGACTATGTATTTTGTCACTATACTGGTGCCTAATTCTAAGTTAAGGAGTGAATAAACATGTCATTCACTAGATGCTTAATGTGGAATTATTTCGTTATTCCATCGTTTTCTCCTAAGCCTGAATCATCAATTATATAATTCAATTAATTGAAGATTGCACTTAATCGGGCTCTAGTTGTCTAGCCTTTTAATTGATGTTCCATAGAAATATCATTATTTAGTAAAACAGAGATTTTCTAACCTAGCCCTAATGCTTTGCCCAAACAGCAACTAATTTGACCACTAAACCTGCCCCCAAAAGTCTACAAACATATATTAATTACCGTCTCAATTACAAATGCCAGTACCTTAAGAAACATGTTAGTAGTGAAAAGTGCTACATCTCATGATACCTTGTCCTTTATTCCAGCTCTAAGAGCTCTAAGTCTGTCTGTCAATCTGGAATTATAGTTCAAGAAATCATGTCTCGTTTTATGTGTCACTGAGATAAAACATAGTCCACATAACAGTAGATATAAAACAATCAAAGTCTGACCATGAGGGCATATTTAATAGTGTTAAATAGGAAATACCATGGCATCAAGGCTTCAGCATTACAATTTATATCCTTTCTATAAGTCAGTTTTTTTTTCACCATGGTAAGAGGAGAATTTAAAACACTATTTCTATCTTCAGAGAGTCAGCTTCCCAGAAAACACTGAACATTCACAGGAGAGAGAAATAGAAAGTCAAAGGGCCAAAGAAACATACAAGAAATGGTTCCAATGTAATATGTAACACACTGGAGACACTTCAGAGAGAATCCAGGTCTCTTTAGGTCAAAATGTGATAAATACTCTAAACTGCAAATGATTTAGAACAAGTGTTTAATTAGAGGCTGAAATGTGAGACTGATGCACTACCACCTACTGTGCTAACAAGTCACCTATAAACATCAAATAAAATGCCCTCAGAGAGAACACTCCCAGGACAAGCAGCACAGGGCACTCTAACAAGGATCCAAAGAACTTGGATAACTTGAAAATTAAAGAAATGTGCATCAGATAAAAACATAGAAATGTTCTTACCCTTATGTGAAAGCTTCTTTAAAAAATTCATGTGCATGAAAATTAGATATTAGTATCAAAGTATTATCTCTTATGCTGAAGCCAGTTTGGCTCAGTGGATAAAGCCTCGGCCTGCAGACTGAAAGGTTCCGGGTTCGATTCCGGTCAAGGGCATGTACCTTGGTTGTGGGCACATCCTCAGTAGGGGGTGTGCAAGAGGCAGCTGATGAATGATTCTCTCTCATCAATGTTTCTAACTTTCTATCCCTCTCTCTTCCTCTCTGTAAAAAAAATCAATAAAATATATTTAAAAAGTATTATCTCTTATAATTCCAGCATGTTGTATGTACATATTCATAACTGTTTAGGAAACTGTAATTTCATGGAATTTGTTTGGTAATCCCTAGCTAAACTACTTGTCATATCCTGAAGATATATGATTAAAAAGTCCCGTGGCATTTTGTATACTAAGCTTAGAGCACTAGTTAAGTATACAATTTTACCTAAATGTTCCCCCAAACTCTAGTTTAGCACATCTTAGTTGGGATTCAGGAATCTGTATTTTAACAACTTCACTAGGTGATTCTCATCATGAGAGAAGTTTGGGAAACACTGCATAAAAGACCTTAAAAATGGTATTCCTAGCCTAGGTATGGTACACCTTTACAAGTGTGTTTCTGACACTCAAGCCACAGTCTAAATGGATAAGATGACTATTATCTGAGAGAAAAACCAATCTTTTCTAATACTTGCAGTAAATAATATTTATTTGCATTAAAATTATTTTGGGGAGATTCTGAGAAGTCTCTAGGATACAGAAGAGAAAAGAGGGTTAATGTCTTGGGACTCAAGCTGATAAAATAGGTTATCATCTCTGACAATATTATGGACTTTTCAGAGAACACACTTGTTTTTAATTTCAAACCATTCAAGTGTCTCCAGGACTTTATAGAATATCATAATAATAGTCTGATATAATCATGTTTTCCTTTCATAACCTATTAGCACTATTTATGGAAAGGAAATAAGATTCATCTAAAGGTGGTATACAATCTGTATATAATTGTGAGTTCCTTTCAATATATTGCAACAGAAGAACTACAACACATCTCAGCACTATTCAACTTCTTTTTGAGAAAAATGGTTGTGAAATTACAAATGACAGGGTGGGAAGGAAAAAGCAAAAGGCAGATAATTGCAAAGCAGTTCTTGGATTTTTTGTGTTTATAGGAAAATAAAAAAGTAAAAATTAGTTTCTAAGACTATGAAAAAGAATCTATTTTGAACTGAGAAGTATCAAGATGATAAGACTATATTATAGTAGGTCCTTCCATTTGTACTTTTCTTCACAATTTTTAACCATCATTGTATGAAAACCCCTTTATATTTTACCATATTCTAGTGTTTCACAGTGTATGTACACAATGAAATGTATACAGAAACCCACCTCTATGTCCTAAGTTTTCTCCATTTGCACAGAGATAATCCTATCTAATAAAAGAGAAACATGCAAATTGACAGTACCTCTGTTACACCCACAAGCCATGCCCATCAGCCAATCAGGAATGAGTATGAAAATTAACCCAACCAAGATAGCAGTGGCCATGGAGCTGGAGTGAACAGGAGGCTTGGGTTACCCTGGTGATGGAGGAAGCCAAGCTTCCTGTTTGCCCTGGCTGGCCTTGGCCTCCACTCAAGTCTACAAAGTTTCAATTATAGAAGATAAATAAATCCCAGATACCTGCTTCCAGCTGACCCTGGCCTCCACTCAAGGAAGCACACACACACACACAAAAAGAGGAGGGGCTGGGAGCCTGGATCTCCAGGGTATGTGGCTAGTCTGAAAACAGCCCTCAACCCCTCACCCAGGCTTCCCATGTCCCCAGGGAACCCCTACCCTGATCTGGGACACTCCACAGCAAACCAGCCAGCCCCCACCCATGTACCAGGCCTCTACCTATACTAATAAAATGGTAATATGCTAATTAGACAGTAAGACTTTCCAGGAAACCTTTTGGAGGTTATTCTGGACAAAGCCATGGTGGCAGGAGCGAGGTAGAGGCAGTTAGAGATCAAGAGGGGAGAGAATTTGTGGGTGATCAGGCCAGGATGGGACAGCAGTTGTGAGTGATCAGGCTGGTGAAGGGTCCGGCTGTTGCAGGTAAGCAGACCAGCAGGGGAGCCAGTTGGGGGTAAGAAGGTCAGCAGTGGGGGTCAGTTGAAGGTGATAAGGATAGCGGGTGGGGGGGGTTTGGAGCGAGCAGACCAGCAGGGGTATAGTTGGGGGTGAGCAGGCCAGTGATGAGGGAGGGTGTGGGAGAGCAGATCAGCAAGGGGAGGGGGCAGTTGGGGTGAGCAGCCTGGCAGGGGAGGCAGGGGAGCACACTGGCATAGGGGGCAGGTGGGAGTGATCATGACAGCAGGGGGGAGCAGTAAGGGTTCATTAGGCAAGCAGGCAGATGAGTGCTTAGGAGCCAGTGGTCTAGGATTGTGAGATGGTGCAGGCTGGGCTGAAGGGCCTCCATGCACAAATTTTGTGCACCGGGCCTCTAATATTGAATATAATAGAGAAGAAAATGCAGGTGCATGTATATGTACACATATTTGTATATTTCTGGTACCACTCAGTTTCTCTTAGATAAACTCATCTCAACATCAAATCCTTTCATATAAGCTTTTCTCTTTATTACCCCATGAGTGCTACTGTTAATATAAAATACTTAGTTATTCAGAACTGTCACATTAAAGACAGCTTTGACTCCCCCAATCCATTTAACATACAGTTATTCATTGAATCCGAAAACTAGTTCCTACAAAATGCTTCTCTCCAATTTGTTCCTTCTGCTTAATTTATACTGCCACCATTATGCATCAATTCTTCACAGCAGTATCAGATTATTTTAATAATCTTCTATCTGCTTTTATTATTTCACGGAAGGGATTATTTTAGCAAATCTTCATTTCCCCAATTTTTTGGCAAATAAGAAATCTAAACCCCATGAGGATAAAAGCTCAATGTCTCAAATGTAATACTAATGAGTCAGGAGTAGAAAAAAAGATTTCCAAACTCGTAGTAAAGTTTTTTTTTATCATTAATCCATGCTTTTCTGACACTACTACTACTGCAGAACATCTTGTATGACACTGCCTACCTAGCATGTCTTACAGATCCATTTCCTTTAAATCACTCCACATTTAAAACATTTTGTATGATAACTTATTTTTTGGTGAAGCAATCTAGTCTTTTTAGCTTTGAAACTATCTCAAGCCTACCTTTTCTGCAAAAGCATTTTCTGTGAATTATTAGTTTTCAATGTATTGGCTTTAATGAGTGACTAATAGTAAGGAATTACAAATTTATTGGTAACATAAATTATGGCAATATGTTGAGTTGGAAGAAAAATCTCACACTAGTTCTTTCATTGTTCCTTTATATAATTCTGGCCGTTTTTCAGGTCTACTTATCAAATGAACAGTCTTCTATAAGTTGCTGTTTTCCAAGAAGTTAATGTGAGTTTTCTGTAGGTTTTGAATCTATAATAAAATAACTCTAACCAGTATCCAGAGATTGAGAGACAATAGACTTGGGGCCAAGTATAGCACTGTAAAGAAGGGCAATGTCACACTCTTGAAAAATCATCATTACTTACTAAGATAACAGAATAAATTGATTGAGAAAAGAAAGGAGATGCCGGGCTAGCATGGGTTAGTGGTTGAGTATCAACCTAAGAACCAGGGAGTCATGGTTCAATTCCAGATCAGGTCATATGCCCAAGGTGAAGGATGTGGGACATACAGGAAGCAGCTGATTAATGATTCTCTCTCATTGATGTTTCTATCTATCTTTCCTTCTCCCTCTCCTTCTTTCTCTCCCTTCCTCTCTGAAATTAATAAAATTATCTTTAATTAAAAAAAGAAAAGAAAGAAGAAATATATGTGGTAGCCACTCATAGAATATCCTAACAAGGTAAAAAAAAAAAAACTATTAATGTCCATGTGTGATGGTTGAGAATCTGGAAGGATATCTTAGCTTCAGAGGTGGCCCCTGTGGAATGAGGAGTCTCAACCTCATGCTGTGTTCAAGAGGCCATAGTATCAGAGCCCTGAAAAGGAGCCCACGTAACATCTGGCTGTGAAAATGTCACATTGCCCTTCTTTCTGGTGCCAAGTATAGCAGTTATAAAATAGTCATGGGGATATAAAATACAGCATAGGAAATATAGTCAATAATATTTTAATAACTATGTGTGGTACCATTTGGGTATTGGAAATATGAGGGGGAACACTTAGTCAAGTATATGATTTGGGGAGTGTCTAATCACTATGCTTTTCTATTACCTAAAGCTATTATAAAATGATATTTAATATAAACTGTAAGTGAAAAACAAGCTTTATATTTTAAAAATAGCCATTAATTGGGACAATTCAGCAATTTGTTCCAATGAAGGATAATTTTGTAATCATATATATATATATATATATATATATATATATATATATATATAAAGATTAATGTCCTGATACTAACAATCCAATCCTGACCTGGACAAAGAGGCCACTGGTGGCAGAGTGCTCAATGGGGTCAGTGAGTAGAAAGAGATATCAGGAATAAAGAAATGTGAACATTGGTGTTCAGTCACAGGAATGAAGTAACAAGTAAGAGATCTCTGAATCTAAATGCCCTAGATCTTCGTAACAACTTCTTAAACAAATGGATGTATGTAAAGATCAAGAACATTAACATGTACTGGCTGTTTCCTGCTTATAAAAAAATCACTTTTCTTTCTTTCAACTATAGCATGTTATTATCAGTTTTGTGTGGCAGTGTTTGCTATTCCTTTATTAGAAATTAAAAAATGAGGTTCTGAGAAAGTAACATGTCTGAGTACACACAGGTGAAGTGTATAACTTGAACATAGGTTTAAACCTCATGTTGAACTGTCCTCATTAATGCTAAAACCATTTATTACTTGTTCTGTACTGTCTTTCTACTAGAGTTTAAATATCATGAGGGCTAGACTCACATCTGTGTTGTTAAAAATCATATTGTGTTACTTAGTATGGTGTCTTCCCCAAAGCAGGTGGTTTAAAATATTTACTGAATAAAGAACCAACATAGGTTGGCTGTTTCTTCATACAACATAAATCATAAAGTTCAACTCCGGTTTACAAACCCTACCTAAAACATATGGTGATTTTTGTTATAGAAATATATTTGAAGGTCCATTAATGTAGTTATTTATTCATTGTCCTGACTTACTAAAATCTGAAAGAAAATTTAATTTAAAAAACAATTCTATATAAAAACCAAATATTGTCTTCTGACTCAAAACAAATACCATTTAGGTTTGTAAAATTATACTGGCATGAAATTTAGAATTATTTCCTATTCCTCAAATAAGTGTTGTTAGTCAGATGATTGTTCCCATAATTAATATTTGCTGTGGGCAAGTTCCATTTTCTTGGATTATGAATACATTTTATTCCATATTACTGTCTGCCACTGTGATTTAATTTCACTCTTTTGTGTTATACAATACCATTGTTATTTCTTTTGTGATATCTCACAAACTTATAATGTAATTAAGGATCATAACAAGTACTCATCCAGCCCTGAAAAATGCAAGTTATCTGACAACAATAAAAATAAACTGAATTAATTTTTATTAAACTAAGGATTGGAGGAGTCAGTTTTAAATTCACAAAGAAAATGTTTCATAGATTGTTAATGCAAGTGATTTAGGAAGGAAATGATCACAGGGCTTAGATTTATTCCCCCTTTACCCACAGTTATTCTTGTGCATTTCTGGTGTTTAAATCTGCCTGGACTTAGTGTCACTAAGGAACTGGGAAGATTGGACCAAATCCTAAAGCCATAGTCTCACTTCACCAGCCGCATGTTTCTAAAAATAGTGAGTTAGAAAAAAAAGGGGGGGGGGATTAGAACTTCAGCTGAACTCATTACCCAAAAGGCCAAAATAGACATCAGTTACAAAAGGCTTAGATAAATCCATGGATGCGAGGTCCATAGAGGGAACTGGGAATCCAAAGAGGAAAGATTATAATCTTGTACATTAAAATGGTGAGGGATCTCAGGAGAGCATCTGCTCCAGCTACCTGCCTTCAAGTAGGTAAAAATAATCCTCTACTTTGTTGATAAGGCAACTAAAACTGAAAGAACAACTTGCCCAAACCACAAAGCCAGTAAAAATGAAAATGACATAGAATTCTTGCCTTGTGGGGCAGCATATGTTTCACTGCCCTGGCATTCTGTTTCTCCCCTCATCCCCATTGTGATCCAAATCAGGTCATAATGCTGGGCTGAAGACCATTAACCAATGATTTCAACACTGGAGGATTTCATTTTGCATTGGACCCTTTATCCAAAGATCTCTGTATTCATGTACCATGGCAGCTTTAAAATAGCAGGAGTTGTGTTTTTCAAAATTACATTGTCTTAGCTAATTGCATTTTTCTCCACTCTTAACCTTATTTCTTTTAATAGATATTATTCCACTGAAAATTAAAAATGAATTCCTGGTATAAATAAAAATGTCTTTAGCCAGATTCATCAGTTTATGTTCATTTTCTATTTGTTTTGTTAAACTCTCTCTCTACCACTGCAAACAACATCTCCTTTCCTCTAGCTGACAGTAACATTTTCTTTAAAGATCTATACAATGCTTAAACATGTCTGTATTCCAGACTCTAAATCCAATTTGAACAATTGCTTGGAGTTTGTTATAATGATGTATTATGAACATTTAAGTTTCAATTAGCAAAGAGAAAACATGCATTAACAGTGCCTACTGTACACAGTATTTTGCTTTGTCTTCATTCTACAGAACTGTACATTGACATGTACCAAGAAAAAACAACTTTGACACTCAAAGCTGCATGGTGGAAACAGTCCATTGTCATGAAATTTGAGGGTAATCTTTCCCATGTAGCCTAATTTGTGATTTGGGGCAAGCCATTTTATCTTTCTAAAGATTTTTTACCTTGTTTATTTCTCAGCATTCAAATATGAAAATATGCCTTGCAAATTAGGAAGTAGTAAAGAGATGTTAGGAAATATTTTATTAAGGCAATAATACTCAAAATGTTTCTCTCTGTCTTTCTCCCTTTCTCCCTCTCCCCAATCTCTCTCTCCTCTCTCTCCTCTCTCTCTCTCTCTCTCTCTCTCTCACACACACACACACACACACACACACACACACACACACACAGTTGATCCTTGAAACAATGATGAGTTAATGAATCTTACTATTCCCATACATACCTAGTATTCTCAAGCTTTTCCAAACTGCTAAGATTCACCTCCTAAGGTCATGCCCCTATGGCAATCTTTCTCAATTACTCTCCCTCCATGCTATGTTTGGCACCTCTTGCCTTTCATTCATGAACCTTTCAATTTTATAGCTTCTTTTACAGGGCTTTTCTTTCTGCTTTCCATAGGCAATGGAAAAATTATCATAAAAATATTTGTTCTGGCTTGTCAATGGCTAATAATGGATTTCCATCCCATTTTAAACAGTTTTTTTCTTTGCTCCAGGCCTAGAACATAGAGAATGCTTTATGTCAAAACAACAACTCATTAAAAAAGGAGTTTTCAACATTAAGATATAGTAGCTAGAAGATATCTTGGAGCCAGGAATATCATATTGTATCCCATATCATAGCCCAAAGTCTACTCATTGTTTATTAATCTTCACCTAGGAATATGCTTTTATTTACTTAAAAGAGAGAGGAATGGAGAAGTAGAGAGAAAAAACATTGATGAGAGAGAGAAACATTGATGGTTTGTTTCCCAGCCAGGGATAGAACCTGAAACTTAGGAATATGCCCTGAACAAGATTCAAACCTGCAATCATTTGGTGCACATGGGACCAACAGAGCCACCCATCCAGGGCTAAAGTCCATTTCTTTAAAGCTTTATGGCTTCCATGCAATACTATAGTCATCAAAGAAAGCTAACTGTTGGCCATAGAATGAGTCATTTTGAAGTGAATATTGAAGGTATAACTGGACATAAATTTTTGTTTATCTCATATATGAGGGCATTATTAGATACCACTACAATTATTTTAAGTTACTATTGCTTCATAACCAAACTATCCCAAAATTTAATGGCATAAAACTATGAATTTTTATCACATGTCATGAATTCTGTAGGTGAAAAATTTAATCAGATTCTGTTGAATGATTATTTTCTTCATGTGGATCAACTATGGTCACTCAGTGGCATTCACTTAGAAGATGATATACGGAGGAGCCAAAAGACTTAACTCACATATCTTGCAAATTGTCAGAGTCTAGGGGGCTATGCTCAGTTGTGACTGACAACCAGAGCACTTAACATCGGGCATCTCCAGGCTGTGGTCTCAGGTTGGTGAAACTTCTTATGTGTTAGCTGCCTTCCCCCAGATTTAGTGAACCAAGAACCACGAAAAGGCACAATGTCTTAAAAGATCTAGACTTAAAATTGACATATTTAAAGAAGTCATAAGTTCATTTTATTTAAGTGAACGGGGCAGATATATGCCCTCTTCATCAGAAATGTCAAAGAATTTGAGCCATGTTTTAAACAAACAGGGTCCTCTTTGGCTAAAAATTATTTATATTCATCACTTATGCAAAATATATCATTTCTTCCCATACTCTCAAAGAGTTGTATCTAAACTGGGCATCAAGTTCAAATTTAAATTCTAGGATTTTGTCACCTTAATTAGGTCTAGGTAAGATGAGGCTCCTTGGATTCAGTTCTTAGACACAAATCCTTTCAAACTGAAGATCTATAAAATGAGACAAGTTATCTTTCACTCAATATACAACAGTAGTCAGGCATAATATAAGAATATGTATTCCCATTTAAAGACAGAAGCAGGGCCGAAACTGGTTTGGCTCAGTGGTAGAGCATCGGTCTGCGGGCTGAAGGGTCCCGGGTTCGATTCCGGCCAAGGGCATGTACATTGGTTGCGGGCACATCCCCAGTAGGGGGTGTGCAGGAGGCAGCTGGTTGATGTTTCTCTCTCATCGACATTTCTAGCTCTCTATCTCTCTCCCTTCCTCTCTGTAAAATATCAATAAAATATATTAAAAAATAAAGACAGAGGCAGGGTTTCTCAGTGGTTGAGCATCAACCTATGAACAAAGAGGTCATGGTTTGATTCCCGGTCAGGGCACATGCCCAGGCTGTGGGCTTGATCCCCAGTAGGCAGTCTTGTGTAGGCAGCAGATCAATTATTCTCTCTCATCATTGATGTTTCTATCTATTCTCTCTCATCATTGATGTTTCTATATTTCTCTCCTCCTTTCCTCTTTGAAATCAATAAAAATATATTTAAAAAATAAAGACAGAGGCAGGAAGCACATAGAAGTTCTGGGTCCAGGGCAATTTTGAAATCCAGAATTTCCATACATTTTCCTTCTTAGAGTCCACTTTTACTCCTTGGCTCTTGGTTATTTGACTCTCTAATCTCTTGGTTCTGCCCTCTGAATCATCCTTCCTATTTCATAAAAATTAATCTATCTTTGCAGCTGAATAGTTGTCTCAGTTTATTTCCTGATTATATATGGTTGGTATCCAAGTTTCTCTTAATTTTATATTTTCTCTGTTCCTCCCAGTTCACGATGATACAATTGTTTCTGAAACTTTGTTAAGTTTGTAGGCATTCATTTATTATTCATTCCATTAGGTAAATACCATACCACAAAACTGTTTCAAGATAAGCCTTTCAATATGTTTTGCTTTTTGTTGAGGCTGAATCCTAGAAAGGCATTTTGCCTGTCTTAAATGTTCTATGAGGCAGCATCTTAAGTTTCTTTTTAAGTTTTAATGGTTTTACGGCTATACCATTGGCTGTATTTTTCACACTGTGATTATATATCTTTACCTTTGTCTTAAGGTCCTTTTTTACTTTGAAAATCTTCTAATTATATTGACTGGAGATGAAAAAATAGTTTTATTTTTGAATGCATTAAATACTAACTCTTATATTTCCTCTAAAGTCTTAACAACTGAAAACCTCTTTCTTTAACTCATCCTTCTTTATACTGTACTAGAGGCCCAATGCATAACACTCTTGCATGAGCAGGCCTTCCTTCCCCTGGCTGCCAGCACCAACTTCCCTTTGGCATCCTGGGCCCGGGCTTCCCTTGCAGCCCTGGCTTTATCCAGAAGGTCAACTGTTCTAATTAGCATATTATGCTTTTATTATTATAGATCAGTGCTTCCTAAAGTGTGGTACGCGTACCCCCAGGGGTACGGGAAGAGTTTGGTGGGGGTACGCGTTGCACCAGAGTTTGGTGGGGATATGCACTGCACCATGCTTAGCTGCGCCTAATTCTATGTTCTCATGAGTCAAGTCAAGACAGTCTTGTGAGGTGTGAGATGGTCTGGTGTGCAAATAAATGTTATTTATAATATAACTTTTATTTATATTTTATTATGAATAATTTTATTTTTCGTTTATTATTATTTTGTGTATGTGCCAAAAAATTATATATATATATATATATATATATATATATATATATATATATATATGATTGTTATTAAAATACATCCTTTTTTTGATGAGGGGTACTCAGCATTACGAAAATTATAGAAGGGGTACACATATGTCAAAAGTTTGGGAAACACTGTTATAGGTGATATGCAACTAAAAGGAACTAGTTGATACATTTAACACATTGCATGTGGATCACAAGCATTCTCATGTTTTCATATTACACTGTGTGTTACATGAATGTTAAAGGCATGCCTTAAAATTAAACACCCACTGCATTTTGAAGTTATTTATTACATGTTCTTACATATATGAAAAGCATGATAGATGATTGTAAAACGTTTTTTTGTACTTGTTCAATAGAAATGTATCTGGTCACTGGGGTAAAGCTACTGGTGCACAATGTATTAACATTCTGCATAAAAATGTCTTTAGCCAGATTCATCAGTTTATGTACATTTTCTATTTGTTTTGTTAAACTCTCTACCACTGCAAACAACATCTCCTTTCCTCTAGCTGCCAGTAGCATTTCCTTTTAAGCCCTCATTAACAGCCTCCTTGAGGTACAACCAAGATTCCCCTTACAGTCTCCTCAAGGTTCTTCTGCCTGCCTTCTGCTGCTCAGTTCCAAAGACATGCTAGGGACATTCGGTTTTTAGGACAGCACCCTCATACTAGTAGCAAAATATCTTTTAAATTATTGCAACACACAGTATTTAAAATTACATTTCTTAAAACAATCATTTCATTTTATCTCATAGATCCTGTAGGTCAGAAGTTTGGACAAGGCTGGCTGGGCATTTATTCTGGTACCCATGGCATTAACCAGGGTTCATTTAGTGATGCTGAACTGGTGATTGGGATGAGCTGGACAGTCCAAGAAGCTTCACTTGCATACCTAGTGCCTGTTTGTGGAGAGCATGAAAGGTTGGGTTCAATTGATACCAGAAAACTTACATGGCATCTCTAGCATAGTAGGGTCACAATATTTGAACTTCTTACAAGGTTCTTACAAGGCATACCTCAAAATGTTCTAAGAGAAAATAGTAGATCTCCATGGCTTTTAAAAGTCAGCCTCATAAAAAAATTATAATCTGCTTAACAAAATAGATACAGAGGCAGAGAAGCATCAAACAGACTGTTAAACTACAGTGGGAAGGCTGGGTAGGGTTGCAGGGGAGGTAAGAAATCAACCAAAGGACTTGTATGTATGCATAGAAACATAACCAATGGACACAAGACACTGGGAGGGGGATGAGAGCATGTGCTGGAGGGTAGGGAGGCTGAGGGAAGATCAATTGGGAAAAAAGGATATATATGTACTATTTGTAATACTTTAAACAATAACATTTAATTAAAAAGTCAGCCTTAGAGGCCACAATGCATAACTTTTATCACATTCTATTATTCAAACAGTCAAAAGTCAATCTAGATTCAATGATAAGCAAGATGTCATGCCCCAGTGTAAGGAAGATCAACGAATTTGTGGCCATGCTTTAAAACTAATGTCCTATATAGCCCATTTTAGATTTGTTGGTAAATATGTTCATAATAATAATGGCTACATTGTATTAAAAACCGCTTGTTGCTAAAACCAGTTTGGCTCAGTGAATAGAGCTTCAGTCTTCGGACTGAAAGGTCCCAGGTTCAATTCAGGTCAAGGGCATGTACATTGGTTGTTGGCACATCCCCAGTAAGGGGTGTGCAGGAGGTAGCCGGTGGATGTTTCTCTCTCATTGATGTTTCTACCTCTATATACCTCTTCCTTTCTTTTTGTAAAAAATTAGTAATATATATTTTTTAAAAACCACTTTTGTCTAAACATATATTATCTCATTTAATCTATGCAAGAACAAAAAACAAAATACCCATGATTTGAAAACTATTGCTATCTCAATTTAAGATGAGAAAATTGAAGGACAAAGAGGACGAGTAATGTGTCCAAGATCCCACAGTTTATAAATGACAATTAGAAAAATATACCTAGACATAGTATTTAAATCAACATATACAGCTTATACTTTACTTCATGTAATTTCATGCTAGAAAAAATCATTTATATACAATGTTCTTGCAAATTAAATCAAAATATAAATGCATCCAGGGAGAAAATTTAATAACTTTTTCTCATAACCAAAGCAATATTCTTTTATTGTAACAAATGAGAAAATGAAGACAAAGAAAATAAGTACTATTCATAGTGATTGGAAAGAAATATAAGGAATTTATTATTTTGTGTGCTTTAGGATGAGGATGGTAAGAGAAGAATATAGGGACAATGATATTCTTAGTAATGTTTTTATTTCTCTCATTTATAAAATGACAAAACAAAGTAACAAAATGTTAATAGTTATAAATCTCAGGGATTTAAATAAAGATAATTGATATAGTTTTAATAACTTAAAATAAAAATTTAGAAAAATGAAAGTCTTCAATAGTCCCAACACCCAGAGAAAATAATTTTATATATTTTGGTATATATCCAATCATTACAAACTACACACACACACACACACATACACACACAAGCTCACATTACATTTTATAACCTGTATTTTTACTTCATATATATAAACATATTTCCCATTTTAATATGATTTTAATGGCATCATAGTATTTGTATATGATGTCCCTTATTACTAGACATTTGTGATTGTAAAAATTATTTGATTATAAACAGATTAAATATTCTTTCAACTGAATCTATGTCCACATACACATGGTTATTTTATTAGAATCACATTGGCAAAGAGTATGTACAGTTTCCAAGTTTTATAAAAAGAAAATTATAAAGTAAAATTAAAGTTTACATATATATAGGAGGGTGGGAGGGAGAGGAAAAAAGAGAGAGAATGGAACAATTTCTTCCTTACAGTTTCCTGTTTTATCTTTGGAAGTACTCAAAATATCAGCATGTCACATGGTACCTGCAGCTCTGGCCTCTGACTTTCATGAAGAGTTTCCCGAAGGGAAAGGCGAACCCTGAAGAAAAGAGTCCTTAATAAAATAAAACCCCAAAGCTATGGAGCTGTGTGTCCAGAGCTGCTGGCTTGTCTTAAAATAATTGGCTCATTAACTAGCTAGCCTGGCTTAGTCCCATTATCAAAGACAAATAGAAGAATAGAATGTGGGTTTGCATACTCTCTGGGCATACTAATTATTCTTTGCATACAATGCTGTGAGTAGAGTGTACTTTAATATTAGAAAAACATTAAGTGGGCTTTAGCTCTGAAGCTGTGATCTAGGCACACAAACTATAGGGAGGGAGACAGGATATGATAAAGGGAGTCAGCACTTAGAAGCACAGAAAGGAAAAAAAAGGAATGCAGTAAGAATGGGACAAAGGTTTGGGTTACCTCTACATGTGGACCATTTTTTGAGTTCATTTGAGTGGGCTTTGTGAGAGGGTCATTAGTGATCTGAATGGACACAAATTCTATGGTTAGGGAGATTATTGCTATCAAGGTCCACATCAAGGAAACTAGCTCTGTCAGTTTCCAGGGTCTTTCATCTCCCATCCCCCAATCCCACTCACTTTTTGTCACTCTGCACCAAAGACTAAACTGGAAACATATTGACCAAGAAACTGTTCAAAGGCAATAGGTTTTCTGGGTTGTGTCCTTAGAGAAACCTCCCTATTTCAAAAGCAAAGCCTATTTTCTGAGGCACATGTAAGGCAATAGACAGAATCATATTAAGAGAAAAGCAAACTGGGCAATTGCTCTGGCAGTCACTCAAAGAGATGCCCAAATATAAATGGAATACATTGACTAATGTAAATTGACCTTACTCCCACAAAAGTAGGTAATAATTTCAGCTGGAATTTAAAACACAAAATAAACTAAAACCTTGAGCCCTCCTTCTCTGCAGACCTATCTCTCTTGAGTAAATATAAGTCTGTAGAGTCACACAACTAGCAACCAGCTCAGACAAAGAGAATATTGGTCTTTGGATTCATATCCCAATGCTCTTTTCACTGTTCTAAGTAGGCTCTCTAAAACAAAGTATACCTGTAATCAAGTTAGCTTTTGAGTTACTATGTGGAGAATGAATGAGAATGTTGTTGTTGTTGTTTTAATTTATGTTGATCATTTTCCCTTATTTTTAGAAATGACCCTTACTTTGTTATCATGCATGCCTGATTAAAAGTCTAAAGTCAATCATTTTCTTTACACCATCCCCTACACAATACAAGGAACCCTAGAATCCTTTCATTGCAGTTATACCCTTCATGTTTTCCATGTCAATTTGTATATTTTTAGTTATGCCTTGTGTTAGGTCCACATCAAAAGCAGCCAGGTCAAAGATGTTGTGAGAGTTTATGAAATTTTGTTACATTTTCTAACAGCAGGCTGAGACCAGATTGTCAGTGTTAGCACTGAATGGGTGTTTATGTTTCCTTATAGGATGACTGGGTCAGGGCTGCAATAGCTACCTGTTGAGCTACCTGAACAATAGAACAACCTTGGAAGATAGCAGAATGTCTTTTGGGAGCACAACTAGGTCAGGTAGAGGGGAGCAACCAAGTCGGCTGAGGAGTGTATCTTACCTTCTGCAGGTGCAGGACATTTGCTTCAGGCTATGAAAAATAACATAACAATATATTTCAGAAAACATATCCAAACACGAAAGTCAGGGGTAGTACATTCTAATACCTTGTTTTATACTTTGTGGGAAAATCATAGGCTTTGGTGTCAGAATGGTCCGAGTTGAAATTCTTAAATAAAATGTGGTTCATCTGTGCAATGAAATACTATATTTTCATTGTGAATTATGATGTAGGTACTTCTTAGAACAGTATGAGTTTATATGGAAGGACATGTATAATATACTAGTGGTCAGATGCACAAAATTTGTGCATGGGGGTTAGGGGTGTCCCTCATCCCAGCTTGCGCCCTTTTTCACTCTGGGACCCCTTGGGGGATGCCTGCCTCAGCCGTCATTTGGACATCCCTTTTACAGTCCAGGCGCCTCCCTCTTTACCACCCGCCTGCAACAGAGGCAGCAGAGACTCCTGTCACCACCCCTATGCTTGCCAGCCTTGAGCCCAGCTTCTGAATGAGTTGTGTTCCCCCTGTGGAAGCACACTGACCATCAGGGGCCAGCTGCTGCATTGAGTGCCTGCCTCATGTTGGTCAGTGCACATCATAGTGACTTGTCATTTGCCATTCAGTCAATTTGCATATTAGGATTTTATTAAATGGGATAGAATAAATTTGCTTAAGTAGACCTGCTTTCTGGTGTATCTAAAGTTTCTTCAGCCCAGTGAAGTACCCCAAGTTCTCTTTCAGGTAATTATTAGCAACACAGCAGTAAATATCAACACAAAGCAGATTATTATTGTATATCACACAGGGAGAACGAAGGGTAAAATATTTAATTGCAGCAGTATCTGACTCTATTCTGCCATTGAAAAAACCTGAAGTTATTTTCTTTTCATTTCTTCTTTTCAGTTGGGTCAAGTTTCTAAGCTTTCTAAATCTCTGTTTTCTGGTGAATGAAAAGAAAACAGTATTCCACCAAGTTTCCTAGGTACCTATGCCAGGACTTCTGTGAGGATCAAATGAAATAAGGCATGGGAAAATAGTTCACAGACATTTGGTTAAAGCGTGAGATGTTTCCACCTCTGTTCCTGGGCTGAAGAAACTGCAAGGGGCTATTCATCGCTAGGGAGAGGAAGCTGGGCATCATTACATGACATCATTACCCAGAAACCACAGCCACCATTTCCAGGCTGGGCTGGATTGTGGGCCACATTTTGTTCTATGGGGTCTAGGCAGAATTGGCTGAGATTTGGTAAACTGTCACTCAGGCATGGTGGCAGGTCCTGTGACCCACTTGGGGAAAGCTGAGTGTTGCTTTTTGGGTGCCAGGTCTGTGGTGCCATTTCTCTGTGTGCTATGCAGCAGCTCATGCATTGACTGTTGCCCCCTAGTGGTCAGTGCATGTCATAGTGACCAGTTGGAATGTGGGAAGGACACATAGCATATTATCACTTTATATAGATAGATTGTAGGATGAAATATAAATATCAGAGTATTATAAATAGTATGCCATTATTTATAATTTTTATTTTTCAATTATAGTTTATATTCAATATTATTCTGTATTAGTTTCATATGCACAGCATGATAGAGAATCATACACTTTTTTATTTTATTATTTTTTATTGTCTAAAGTTTTACATATGTCTCCTTTTCCCCCAATTGATCCTCTCCCCAATCCCTTCCTAGCCTGAGCAAGCCCCACTGCCCCAGTGTCAGTGTCCATTGTTTATGCTACTATGCATGCATATGAGTCCTTTGGTTGCTCTTTAAATCCCCACCTACCATTTGTCTCTAGATCAATCTATTCTTCATCAAATTATGTTGATCATTTTATCCCACATATGAGTGAGATCATGTGATATTTATATTTCTCTGACTGGCTTTATTTTGCTTAGCATAATGCTCTCCAGTTCCATGCATGCTGTTGCAAATGGTAAAAATTCCTTCTTTTTAATAGCGGCATAGTATTCCATTGTGTAGATATACCACAGTTTTTAAACCTGTTCATCTGCTGATGGGCACTCAGGCTGTTTTCAAATCTTAGCTATTATAAATTGTGTTGCTATGAACATAGGGGTGCATAAATCCTTTCTGGTTGGTGTTTCTGGTTTGTTTGGTTTTTTTTTTTGGGGGGGTGGGTGGGGGGGGGTGGGGATATAGTCCTAGAAGTGGGGTTACTGTGTCAAAATGGAGTTCCATTTTTAACTTTTTCAGGAAACTCCATATTGTTCTCCACAGTGGCTGCACCAGTCTGTATTCCCACCAGCAGTGCATGAGGGTTCATTTTTCTCCACATCCTCGCCAGCACTTGTCATCTGTTGATTTGTTGATGACAGCCATTCTTACAGGTGTGAGATGATATCTCATTGTTGTTTTGATTTGCATCTCTCTGATGATTAGTGACTTTGAGCATGTTTTCATATGTCTCCGGGCCTTTTGTATGTGAGAATTATATATTTTACAAAGTGATCCTCCCAATATTTCCAGTACTCACCTGGTCTCATACATAGTTATTACAATATTATTGACTATACTCACTGTGTTATAATTTACATCCCTGTGACTATTCTGTAACTACCAATATGTACTTCTTAATCCCTTCATCTTTTTCACTCAGCCACCCAAAGCCTCTCCCCTCCAGCAACCAGCAGTTAGTTCTCTGTATCTCTGAGTTCATTTCTGTTTTGTTTGTTCATTTATTTTGTTTTCAAGATTCTACATATTTTAAGTCTATGCATGAATATTATATATGTGCAGAAAATATATCTAAAAGAACAGATACTAAAAAAATGAAAAGTTGTCATCTCTGGACAATAAGAGTAGAAGTTGTCTTAATTTTTACTTCACATATCCGTTTTGTATATAATTTGTGCATCATTATTATGATTGCATTGAATAATTTGTTTTCATTGTAAATTTTTAAATTCACCAATACTGTTATTTATAGAACTCTAACATATATGCAGAAAGTTCATGCCTGATGTTATAACTCTGAAGTTTCTTATCTGAAGCCTGGATGGAAATTTTATATATATATATATATATATATATATATATATATATATATATATATATAGCAAAGTATCCCTGCAGGAAATTGACTGAGAAACCAGGAAGTCTATCACTCCCTATCACTGCACTGACCCCCAGGGGGTGGTGCAGAATGAAAGAAGGCCCCGGCTGGCACCTGGTGGCCAGGGAAGAGAAGACTGGCTGGTGATGGACAGCTGGATGGAAAGCCCTGGCCAGCAGCCAAAAGGTCCTGGCTGGCCCTAATCACCAGCCAGGCTTAAGTATCTTACCTGTGCATGAATTTCATGCACCAGGCCTCTAGTATTAATATAAGTATTCTTAATTGAAGTAGTCATTTTCAAAACAAAGCAGTCCTCAGATCTAAATGGAGTAGATTGCTTAGCTGTTGTATGAGCAATTGCCCGTATGCAGATGTATAGATTGAGGCTGTTTTTACTTTCTTAGACTCAATCTTAGGTGGACTACTATTTTGTAAATTTTTGCTAAATTATTACTGCAATATAAACTCAACTAAATTTCTGTTATATTTTTAGATTATTTCTATCCATTGTTCTATACTACCTCCCTAGCCCACCTCACTCTACTTTACTATACATGCCTGCATCCAACATCTGTGAACATCATCATTCCATTATCTCCCCACCATTGTGTCTGCTTGGATAGCAAGAACATTTTTCCCCCCTGAGTGTAGATACCATGTTTCCTCGAAAATAAAATATCCTCTGAAAATAAGACCTACCTACATATTTCCTTCTGAGTGAAATATAAGGCATCCCTCCGAAAATAAGGCCCCCAGGATTCACAGTTTGTCTGGTTTGTGTTGACAACTACTGTACCACATACAGTTAATAAATTTCCTTTATTTTCATTTAACAATAAATGTGTACTGTATTCTTTCTCATGGAAAAATAAGACATCCCCTGAAAATAAGACCTAGCACATCTTCGGGAGCAAAAATTAATATATGACACTGTCTTATTTTTGGGGAAACAGGGTATTATTTCACTTGATAGGCTTTGTCTAGTCTCTGGCCTTATGAATACAAACTGGTAGCCTTGAATGATTGAGTCTGGTTATTTTGGTGGCTCCAGAAGCCATTGCATATGATATAGCTATTTAGGAACGCCTATTCCCACCTCCCATTATAGACTTTCCAGATTATAGATTCCCCCACAGGTCCCACATGACTCCAATGTCTCTTGGCAGAACAATGACATTTTCCAGTACACATGTGTGCCTGGTTTTATAAGCAGTCCCCATGGCAGGTTGTTTGTCTCACTCTGAACTCTAGCCAAAGCAGATTTCTACATTAATACAGAGAATAATGGAGTTCTCCATGGTCCGTTTCTCCCTGCCTATTTTTTCCTCAACCTGTCTCTAACTCAATCTGTCTCTCTTAGGTTGACTCTGATTTTTCATTTATTTATTTATTTTTTTGGCGTCTGTGACTGTGAAAGTGTGTTTTTCTTGTTGTTTCTGTCTTTCTCTCAAGAATTGTCTTAGACTGTATCTCAAAGGATACAGAGAGTATTTCTAGGAGTCAAGTCTCTGAGAAAATGAACTTCAATTGTCCTCAGAGACTTTGATTGATTCCATTCCTTCACCTTGGTGTTCGCTATGTCATCTGTTTCTCCTGCCCAGAACTCTTTTTGCACACAGTGGGAAAGTTTGTTCCCTGATGGATGTTACAAAGGAACATGTGTTTTTAGCTATTTCACAACAGCAGCCTTCAGTAGCCTTACATAAGTTGTAAGCCAAGCCTGGAAACAGCATGTGGCACTTCAACGTCAAGAACTCTCTATATCATCCAACTGGACATTCACAGATGAGAAATCATCAACATAAACAGACATTACCCTCCCTATGAATAAAAGGTCTTAGCTTCTAAAAGGTCAGAAAAGTCCATCTCTAAAATCAGAAACAATACTGCCCTTTAAAGAACTCCTCTCAACAAATGTCTCACATCTGCTTGCTACCAATAAGGAATAAGTGGCTACAGAAATAGTCATTTAGAAAAATGGAGGCATTGGCCCTGAATTCTGAAGCAGTGTAGTACAAAAATGATCCTGCATTTTCAAAACAGGAAGAGGAAAATGTATGCATTTTTATGTATAAGCTAGCACTTGTTTTTTTGTGATGATAATGGCAAGTGAATAGCTCTTGAAAAATAAAATTATTGACAGTAACAATGGCCACCAAAATGTCATTTGCTCTCCTGGTTTAATTTAGGAACAAATTAGGATTTATATTATTATGCTATGTATTTAGTGGGCTATAATACAATAGAAGCTTTATTATATAGAATAAGAGCTATCATGTATCAGGCAGTATTTTACATACTTTATAAAGCATCTTTGCATCCAGTCATCATAGTCACCCTAAGAGATGGCTACCTATAATCAATTTTAGGGATAAGGACATTTAGATTCAGGGAAGTAAGCATCTTATTAAAAATCACACATCTAATAAGTGGAAAATTATCAGGAATATGGATTCAGAAAGAAAATATTAATGTGTATCTCTGTCACAACCAGATTTTAAAAATGTTGATGAGGTAGAGAATGATACTCAAATTTCATCTTTTTCCTCTCTTATAGAAATCAGGACTTACTTCCCAATCTCCTAAACGCATTCCTTTTTTAGCATTTATTTGGTCAGCCTGTACCTACCTCAAATGCAAACCACTCTGCCCTTTTCTTGCCTTCTCTCACCCCCACAAATGACTAACCTCATTTTCACAATCATTTTAAGATTGCTTAACAAACAGCATCCCTTAACATTAATATCAGTCAACTTATATCTTATGTCAGTCAACTATAAACATAAAGAATACATTGTTTTTAGTAAAATAAGCCTTGCTTTGCAAAGAGTTGATCATTTTGCTCTAACCCAAGTTATATTTTGCTATAACCCTGTCCCTCTCTCTCTCTCTCTCTCTCTCTCTCTCTCTCTCTCTCTCTCTCTCACACACACACACACACACACACACACACACACACACACAAATAATTAAAACATAAACACACACACAACAACAACAACATCATCAACAACAAAAAGCTAGCTAATCCCTATAAGATTTCAAGCAGTCTATTTTTCCCTAGTCTACAATACAAGCTCTTTCTTGTTTTAGTTCAAGCCTTCATCTTCCTCAAAAACACATCAAAACACACCTCTTAAGAGAAGCATATCATATTAACCCATACCCATTCTGACCCTTCTTCCTCCCCTCTCTTCAGGATCCAGGTATTATATTATTTTGCCCTCATTATATTTAGTTTTATAGTTGGTCTCGAGTTGTTTTATTAAAGATAAAATAGGAATAAAAGCAGTTGAGTGACCCTTAACTAGATGGTACACTGGCCCTACCTAGAGATAAGGATCACATACTAATATAATGAAAATGGCATTGAACTTGGTAATTAGACTCCAATCTGAATGCTCTACATGCTGCTAACAAATGATGGGTCTTTTGAATGTTAATTTGCCAGTTGTTAAATAAAGAATCATATGTTCCCCAAGGTTTTTAAAGATTCTTTCTGCTTAATAAGTCTATTCTTTTAGATTTTCTAAAGCCTTTGTGATGCTGACCCCAATACTGTACCCAAGCTACTGTTTCTTTCATAGTACATATTTCCTCATACTCTAGATTTTGATAAGATATATAGATATTCCTCAATTAACTATAACTGATAAAGCTGTTTCTGGAGATAAATTAAGATCATTAAGGACTATAATGGGACCTAAGGTATTTAAAATATACTTGTTTCCAAGCACTATGAAATACTTTAGTGTAATATCCAGAGAATAGCTTAAACACTATGCAATATTTATTTAGTACTTACATGACCAAGTTCAGATCAACTGGACAAAACATGGTACCTGATCTCAAAGAACTTATATTCTAAATGGGAAGAGTAAGGAAATTTATTCTTCAAATAAATAAACCCATATATTGCTCCTGATGGTGTTCAGTGCTATATAGAAAAATTCAGAGTAGGAAAATAGGATTTGCTAATTTTGGAAGGGGTGCAGTTTTAATTTTTGATTTCTTTATTGATTAAGGTATTACATATGTGTCCTTTTAAACATATGTTCTGGAAAGACTTCACTGGAAAAACAAGATTTCAGCAAAGATCTGAAAAATGTGAGGAAGAGCCATGTTGATAACTTAGGAGTTTCCAGGAAGAGAAGAAAGCAAACACAAAGTCCCTGAGAAGCCTACATGATATGTCTGAGAAATAGCAAAAATGACAGTATGACTGGAATGAAATGATTAAGAGGAAGACTAAGGAGAGGAGGTCTGAGAGATCATAGGGACTTGATCGTAAAGTATCTTGTAAGGCCATGTAAGGACTTTATGTTTCACTCTGTAATGAAGGTAATTGGAGGCAGTTCAACATTGACAAGTCATGATCAAACAGGTTTAAGTAGTAGTCACTTTGATTGCTGTGTTGAGAAAAAAAAAAAACTTGAGTAAGGTGGGAGCAAGGGTAAAAGTAAAGAGCTATTGGAAGACTACTTCAATAATTAAGAAAAGAGACAATAGTGAATTGGACCAGTTCAGTAGATGTGGAGGTAATGAGAAGTAGTCAAATTCTGGATATATCTTGAAGGTATAGCCAACAGCATTTCCTAATGGATTGGGATATCAATTGGAAGCTTCATGGTCATTAACAAATCTGGAAAGCCCAACAATAACAGTAATACTAGAATTAAAGCAATTTTAGAATGAGAATTAGAGCTAACAATAGCACTTACTACCTACCAGGCACAATTCTAAGTGCTATATGTGCAGAAAATTGTTTAATTCTCATAACAACCCTATCAGATAGATACTACTTTAATCCTAATTTGATAAAGTAAACTCAGGCTCAAATAATCTACTTAAGATCACACAGCTAGTATATGATCCAGCTATAATTCGAATCCAAGCAGTTCGATTTTAGAGTCCATGCTCTTAAACTCTATGATACATTGTTTATCATTGTTCACAGTACAGTAAAAATATAGGTACACATAGACTAGAATGTTCCCATTACCTACTATTTTAGAAAAATATTTTCAATTGGCCCTGGCTGGTTTGGCTCAATGGATGGAGCATTGGCCTGTGGACTGAAGAGTCCCAGGTTTGATTCCTGCCAAAGGCACATGCCTGTGTTGCAGACTCAATCCCCCAAAGGGGGCATGCAGAAACCAGCCCATCAATGATTCTCTCTCATCGTTGATATTTCTATCTCTCTCTCCCTCTCCCTTCCTCTTTAAAACCAATAAAATATTTTTTTAAATATTTTCAATTGAGAACGCAGCTTTTCATTGCTCTTGCCATGGACTTCAGTGACCTCTTAGTAATGTACTTTTCAATGTATAAGATAAGCGTTATCGATACAACCAGCCAGGACAAGCTTAATAGCATGTTGAATATATAATGTCCTTTGGAAACATCTGAATTGTTTGAGTGTGTATATAGAAAAAGTGATGAAATATAGCTAACCATTCCAGAGTAAAAATTACTATTTCATGTAACAGGTTTTCCTTCATAATCTAAAGGAAATTTCCAAACACTTTTCAAGATTATTAACTCTTTAGATACCTTACTAGGGTAGATATAAGCTACTGTGCCCATCCTACAACTGAGAAGCTAAGTGCTCTGAATTTAACTAGATGAGCCCTGCTAGGTATGACTCAGTGGTAAAGCATCAACCCACGCACTGAAGAGTTCATGTTCAATTTTGATCAAGAACATGTACCTGGGTTGTAGGCTCTGACCAGGCCCCAGTAAGAGCACAAATGGGAGGCACCCAATTGATGTGTCTCTCTCACATCAATGTTTCTCTAAATCTTCATTTGAGGATTAACCAAAATAAATAAGAAAAAATAAACTTAACTGGGTGATCCATGCCTAGGAAGTAAATAGATGAGACCTATGGCTACCAAAAGTTGTGAATGTATGTCCTAGAAATCATATGCACAAAAACAAGAAAGGTTTCTCTCTGAAATCAATAAAATTGTATTAAAATATTTCTCTCTGAAATCAATAAAAAATGTATTAAAAACTACTAAAAGTGTGGTCTTACCAGAGGATAATGGGTTAGTACCATTATTTAATGGGTTAGACTGTGTTAGCTCTTTGGTAACCCTTGATCATGTTGTTTCATTTTGAGCTTAATAGGTGGAGTATCATACACAATTTAAAAGTTTTAATATCAACCCATTGTGCTCTGCATATGACTCATTTTGACCACCATATATCTATACCTATATTCATTTAACAAATTATTTTTTCACCTACTGCATGCCAGGAACTGCGTCCCATGCACCGGGAATGTAGGAATAACCAAGATAGATAAGGTATTAGCCCTTATGGAATTTTTGTTATTCTGCCTTTTCTTCCTTTATACTCTGTTATTCTATATTTTTAATCTTCTTCAAAACTCAAATTTATCTAAAATATCATTTTGTTCTATGCTAGGAATCTCCAGTAATAAACCACTCTTTCTCTTCCCTCATGCCAAAGAAACAAACACTTTACTGCTAGCATTGCTTTGTTCTTCATGTATTCTAATACTCTGTTATTGTTGGTAATGATTTATTTTATGTCATTCATACACTCATTTGTTCACTGATTATTTATTGAGAACTTATATAATGCTACATGGTACCCTAGAGTCTGGGGATGCAATGGAGTTCAAGAATGAATCCACACTATTATGCTACCTTCTCAGTTTTATTTCAAATTTACTTATATTATTTTGTCTTACCTTCCCCTCTCCTTATCTACCTAGCTGTTACTGATGCATTGATGTGGAACACTTTAGGCCCTCTTAGAGAACAATTTGAAATATATTAATATAGCTAAAACTCCCTTCCAGTACTGGAATCCTATGTGCTAAATCCCAGGTGGTTGACCATGTGGGTTTAACTAGAATATAGAGTAAAGGTGAATTTACTACTTTTCAAAACAGTCTGTTGTAATGTCACAAAGGCCCTTTTCTATATTGAATTTAACTGAGTCTCATTTTGGTTTTCATTTGCTGGTCCTAGTCCTACCCAATTCATCTTCAAAGAACAAGTTATATCATTTTATACAACATCCTTTCAAATATTTGAAGACATCTATTGTATCTCCCTTTTGCCTCACCTTCATGAAGTTAAGTAGCCATATCCCCTCAGTTGAAATTGTTTCTAAACAGCCTTCTCTAGACACTTTCAACTTTGGCAATATCTTTCAACATACTACCTTGTTTCCCCAAAAATAAGACCTACTTCATGGAAACATAATGCATCCCTTGAAAATAAGACCTAGCACATCTTTGGGAGCAAAAAGTTAAGATAAGACAATGTCTTATTTTCGGGGAAACAGGGTAGTATATTTTCTTTTTGTTTATTTAAAGCAGGGGTGGGAAACTTTTTTCTTCCAAGGGCCATTTGGATATTTATAACCATTTATGGGCCATTTAAAATTATCAACTTAAAAGTTGATCTGCTGTATTTGGTCAGGCATTTAATTAACTCACACCTAAGGCCTTGGTAGGGCCAGAACAAATGATTCTGTGGGTCAGACATTCCCATTTTAAAGAAAATAAAGTATCCACCCAGCTAACTCTTTGTTTCAGGACTGTGTGACACTTCTTTTTTCTTTTTCTTTTTTTAAGAAATGACACCATAAGGTAAACTTTATTTTAAAGCTCATAAAAAGCTTTATAATACTCATTAAACACAGAAACCACATTTCTTCTGTTTGATGCCTTCACATCACAGTGCCTTGTATAACGAGAAATATATTTGAAAGATTTGTTCTGCATGCTGCTAACACATGTGAACAGCATTTGCATTACTCAAATTTTAATAATATTAAAGTAAAAAATTATCTTCTGTTGTGCAAAATTACATCTTAATAAGAATAAATTCTGATATGCTTTTCCATGCCTTGGGAACTGGTGCCCTACTTACTTGAGGGCCTGAGAAACCTAAAAGAGGATTTTTTTTCTAAGTGAAAGGCAAAGACTGGATGAATCTGAGTACAACAGGTTTATTTCTTGAGCCAGTCCATATTAGATTAAGTTTGAGACTTATGGAGAAACATTAAAACCTAAAATAATTTGCTAATATACCAGTAGAAGTTTTGACATCAGGACCAGTACCTGAGTGTGCCTGTAATATAATGGAGCACAGAGGGAAAGGGGGGGGGACCTCAGTTCACATGGTTGGCAATGAAACACAGTGTGCCTTTGACATGTTGGGGGTCCTGGTTTATCTATAGTGACAGAGGGCAGTGGTGCCTGGCAGACAAGGCAATAGCTGGCAGAGGGGACAGCAGCTTTGTGGGCATGAAGATACACAATGCATACTTAGTGATAACTGGAGACAAGTGGAAATTATCAATGGAAAACTTATGCAAGACTATATCAAAAAATCCCCTGAGAACTTCCAACACTATCTTAGGTGTGACCTTTGAGGGAATATGGAGATTCTATGTCATTAATTTTGCAAGAACTACACAGTGAAATTTATATTGCTGTTTTTAAAATATATATTTTATTGATATTTTACAGAGAGGAAGAGAGAGGGATAGAGAGCTAGAAACATCGATGAGAGAGAATCATCAATCAGCTGCCTCTTGCACACCCCCTACTGGGGATGTGCCCACAACCAAGGTACATGCCCTTGACTGGAATCAAACCTGGGACCTTTCAGTCCGCAGGCTGACTCTCTATCCACTGAGCCAGACCGGTTTCGGCATTATATTGCTGTTTTTAATACAACTCAAATTGTTACCCGCAGGCTGTTGTTAGAAATTAAAATGTTCATGGAGAACAGTGCTTACTAACCAAGGTATATTAGTATTTTTGAAACATGAAACTCAAGAACCACCCAGGAGTGTTCATATTCAATAGGACCAAGGCAGGTTTTTAGCAATCTGTATTTAGAAAAATCCCTCCTGTAATTGTGTTGCACATCTCTAATTAAAAACTGGTGATATAGAGCAGGTGTTATAACCTTTTCATGTAAAGGACTAGCTATTAACTATTTTTGGTTTTGTGGTCCATGATCTCTGCAGCAACTATTTAACTACACTGTTGTGGGAAAGCAGCCAATGATAATACATAGATAAGAGTCTGGCTGTGCTTCAATAAAACTTTATTTGTAAAAACATCTGCCCAGCCCATAGGACATAATTGGCTGATCCCTGATTTAAATTATTAATAATTAAATTAGTGTAAAGTTCTGCATGCTAACTTGACCAATGCTACTTAGATACAATAAAAAAATTAGAAGCCACTGTAAATATTAAGCACAGGAATGTGGCAGCATTAAGATAGCCTGAATTATATTATTGATATATTTCTCCTGCTCATGAATCCAAAAAGAAAGACTTTCATATTCCCAGAAGATTAAAACTAAACTTACTGGCCACATGCCAAATGTGAAACTCTAGGAGAAAAGCTTTGGTACCAATAAACTGAAGTTGTAGCAAACACAGTGTTTTAAGACAGGAAGCAGGCAGGTAATATAAACTGGTTCAAGAAGAGTTTCAATAATTCAGTGAATGTCCTCTCAAATGGACTATAAAGGGAAATGCGGGTTGTTTAGAAGCTTTGAGGATGATGTCAGGAAAGATAAGCAGGTCTGTCCCAAAGACATCTTTTGTTTAGGAACCCCAGTTTTTGTCAGTGTATCCTGGATGGAACTCAAGTGGGACTTTTCAGGTTCTTCTACAAGAATGCTGATTTGGTTGAAAAGCTTCACTACTGACAGGGTCCAACTAAATATTCAGTTCTTGAACTATGGCAAAACCCTCTAAAGCCCATTCCAGCTCTAAAATTTTATTATCCCATTATTCATTTTTTCTTTCACACTCATCTTAAGGGAGCTCTTCATGTATCAACAACAACCCTTCGAATTGCAATACAATTGGGAGCACAACTGAGCAAATAGCTCTCTGCAAAGCCCTCTTCTCCTTAAGGAAGAAAGTGTGAAGCACATGGCTAGGATTTCACTTGGCTGCTTTGTTGCTTTTGACACCTTCTATCTAAAACATTTGAAGAGCCCTAGCTGGTTTGGCTCAGTGGAAAAGACATCCTTCTGTTGACTGAAAAGTCCCAGGTTAGATTCCAGTCAAGGGCACATGCCCTTATTGAGTGCTCTATCACCAGTAGGGGGCGTGCAGAAGCAGCAAAAAAAAAAAAATGATTTTCTCTCTTCGTGTATCTCTCTTGCTCTCTCTCTCTCTCTCTCTCTCTCTCTCTCTCTCTCTCTCTTCCTTTCTGAAATCAATAAAAATAAAACACTTGAAATAGAAGATATCCAAATTCATTATTGAGCCGAGAACTAAACCCATATCAGAGGTGACTTGGTTGTGAGTTACCTCTGGGGAAAACACTCCTTTGCACATTAAATCACCTATCTCCCAAACCTATTTTTAATTTATCTTCTTCCTAATTGAATTAATCACAAATGCATAGTTTCTAACTATGGCTTATACATTTAGCCCATGTGACTGTCATTGGTTGCAGGAGCGGGGAGCAAACACTTCAATGACTTTCTTAAAAAAGGAAACTTACTTTGAGGAGTATCGTGTATGTTTTTCCCCTCCCAGCTATTACTTTTTCATTTTTACATCTTAATGTCTCATCTGGTTGAACACCTTATCACTACTCAACAGGGGAAGGTGGTATTTGTATTTGTATTTGCATTTATATGACATTTTCATACAGTGTATCTCACACTGCTGACAGAGCAATGAATCACAGGCCTGTAGCACCCTCTCTACATGCATCGTGGGAGCAGTCATCTTCCACATGCTCTCAGCAGCAAACTAATTAATCTTTCTTAATTTTAATTCATAAGGAAGATGCTGTAGCCAGGAAAGCATGGAAGAGTGTCTGGATGCCTGTTTCTCCCCCATTTCAGAAAGTTAGAAATACTAACAGAGCATCAACCATGGTTCCTCACAATCTGTCCTTTGCTGACATGGTTACTGGAGAGATCCTATGCTGGATGAATCATTGTAGCTTCTGTGTTACTTTAAACATTTGCCTTTTTTTTAAGTTGATAGAAAAAAAAGGTGGTGGGAGGGGAAATATGGATCTGGCACACAATTACTATAATATCACTGAAGGAGTTGAGTTTGGTTATCACATCTGCTCCTCTTCAGAAACAGTTCTCACTCAACAGGTATTCATGCCCTTTTGAAAAACAGGTGTAAGGTTTTGTGTCATCTGCAAGCTATTACTGGTAATGGAAGGTCATTGTGGAATTAATTCTATGGAAACCTAGGTCCACTCAAGAGCTTTGAGGTGAGCATTAATAGCTTGTTGCTCAAAATAGAGGTGCCTACATTTCTCTTATCTCACAGACCCTCACTCTTTCCCCAAACTATCCCGATTGCCTTGTCAGAGGTTGAACCCTGAGCTGGTCTGCCCAGGCAAATTTTGATGCAGCATTTAATATGTTCTTATATATAAGACAAAATGGACACCCAGCCCCAAATATAAGAAATATAGACATAGAGATGCTCCAGCACCCATAATTTTAAGACTCTCTCTGATTTTCATAGAGGAGTGGACCTGAGAATTTCTTGAATTGCCTACAAGATGCAGCCTTGCAGTAATTAGGGAACTACTGAGCCCAAGCTTTATGGCAGGCCCCATAGGTTTTCATTAAATGGCATAATGTTACAGCATTTAGTGAAATGAATAATTAGCTGCACATGCTGTAAACATCAAGTTCACTCTTATTCTCCCCTTCTCCCTCCATTACCTTGCTGCAGCTATCCTGCCTGGAGGCTCTATTATGATGCTTGAATAAAACATGGCCCAGGTATATATCCTGTGTGGGTAAGGCCAAGAAAGTCCTCTGACTGGGAACATTTGAACCCCTTGAGCACACTGCAAAGATTAGAATGATATGCAGAGCCTGCAGATGTCATTTAAATTATGGTCCATGATAGGAAAACAAATAGTTGGGTGAGATAATGGGAGCTTGTGTGATATTCTGAATTCCTCATCTTTACTTCTAGCCAATTAAAATTAATTCCTGCAGCCTCACAGCCCGGAAATCCCAAGTTCCCAGACATGTCAAGTTGTGGTTCAATTTTGAGATAGAAGCAATTCCTCAAGAAACCCCAGCCTGACACAATCAAATAAGCCTTGTCAAAGTCCACCTAATCAAAAACACTGCACTTAATCACATCAGCTCCTTTAGTTCAAACTAGACAGACTCCCATAAGGGGATGGGAGAGCTCAGTCAATGCAGCCGGTTATTCAAATAATCTGAGCTGAAGCACTCCACAACTGCAACCAGGTTGTGGGAAATCAGCTGCAGCTAATTAAAAGTGGTGCGCTGTCTCCCACACCTGAGTCTCAGCTCCTCCTGGTGGCCAGGGACACACTGTAATGCTTCTTTAATCACAGCACCACATCAGGGATCTGGACAAGGCAATTAATGAGATTGTGAAACCCAGAAAGTCAGCAAATAAAAGGCAAAGCTGGAATTTGTGACAGGAAAAGGGGAGCCCAGAAAAAGGTATGGCTCAGTGAGACACCTTCTGGAAACATACTCTGGATTCACACACTCAGTACCCCACTGGCAGACTGGGCCTCAACAGTACTGATGCTCCTTCTCATCTCCAACATCCTCTATACCTTCAAAATGTTTGGTTCAGTGATCCAGGGTCTTCCCTTGCAGCAGTATTATGTCATACAGTGGCTTATTACAACTCCAATTCAAATTGACAACTAAAGACTTTTGCTGTAGCTGGCTAAAATTCAGAGGTGAAGTTTAGGTCGTGTTTTTCAATATCAATTGAGCTAAATACACTGGTGTGATCATTCGAGATAGGTTTTGGTGGTAACAAGTATATAAATCCTCTCTTTGCCATTTATTTACTAGTTGTGTGTTCCTAAGCACTTCCTTACATCTCTGAGCCTGTTTATTCATGAATAAAATGGAGATAATAGTAAAAAATAACTTATATAAGCTGCTTTTAACTTTATCTTGACATAAAAAATGGTAAATACATTTTAGATGGTTATATGATGATAGAGATAAGTAGAGGGAGAGGGATATATATATATATATATATATATATATATATGGAGAGAGAGAGAGAGAGAGAAATAGGACAGTTAGTACAGTGACAGTGTTTGAGACATAGAATGAATTTAAAAATGCTAGTTTTCCTCCTTTACTCTATCAAAAAATCAACCTTAGGTAGAGTCTTATAAAAAGAGGGACTAGATAAGAATGTGGATAGCCACCCCCCACACTTTTCTTTGAAAATCACTCAAAATTCACATGGCACTAATACTGGATAAGCAATGCCATTTCCTTATAGAAGGTACAGAGGACTTGTGAATCCATAGTGTAACTGTTTATTGTTTGTCTCCCCTAAAAGTACTATACATTGCATGAAAGCAGTGTTCATGCTGTTGTACCCACTTTTCCTAAAGCAGACAGTAAAAGCCCAAAATGCCCAGGTTGTTGAGTAAATTATGAATCCAATTGTCGCCATCCCCCACTTTAAACAAAACCTATATTCACGAAAACCTGAATGAATACAAATATGTATTAAATGTTTCTTAATAGGTTGGGGACTCTGATGAAGCCTTTTATTTTTCCCATTCATTTAGCAAATATTTATTGGGCACCTGTGATATGCCAGATACTGTGCAAAGCATGGGAAGTAATAGTGACCAAAATATATATTCCTTACCCTCCTGGAGTTTAAAGTGCAATGGAAAGTCTGCAATTTAAAAAAAAATTGTGGTAAATATTTGGAATATTTCAATAATTTTATTTTACTTTATTAAATTAGAGCCAATCCACATTAAAATGACTACAGCCAATGATGCATAATGCCTACCTTAGACATTTGGGTCTAAGTTATAACTAATCCTGATTTATTCAGTTCAACTTCCAGTATTTTTTAAAGAGCCTATAAACTCTCACTGCCCCTTTACTCTTTACACCTGAAAATATCACTGCTGCATCATTCACTCTATGCGTTTTCTTCAGTTTTACAATAAGATGCAGTCCTATTTTCAAGGCACACAGCTCCATTGGTGCCTGCATTAGTTGCCTATATCTGCTGCAACAAGTTATAAGAAACTTAATGGCTTCAACAATACAAAATTCTTATCGGATTGTTCTAGAGGTCAGAAGTTCAACTAGGCTAAAGCAAAGTGCTGGTAGGTCTGTGTTCCACTCTAAATGCTCCAGGAGGAAATCCATGTCTTTGTATTTCCCTATGTACAAAGGGTACAAAGGCTGCCCACAGGCTTGGCCCTTGCCCCTTCCTTCTCTTTCAAAACCAGCAGGGCATCATCTTCATATCACTTTCTGACTGACATTGTTTTCCAAATGATTACATTAGGCCCAACCCATAAAACAGGATACTCTTTTTAATAGTAAGATCCTTAACTTAATCATATATATAAAACCCCCTTTTCCAGGTAAAGTAACACATTCTCAGGTTCCAGAGTTAGAACTATGAACATCTTGAGAGGGCTGTCATTTTTCTACTATCACAGTACCCATGACCTCATCCCATAGAACTTGTTTCTGCCACCTAGCTCTGCCTTCTCTTGGTTCTTGTTTCTTCCCTTTGGTTTTTGAATTTTAAAACGTATTTCTTCGCTCATTAAAAACAACCTTTCTTGGGTCCATTCTATCTCTTGAGTCTTAATTCTCATACACTTCAAAGGAACAAACATCTTGAAAGAAAAAAAAAACAAACTATACTTTGTTTCTAATTCCTCAACACCAATTCCCTTCACAGTTCTCATCCTACTTCTTTGATATTTCTTTGACTTATTTTGTTGTCTTTTTCCTTCTATAAACATAAGCAGAGCCTTAAGTCAATCATAGGCCCTTTCCTTCCCACTCTATTCCCACACTTTCTTAAGTATATAACAAGGTTTCACCTAGCCACTTTGATTTACTCATTCATCAAATATTAATTGAGCACTTGCTCTGTGTTACTTATTTTCATAGACATTGGATAGTGATGACCTAGAAATCTACACTTCAGCTATAATATATCACAAAGCAATTCACTTCCCTTCATCCCCACTGCTACTGCCATCATTTGGACAACAAAATTAGTCTATCTAGTTTCCCAGCATTTTCCTTTGCCACAATGAAATCCATTCCACATTCAGTACTCACAGTGACTTTTTGAAAATGAAATTATGGTGTAACTTTCCTGCTTTAAAACTTTTCAAAAGCCCCCTATTGTGCTCAGGATAATGTTGGGACACCTTAGTATGGTATAAAGCCTTTCCACACTCTGGGCCCTGATTTCATTTTTCAGCTTGTTTTTATTGCCTCTGCCCACCCTCGTAGTCTATTTCCCTATGTACAAAGGGTACAAAGGCCATCTACAGGCTTGGCCCTTGCCCCCTTTCCTTCTCTTTCAAAACCAGCAAGATGGCATCTTCATGTCACTTTCTGACTGACATTGTTTCCTAATGATTAATGGGCCCAACCCCATAAAACATGATACTCTTTTAATAGTAAGATACTTAATCAACTTTGCCAAATTAATTTCTATACCTTAAAAAAACACTAAAACTTAGAAGATTCTCTTTCCCTTTCTTCCCCTTCACGCAATGTAACTTTCTCTTTCTCTTCTTTTCCCCACCCTCTTCCCACCACCTCTCTCTCTCTCTCTCTCTCTCTCTCTCTCTCTCACACACACACACACACACACACACACACACACACACTTCTTTAGAACTTCTCTTAGAGGTCACTTTGTTTAGAAGCCTTCCCTGAATACCCAAGTATAGATTAGGTGTCCCAGTTCTATGTTTTTTATATCAACAGCAATAAAAATGTAACATAATATCATTACAATGTATGCATATTTTTTCTCACTGTCCATAATCATATACTCCTTGAGGGCAGATTATGTGTTTTACCAGTATTATATGCCTAACAAGTGGCATTATGCTAGCAAAATAAGGTACATGTTTATTAACAATGTTAAATGAATTAATTAATTAATTAATTAAATTATAACATAGGACAAAGATTTTACTAGAGTATCAGAGTAGAACAAGAGAGTATTTCCAAATGCCCCATCTCTAGTCTTCTTCATGTATCACTATGAGATTACTTCTATCTTTGTTTCCCAGACTCCAAGCTAGGATTCAAAAGGGGAGAGGGCCTTTTACCATCTGAAGTGGGAAATCCTATTTTAGAATATTTTAGAATATTCTATTCTAAAACAGAGTGGCTTTACATACTAAAGCCACTGTAATTTTGCATGAGAATATGGGCTAGCAAGTGGTAAATATTGAGACCTGAGAGTGGAACTGAATAAGTAGGTTTGGCTACCTGTTGCAATGAAACAGAAACACAATGATAGCCAAACTCAAGAGACAGGTGCTGGTGCAAAAGGAAAGAGGTTTGCCCTAACCGATTTGGCTCAGTGCATAGAGTACCAGCCTGCAGACCAAAGGGTCCTAGGTTTGATTCCAGTTAAGGGTATGTACCTCGATATGTCTCACATTGATATTTCTCTCTGTCTTTCCCTCTCTCTTCTACTCTCCCTGGAAATCAATGGGAAAATATCCTCAAGTGAAGACTAAACAACAACAACAACAACAAAAATTAAAAAAAAAAAAAAAGGAAAGAGGTTTATTCAGGTGCTGATCTAGGAGAATGCTGGACTCCCTTTTCAAAGGTCATTTCATCTTCCTGTTTAAGCCAGCGATTCTTACAGGGATAGGAATTTTTTCTCAATCCAATTATATTGCTAGCTTTTGGTGTGCTCTGGGCCTTACCCAGTCATATTTCTAGTCTTTGGCATTCTCAGTGTAAGAACCTCTTCTTGTGCCATCTTGGCCAATGGGGGAGACCCCCCAATGCTCCCTGACTGTACATGGTATCAGTGTCAGTGGGCTGCAGGGGCTGCCTTCAGGAAGCCTGGAGATGCTGCAACCCTCAGCCTGCTTCTGGATGCTGGACACAGTGCCCACATATTAGTGGGGGAGCTGTTTGGAGTCCGTGGAGCACCCTTAGATCCCAGTTTGCCTGCATCCTCTGTGCAGCCCCCACATGGCCCACCCCTCTCACTGATTATCTATAGTAGTAAGAAGAGGACAAAATGTAGAAAAATGGGACTTTAGTAGCCAAGATGAGTCTGAAAGCATGAGGCTCTTAGGATACCGCTGGGAAGTGAAATGCTGCTTTAAAGGAATGGATTATGCACCAACGCCAACTGTGGCTTGCAGCCTTGGTTCAAAGAACCAAGAAATTTAAGATCATGGGGATTTCAAGAGGCCAAAGGCAAGAGAGAAAAGATGCTGATCAAAATATTCCTTGGAGATTGCTAACAATGCTATTTAATAGAGGGTATATTTTAATGAAATGGAATATTTTAAGTTTAACTTAGCCTTCAAAATTAATTAATCTTTCCAGAGCTCTAGAGAATAAATAATTATTTGAATCCAGCTTTATTAAATAATACAAATTCAGCTCATTGGTAATAAAAATAATCATAAGTCACCAGAGAAAGCTGAGAGATCTGACCTTTTAATTAAAGATCAGCAGTCTCCAGCAACAGTGTGCTAAAATCATAAAAGCAACATGACCTTTAAATATCTTTGCTAAGGATGAAAATGGGGTAAGTGCATGTGTGTGTGTGTGTATATATATATATATATATATATATATATATATATAGTACTTTCCCACAGTATTCATACTGAAGATGCACTGATCTCCAAAAATTTGAAAAATCAGCCTAATTCTCAATAAAGTTAAGGTAAAAAAGAAAATTGAAATTTTATTTTAATATAATGGTCCATGTTACTTATTTATAGTATCTTTGTAATGACTAGGCACATTTCCAATATAAAATATCCATCCAGTTTTTAAAATATGTACTTAAAATATTACTTTGTTTTTTCCATGTAAATCAAGATAAAAAATCAAGTGACTATCTTAATTAGAGTTCATAATAAAGCAAGGAACAAAAAGTAAATTAAATTTGACAAGACAAAAAAAGGTCATAGAATTATAGAAGAATACAGGAGTATGTCACAGACCCTAGGTTAGGGAGCATAGGCAGGAACCAGAAACTGCAAAAATGATCAGAACAAAGATTCATTTGGGGGGCAGGGGCAATTGTGCCTTCTCTTTTAATCAACATCTCTCATTCATATTCTCTCTCTCTCTCTCTCTCTCTCTCTCTCTCTCTCTCTCTCCCTCCCTTCCTCCCTCCCTGCCACCTGGCTTTCTCTGTTCCATTGGCACATAGCCTAAACAAGGTCACTCCAGCCTCAGTGTCACATGATATCCCAGTTAGAGTGTTAAAAAAAAACTGGGTCCATTTCCCAGTTCTCAAGGAAGAAAATCTAACATAAACTGCCTGTATTATGGACACTTTGTGAGATATAATGTGGGGTGTTGGTCAGGCCATATACAATTATTTTAAAGCTGTTCTCCCAGAGGGTGGCACCTGCAGCTTTGTTAATATTATCCCTTGTGCTCAGATGGATAAAGAACTGGACACCTCAGCCAAAAAACACTGTAATATTTAGCATTATATTTAACATGTATAAGCATATTTCCAGACAGAAATAATCAATCTCCCCCAAAATTACATTAACCTGTTATATGAAGTCATGCTCATTAATTTAGGAAGCATCCATTTCTCTCCAAATATAGCATAATATAAAGCCAGTTACAGAGCTGAAGAAAAGCATACATTGCAAGACACTAATTCAAAATTCTATATCCAGTTGAAGCAAGAGATAGTCAACCTTAACTATAAAGGGGAAAATATCATCATCACTTAGATGAAAACTGTAAGATTTTTCTATTACAAGAAGTGATACCTGCTTCACTTGGTGGTATCACACTTATCTAACACCCTTCTCTGTAGGGCCAGAGGCGTGATTCAGGTACCATTTAATTAATCCTTAAAATAACTGTCTCTGAAAGAAAAGAAACAGTATCTAGGTTCCTGATTTTAAAGAAAAAAACTCATGCTCAGCATGCTATTTAAATTCTACACAATAATCTAGTTACTGTCATCAGACCTGTTTAAGAAATCTGTTTTCTGGCATGGTCAAAGGATATGGTGAATCTAAGCTTCTACTTGATAATTAACATGCTGCATGAGACAACTTTCAAAGAATGAACAGACCTTGAACTTTCTTTTGATGACTCAGAAGGCACTTTGTGAAGCCACAGGGTCTCAGAGCTCATGTTATGAACATCAGTTCTCTTTAAATAGCAACTGTGGGAAGGGATCGCTTAATGGAGAGTTATTGAAAATAGAAGGCCAGGTAAATCGGCTTTTACTAATACAATAAAATATGTCTGTTGAAATATTATATATGTATAACTTGTTTTGCAGGAGGCTGAAATCTTTGGGATTTTATTCCAAACTAGATCATATACAACAATTCTGAAATCCTCAGAGGTTAAAGAACAAAGGTCTATAAAGAAAAATGTGTGCCTTTTAAGCAATGTTCCCAGTAATTTGTTTAAGTTGTGAGCAGACAACCATGCTACATCAGCAACAAGCTATGAAGATAGGAAACATGTAGAAATAACTGCAGTAATCCAATAGAACTTCCACCAATGTTGTTATTCTATGCACATTAAATGACCAACATAATTACTACTATGCCACCTACAAACATAGGTTTTTATGTGTATGTTTATTTTGTTTATTTTGTATTGATTTCAGAGAGAGAGAAATGGAGAGGAAGAGAGAGAGAGCAACATCTATGATGGGAGAGAATCATTGATCGGCTGCCTCCTGAATGCCCCCCACTGGGGATTGAGCCTACAACCTAGGCATATGCCCTGACCAGAAATTAAACCATGACCTCCTGATTCATGGGTAGATGCTCAACCACTAAGCAACACCATCCAGGCTGAACACATATGTTTTTAAACATACATTTACTAAACATTAGTTTTGTGCTAAATGCCATGCTAAATGTTATGAGTACAAAATAAGACCAGTACCTCAAATATGCACACGGAGAGCCCATTCTGCTCTGGGGAATGGGGAGTGGAAAATAGTTAATTTCTCTGAAGGAGGAAATATATAACTTGATTCTTAACACATAAGTAGGAGTGTAGTAGGAAAAGGACAGGTGTGCAATATATACAAACAGATTATAGGGGCAAAGTCATAGTGGCAGCACAAGCACTGGAATGTGTATGAGAAAAAGGCAAGCAGCTCATCACTGCTGGAGAATCAAGTGTCAAGTGCAAAATAAGTTTGAGAAATTAAGGAAGAGCCAGATTTAAAAAGGTCTGAAAAGCAAAAATGCCTTCATTAATTTCTCTTTGTAATTTTAGGTCTTTAGCATCATTATAGACACATACTTACCCCATTTAATCATCATCCTCACTGTACAAATTAAAGGCAACACAGGTCTCAGATTTTAGCCTCTAAATCTGAAATTACCCTCCAAGCAACTATTCTTCCCTGCCTTGTTGCAGAACTAAGTGTCCCTGTGCTTTACCAGCTAAAAGCCAAAGTGCCTGACCTCCCTCTTGTCCCAGTCAAATAATCTTGATGCAGAATATTCTGAGACATCTGATCCTCTTGACTACAATATTTTGAATTGCTTTCTAGGCTTCAGGGATTAGAAATGAACATGATCACAGTTCTAGGAGGAATATTTATCAACATCTAAGAATCCTGAGGCAGAACAATGAGAGAGGATAAGGCCAGTGTTAATATAGTAAAAAAAAAAAAAAGTAATAGTAATAATGACAGACAATTTTATGATAATGGTATTTACCGCACTTATATAACACTCTGCTAGGGGATTGATAAATATAATCTTGATTAGTCCTATGAGATAGTTATTTTCTCCATTACATAGAAGAGGAAACTAAAGCCCAGAGAGGTTACATAAGTTACCCACAATTAGTATGTAGCAAGATTCAATCCCAGGTCATTCTAACTTCAAAATTGAAGTAATCTAAAATACAATACCCTAGCAAGTAGAAGAAGAATGGCAAAATAAGAACTAATTTATTTTTGGACTCAGGTAACTAAGGATAAAAAAGCAACCTTCAGAGGAGAAACCAAGATGGCCGAATAGGTAAAAGCCTAACTGCAGCCTCGCACAACAATTTCAAAAACACAATTAAAATACAAAGTGGACATTATCCAGAAGTACAGGAAAGTTGACTGACTGGAAATTCTACAACTAGAAGGAAAGAGAAAACCAGAAGGAAAATCAGAGGAGCTGATTTTGTAAAAGCCTAAGGTATGGAAACACGGTGCGTGTGTGTGGAGAGAACTGAGCTGGAGAGGAGGGGCTGCTGAGCACCTGGTTGGCATTCCCTAGTGGGAAGGAGATAAAAGCTCCGGGCATCACTGAACCCCAGTTCTGGGCTAGACCCTGGGGACCGAGACTCATACAGAGAAAATCTAGGCTGTAAGGTGGAAACTCAGGCGAGTGGCGAAAGGCAGAGCCCAGGAGGCATGCATGTGAATGTGCGCAGAGGACAGACTGTTAACTGTGCCACTGGATTGCTCTAGTGGGAAGGAGACAAAAGATTCAGATTGCACTGAACCCCACTTCCAACTGCACTGAACCCCAGTTCTGGGCTCATTGGGGGAGAGACTAGACTGTCTGGTAGCGAGTGAAACTCAAGAGCACATTTCTCTCAGAGGGGCTTGCAGAGAGTATCAAAGGACACTGAGGAACACTGAGACTCAGGAACCTCATAGGGCGGGGCTGACAGAAAGCCAAGGCTATAGGCTCCACCCTGAAATCCAGCCCTATCCAAGCTAAGCATAGAGGCTTTTGCAATTTTGCAAGTCTAGTCGAATAAGGCTATCCCTCGGAGGAATAGACACAGCTGATCCTCACAGCCAATTGGCCTGGAGGTCAGTTCTTCCCAGTAATACCAACAACAATCAAGACTTAACTACAACAAGGCTGTACACACAGTCCACAAAGGGGTGCACCAAGATTGTCCACTTCAGGTAACTGGGAGGCTGACCTACTGAAACATATAGGATACCCTACCAACTCAGGGAAGCAGTGAAAATGCCAAGACAAGGAAACAGATCACAAACGAAAGAAATGGAGGACAAAAAGCGACTAGATATAGAGTTCAAAACCACAGTTATAAGGTTGTTCAAGAATTTCCTAGAAAAGGCCGATAAATTTAGCGAGACCCTCGAGCATATGAGAGAGAATCTCGAGGATATGGAAAAGGACCAAATAGAAATTAAGCATACACTGACTGAAATAAAAAATATTATACAGTCACCCAACATCAAGCTAGAGGAATGCAAGAATCAAGTCAAAGATATGGAATAAAAAGAGCCAGAGGACACTCCTCTGCAGAAGCAAGAAGAGAAGAGAATCCAAAAAGTTGAAGATAGTGTAAGAAGCCTCTGGGACAACTTCAAGCGAACCAACATCAGAATTATGGGGGTCCCAGAAGAAGAGAGAGAGCAAGATAGCGGAGAAATTGGAAGAAATAATGACAGAAAACTTCCCCCATCTGGTGAAAGAAATAGACTTACAAGTCCAAGAACACATAGAACCCCAAACAAAAGAAATCCAAAGAGGACCACACCAAGGAACATCATAATTAAAATTCCAAGAGCAAAAGACAAAAAGAGAATATTAAAAGCAGCAAGAAAAAAGCAGGTAGTTACCTATAAAGGAGCACCCATAGGATTATCAGCTGATTTCTCAACAGAAACCATGCAGGCCAGACGGGAATGGCAAGAAATAGTCAAGGTGATGAATAACAAGAACCTACAGCCAAAATTACTCTACCCAGTAAAGCTATCACTCAGAATCAAAGTCCAGATAAAGTGCTTCACAAATAAAATAAAAAAAGCTAAAGGAGTTCATCATCACCAAACCAGAATTATATGAATTGCTGAAGGAGGTTCTTTAGGAAGAGGAAGAAAATAAAGATAAAAATTATGAACAACAAATACGTAACTATCAACAAGTGAATCTAAAAAACAAGGGAATTAAAAAATCTGATTCACAATATTAACTGGTGAATATAATAGAATCAGAGGTATGGAAGGGAGTGGACTGACGATTCTCGGGGAAAAGGGGAGTGGGAAGAGACTGAACATAAACTGTGCACCTATGGATGACGACAATGGGGGGTGGGGAAAGGGCAGAGGGTGGGGTGGAAACCTGGTGGAGGAGAGCAATGGAGGGGGAAAAATGAGGAACATTTATAATAATATGAACAATGAAGATTTATTTAAAAAAGAAAAAGCAACCTTCAGCTGAAACCTGTTTGGCTCAGTAAATGGAGTGTTGGTCTGCAGATTGAATGGTCCCAGGTTCAATTCTGGTCAAGGGTATGTACCTTGGTTGCAGGCACATCCCCAGTGGGAGGTGTGCAGGAGGCAGCTGATCGATGGTTCTCTCTCATCAATGTTTATAACTCTCTATCCCTCTCAATTCCTCTATGACAAAAATCAATAAAATATATTAACAAAAAAAGCAACCTTCAGGAATAGCAAGGGAATGGATGTTTAATTCTTTCATGGATAAAGAAAAAGCCTCTCTAGCTCCTAAATTCCCTAAATTCCTTACCCCATTCCCACCTAATAATCCTTCAAACAGTAAGAAAGAAAATAAAACTCTTCTAGCCCTAGCTAGTTTACCTCAATGAATAGAGTGTAGGCCTGCAGACTGAAGGCTCCCAGGGCACATGCCTGGGTTGCAGGCTCCATCCCCAGTAGGAGAAGTGCAGGGGGCAGCTGATCAATGATTCTCTCTCATCATTGATCTTTCTATCTATCATTCTCCCTTTCTCTCTGAAATCAATAAAATATATTTAAAAATAAAATAAAATTATTCTATTGCTAACGACTTAAAATGTATGGTATATAGAGAAAGAAAGGGATTTGAATCTGAGCTTCCATTCAAACTATCTGAGAAACTTTAGGCAACCTTTCTGAGCCAAGCTCATATTATCTGTAAACTGGAAACTATAATTAGAACATGCAGGAAAATCATCTACCACAATGAGTTTGGCTTTGAAAATGCACACAAATTGAAAAAATATATCCAATCATACTCTCTTATCACTGCCCCAAACCTCAATCTTTTAAGATTTATATATGTGTATCCACCAAACCCCTAATTGATTTATTTATTAATATTATTAAAGTATCCATTTACTTTTTTCTTACTCCTAGAGAGCTAAGCATTACTGGGGAAAAGTTATGTGAATATCATGATGGGCTCTTTTATATCAACTCTTATTATCCATTCTTGGTTGGACTTTCAGAGATGATTGACAATCCTTTGATTTTTCACCAATCCAGCCTACTTGGGGAATCTTTCAAGATACCTATGCTAAAGATATTCCACTTTTCTCAAGGTCCCCAAGCCTTCTATTTCAACAGATGACCTCTTCTATCTGCTTTTTTTGAGGGAAGAGGAACATTCCATATGAATTATTTTGGCTCTCAGTGATCCAGTTTCAAAAGTTCCCTATATTTTTACCTTTCTTTATTTTAATTCTTGCTTCTTATTTCAAAGGAAGAAGTATTCACTACTTTGAAGACTAATCTATGAATCTCTGCTGTCAGTTCTTTTAGCATCCACTAATACTTTTACACTGTGAGTTCAGCCCTTTTTCCTCTTACATTTATAGTCATTTTTCTTTGCAATTGAGTCATTCTCTTTGACCCATAAATCTGTTCAAATCTTGCTCTAATTAAAACATTATACCATTTAGTAAAGTGTCTAGGAAGTAGTATACAATCAACAGATATTTATAATGAATACAAAGTATCTTTTCAATAAGAAAACATATTACAGCTCTCATTCTCTTTACTCTAAAAGTTTGTTAAAGAGTAGTTAATACTCAGTTCTGCTTCTTCATGTCCAATTCCAATTCACTGCTCAAATTACTCTAATCTGATTTCTGCCTTCACCTCTTCACAGATATTGCTCTGACCAAATTACCAATGAATGACCTCTTTATCACCGCATCCAGTGCCCTTGCCAAGTGAAATTCTATTCAACTTCAGACCACATATGTCAGCATTAATCCACTGGCTTCTGTGATACATTCATTCACTCATTTGGCAAGTATTTCTCGAGCAATTACCAGGCTGAGACACAAGTACAACAAATTCTCTGAACTCAAGAAACAGATGAGATATGAGTATGCACAGATCTCATTATCACATTTCTTTCATTACTCTTGCTCCAATATCCTTGTGAGCGCCTTTCTTTCATCCTGCTTCATCAACATAGGATTTGCACAAGGAAATATCCTTAGTCTTCATTTCTCACACTAGACCCCCACTCTTAGTGATGCCACCAGTCCTATGGAGTAAGTGGTTGCACCTATGATATCTTCCAAGTCCATATTTTCACTCTAATTTTTTTTCTTGAGAATCATGCTGCATGCATTTTCAGCTGCCTACTGAAAATCTCTATCTGAATATACAAGTGACTCCTAAGCTCAGCATGTCCTGATCTGATCTCATCACCTGTCTTCTCTAACTACTCCAGTGATTCCATGTTTGATTGATGTATTAAATTTCTCCCAGTTGATTGTGATTTATATAATGATATAACCTTTAAAGCCCCCCTCCCTTCGTGTATCTGTTCTATTCACTAAAATTCTGTAGATCTTTCTCCTGTATTTTTTTTTATTATTATTGGCCTCTTTATTTCCTGCCTTCATCAGCAACAGAACAACCAAAACCCAAGGGCCGCAGGTTAGTGCAGCTGTGGGTTTGGGCCACCTGAAGTGGGAGGGACTGGCCAGAAGAAGTCTCTTGTTCAGTGGAAACAGCTGTATCCCACCAAGTGAAGTGCTCTCCTGTCTTTTTTATCTATCCCACCTTTCCATCTTCACCACCAGTAGACTAGTTCAGGGCAACCTCACAAATCACCTAAGCAATTATAGTAGCTTCTTAACTATTTCCCATCCTTCAGACTCCCACACTTCAACCCAACATTCATGGTCCCATCAGACTTATGTTTTTAAATTAGAGCTCTCCCCTTCAAAAATCAGTGAAGGGTTGCTATATCATAAAGAATGAAATCAATTAAACTAGTTGTTCTAATGATCAATTTATTGGTATCATCTCCCATAACATACTTTTCATGCACTCTATATTCTAACCACAAGAAACTCCTCACTGTTCTTGTTCTTGGAACCTGTCCTACATTTTGTTTTTAGTAGATCTTTCCCATGCTTTTCAGCAGCTCATAATGCCCTTCTCCAACATCTCTATTTGCTGGGTAATAAACTTTCAAGTTCCAATTAAAATCCTGGTAAAAAAAATAACCCACTTATTATATACTCCTGTTATATTTTGTTTGAATTATGTTTATAACATGTTTTATAGTCTTGTTTCTGGATTATCCTAAAGCCTGTCTTATATCTTTTATTTAAATGTCAAGTTGTTAATTTCTTGAGGATGGAACTGTGACCCATTAGCCTTTATATCCACCACATCTGGCCCAGTTGGTACCTTGTCTACAGTAGATGCTCAATAGCCATTGATTTGAATTGAAGTACAAACAACACCTGGCAGAAAAAGCATCATCACAGGAATGTTGCAGAAGTAAAGTGATCAAATTATTTCCAGGTTAATTAAAGGAGGAAGGTAGAAATCAGCAGGGTACTGAAAAATTGAAGAGTTCTTCAAGGGGAAAAAAGGAACAAATTGGGAAGGCTGAAACTTCTATGAAAAATTTGGCGAACTACAGTTTTGCCCCCCTGACACAGCTCTCCTAATGTTAACTTCAACAGAGAAAAAAATCAGTGTATAAAGTTTGCCTGCTATCCTGAATGGGAAAGTACATTCATATCTTAGACTGATAATTTAGCATCAACTTAAATCCATATCCCTTGTTTCTCCCAAGTGATAATTTATGCTGCTTTCTACCAAGGTGAATTGTGAAGATATAGTTTTCTTTATTAAGTGGCTTCAATTCTTTTGAAATAGGATTCATAATATTGTGTCCACATATATGTAATGTTTCACAGTATAATAATGACATAATGGCCTGTGCAAATCAAATTTAAATAATTCAAATCATATTTTAATTCTAATTGCTATTACCACAGTATCCTTTCTTCCATCCTCAAAAGCCACTGAATGCTTTAGGATTTAGAGATAGTATAACTGTGCACTATCCAAGAGAGAAGGTACTTTACTCTGCTTAAATAAAATGCAAACCACTCCCATCTTCTAACTTATAAGTCAGAAATGTGATCCTCCATGCCCTTGTCACATTTGTAGAACATCCATAGAGAAAATAACAAGAACATGCTACAGTACTCTTACAGCCATGATGGGCCTCATCCCATGAATCCTTACACATGTTTATATTTATCAATTTAATAGATATTCACCAAGTACCTAATATGGGCCTGGCACTGTGATAGTCAGTGGGGGTACTGGATAAACATGGCCTTGGACTTCATTAATTTAGTTTTTTAAATGAACTACTCTAATTAAAGCAGATTCATTTATTCTTAATGTTTGTATAATATTAATAAAATAATTATTTATTTACTAGAGGCCCGGTACATGAAATTTGTGCACTACGGGTGGGGGGGTCCCTCAGCCTAGCCTGTGCCCACTCACAGTCTGGGAGCCCTGCAATTGATCACCCCAAAAGGTAAGCCCCAACCACCCACAGCAGTGCCACTGCGGGTAGCCTTGGCCTCTCTCCTTAGGGTGATTGTGGAGCCCCCCAGATTGATTGGCCCACTGGCTAGTGGTCTGGGCCTCCTTCTGCAGGGCAATCATGGGGCAATGGCTGGGTCTCCCATCAATCAAATTGCACCTGCCTTGGCTGGCCTGGTGCCAGTGGGTGCCATAGCATGGTCATCAGGATGGTCATTCTGCTGTTTGGCTGTTCAGTTGATTTTCATATTATGATTTTATTATTATATGTTAAACATTAATCAAATGCCCACTATGTGCCAAGCTCTCTCAGAACTTCCTGTCACTTTATGTTTTTACTTCCTACTCTAACCAGCAGCTTTCAATTATTTCTAACTCAATACCTAGACTTAGAAAATGGGCTCTTGCTTTATAGAAAATATATCAAGGCTCATACATAGGCTGACTCAGAGCTGATTCATGACCTGTGTGCTTTAAATTGTATCTTCTACCTGACTCACTTGTTTAGATGCCTCTGATTTACTGGCTCCTAACTAGTTGGTTAACATTATACCATCCACTTTCCTCTGTTCTTCTAACTCCTGAGGATCACCTCATAGCGAAGCATTATCCAAGGCTATGAAACTGACATGGATTTAGCTCCCTGATGGTTCTATTAACTGGTTCATGTATAACTGGCTTCCTACATAGAAACTGACCAACTCTTCTTCTCATGACTATTCTAACACTAGATTTTTCACCTAATGCTGACTAATAGTCTGCCTTGAACTCTGATACCCATCTGACCTTGAACCCCTCAAAAAATGATTGTGACTCTTTCCCTGGTGTACCCAACCTGATGCTACCACTTCTATCATCTATTTCATCCTCAGGCCTTTTGTCTCTAGGTCCAATATGTTCTTATGTATAGGAAATTCAGGTGGCAAACTGAAATTGAGATAATTCACTTTTCTGAGAACTCTCCCTATTAATTTGGTTCAAGGAACTTCTAAAGCCTTCTAAGGCCTCTTCTGTATAAAAACTCCCCACTATATTATTTATTTTAAAGCTATGACTCAAAGGCAAGGTCATTATCTCTGAAAGTTTACTTATAAGACACTCTGTAGTAGCAATGCTCTCTTCCATTAATAATTTTATCAGTTTAAGCCTAGGAACTTGGAATAAAAAATGTGCATGTTTTTTCCCCCTAGAACTATAGAATACTGCGTCAATTTGCATAAGGATCCTAGGGTTTGTTAGAGATTTGAATATGGTAATCTTGTCATATCGCCTATGTAAAAATTAAGATAATCTTCTAGAAGGAGGTAACCAAAGGAATACTATAATTTTTAGGCCATATAAAAATTAATACAAATAAAAGGGAGATCTTACTCTTACAAATCCTGCCTCAAGACATTGTCAAGCTCTCTTAGTGTGGTGACCCTGAAAAGACTTCTCAGGACAACTCTGGGGTATAGGAGTCAAATAGCCTTATAAGTTCTAGCACTTAAAGGACTATAGTCCACAGAAGAACAGCCATGCAGTAGAACTCAAGAAAAATCTAACTATGATGTCACATTACTATCCATAGTGATAGCAATGATAAGAAATATAGCATGGTGGTTCCCAAGAGAAAGTAGAGTGGCCTATAGATAGGTCTAGAATAACATGCATGGACTCTACTTACCTGAGATGCACATAAACTCTTGACCTAAGGAGTTTGACAACCAGAGTTTTCTCCATAGTAATGAAGACATTCCAGTACAAGAGAACTACATCTTGCCATTATACATCCTATAAAGGAAGTGAGCTCAATCATAGGCTATCAGTATGTACATAAAGGATATGACATGAAGTCCCAACAACACAGAGGAAAGACATTGGGTAATGGTAAATCCTGGTATGTCAAAGATCCCAACAGAAGAAATCAAGGAAAATACAATAAAGAGAAGAACCCTCATATAGTTCTCAATTTGAAGGTAAACTTCCCAATGACAATAACTTTGGTAGGACCCCTAATACACCGTCCTGGAGAGAAGTTGAGATAATTCACTTTCCTGAGAACTCTCCCTATTTAATTTAACAACTTGTAATAGCCCCACGGAGTCTCTGAAAACCACAGAGCAATATGCCATATTGTCAGTGAAGATAAAACAATGTGAAAATCTTTCTGATGGCTGTGATCAACAAGTTCAGATCTGAAATATTGACAAGGGGAGCTAGGGGAGGAAGGACGCAGTAAGGGGAAGAAAGAAAACCATTTCAGCTCCCAAATCTCTGCGTGCCAGACTTTATCCACCTAACCCTGAAGTCAAAGAAAGCATTTCTACACACTTTCCCACATTTGTTTCCCCTCCCCAGTTTCCCAGAGGCTCTTCAGTCTCAAACAGGGGATAATCTTCAGATCAATGAGGGCTGATGTCAAACTCTTACTAAGCCATGTTTTCCCAGCTGGGGGTAAATTCCGCTTGCTTGGATGTAAAACTTCCTAATTAGAAATGTCAAGTCTCTGTTTAAATTGCAAGGAAAGAACTAGGAGTGAGGAATACTAGGATATACAAATTTTAAAATTAACTCTTTCCTCACTCTGAATTTCAAGGCTTTGGGCAGCAAAACCTGCAGACATAAACTCTGGGTTTGCGTCATTAATTTTCTGCTCAGTGGGACTTGGGGGCTGCAGGAGTGTGGGGTGCTACATGATGGGTGGGAGCTAGGAAAGCTCTTAAATAATTTACTCTTGCCCTAGCCAGTTTTATTCAGTGGATAGAGCAACTGCATGCAGACTTAAGGATCCTGGGCTCGATTCTGGTCAAGGGTACATGTCTGGATTGCAGGCTTGATCCCCAGTAAGGTGTGTGCAGGAGGCAGCCAATTAATGATTATCTCTCATCATTGATGTTTCTATCTCTCTCTCCCACTCTCTTCCTCTCTGAAATCAATATAAATATATTTTAAAAAATAATAATAATTGACTCTTGAGTAGCTGGAGAAGATAGTTAAGAAATCCTCTGTTCCAGAATACTGCTAATTGGACTCTGTTCCAAGTCCTTACTGCATTGACTTGAAATTTCTAAGTGTCTTCTTTCTCTGAGTTAAAACTTGAAAGGACCATCAAAAAGACTGAAAAAATGCCTGGTAATAGAAATGAACTGTCATATTTTTTCGTTAACACCTTTATTTCAAATATGTTTATCATAGTAGTTATCATAGATGAAATGTATGAGAGGGTGTTTAAAATATCACCTTATTCTTTGGGAGGGAGAAAACATGAGAAGAGCAGACAGAGTGACACAATTTGATCATATGACACTATATCACCCCCAATTAAAAATGGATTGGGTGTGTAGAGCTAGCAACTTCCCTGTTAGCTTGTATAGTTTGCAGAATGACTGAGAAAGAGCTGGATGCATTTTCAAAATCAGGAAGTGGAGAACTTCTATTCCTCCTATGTATCTCACTTCTCCAAGTGGTTTTGAGCTCATGTCAGGGTATTATTATTTTATAGGTTCAATCACCAGCTGACATTTATTATCTAAGGTTGTTTGCTACTGGGACATTGGAAATAATAAAGTTCAAAGTAATGTTTGTCTGTTGTTGTTTTCAAAAAGCTAAAGAAAGTTTCATACACACACACACACACACACACACACACACACGTGCGCACCTGCGCATACACTAGTGGCCTGGTGCATGAAATTTGTGCACATTAAAAGGGAATGAATTAGAGGAAATATTTTAATATAGTTATTTTCCCTTTCTCTATAATAGAAGTGTCAAAGATGAAAAAAATAGTAAAATGTATATGAAAATCTCCCTCCTGTCAGAGTCTAGGGAGCACTGGGGGCCCCAAAATCAAGTCCCTGCCTACCCACACATGTCTCAAAATTGCATGAGAACCAGACGTGGCTGGCCCCAACCCAGTCAAGATCCACAGAGCATGGGGCACAGCCTCAAGTTTCCAGACCCCAGCTCCAGGGTTGGGGGCACGGCTTCAGGTCCCCTGCCTGGCCTCAGGTCCTCCGGCGCAAGGGCGCAAGGGCATGATGACCATTTGCATATTAGCTCTTATTATATAGGATATACTGTATATATTAGTAATAAAGGAGAGATGGCCAGGTGACAACTCCAAGTCCTAATTGGGAACTGGATAATATTAATCATAGTCTTATCCCCAGTGCCAGTTTCAAGCAGTTTTCCTGTTGAGTTTCTGGCTGAGGTAGGCATACCAAGCAGAAGGATAGGTCACCAGCTGTCACAAATCCTCATCTTCTGTCAGGCTCACCTCATCTGCTAAAGAAATATAGAAACCTATAACATCTTCAGTGCATGACAGGAACCCCATGTACCATTAGTTTGGTTTCATGGGGCACCATGACCAGCTCCATCAAGTCAGAAGTATTAGATTTGTTATTGAAGAAGTGGGTATGCTCTAGAAGCAAAATGGGTAGGTGCTTTCTTTCTTTACTGTGATCTTATTAATACGGAAAATGAATTTGTTTCATTTTTCTTTTGAAAGCTGTTAAATAGAATAAGGAGTTCAGTTGGAGTTAGCACTAGTGGTTCTTTTTAAGTAGGTGACACATGGATTTTGCTATGAGACAAAGAATACCTAGCATGGCAAGAGCTACGTGACAATTACACTGCGTGCTAGGGATTTCACTATTTCTGTTTGGTTATTTTCCAAATGAAAATTTGTACATTTATGTGCTAAAGAACAACTTAATAGTTTTTACAAAATTGACATTTACAGATTACCTGATACATTAATTTAAACAAAATAAATTAGCTGAAATGTAATTGAACATGTTTTCTCTTTAATTCTTTGTGGTGAGAACCAAGGACTTTTCCCCTGAATGGTGAAGACACAGAAGCCTCATGATGCCAATATTTAAAAAAACAAAAATCATCAGATTGAAAGATCAAAACCTACTTTCTGTGGTGAGATCTTCAGTACCAGCATACCAGAAAATGGCCAAAATCCCTAAAGGCAGGCAGACAGAATGGAAGAGTTAAAAACCTTTGCTGTAGGACTTACTCATGTTAAAAAAAAAAAGGTGACAAGGAATAGGTTAAGAAAATGATGGAACTGAATGGAAAACAGGAGGAAAAAATAAGCTCTCTTAACCCCCTCCAGTCACAATTCCAGAGTAAGAGCATATATTGCATACACAGTAATAATATTTTATGCTCTTTATGCAACAGGCAAGGTTGCATAAGGAGCATTAAAATCTCTTTTTTTTCTTGAAACACAGGAGTAACTAACTGGCTTTTCACTAACAGACAAGTGCTAGCCATTCGTGTTTATGATACAAATTATAAGCACCAAAACATTAACTGCTGCAATTTGATGTCAAGTCACATTACTGGCTAAATTTTTAAAAGATTTAGTAATTCTGATCTTCATCAAATGACAGCTATTCTTTTTTCTATACACATGGTATTGGAATATACAAATGTGTGTACAGAGTATACATATATGCACTGGCAGATACCACTCCAAAATGCATGTATGAATTACTCCATGAAATATAAGCTGCACTATAAATAAGGCAGCACTGGTTTCCAATGATAAAGAACACCTAAAAGTCTTGACTACAAAGAGGGATTTTTAAAAACATGTTTAAGTAATAGATGTTATTTATGGAAATTTCTACACCAGGTAACACATTACTTTATATGAAAAAGGGATTTCACTATTTCATTTTTTTTCAGCACTGTCTACACTGCCATTGGCCCTGAGTTGCAAGCTTTGACTTGCCTAGTTGAACCATGACAAGTCCTTCCCAAGATAAGAAAAAAGGTCAGGGAATGATTTCATATGTCAATGTGGGTAAGTAAACCAGTGCTATACCTTAAGAACCACGTCTATCTGTCTCTACAGATGGATTATATGTTGATCTACACATTTCACAGTAAGGCCATGAGACCCTTAAGGATACTCACAAGAGTACAAGAAATGAGAGTCTATTATATTATTCTAAGACCTAGGGTTATTTTATATATAGACTAAAAAGAGCGCATTATACACTAGCTGATCCCATTCTGTGGCTTCCCATATTCACCCACTGAGGACTTTTCAAATGCACAGAAGTCAGTGAGGGGAAAAAAATTCTGCAATCAATGGCCAGGAACTTAAGTGTGATTGAGGGCGCAGATTCTAGGCTTCATTGGACCCGAGAGCTGGATTCTGAACTTAAGCAACAATACTGACTGCTGAGAATAAAATTCATGTCTCTTAGAGGAATTTAGTCCCTATCTATGGTCAGCTGCAGGGAATATTTGTAGAGAAAAAATGTAAAAAAGCAAGCCTCTCTAAAAACAGCTACCCTGGCCTATCTCCATCAAAGGAAAAGTGACTTTGCATGCTTCGAGATGACAGAACTCTGAAAATGACTATGCCCAAAGCTGGGTTTGTGATAGCAGAATTGCTGTTGCTGGGCTGATTTATTCCTATATATGGCCAGCTTCTGGCCAGAGGATAAATGACCTATCTTCCATGTCCTTAACTTCACCAAAGCACTCCCAGACGTACAGGCCAAGGAAGTCAAGGTTCTGAGCAGAGTAAGGTAGTTTCTTTTTTAAAAATTGAATAATGAACATTTGAGTTAATAACATCTCTTATTTAGTCTGTGTTTTTGGAAAAGAGCTTCTATACTAGCTTTGCTATCTGACAGGAAATATCAGCTGTTTTAGCATTCCCTAGTGCTAGACTAAAAAGAAAAATTGCCAGAAGCGTCTTGCATTTTCCCACACTCATCAAAGTAAACTAGCAATCAAATCCTTCCCATGTGCACATTCCTGCGCTTGGATATATCTGGTGTGTTTCGCTTAGAATTACAAAGACTTTTTGGCATCAGACCCTTTAAATGATACAGTTCAAAGTCTCCACAAGGTCTTGCTCTGATGAACTGTCCCAAATAGCCGAAATAAATGTTTTACTTATTCTTAGAGATGTAAAGATTGATGAAACTCATTTGAAATTATAAAAGATAAACTTTGAAGTCTTTGAGAGGGAAATAAATACATAGAGTATTGCTCTGTTTAATTGTACGCTGTGCACCTGTACTGTCAAAATGACAGAGCTTATCCACTAGAATAGTTTAACTATAGGCTAAGGGACATGTCAGCTACATGTAGTCCCCAGAGATTTAAGAAGTTTCTTTTTAACCTTAATTTACCTTCTGCTGATGATCTGTGGGCTGAGTGATGCATGATTTGGGGACTACTCAGCACAGGATGTTGAAATTCAATTTCAAATGACTTTTTGTCCATTCCTAGGAAACCTATACTATGCTCTCTCCCTATCCTCTAGAAGGAACATGGATTTTTATCATTGGAATATAAACATTCCTTTATACTTCAGTATTTTGTATCTACTAGAGGGTTACAAACATACTGTAAGTTTTATTTTATATATGTATTTTTATTGATTTTAAAGAGATAAAGGAAGAGGGGAAGATAGAAACATCAATGATGAGAGTGAACCATTGATCAGTTGCCTCCTGCACACCCCCTACTGGTGTTGGAGCCCACAACCCAGACATGTGCCCTCAATGGGACAAAACTGTGACCTCCTGGTTCATAAGTAGATTTTCAACCACTGAACAACACCGGTAGGCTATACTGTAAATTTCATTTAAAAAATACTGGTAAATTAAAGTTATAGGGTATATGTCCTGATCAGGAATTTGCATGGGCTTTCAGGCATAAAGAGTGCACTTACAAAGTAATATGCAAAGGCAAGCATCTACACACAGAAACACACACACACACACACACACACACACACACACACACACACACTCCTACCTACGTGGCATAGCATTTTGGTTTTAACAACTCTAACAGGGAAAATGAGAAATGTGAAAAACACTATTATAAAGATGAAATTCTCCTTGCCAAGAAGAAAGCTTCTAAATCCATCATAAACTATTTCGGCCCAGACTCAAGCCAGAATATATATAAGGTAGTCTGCTTTAGTTCATTCTTTTCTCATCATGCTCAGTTTCTATTATTGAAATTCTTATTATTGAAAATACACACTGGACAAAAACTCCCCATTCCAACCAAAAGAAAATAATTACTTAAGGTCAGGGTGCTACATTAAGTCAAATTTATTTAATAAGCATTTACTAAGGACGTACTATGTACCTGACACTGTACACATAGCTTTAACAAAATGGAAAACAGAGGGGGGGGTGAAATATGGAGTATTGCCAAATGAAAACAATAGATAAAAATAGAGACACATAGAAAAAGAACCAATGGAGGCACAGAACTACCAGAAAACAAAAAAGTGATATAGGAATTTGTCATACATCAATAATTACCCTAAATGGTCACACTAATACATTTAATTAAAAAAAAAAAACACCTGGTAAATTCGTCCAATAGCAAGTTTGAAGAAGAGAAAGTCTAAGAAATTGAGTTCCCACCTTCTTCAAAACCAAGACCACAAGAAGCAGTAGTCACAGATGATTTGCACAAAGTCCTTTTTTATCTGAGCCACATTCTTTAATGACCAACACTGGTTCTGCAATATCACTTTTTAAGCAGAATAACTTCATACTAATGGAATCAAACACTGATAGGACTTGTCTTCTTTTTGCAACAACAACAGATAATAATAATTGTTATGCCCAGATTTTGTGATCCCCAAGGACCACCAGGGAGCCGAGTCCAATGCAAAAGCAAAAGAGCCTTTTTTCAAGCCCAAGCCTGGTCTCTCAGCCTATACCGATGCAGTGGCAGGATGCAGAGAGCCCCGAGCTGTGAAACTGTAGTCCTTTTATAGGGTTTAGGGTTGGGTGGTTGGCTGATGCTCAGACCACTGAATTGGCTGGTTCTGATTGGTGGGGTGAGGGCCAGGGTCCAGTTACGCTGGGTTACTTCCCTCTGCATTTCTATTGGCTGATTTAAGGGTGAGTTGGGTAATTGATACATCTTTTGGTTTTTCTCTGAAAGGGATTATGTCAGAGACATAGTTATACAATATAGTTACACAGTACAAAATGGAGTCAGTCCTGCTCTGCCCTTGAAAGAAGGCCTACGTGCTGGGAAGGGGCCATGAGACCCTATCTCAAGGCCTGGCCTGGTGTCAGCACTGATAACTCTATCTGGGGCATAGTCCATGGCCTCTCTGGAAGCATGCTACAACATTGTCAATCTCTCACAATAATAGTAACAATAATAATAATTCTAAATGTAAATGTACTGAATTCACCAATAAACAGGCAGAGTAGTTGACTGGATCAAACAACAAAACAAAACCATATGCTGCCTTCAGAGGACATATCTATTTTGCAAAAGATAGACTCAATTCAAAATAGTAGAAAATAATTCTCCAAGCCAACAGCATCCACAGAAAAGTGAAACAAGAAAAACCTCAAGTAAACAATCTTACATTGCATCCTGAGAACTAGAAAAATAAGAACAAAAGCAGCCCAAAGTCAGCAGAAGAAAGGAAATAATAAAAATTAGAACAGAATTGAATGAAATAGGAACAAAAAACTATACAAAAAAATAATATAAGAGCTTGTTCTTCTAAAAGATTAATACAATTTATAAACCCCTGGCTATAGTCACTAGAGAAAAAAAGAGAAAAGACTCATATAAACAAAATAAAAAATGAAAGAGAAGTTACCACAGACATCACAGAAATACAAAGGATCATACTAGAATACTGTGAAAGACTATATGACACCAAATTCAATAACCTAGAAGAAATGGATACATTTCTAGAAATATATAGCCTTCCTAGACTGAATTATGAAGAACTGGAAAATATAAATAGCCTGATCAACAGTGAGGAAATTGAAACAACCATCAAAACCTCCAGGACCAGATAGCTTCACTAGTGAATTCTACCAAACATTCAAATAAGATGTGATACATTTGCTTCTCAAACTCTTCCATAAATTGAATAGGCCATACTTCCAAACACTTTTTATGAGGCCAAAATAATCCTAATAACGAAACCTGACAATGATAGCATAAAACAAAGAAAATGATAGAGCAGTATTTTTGATGAATACAAATGTAAAAATCCTAAACAAAATCCTAGAAAATCAAATACAATACATTAAAAAACACACCAAGATCAAATGGATTTAATTCCAGGGGCACAAGCAAATTGATTAATGTAATACATCACATTATCAAAACAAAGTATAAAATAATATGCCTGTGTTGCAGGTTCGATCCCCAGTAGAGGGCATATAGGCGGCAGCCAAGCAATTATTCTCTCTCATTACTGATATTTATATCTCTCACTCTCCCTTCCCTTCTAAAATCAATAAAAATATGTTTTCTAAAAATAAATAAAAGGCATTCAAATTGGGGAGAAATAAAAGCTTCACGTTTTATTCTTTATATAGAAAACATGATTCTTTATATAGAAAACACTAGATTCTACCAAAAAAACCTATTAGAAACAATAAACAAATTAAACAAATACAGTAAATTTACAGAATTCAATATCAATGTACAAAAATCCACTGCATTCCTATATACTAACAGTGAAATTTCAGAATAAGAAATGAAAATAAAAATGCACCATTCCCTTTCCAATTAAAACAAAAAAGAATAAAATATCTAGAAATAAACTTAACTGATGTAAAATATCTATATACTGAAAAATAAAAAGGATTATTAAAGCAGATTGGAAAAGATACAATGAAATGATAATCTTTTTTTTTCAAAAATTGGAAGAATCAACATAGTGAAATTGGCCATATTACCAAAGAAAAATGACAAATTGAATGGAAAATTCTAGTAATATTTTTTTAAGAAACAGAACGAAAAATTATCAGATTTTGCCCTGACTAGTGTGTCACAGTTGCTTTAGTGTTGTCCTGTGCAATGAAAGGTCATTGGTGCGATTCCCAGTCAGGGCACATGCCCGGGGTTGTGAGCTCAATCCCCAGTAGGGCATGTGTAGGAGGTGGTATATCTGTGTTGCTCTCTTCCCTTTCTCTCCTCTCCATTTCTCTCTCTCTCTCTCTCTCTCTCTCTCTCTCTCTCTCTCTCTCTCTCCTTTCCTCTCTCTAAAACTAATTCAAAAAACATATTTTTAAAAATATTATCACATTTGTACAGAACCACAAAGGACACCAAATAACCAAAGCAATCCTCAGAAAAGAGAACTAAACTGGAGGTATAATACTACCTGATTTCAAATTATACTAGAGAGCAAAGATTTTCAATACAGCAACTTACTGGCAGGAAAACAAACCACACACCAATGGAACACAGTTGAGAGCTCAGAAATAAAACCACATGTATATGGGCAAATTATTTTTTACAAAGGTTCCAAGAACATGCAATGGAGAAAAGAAAGCCTCTTCAGTAAATGGTGCTGGGAAAATTGGAAAGCCACATGCAAAGGAATGAAACTATACTAGTTTGTCCCTATGTGAAATAATTAATTAAAAATATATTAAAGACCTAATTATAAGATCTGAAACAATAAATAGAAGAAAACATAGGTACTACACTTATGGACCTTGGTTTTATAGAAGACTATAAGTTTTATCCCAAAGGCAAGAGAAGTAAAGATAAAACTAAATTAATGGGACTATTTCATACTAAAAACATTTCTGTACAGCAAAAGAAACTACCATCAAAACAAAAAAGCAACCAACCAAATTGGAAATATTTTTGCAAACAATTCCAATGAAAAGTTAATATCCAAAATATATAAAGAATTCACACAACTTGATACCAAACAATCTAATTTAAAAATGGGCAGGGGAACTGAACAGATACTTCTATGAAAACATAAAAATGAATAAAAGATATACAGTATAAAAAGATGCTCAACTCCTGTAGCTATTTGGAAAATGCACATCAAATCTGCAACGAGATACAATGTCACACCTGTTAGAATAACTATTATCACCAAAATGGATAATAACAATTGTTGGAGAGGTTGTGGAGAAAAAAGAACTTTCACTCACTGATAGTGGGAATGTAAAATGGTGCAGCCACTATGGGAAACATTATGGAGGTTGCTCAAAAAATTAAGATAGAGTTATCATATGACCCAGCAAACCCTCTCCTGGGTATCTACCTGAAAAATTTGAAAACATATAGTATTTGCAAAGCTAAATGCACCCCTATGTTTATAGCATCATTATTCTTGGTGGCCAAGATATGACAATAACCAAAGGGTCCTTTGGTATATTATTGGATAAAGAAGATGTAGTATATAAATGCAATGGAACATTACTCAGACAAGTAAAGATAAAATAATTCCATTTGTAAGATGGATAGACCTTGAGAATATTATGCAAAGCAAAATAATTCCATCAGGAAAAACTAAGAACCATATTATTTCACTCATATGTGGGATATAAAACTGAAACTCATAGACACAGACAACATGATAGTGTTTCATAAAGAGAGTAAATTATATGGTGAAGAAAGATGATTTGACTTTGAGTGGTGGGCACAAAATGTGATATACATATGATGTATCATAGAAATATACACACACTTATAACCAATATAATCTTATTAACCAATGTCACCTCAATAAATTTAATTTAAAAAATAAAAAAGAATAGCAACAAGGGGATATCCTGATCACCTACTAACCTTAGGCTACTCCCTAGAGAAAACCTTGGGAATGAAAGGGGTGATTAGATAGTCACAAAATATCTGCAATATCTTAGTTCATACACTTGAAGCAGTCTAAGTCCTTGAGACCAATAGTACAGACAAGAAATCAATATTAAATACTTTTTGCACATTATTTCCTAAAAGTTCACTATCAACTTCAGGAAAAGATCCCCTATAAAAGGCAGCTAAATCTTGGGCAACCTTCATATGGATTGGTGACACAGGCTGAACGGTCCCCAAGAGACCCATGAAACTCAAAGAACAGGATCTATCAATGATTTTTACAGTGTGGCATTGGGGCTCTGTAAGGGGTCATTCAACACTGCATTTGCATACAATAACCACTTCTATTATATTCTATATGTGCCAGGAAGGCTAGCAATCATTCACAGGAAATTTTGAGTCAGTTTGCCTAAATCTGGATATCTGGTTTAACATGAAGAAAGTAGTAAAAGCAGTTGAGAATGAGGAACAGTATAAATAAAGGAGATTAATCATATTATCTTCTTCCCTCCATTCCCTATAGGGATGTAGATTGTCCCACTAAGCAGGTGGCACACTGCAGAAGAGGGGAAATAGAATAATATCCCTCTGTGTTGGAATCTAACATGGGGCCGCACTCTTTTGTCACTAGATCCTGAAATCCTCCTCGGGCTGAGTTTGGTTGCTGGTGTCACACAGTATGCATGTGTGTGCATCCATATGCACATATGTGCATGAACTCTTGTGCTTTTGAGAACATTTTTAGTGTGTTATTATATGTTTGGAATAATATAGGAAAATAATTGAAAGGTAAAGGATGTCCCTGAGATTAATTGGGCTACAAATCTCCCAAATCTTAAAGCCAAACTGGAGCCTAAAATGGCCCATATGCATTCTAAGGTTATTTTTTGTAATTGAAATTCTTAGCAGATAGTCTCAAATAGAGTAATATTCATAACTTTTTACTTGGCTCTTGTAGGCAGAGAAATGCTGACTGTTACCATAGTGGAAGGGTCACTCAGTCACCTGTCACCATCTTCCCAGTGTTCACATTTTGAAATGTGTTTATTTTTTAATATATTTTTATTGTGGACTCTATTACAGATGTCCTCCATTTCTCCCTCTCTTTGGCCACATCCTCCGAGACCACACCTCCCCCTCACCGGCCTTTCACCACACTTGTCTATGACCATGGGCTGTGAGTATATGTTCTTTGGTTAATCTTTTTAAAAAATATTTTTCATTGATTTAAGAGAGAAAAGGAAAGTTGGAAACATCAATGATGAGAATCATTGATCAGCTGCCTCCTGCATATCCTCTACTGGCAAAATTCCTTCCTTTTCACTTGCAGTATTCCGTTGTGAAAATGTACCAGGACTTTTTTTACCCACTCATCTACTGGTGGAGCTGTTTCCAGGTCGTGGCTACTGTAAATATTGTTTCTATGAACATAGGGGAATATGTATATCCTAAGAATCTATTGTTTACTTTTGACCCCCCAAAAAGGGGGGGGGTGACTCATCATTCAGAACAAAGAAAAAAAAAGATTGATTTTCTATTTAACTTCTCCCTAAATCTATTTGTGTTTCTGAATCCCAAAATACTGACTTGTATACCAGTAGTTCCTTACAATAGGAAATAAGACTATATGTCAGAGTTTGCCTGATAAGGCTAAATGAATGTGAATAAGGTTTTATTACATACCAGCTTCTGCCTATTATCCTGGCTTGATTAATAACAGCCCTTTCCATTCTCAAAATATTCCCAGTTTGAACTATAAATATGGTTACCTAAGATAAAATGATTCATTGGATCAATTGTGTTTTTTTTTCTAATTTAACTAATATTTGGACTTTTGTCTCTGTATCCAACACTACATATTTTTATGTATTTTATTGATTTTTTTTACAGAGCAAAAGGGAGAGGGAGAGAGAGAGTTAGAAACATTGATGAGAGAGAAGTATCTATTCAGCTGTGTCCTGCACACACCCTACTGGGGATGTGCCCGCAACCAAGGTACATGCCATTGAATGGACTTGAACTTAGGACCCTTCAGTCCACAGGCTGACACTCTATCCACTGAGTCAAACTTGTCAGGGCAACACTATATATTTTCAAGGCCAGTAACTTCAAGTGAAAATGAGTGATGATTTTTGAGTATACAAACTGCATTATACATCTTCAGGGCACCTCTACAGCTTGGAAACTCTCCTGTATGAGATTACTGTTTCTTAGCATCTCATTAGCTTGACCTTGAGAGCCAGAGTGCACTCCAAGATAACATTATCCTGCACCCTAACTGTACACTGGCAACCGTTAGCCATTACACTTGGAAATTGAAATCAATTTCCCTTTCCCAACTCTGCCTTTAGGGCCTGGTGTTTTGAAGTTTATTGTGTAGGTAAAAGTCTCACCACATTTCAGTGGAGCTGATGAACTGGGATGTAAAAATCCACCCCACTGATAAGCCTGAGAAGTTGAGATTGAAATGAGAAACGTGCTATTACTGATTGGGTTATAGGCTGGCATTCAGATCTAGTTATAGGGTTGCCCTGTATATATGAGAGGCACTGTCCACACATTTTCCTCTTAACTGTCCCTGCACTCCTCAGGGCATGAATGATATACATTTGCTTTAATTACCTTAATGACTTCAAGTATTTCTCTTAAATGATTAGCAGTTAATTCCTGGGAACATAAAAGATCTTCTCAAGTAGCTCCTAGAGACACTAAACTGCTCTGAGGTATAAAACAATAAGATGGAAGAGGACTCAGGTGTCTGTTTGGAATGGAAGAAGAAAAACAATTAGAGCAAGAGTTCTTTAACCTGAGTGTGATAGGAATGCAGAGCCCAGGGCCCAAGTCTTTAGAGATTCCAATTTCTTAAATTTGAAATGGACTATAGGAATCTGCACTTAAACAAGAATTAATGTGGGTAATTTTGAAGCAGTGGTCTCATGATCACACTGAGAAAAAGTAGAGAAAGTTTTAATTCGGAAAATTCATTTAAAAAGAGGTAACATCAGTTTAGATCAAGGGGAAAAAAAGCTAACTGAAAAGGAAGATGCCATTGGCTATGTTAGAGAAAACACAGCCTAAGCAACGGTGGTCCAAATATGGCAGACCAACTAACCAAAGAAGTTGGCAAAAGCAGCACACATTACAATAAATATCTATAAAGATATGTTCCTGTAGCGACTCATGCAGCATGCTAATCTTGTCACTTGCTATGTAATAGCAAATGAGCAATTACAAAGACAACATTCAGTGCAAAGTGCTTGGCGCATAACAGACATTCAGTAATGGACAGACTAATGGATAGATAAGTTAGATAGCAGCATTAAATATTTCCAGGAAGAAACCTCATGAGAAAGTTGGGATGGGGAGATGATATGATTCATATACTATGTCCATGAAGCTCTGTGCCATCTTTGGATGATCTGGCCACAATCAAAGAACAAGAAGTAAGTGCACTCAGTGCTTGCTCCCAAAAGCTGTTATTGTTAATATTTGTATCAACTATTTTACATTTTCTAGTCCCTCCCTAAATCCTTTGCTTTTTATTCCTTATGTACTTATTACACATGCATTGCACAGGGCCAGGATGGATTTCATCAAACTCAGGTTTTTGCATCACCTACAGGGCTGCATTGGTACACATGCTACTCAGAAAGGAAATAACTTTCCTGGATTCCATGGAAAATAAAGATGCTCTGATTGAGGAAGGACCATGAGCCAATAACTTCCCTCTCAGATCCTGCAACAATTTGTTTTGAGTTGTGTTATAGTATAGGGAAGCACCAATTCTTTCCCAAGACTATACAGAAACATTACTAAGTAAAAGCAATAAATCTGGGAAAGCAGGGGTCAGTGAGGCAAAACAGAAGAGTATGTGATCTGAAGTAAAAATGACCTGGATTTGCCGGGCTAACAGGGATCATTGGTTGAGTGTTGACCTATGAAGCAGGAGGTCAAGGTTCGATGCCTGGTCAGGGCACATGCCTGGGTTGCGCGCTTGATTGCCAGTGTAGGACGTGCAGGGGCAGCTCATCAATGATTACCTCTCACCATTGATGTTTCTACCTCTCTCTCCCCTCCTCTCTAAAATCAATAAAAATATTTAATATTTTTCCTAAGTCCTGCCTGTTCCCTGCCCTATTTTGATTCACTCTTGTCCTCACCCTGCCCCCCTGCCCTCCCATTCTCCAAATACACATGAAGTAAAAACCTTTTCCATCCCCTAAAACTCACTGGCCTAGGCAAAGCCCCGCATGAGGTGTAGGCAATAAAGCAGGACAAACATACCAAGTGAACAGAATGCTATATATTTTAAATAAACAAAGTTAACAATGGTGCATTTCCTGTAAAAGGAACATGTCATGTCTCCCACCCATCTTTCTGTGGTTGTTTTCTCCACAATCCCCTTTTTCTGCCAGGTCTGCCGTCTTTTGTACTGCTGTGACAGAAGCTATAGTAAGAAAATTTGATGCTTTTTTTAAAGGCATGAAAGACTGTGTTTTCCCCGTGAAAGCACTGACCTTAATATTGCAGTGATGGCAAGAAGACAACACTGCTGCGACTTCATAAAACCAAGGCAGCATGCCCAGCTCAGTCCATCCTCAGTGGGTGCAGGGGTTCCATGGCAGTGGAGTGCAGCTAATGTCAAAGGAAAGTCATTAGAAACAGAAGCAGGGGGCATGCAAAGAGCAGCTTCCAACTGAGCTCATGGCTAAGTTTCCCTCCTGATAGATGGAGCAATATTTCTTCATTGAGTGTGGGGAAAAGTGTTGGCTTCTAACTTTGATAAGCCTTCTACAGATGTTACCAAGTCACCTGGGTGATGACCTGGGGTTACGTAGGGGGTCAAATGTATTTATAAAAGCTATATTTCAATTAGCAGGTGGCTGGGGCAGCCTATCCTTGCCTTGTCTCACTCCACCACCAGAGAATCAATGACTGCTGTGTCTGAAGGAAATAAAACAGGTTCATTTCCTTGCACACTTCACAGAGGAGTAGAGCTAGCAGGAAACTCAAATATATGGCAGCAGGTGGGGAGCAGAAAAAAACTGCATTGAGGGATTTGAATTGCCTTGCAAATGGCACCAAGACCAGCATATTACAGTCCCTGCTGCCTTTCTGGGAATGGTCTTGTTAAAGGGCAGTACTATTAAGCCTGGGTATAATCCCCATGTGTGACAAAGAGTTCGCTCTTATCCTCATCACTGCTTCAGACCTTAACCTTACATAGGACTGGGACTCTAAATTCTGACTACAGCCTGAGTCCCTAATCTTTCTTTTTAATATTTTAATTTATTTCAGAGAGAGGAGGAAGGGAAAGAAAGAGAGAGAAACATCAATTATGAGAAAGAATCATTGATCAGCCGCCTCCTCCAAGCCCCCAACTGGGGATCCTGCCTGCAACTGGGCCGGTTTCATAGGTAGATGCTTAACTGCTGAACCAAACCAGCCCAGCTTGAGTCCCTAATCTTGGTAGCTTAAATCTTGATAAGCTATTGTGATTTAAATATCACAGTAGGGAATGGATAAAATGGGAAGCATCGGTTTGCTCCATCCCAAGAGCAATAGAACTAATTCAAAGTAACATTTAAGGACAGTAGGTAGAATGTGTTATATTTATATGTAAAGAAGAGCAAAGAGAAAACTGGGATTGTCTAAAGGACAAAGAAGGCTTGCCTTAGAAACCTAACAGAAGTTTCTCTCACTAGTTCAGAGTTAGGCAGACTGCTGCTTTTGACTATTTGGCTAGATGTGTGGAATTCAATGTCAATGTGTGAACTCTAAGGCTCCCTCCCACACAACACAGCAGAGGAAAAGAAAGTTATGGATTTCTTCCACTTTGTCAGAGAGCCTCATTGTAAGACAAAGGAAACTTTTACATGTTGGCCTATACTATAACTGAAGTCTGGTCTTGTAGCAAGAGGAATTGATTTTTTGAGGAACCATGATTAGAGAAACCTGAGTTCATCTGCTAGTGGTTCAACTTCCTAGGTCCAAGACCTTGGGCAAGACGGTGTACACTCTCAGAACCTCACATTCCCTGTCTACACACAAGGATTCTAATGCTACTTATTTTATAGAACTAGTGTGAGAGTTAAATTTGATAATGTAGGTAAAGTATTGAATACAGGTCAGAGCACAAAACAGTAACAGTTATTGTCATTGTTGTTATTGTTACCACCACTACTATAACATGGCTCTCCCCAGGTTACCAAGAGAATATAGGATAGCTATTATTAAGAGTTCAGGCTTGGCCCAGCTGGTGTGGCTCAATGGTTGAGTGTCAACCTATGGACCAAGAGGTCACAGTTAGATTCCCTGTCAGGTCACATGCCCTGGTAGCTGGCTCCATTCCCAGAAAGAGGCGTGCAGGAGGCAACCAGTCAATGATTCTTTCTTATCACTGAAGTTTCTCTCTCTCTCTCTCTCTCTCTCTCTCTCTCTCTCTCTCTCTCTCTCTCTCATATACCGTATTTGCCGGCGTATAAGACGACTTTTTGGCCCTGAAAAATATGCCTCCAAGTGAGGGGTAGTCTTATACGGCGAGTATATAACAAACTCTGTATTTTGAGTGGAAATGTTAGGGGGTCGTCTTATACGCCCAGTCGTCTTATACGCCGGCAAATATGTATTTTTCAGGGCCAAAAAATCGCCTTATGCCCCGGCAAATACGGTATATATATATATATATATATATATACTTCAGGTTTGGCAGCCAGAACTGAAGATGTGCTCTAAGTTGTATACCTTTAGGCAGTTTACTTACACAGTCTGTATCTCACTTTCCTTTGTGCCTTTGTGGTGACAGTTTTTTCTGACTCGTGAGATTATGAAGATTAAATACACTAGCATATGTGAAACACTCAGAAATGGTGCCTTTCACATAGTAAGTGTCATGTAAATATTAGCTATTATTATCGGTATTTTGGTAAACATCTTGAGGGCTTGGCACAAAGATCCCAATGGTGCCTTTAGTTCACAGCATGTTCTCAGTCTGCGTTCCAAAACGCATTAAAGCTTCAGCTCACAAATGGAGGTTTGGAACCACATCTGGTCATTAAGATTCTGTCAGCAAAGGCATGTGCCATCACACTTCAGAATCCAACCCTCTGTCGCCTCCCATTTATGAGTCACTGAGATACCATAGTTGCATCTGTCAGGGCAGATTATGTTATGTCAACAGGACAATGCAACAATAGATGCAACTGGTTGTAGCATGTAAGAAAATGACAAATAAGTTCCAGGAATTTGAAAAAAAAACGGTTTTCTGAAGGGAGGGCAGGTGCTGAGCCTGGATGTAAAATGAGAACTGCTTACAAATGGGAAGATGGAAAAATTCCAGATTTGGCCCTTAGCCAATTTGGAAGTCCACACAATTTACCAGTATATTTGGCACCTTCATTCTGATCTCTCAATGTACCCAATGACTGGATTGGCTATTATGTAACTGCAGTTTGATCTATCTTCCCTAGAAGGGACCATTTCTCCAGAATGTTCCCTCGCAACTCCCTCCTATCTTGCTCCTAACCCAAAATTCTATCCCTTCACTATCTGACCTGGGATATACAAGGCTGATCTGATCTTAAGGCAATACTTTCATCAGGGGTATAATTCATTTTAAAAGCCTCTAGTAGCTTTAAACTAGGAAAATGTCTCTCTGAGATTAAAAAAAAAACAGCAACAAGGAATATTTTGACAGATGGAGATATGAGAAGAGATTAGACTAAGGAGACCTTTGGTAGCACTTACTGAATTCATTATTTTTATCAGATATGTATTAGTACTATATGTTAATTCTTTCTAAGGTATAAGAACATCATCAATTAACAAACAAACAAACAAAAAAGTTTCCTGAATTTAAGGAGTTTAAGTTCTAGTAGGGAAGAAAATAACCAAGAAAAAACATAATTTTAGGTTATGTGAACAACATGAAGTACATTTATTTAACAGGGCGATGGGATAAAGGGTAACAGAAATGAAAGTGTTTGAAAATTTATATAGTACGCTAAGGGGACAGTTTCTTTGAGGTAATGATATTTTACTTGAGATCTGAATGGTGAGAAAAACCTGCCAGGCAGAGATTAAAATTATAGTAAAAATTAATCCAGGCAGGGAAAACAGCAAATTCATAGGCCAGGTAAGGAGAATAAATTTGAAATTTTAGAGGAACAGAGGAAAACAATGTGGCTGAACTATAGAGAACAGGAAAGGAGTAGTAACATTTAAGATTACAGAAGAGCCTGGGGCCAGGTAATATGATAGAACCCTAGGCAAGAAAAGGGGATTTGGAGTTAATTCTAATAGTTAGACTTAGGAGGGTTTTAAACAAAAGAATGGCATAATCTGATTTACAGTTTTTGAAAAAATAAAAACAATTAATGTGAGGTAAGACACACAGGCAGGGGCAGTTCATACAGAAGCTTCAAGAGTAAGGTGAATCACACACAACACATTAGTCCATGAATCTCACTTTCTTCAAAAGGAGAGTGGAAGAAAGCTCCTGAGAGTGTACACCAAGCATGACAGCTCACAATGAATATTTTTGCAGCCCAGCCAATATAACAGTATATAAGAATTTCATGTAGTTTTAATAAAAATTATGTAACTTAATTTTTATAATATCCTGTTATACATAATTATCAAAAATGAACTACAGTGTTCGATGACTATTATAATCATGTTGCATTCATTTCCTTATGTGCCTTACAAGCAGGCGCACCATTTCTCTCCACTAATGTGGCTGAACTAATACTAGCAGTGAATATTTTAGCAGCCAATTGCCATGTCACTAGTCTTGGACTGACTTGTTCGGTGTGCACAACAGGAAATATTTCGTTTTTGGAGAACAATAAAAATAGGTTTATTTGTGTTATGCTTATTAATTTGTGCAGTTATTCAGTGTCTGATAAGTAAATGCTCAAGAAAAATATTAAATTTTATTTAAATGTTTTATTATTTTATGTTAACTATTAATCATTTATTTCAGCCCTTTGTATTCAGCATGTCTCTATCAAAATAAACCTATGTTTCTATGAAAATTGAAGCTTTTGTTTCTTTTGCAGCCCATATAAGCTTACACCTTGTTTAATTTGCCCATGTTAACCTTTGAGTTTGACATGTTTGGTTTACACCATACTTTTGAAAGCTTCTTTTTTGTGTGTGTGGGCAAAGAACACCTAACTTACCTAAAACAAGACTTATTTTCTTAAGTTACTAATTACTCTAAAATATCATAAATTATTTCCTTCCGCCCTAGCTGGTTTTGCTCAGTGGATAGAGCGCCAACCTGCAGACCAAAGGGTCCTAGATTCGATTCTGGTCAAGGTACATACCTTGGTTGCAGGCTGCTCCCCAGCCCCAGCCCTGGACACAGCTCATGTAAGACACAACCAATCGATGTGTTTCTCTCACATTGATGTTTCTCTTTGCCTTTCCGTCTCTCTTCCACTCTCTCTAAAATCATTGGAAAAATATCCTCATATGAGGATTAAAAAAAAAAGACTTCTTTCCTGCACATAACTTTTCTTGTTAATATGTGATATCCTTCTTATTTATGCAGCAATGAACAAAAATAACAGCATTTGAAATCTTTTCTAATTATCTCATATATAATAGTTGTTTTACTTTTCCATTTGAACTCATGTTACACCCAGTGTGGTCCATAAACCACCTACTACAGAATCACTGTGTGAGCCTATGAAAGAAGCAAATTCTTGGACCTTCCTCCATAAGCCTACTAAATGCAAAGTTCAGCAGACATAATAATACTACGTGCATGTTCTAAAAGCTCTTCCAACTGTTTCTGATGCACACTATAGTTTGGGAATCATTGCCCCACACTTTTAATATGCTTGCTCCTACTGTTTGTTGATTCTTTCTGGAATGCTATTTCTCTAAATCTCTGCAGAAATTCCATACACTGTAAAAAAGAATGAAATCGGATAAAGTATTGACTCTAATAATAATATATCAATATTGGTTCATTAATTGCAACAAATGTATCATGTTAATGTAAGATGTTAGTAATAGTGAAAAATTGATGTGTGGTATATGGGTATTTTCTATACTTATTAACAATTTATTGTAAATATGGAATTTTCTAAAGTTTTAAAAAAGTAATTAAAATAATACAATGACAAAATAAAAATTTTAATACTAGTAAGTTGAGAGAAATAATCATCAAAAATCCTCATTAATGGAGATGCAGTTAAGAGTAAATAAAAGGAAGATTAAATATATTGCCAAAACAAAATGAGTATTGACTATGCAAAATAATAGTAATAATATCTTTAGGGGGTTAAAACATATATGGTACAATGATAATAACCCAAAAGTTGGGGTGGTAGGTGCAGCTAAAATATCCTCAGGACATAGTTTTGTCTATGAAATCAGAAATATAAAAATAAAATTAACCTTTAATTAGTCAAAGATACATGTTATAATTTCTGTCATCACCATTAAAAGAATAATAAAAATCAATAACCAATAAGCTAATAAAATGCAGGAATATTTAAAATATATTTAATCTAAAATATGTCAATAACCCTGGCCAGTTTGACTCAGACTTAGTGGTTGAAATGTCAGCCCACAGTCTGAAGGACTGCAGGTTCCATTCCCAGTCAAGGACACATACCTTGGTTGCAAGTTCAATCCCTAGCATACAGGAGACAACCAAACGATGTGTCTCTCTCACATCAATGTTTTTTTACCTCTCTCTCCACCTCCTCCTTCCCTTGCGTTATCTATAAGAATGAATGAAAAAAATATATATTCTCAGGTGAGGATTAAAAATAAAAATATAGAATGAGATAATAAAGGAGAGGTAAGGGAGCATAGAATAGATGGGGGCAAATCAAAGATAAAAAATAAACAACTAGTTAGAAGTTATACATAAAACTAAATAGATATATAATTTCATTAAATATAAATGGCATAAACATGCCAATAAAATATATAGATAATCAAACTTGATTAAAAACAACTATGTGCTGCTTACAAGAGATGTATCTTAAATATAAGGATGCAGAAAAGCTGAAAATTAAAAGAAATAATCATCTATAAAAGGATAGACAAGATATATTATACTTCCATTAGACAAAGAGAGCTGGTGTACTTCCAAAACAGAAACAGTAGACTTTAATGCAAGATACATGACTAATAATAAATACACTATATTTTTATGAAACATTATATCAAGAAAATATAAGTTTCAGTTTGTGTACACAAAATATAGCATCAAAATATGTGAAACAAAAATTAATAGAATTAAAAAGGGAAATAAAAACTAAGGAATGCAAGTCTCAGTGAACTTTCAAAAGCAAATAATTGCAATTCAATACATTAGCAAAACCAAGAAAAATATAAAATAGAAATACAAGTACCACATGAAATCACTTATAAGTGGAATCTAGTGAACAAAATAAACTGATGAACAAAGAATGCAACAGACTGACAAATTACAGAGGGGAGAGGAGCGGGAAGAGATTAATCAAATAATTTATATGCATATATGCATAAACCATGAACAGACAATAGTGCACTAAAGGCCTGGGGAGAAAGAGGGAGTTGGGGGGGGGGCATGGACAGACATCTGTAATACTTTCAACAATAAAAGTTAATTTAAATGAATAAATTAAATTAAATAATATCAATTGAAGTAGATAAAACGTTTTATAAAATGCAGCATGCATTCATAATTTTTAAAAATAAGTTATTAATCTAATAATACAAAGAAACATATTTAGTCTAGCAAAAGACTTACATAGAACTTACAGCAAGATAAATACTTTAAGAAGTGCTTATATTCAGGATTGTATTCAAGAAGCTCATTGAAGCAAGAGGTCAAAGGAATAAAACAGTTTAAGAATTACAAAGGAAGAAATCAAACTCTTAATGTTTTATATGATAGGCTTGTATATATATAAATATAAAGAACTTTAAAAGTAAACTATAGAAATTAATAACTAGCACTATGACTAGATACAAGGTCCATATACACAGATCAACTGTGTTTCTATATACTTTCAACAAATAATAATACAGATTTTTAAAAAAGACTTCATTTACAAAAGCAACACAAAAAAAGAAAAACCAAATACACAACAAAACATCTAATTAAATATATATACCAATGAGGAAAACCCTGAGGCATTATTGGTAGAAATTAAAGAAGACTAAAGTAAATGGAGAAATACAACTGAGTTCATAGACTGGGGGATTCAATATTTTAAAGATCTTGATGCTCCCAAATTGATCTAACTATAGATTTATTCCAATTAAAATGCTACTGTTTTGGTGGATGTTAGCAGTATAATTATAACATTTAAATGGGCAATATAAGGAGCCAAGAATGGTCAAAGAAACTTTGGGGGGAAAGTGTTGGAGAATTTACACTACCAGATTACCAGTACTTATTACGAAACCACAATAATTAAGAGTGTGGTATTGGTACAAAGAAATCAATGGAACATAACGTGGGATCCAGATACAGGCCAGTATATATGTGGATACTTGATTAATGACAAATGGGGCACTGGATAGCAATGGGAAAATGAAGTGTTGGATCACTTAGATAACCTGAGGGAAAGAAGTGAAAATTGACACATGGAATGTACAGAAATCATTTCAAAATAGATTTATAGACCAATATGTAAGAAAGAAACAACAAAACATCCAAAAACTTAGGGCTATAGCTTTGAGACCTTGAGGAATAAGGAAAGACTTTTCACCTGGAAAAAAAACAACAACACACAATGAATGGGAGTTTATTTATTTATTTATGAATTCATCATCTTTATATTGCATCCTGCGTTCAGCACCCCAAGTCAAGTCTCTTTCCATCACCATTTATTATTCCTGTACCCTTGCCTACCTCTCCCCATCTGCCCTTTCTCTCATCCCCTTTGGTAGTCACCACACTGCTGTGTATGTCTGTTTATATATTTTTTAAGTCCTTCACCTTTTTCACCCAGCCCTCCAACAACCTTCAGCTGTCAGACTGTTCTATCTATCTATGCATTTGTTTTTATTTTGTTTGTTAGTTTATTTTGTTCATTGGATTCTATATATAAGTAAAAGTACATTGTATTTATTTTTTCTGACTAGCTTATTTCACTTAGCATAATACTTTCTAATACATGCTGTCACAAAAGCTAAGATTTTCTTTTTTATGGCTGAGTAGTATTCCATTGTATAAATATACCACATTTTTATCCACTAATGTATTAATGAGCACTTGGGTTGCTAACAAATCTTGGCTGTTATAAATAACTCCGCAATGAACATAGGACTTTACGTATTCTTTTGAATTAGTGTTTTGGATTTCTTCAGATATATTCCCAGGAGTAGAATCACTGGGTCATAGGCAGGTACATTTTTTTTATTTTTTGAGGAAATTCAATACTATTTTCCACAGTAGCTGCACCAATATGCATTCCCATGAACAGTGGATAAGAGTTCCCTCTTCACATCCTGGCCAAAACGTATTTGACTTATTGATGATAGCCATATTCTGACTTGCATGAGGTGATATCTCATTGTGGTTTCAATTTGAATTTATCTGATGATTAGTGGCAATGAGCTTTTTTTCATATATCTATGGGCCATCTGTATGTCCCTTATGGATAGGTGTCTATTCAGGTCCTTATCCCATTTTTAATTAGATTTTTTTCTCTTGGTATTGAATTATATAAGTTCTTCATAATTTTTATATTAATCTCTTGTCAGATGTTTCATTGGCAATATTTAAATTACTAACTTCCTTTCAAAAGAAATAACCATAAAGTGAATATGCAAGCCACTAAATGTTGTTTTGCAATATGTAACTGATAAAGGATGTATATCCAGAATATAAATATATTATCAAAATATTGAATAAAATAATCCATTTCTATTTCTCTTGGATCTCACGGATCATATTCCAGTGTCCTACACAAATGATACTCAATAAATGCTAGTTAAATGTGGGGGTGGTAACCCCTTGGTTCCACCTGTCTGTGTCCAGCTACTAGTATATGTTCTCTTACCCCTTTTATCCTATATGAGAATTGAACTACCTATAAATCCCTTAAAACACTGTGCTTTCTCAAATACCCATGAGTTTGCACATTCTAGAATTGTTCTTCCCCAATTTGTGTATCTGCCAAATTCCTAATTCCACATTATACCCACTTCTATTATTTTATTCCTCATCAAACACATTCTGTATCTGTCTATATGTTTGCTTTACCAACTGAACTGTGAGATTTATGAACATGTCCCATGTCCTTCTCAGCCATCACAGTAATCCCAGCACTTCATTCTTCCTTCAAAAAATGTTTGTTAATTATCTATGTCTATCTTCATGGCTAATTTGTGAATTCCCTGAGAACAGTGACTGTATTATTACCACCTCTAGATGACTGGAACCCAGCACAGACCCTGGAACATACCCAGAATATATCAGTTGAATTGGTTTAAAACAATTGTAAAACACTGCTAACTTCTGACTATAATCTGAATGTTTCATACATAAAAGACCAGCAAGTACAATGACTTTAGAACAGCCTTTAGCCAATTCTAAAATGCATCTTGTTTCATAGAAAGATGATTTTCTGTTTCTGCATCTTAACATTATAAGATTTTCTATTATTGCTCATTTTTAAAAAAATCAGGCTAGTAATTTCCAATGTGTACTTCTCAATCCCTTCACTTTTTTCATCCAGTTCCCCAATCTTCCTCCCCTCTGGCAACCATCAGTCTATTATTTGTATCTATGAGTCTATATCTCTTTTGTTTGTTCATGAGTATGTAAGGTATAGCACAGAAAATATAGTCAGTAATATTATAATAAATATGTATGGTGCCTGTTAGGAACTGAAAATACCAGGGAGATCACTCTGAATAGTATATGATTGTCTAATGACTATGCTTAAAATAATAGAAAATACTATTTAATGTAAACTGCACTGTAAAAAAAAATTGGTGTTTATTACGTGGGTGACCTTGGGCAAGTCGCCTGATCTCTCTGAGGATCAGCTTTATCACATATACAATTTGAAGAAAAACAATGCTTATTTCTCACATTCAATCTGTAGCAAAAATTAACAGATAGTAAATGCTATTATTAGCATTAGCTAACAATATTGAAAGTATTATCAAGGCATGTATCAAAAAAACACACACAAGAAAACACCCACAGGCTCTGAATGAAGCACAGTTGTAGTTTCAATGTAGCCCTTTAAATCCCCACCCACTCTTCTCCCCAAAGTATTTCCCTAATCAGGGCCCAAGACTGGACAACTGCTTTCACATAGGCAGGAATATTCCTTTAAGCTTTCAGAGGCTTTGGGGACACTGATTAGTGTCAGCAGGCCTACCTCTGCATTTATTGTAAAATATTCCACTGGCCATAAGGCAAGTGAGGCATCTCACCATCTGGAGTTTGGCTCCCTGTGAAGAAGCAGTTTCTCCATTAAACAGTAAAATAAAAATCTTCCTATATTTTGAATATCTGTGTTTTGGGAAATTTCTTCTGATAAAAACGCATGCAGGGCCTTTAAAATCAGAAGCTAGGCTAAGAGTGAAGAGAAATAGTGCTGGAAGAAATAGTACTAGGGAGACCAATTGCATGCAGATGGCCTGACAAATGGTGTGTTAAGGGGAGGCTTTAGCAACCGTGAGTGACTAGGAAACAGGCAATCAAGGAAAAGGCTAATTGGAAGATGGCCATTTCAAGTATTTGCTCTGCTAGTGTGAAGCCACAAAACATGTCATCGAATTCATTTTTCCTGTTCCTTATGATTCCATTCAGTGGGATGTTACAGGATAGAATACACTTTAGGCTTCAGGTCAGGCTTTGGCAAGCTCTATCTGTAAAAATCCAGGTTGGAAATATTTTTTTCCTTTGTGAACCATATGGTTTCTGTGACAGCTACTCAGCTTTGCTTTTGTAGCACAGAAATAGCCACAGATAATAGAAAATGAATGGATGTGGTTGTGTTCCAATAAAACTTTATTTATAAAAACTTCTGGAGGCTAGATTTGGCCTTATGTGTCATGGTTCTCTAGTAGAATTTAATATGTAATGGTTCCAAGAAAAGAAACAGGGAGAATCTTTCTGGGAAATGGGAAAACATTCAGAGCCAAGATCATGAGGTTATGGCTACTGCTAGGTACATGACCTGGGGGAAAGTGACATAATCTGTTTATACTTCAGTTTCCTTACAAAATGAGATGATTGGAAAACAATCTCTATGATCCTTTTCCGTGCAAAATTTTAGTCCGACTTTCCTGTTAAGAGTAGTGATTGTCAAACATTGTTCAGCCTTTATTTGAATGTTTGGTTTAATAAAGTCTTGTATAGAAGCCCTAAATGCCTAATAGATAAACATTTAGTAAGTCTGTGCCTTTCATATCATAAATCCAAATTATTGACCATTCCAAACTATCAATTCTCATCTATAGTTTTAAAAATCCACTATTCCAGAAAGGGGTTTAATGATGAGTAATGCTTCATTGTGAAAATATCACATCCCCTAATTCTTTACAAATTATAAATCGTTTTCACATACATATTTCGCTAAAGCAACACTTCCTACCCTAGTCGTTCTTCATTTTAAGAAATGATTTAACCCAAGGGAATAACTATAAACATTTCAGGAAACATGGAAAAAGAGTTTATTCAATAAGAATGCATGAATATATTTTGGCTCCCCCACCCCCTTAAGTATCTTGATATTTCTTTCTGTCTTTCCCTCTCTCTTCCACTCTGTCTAAAAATCAATGGAAAAAAATCCTCAGGTGAGGATTAAAAAAAGGTAATCTAATTAAAATCAGATCTTATTCTATTGGATATATTATAAAGAAATATAGAGCAATGACATTTTATTTATTTCCCCAGGTCATATACCTAGCCAGTAGCCTCATGATCTTGGCTCTGAATGAGTAGAGAGACTGATAGCATTCTTTAAAATATTTGAGCTAGTTTGGCAAAATTAGTAAGACTTTTAAGTGAATGTGATAGTTATATGACTAAGTAATCATTGTGTTGGTTTGTCCTGAATAACTTTTAACACAGAGGCACATCATGCATTTCCACAATCTGTAATAAATAGATTGAGGGTTGATCTTTTAATAAGGATGGCTTGTGGTCTGTCCACTTTCTATATGACTATGTTTTAGCATGTCTCTATGTGTGTGTAAGAGAGAGAGAGACAAAGAAAAGAATGGAAGAAGGGAGGAAAGGAAAGAGAAAAGGAGAGACAGAGGAAAAGGGACAGATTTTATTTGCTGAGGAAATGGAGAAAGAGGATTAAAGATGGGGAATTCATAAAGAATAGAACTGAATTATAAAAGCTTCTGCAAAATCATTGGTGTTAAATGCAGCAAAATCTAAAATGGGATTTAAAAAACCTACTATTATCTCACCTATTATTCTGAAAACCCTCAAAAAGCCAATAATTTCATAGCTAGCTGGTACCGAGAAGGCAATTTTATTCAAGCCAGCTGATCTTTTCTAACAGCACTTACAAAATTAGACTAAAGTAAGTAAAAAAAAAACTATCTTAAATTATTAGCATTGCTGATATGTATTCAAGCAGTGGTATAGGATGGTTCCAATAACCAAACTGAAGGGAAAATATGACCAAATCGTACAATTTTTATTTTTTATAATGCATGCCTTCATATTATCATTTTAAAATGTCATTGCTCTATATTTCTTTATAATATATCCAATAAAATAAGATCTGATTTTAATTAGATTATCTTTTTTTTTTTAAATCCTCACCTGAGTATTTTTTTCCATTGATTTTTAGACAGAGTGGAAGAGAGAGGGAAAGACAGAGAGAAATATCGATGTGAGAGAAACACTTCGATTAGTTGCCTCCTGCACATGCCCCAACCAGGGCACGAGCTGGGTAGGAGCCTGTAACAGAGGTATATGCCCTTGACTGGAATAGAACACAGGACCTTTCAGTCTGTAGGTCGATGCCCTATCCACTGAGCAAAACCGGCTAGGGCAAATTTTTTTTAATTTATTTTTTAATCATAATCAGAATACAATATTATATTACTTTTGTTTTAGTTCACATCCAAAACTCAGTTACCTGCTTTTCTTCTTAGCCCTCCCTCCTGGCACTTTGGCTGTAACTTGTATGTGTTTGCCAAGCCCCTAACATGGCCTATCTGTGACTTACCTCAGTGCCCTTACTTCTCTTATCCTGTCTTGTCCTAGTATCACTTTCAATTCAACACCAACATTTAATTGCTCTTTACTGTTCCCTGTGTTTTAGATTCTCAAATATGCCTTATTCTATTAGGAAGAAACGGGGACACACTCTTACGTATTTGTTGTTCTTTTTAGTGGCAAGTATATGATTAGTCAACATCTCTTTTCTGATTAAAGAAAAGCCACTTCTGCATTACTGTCCAGTCTAGTAGTCACTACCATGTATGGCTATTTTAATTTTAATTTCAATTAATTAAAATTCAATAAAATTAAAAAATCATTTGCTCAGTTTCACTAGACATATTTTAAGTGCTCAATAACCACATGTGGCTAGTGGTTACTGTATTGTAGTTTAAATATGGAGTCTAGACTAAGACATTATAAGTTGTGTTTTTAATAATAGCATCTTGAAAGTTTGCTAGAGAGAGAATGTGAAATGTCAGATGAATTTACATCAGCCTGATAATCAAAGAGAGACCAGTAAAACATAACGGTTAAGGAATTGGACTTGAGAGCCAGATGACCTAAGTTAAATACATGCCTCTGAGATTTACTACCTATGTGTCCTTGGGTAAGTCTCCTAGTTTCTCTGTGTCTATTTTTCTATCAGTAAAGTTTGAGTAATAGTAGTGCCTGACTCATAGTAAAACTCATGAGTACTATATTGCACACACACACACACACACACACACACACACACACACACAATTTAGAACAGTGCCCAGTGCATAAGAAGTCATATATGTATGTTTCTTATTGCTGTTCTTGTTTTAAAAACTGGATTGTAGAGTAATTGTTTGCCAGAAATAGTTTTTTAAAAACTATTTATTATTCAGATTATTACAATTGTTCCTCTTTTTCCCCTCCATAGCTCCCCTCCACCAGGTTCCTACCCCACCCTCTTCCCTTACCTCCCCCCCTCACTGTTCTCATCCATAGGTATACAATTTTTATTTAGTCTCTTCCCACACCCCTACTCCCCTTTTCCCTGAGAATCATCAGCCCAACCCCTTTCTATACCCCTGATTCTATTATATTCACCAGTTAATACTGTGCATCAGATTTTTTATTCCCTTGGTTTTTAGATTCACTTGTTGATAGTTATGTATTTGTTGTTCATAATTTTTATCTTTATCTTCTTCTTCCTCTTCTTAAAGAATACCTTTCATCATTTCATATAATTCTGGTTTGGCGGCCATGAACTCCTTTAGCTTTTTTTTATTTGTGAAGCTGTTTATCTGGCCTTCCATTCTGAATGATAGCTTTGTTGGGTAGAGTAATCTTGGTTGTAGGTTCTTGCTATTTATTACTTTGAATATTTCTTGCCATTCCAGTCTGGCCTGCATATTTTCTGTTGAACAGTCACCTGACACTCATATGGGTGCTCCCTTGTAGCTAATTAACTGTTTTTCTCTGGCTGTTTTTAAAATTCTGTCTTTGACTTTTGCTCTTGGCATTTTAATTATGATGTGTCTTGGTGTGGCCCTCTTTGGATTCCTTTTGTTTGGGGATCTGTGTGCTTCCTGGACTTGTAAGTCTATTTCTTTCACCAGGTGGGGAAAGTTTTCTGTCACTATTTCTTCAAATAGATTTTCCAGTATCTTGCTCTCCCTCTTCTTCTGGGACCCTCATAATTCTTATGTTGGTAAGTTTGAAGTTGTCCTAGAGGTTTCTTACACTATCTTCAACTATTTGTATTCTATTTGCTTTTTGCTTTTCCAGAGGAGTGATTTGTTGTTGTTGTTGTTGTTTTTGTTTTTGCTTCTCAGTATTCCAAATATTTGACTTGATTCTTATGATTCTCTAGTCTGCTTTTAGGTATCTGTATAATATTTTTTTATTTCAGTCAGTGAATACTTAATTTCTAATTGATCCCTTTTCATATCCTCAAGGGTCTCATTTAATTTATTGGCCTTTTCTAGGAAATTCTTGAAAAACCTTATAATTGTGGTTTTGAACTCTATATTCAGTCTTTTGCTTTCCTCCATATCGTTCCATTGAGGCTTGCCTCTTTGTCTCTGCATTTTAGCTGCTTCCCTGAGTTGATGGAGTGGCTTTGTGTGCTAGGTGTCCTAGCATGGCTCAGTAGCTCAGCCTCCCCAGTTACCTGTGGTGGATCTTTTTGGTGCAGCCCTGTTGTAGTTAATTTGCTTGTTGTTGTTATCACTGGGGAGAGTTTATCACTAAGCCAAAAGTCTGTGATGATCAGAAGTGTCTTGCTAGGAGGGTTTCTGTGCTCAGCTTGGATGTGGTGGAGTCTCAGGGTGGTTCAGATAAGCTTTGGTTTCCGTCAGCCCCGCCCTAAGAGGGTCTTGTTTTCTGAGTCCCATGGCAATGGCTGCTCTGAGAGAAGGCTGCTCTCAAGTTTTGCCCACTACCTGACAGTCAGTTTCTCCCCAACTGGAGCTGACTATCAGTGCCATTGGGGGTTTTGTTTTTCTTCTGAATGAGAAAGCTAGCCACTGGGAGGGCTTCTGTGCTCAGCTTGGATGGGGTGAAGTCTCAGGGTGGCACAGACAAGCTTTGGTTTCCCATCAACCCTGCCTTAAGAGGGCCCTGTTCTCAGAGTCCCACAGCAATGGCTGCTGGCTGCTGCACCTCTAAGAGAAGGTTGCTCTTAGATTTCGCCCACTTCCTAACAGTCCAATTTCTCCCCAACCAGAGCTGGGTAAAAGTGCAGTTGAGAGGTTTTGTTTTATTCTTGAGTGAGAAAGCTTGCCGAGTGTTCGCTGCCTGCCCTCTCCATGCATGCCATGAGTAAGCCAGCAGCATATTCAGCCACCTGCCCTTTCCGCACACACGGATCTCCGCATCTCTGCAGCTCCTGAGGCCCAGCATCCTTTTCTCTTTTTTTCTAGTTGGTAGAGCTCCCACTCAGCCAGCTTTCTGGTGTTTTTGGATGATGACCACTCTGTTTTCCAGTTGTAATTTTAAAATTGTTGTGGTAGGCTACATTTAGGTGTTTACCTTATGCCGCCATCTTGGTTTCTCCTGGAAGTGTCTTTTTTTCAGAAGTACAGTTTTTATGAGATGAAACAGTGGTTTGAAAAACAAAGATTTCATAATAATTTAAAAATATATAATGTTAGAGGGGGAAAAACAAACATCAGGTTGCTTGTCTTACACTTAGGATTTTGTTTAGCTTTCCTAGGAGATGAAATTTATATGTTTTTACTTCCATGCTGCTATTAAAATCCCGAAGAGATCTCATAAATGAGAGTGAAACAAGACATCAAAAGACTCAGGAATCTTCAGGATGGAGTTTTAGGCTAGAAAATTAGATTGAAAAATAATCTCTTTAAAGATAGACCTTTCAGCCTTTGGGAAACACCCACTAAAGGATATATTGATAAAATAAGCTGAGTTTTAGTAAAGAAGATGAACTAGCAGTAGTGTTACACAATCAGAAGCTTAAAGAATCACAAAAAAGTACAAAAAGATGTTAAAATTCCTTTCTCTTTTCTTTCATCCTTTCAGTATTAGCACACTACCCACGAAGACAAGGGGACCATCCTCATGTTGTAATGAGAATCAAAAATATTTGAGCCTCAAAATATTTCCTTTACTGGCCTAACTCGGTATTTGGGTGAAAACATTGTGTAAGTGTATTCCAACTGTATTTGGATAAATCAAACCCAATATATTCCATCTTTCTTGACTGGGCTGGAAGACATCCTGGTCAGATATGTCACATTTGGCTCCCTTTCTCACGTAAAGTCCATCTAAGTCGCCATTCCCCAATTCAATAAGAACTCCTGAGGCCAATTTAGCCCTTTCCTTATGTTGACTGATAAAAATGCAGATGTACTGTCCAAAAGAAAAAATCAAATAATTTATCCAGTTATCCTGTATGGCCACAAATAATATAGGGTTACGTGGCATATAATTATTTCCACATAACACTTAAATTGATTCTTACAAACAATAACCCTGAATTACAACAGTATCTTCAAAGACAGAGAAGCAAGAGAGCAGTTATGATTAAAGCATGAAAAAGGGAAGGAGATTGGATCATGTTTACAGAGTTGACAGTGCAGTAATAGCCAGGGCTTAAATATGAAAAGCATGTTTCACCATGCTTAGAAAAGAGTTGGCAGTACAAAATTATTGGTTAAGTAAATGAGCATTGTAATGTTGCAATACGCATTTTGGATTTCATACTGGTAGTGATAAACTATTAGTGGGGAGTTGGAGCAACCTTTTTGGTACACAGATGAAGTCTTAAGTACATGAAAAAGCATGAATTATAACCATGCCTGCCTGGTTCTAAAGCCATTTTTCCTTCCTAACAAATGGCTGACATGTAAAACTACATGGAAGGCTTTAATCTCTCCCAACTCTCCCTACTCTTTACATGCTTCCATATGAAACTGTCTTTCATTCTTTAGATACTCTTTTAGATTGGGTGCATGTTTCAATGATCAAATATCCAGACCAAAGGGCTTGTATACAAGCCTAACCAGTGGTCACAGACAACAGGGGGTTGGGGCATGTGTGGGAAGGGGTTTGGGATGAGAATGGAGGATGAGGACAAGTATGTGATACTTTAATTGACAAAGAAATTTAAAAAGTATATATCCAGACCAACCATGGATCTCTTAACCTCTGAGGAGCATATCCTCTTCTAAGCTGTTAATTTCCATATAAGCCAACCAGTGGCAACTCCAAAGTGTTTTGTATGGTGAGGGGATTTAGGTGTTGGGGGCCTACCTAGGAAGACTGTCTGCATCTCCATATCAAGCTACTAAGAACATGGTTCTTGTTTGGATTTACATGAAAGTTTCTACTTCCTAATTATTAGTCTATTTTTCTTAAAATTTTATTGAAGTAAAATTTATGTATAGAGAAATGTATGTTTCTTAAGTGTAAAAAATTAATGGGTTTTGACAAATGTATACACCCATGTAACCAAAATCCAAATCAAGATATGGAATATTTCTGTAATCCCAGAAGAAATTTCCCTTATTACCCCTTCCCCATCAATCCCTAACTACATCCCTCACTACAATCCCTAAACCCAGGCCACCACTGTTTTGATTGTTTTATTTGTTTTTGAAACTAATTTAAATGGAATTATTCAATATATACTCTTTTTGGTATCTTGTTTCTTTCACTCAACCTTGAGTATATAATATTCACCTATTTATTGAAGAGAATATTCTTTCCTCATTGTGTATTATTGGCCAGTCTTAGACAAAGAAGGAAATCCTATTATTTGTAACAATATAGAAGAACCTACAGGATATTATGCTAAGTGATATGAACCAAACACAAAAGAACAAATACTATATAGCCCTCCTTATATGAGGAATATAAAATAGTCAAATTAATAGAAGCAGAAATCAGAATAATGGCCACCAGGAGCTGGGGTGGCGTAAAGAGTGAAATATTGGTCAAAGGGTACAAATTGAATATTCCAAGATGAATAAATCCTAGATATCTACTGGACATCACAGTGCCTTTATTTAATAATATTAAATTGTATATTTAAAAATCTACTGCTTTTGCTGGTTTTGCTCAATGGTTAGAGCCTTAGCTTTTGGACTTGAGGGTCCTGGATTTGATTCTGGTCAAGGGTATGCACCTTGGTTGTGGGCACATCCCTAGTAGGGGGTGTGCAAGAGGCAGCTGATTGATGTTTCTCTCTCATCAATGTTTCTTAATCTCTCTCCCTCTCCATTTTTTGTAAAACATCAATAAAATATGTTAAAAATAAAAAAATCTACTAAAATAGTAGACTTTAATAATGTTAAATGTTCTTATCACGATCTATCTTATCAATACAATAAAGAGGGCAGAAAGAAACTTTTTGAGGCAAAGGGCATGTTTATGACATTGATTGTGGTGATTTCATGGATCTGTACATATTGCCAAACTAATTAAATTGTATACATTTAATAAGTATAGTATTTATGTCAATAATCTCTATATATAAAAGTCTAAGTGACCTTTACGACAGAATGACTGGGAATGACCAGGATGACCAGTCGCTGTGATGTGCACTGACAACCAGGGAACAGATGCTCAATGCAGGAGCTTCCTCCAGCTCACAAGCTGCAATTGCCAATGGAGCCTGACAGTCAACCTCCCAATCCCTTCCTCTGGCCACCAGGCCCTGATTGCCCGATCATGCTGGACCCCAGGACTGGGACAGAGAACCAGGGGTGGGTGGTGGCAGATGCAGTCCCTTTCCCAGGAGGGGCTGATGGCCTGTTCCCTTGTCAGGACCTGCTGGCCAACCTCTTGGTCCCTCCCCCTGGTTGGCAAGTCCTGATCACCCCGATTGGTGCCAGGCCCTAAGCTGGGGCAGGGAACCAGAGGTGGGTGATGGCAGATGCGGGCAGCAAAGGAAGGAGGAGGTGGGGAGGCAGGGAGGCAGGGAATCTGATTAACATAGGGATCCCACCCATGCACAAATTTCATACACCAGGCCTTTAGTGCCTCAATAAAGCAGTTTAACACTTGATCTTTGTTTTAGCATCTATCAAAAATTCAATGAATACTAGAGCAATACTAGAGACCCCAAGCAAATTAAGCCTGAAACATGCTAGAGGAAAAAATGATAAAACTAAAGCTGTCATACTTTGAGCACATATTGAGAAGACAGGGTTTGTTTTCAAAAAGACAATAATGCTAGGGAAAATAGAAGGCAGAAAGAAAAGAGGTAGACTAAATATGAGATAGACTGAATCCATAAAAGAAGCCAACAGTATGAGTCTATATGGATAAGACATTGTGGAAATCACTCATTCATATAACCTCCATGAGTCAGAGCTGACCCAGTTGCATGTTTTATGAACATTGCAATGGATAGATATAGCATAATGTATTTATTCATTCTCCTGTTGAGGGATATTTGGATTATTTCCATCTTGGAAGTATTATAATTAAAGTTATTTTAAATAGTCTTACAAGCCTCTTTTGTGTACACAAATTTACTTTTCTACTAGAAAAAGTGCCTAGCAGGAGAAATGCTGGGTCACAGGATAAAATGTATGTTTAATCATAAGGAACTGTGAACTAGTTTTTCAAATTGATTATAATAGTTTCTATCCTTGCCAGCAAAATAGAGAAATCTTAGTTGCTTAACCTACTCACAAAGTTTTGGTATTGTCAACATATTGAATTTTAGCCATTCTGGTGGGTGTGTAGTGATATAGCTTTACTTTGCATTTCCCTGATGAGTAGTGACATTAATCATATTTCTATATGCTTAGTAAGTTTACACTATTTTTATAGTGATAGACAGCATATATCTTCTACCAATTAAGCTGAAATACTATTACCCTGCAGAGTTTTTGTATTGGGCACAATAGAGCTAATGGAGATTATGGGATGATCTAATGCCCCTCTATCACAAGCAACCTTTTGCCATCCTCATTGTGTCTTCTCCAAGCAAAGACCTAACTGCTTTGGCTGCCACCTCTGCTGCTTCCAGAGCTACCTTTAAAATGGTAAAATAGCCTGGCCAATGTTGCTCGGTGGTTGAGCATTGACATGGAGGTCATAGTTACATTCCCAGTCAGGACACATGCCTGGGTTTTAGGCTCAATTCCCAGGAGGGGGAAAGTAGGAGGCAGCCAATCAATGATTCTTTCTCATCATTTATGTTTCTATCTCTCTCCCTCTCTGAAATGTGTGTGTGTGTGTGTGTGTGTGTGTGTGTGTGTGTGTGTGAATAAATAACTAAATAAATAAAATGTCAAAACAATAGTCATTTTTCTTGAGCAATTATTTTCCCAGGGCTCAGAGTTGTAGTTGTACTTTCTTAGATATCTTACAAATCAACCCAAAGGTTATTGTTCTTCCTTCTAGGACTTAAACTTTAGTTTCTAGACAGAAAAAAGGAAAGTCAACTTTTGAAATCCACAGTTCATAGATTTATGTCTCCATAGTTAGCCCACAACTCTAGAGGTGGCCTTCATATATACCATATAACTGCATTATAATTTAGGTCTCACTGAGTTTGAATAATGGCACCTTCAGAGAGTAATTTAAAAATTAGGGGAGGAAGAAAGATGGACAAAGACATAGAGAAAAATCAAATAGATGAAGACAAAGCAACATAGTTACCTTAAAGTATAGATATAAAATCCAGCTCAAATTGATTTGATGTGATTTTGTTCTTTTCCAGACAACTGAATTTTGTATAGTGAAGTTTGAAGGTGAGGAGAGGATTAACAATCAGCTGGATACATTTCAGAAGCTTATATGCTGTAATTCGAAGGGATCTGCAAGGTCATCTAGTACAACTCCCGGCAGAATGCAGGAATCAATTCATAAAACCCATAAATGTTTTTATCTTTTAAAGTCACTTGGTCATAGTGACAATCTCTAGAGCCACAAAAAATAAATACATTGTTTTCTACATGTAATCACTTCATAAGTCACAAAAAGAGCTATTATGCCTTCTACTCTCAACTTCTACTTGACACTCTCAGTTTCTTCAACCATAGCTTTCAGAAACTATTAATCACCTTGGTCACGTTTGCTTATCACACTCCAATTTGTCAATATTCTCCCTAAAATATCCCCATAAAACACCACATTATGTATGTAGTCTAATGAGCATCCATAATAGTGAGACTGTAACCTTCTAGAAAATATATAATGTACTCACATATTATATTAGTTTTTTGTTTTTTTTGTTTTGTTTTTTGGTTATGACTAGTTGGTTTTGCCATTACAGTAAACTACACCCTTTAGGCTTCTTCACAAGCAGTCACTTCAACCTTGGTTTCCTCACTTGAGTCTTTTTTTTTCTTTTTCTTTTTCTTTTTTTTTTTTTTGAGAGAGGGAGAAGTTGAGTAGAGAGCTTTTCATTAGTACTAATTATACTTCATCTTGTTAGTTTCAGTCCACTGTTCTAACCTGCTAAGATTCTGTCACACCCTGTAAAAGTTCTTTTTAATTTTACCCTTTATTTTTGTTGGAAAATCTTTCCATAATATCTTAGTACACTTCTCTGTTTTAGAAGCTAGAATCTAAAGGATAAAACTGTATCATTCCTTGCTGTCTCAGGCTCATCATTCTGAACTTAGGTATTTCCTGCCCAGGGCATTAGTGACGCATTGTATTGAGCCCGGGGCATCCTATAGAGATATTTTTGTTTCACGAAATACCTGATCTGATGCATTTTACTTTAAACCTAAGGGTCAAAGTTAATTGGATTTAATGGACTCTTTATTGGACTATAACTTAACTAAGTTACTAAGTAACTAGAACTAATAATATTATCTACCTACTAAGGAAAAATACCCATGTTAAAGATTTCCATCAGAAATCAATCTTCCCACCATACCCTTGTAAGGAGAAAAGTGGATAATTTTGTTATTTGATGTAGTCTCCTCACTACCTTAGCATAAGAACTTTCTAAGAGGCTCTTTGTACTTTATGTGTACTAGAATAACACAGGTGAGTGAGGGTTTATTGAAATATCATCTATGCAGAAATTATATAAAATGTTATAATGCAACAATTCATCATAAAGATTTGTCATATGTCATACTAACACTCACAAAAGTACACTACCAAAGGAGAATTCATGATGAATATGTCAGCACTCTATAGCTATTTTTCACAAAAGCTGTACTGTACATCCCTCCCCACTCACCTTTAAATATAATTTTTCTGTTTTATTAGAATTATCATTGGCTGAAACTAATCAGAAATTTCTCTGAACTTTTGTTTATTTGTATTTTATGCCCGCACATACTCTTATATTTATCCAAAATCTTGGTTTGGATAAAGATTCAATAATTGCATGCACTTCAACAAAGAAGATTTAAATCCACAAAATAACTGTTCTCTGATGAATATCAATCAGGCAAAAGTTTACTCTTTGATCAAAAACAAATGAACTTCTCAGACAACTTCATTAAAAGCAAATTCTTGATTTGCTTAAGTATGTTGCTCACTTTGAACGTTCCTCACTATCTACAGTATTTGTCATCTGTCAAAATGGTTGAAAAAATTGAACTGTTTGGAATTATTGCCCAATATTTTTAGAAAGTTCTAGTTTCTCCACCCTACTCTCAATGGGTAGAAGTTAAATAGAATATTTCAAAGTGTCTATACACTATTATATGGTAGGAGCATGATGTTTAGTCAGATAGATCTGCTTTCCAATCCCATTTCAGCCTGTTATCTCATTGTTAGTGTTGAGATAATATATTTCACACAGTTGTTGCAAAAATAATTTCTAAAAAGTATATGGTAGATAGTATTTACTCAATAAACACCAATTTCTTTACCACTTGTATACTAGCATCCCCTTTTCAAGGTTAAACACTAAATAATATCTACAAAGAGGAAATTTAAGAATGAGATTCAATTTACATCCCTACTGCCAGATAACACTTGTTTTGTTTTTTCAATTGCAGTTTACACTGAATATTATTTTGTATTAGTTTCTGGTGTATAGCATAGAGGTTAGACAATTATATATTTTACACAATGATCCTCTGATATGTCAAGTACCCACCTGGCACCATACATAGTTACTACAATGTTATTGATTATACTCCCTATGCTGTACTTTACATCCTCATCACTATTTTGTAACTACCAATCTGTACTTCTCAATCCCTTCACCTTTTTCAGCCAGCCCCCTCACCCTTCTCCCCTCTGGCCAACATCAGTCTGTTCTCTGTACTATGAGTCTACTCCAATTTTATTTGTTCAATTATTTTGCTATTTAGATTCCACATATAAGTGAAATCATAAGGTATTCGACTTTCTCTGATTTCACTTAGCATAATACCTTCTGGGTCCAATCATACTGCAACAAATTGGATTAGCTATCAGCTTCCTTGGGGCCCTCTGATAGATTTCTGGAACAAATGGTAAGATTTCATTCTTTTTTTATGGTGGAAAAATATTTCACTGTATATATGTACCACCACATTTGTATCCACTTGTCCATTGATGGGCACTTGGGTTGCTTTCATTATCTTAGCTATTGTAACTAACATAGCAATAAACATAAGGGCTCATATATTCTTTCAACTTAGTGTTTTGGTTTTCTTCGGATATCCTATATAATAAATATGTAATATGCAAATTGACCCTCATGCTGTAATGCTGCCACAAGATAGCAGCGCACACAGAAGGGGTGGGGCAGTGGGTGTGGAGCCGACAGCGGGTCTGTGTGGCTTTTGTCTTGTTTCCTGCAGCCCTGAAAGGGTTCAGAGATCCTGGCTATTGCTTTGCAGGGCTTCTGCTGAGATTTCTATGGCCCTGCCCGGCCCAGAGGCAGGACATTGGGGCAGCACTCCAGGACTTAGGACCATCCCATGGTGCACCAGCCTCACAGAGCAGGACTCTGGGACTCGGGGCAGTCCCATGGCATGGAGTAGGGGAGGGGTGTCCCAGGTCTTGTGCAATTGTGGGTTACGGGTCACTAGTATACCCATTAGTGGAATTACTGGATCATAAGGACATTTCTATTTTTATCTTTTAGGACCCTCTATAATGTTTTCCACAGTGGCTGCAGCAATCTACATTTCCACCAACAGAGCACAAGGATTCCCTTTTCTCCATATCCTTGCCAACACTTGTTTGTTGATGTATTGATTATAGCCATTCTAACAGGTGTGTGGTGATATTTCATTTAATTTGCAGTTCTCTGATAATTAGTGACATTGAGCATTTTTTCATATGTCTATTAATGGACACTTTTGTTTTTTGGGGAAATTATCTGTGTTCATTAAAATTATGAGTCCACATTAAAGGAGAGCAATATTTGAATTTCAATACATTCTATATTATGTAAGAAACACAAGCTCAGTTAGCCTTCTCATTAAAACAGGGAATATAGTAGGTTCACTTAAATACATAATGTGTTGCAGTTCTTGATTGTGGTTTTGTGACATTTTGGTATTTGTGTATATATATTTGACTGTGACATATATGCATATGTATATTTATGCTTTCTGTTATTTCTTTCTCCTAAATTTGAGCAAGGAACCTTATGGGATCAGGGATTAAATCTTTATTATTTTAAGACCCCCTTTATGAATACCCTGTATGTCTTCCTCATTAGATTGAGCTTTCCTGGCCAACAAAGACCAAGTCTCCTTTAACCTAGCTAGGAGTCTTACTCACAAATGTTGCTGACTGGCAATATCTTGTTTATAAATTACATGAGCATAGAACAGGGTTTGGAGAATACGGAGATAGTCTGAAAGCAGATGAGTATATATCTCAGAGACCTGTGTCACACATCACTGGGCCCTAGATTTAAGATAGCCACAGCAAAGTCATTCCTTGGTGAGATGCTTACAAGGCTAAGAAAACTGTAGATGTTTTCCCTTACTTCATTACAATTATAGTCAAATTACTTTTTTTTTTTTTTAACAATTGCATCAGTACTAGAACCACAGTTAGGAGGGATGGGCAAAGAGAAAACACATTTTCTCTCGTTCAGCTCAAGTGAGAAGGAAAATAGAAGGGCAACTACTTTGGGGGCTTATAGCCTAGTTCAGAATCTAGTTAAATAGTAATCTTATTTCCCAATTATAATCTCCCCACATTGGCAATTCAGGATTTGTATCAAAGTCTCCTGCACTGGGTGCTGGATATCATACTCCTGGGTCATTCGCCACAACACAAGTAAAATGACAATTTAAATATGATTTATAAAGGTAACAGTTGCCATTTTATTAGACGCTGGGCCTTTGACTTCCTCAATTGAATCCAAACAATTTTCACTATCTCTACTGCTATAATCCTAATGCACACCAACATCGTTCCTCAACTGGGTCTTTTATCAGCCTTTTAACTGGTGTCTTTGTTTCCACACTTGCTTCTTACATCCACTGCCTAGCAGCTAGAGCAATCCTTTCAAAGCATATGTCAGATATTGTGACTCCCTGGCTTAAAACTCTCCAAAGGCTCCCCATTGAAAGCAGAATGAAATCCTAAGTCTTTTTCATGGTCTCCTGTCTGTCTCTGTGACCTTATATCCTGTCACTCCTACTTTCCTTTTAAAGTCCACCTACACTGACTTTCATTCTGTCCTTTGACAACCCCTGAGCTTGTTCTCTTATCTCAGATCATCTTGCACTTAGCCTTCTGTAATACCTTAATCAATAAAGAAATTTTTTTAAAATAAATATATTTTTAAAGTTTCTTTTATAAAAATGCTTTGGAAAAACATGTTTATTTTCCTCATCCTTCACTAAGTGAAAAACTCCATGAGGGAAGAGTCTGTGTCAGTCTTGATCATCATTGTATCCTCAGTGTATCCTCAGGGTCATAGATGGGATACAATAACTGCCTAATAAAGGTTTGTAAAAAGAATGAATAAATAACAAAGGGAGCTAGCAAATTATGAAAAAAGCAGCCAAGAGGCCCACCTGGAATTAGTTGGCATGACTATATGGAATCAAATAATTGTAATTTGTGGCTATTCATAGAAACACTCAGCACCTCAAAAGCAAAAAAAAAAGGGGGGGGGAAGTGGTTGATGGAGGGTATCCAGTGTTTCAATTGTCAAGGCACAAACTTTGACATACTGCCAAGAGACTAAAGAATTCTAGGGTGTTAATTAGCGGGATCTTAAAACAATTGCCCAAAGAGCCAAGGTGACTATGGAAGCAAACCACTGTAAGAGGTAAAGAAAGGGCGGGGGGGGGGGGGGGAATTGGGACTAATTAAGGGTTTGAAGATGATAACGGGATCAAAAAAGAGAACATTCAGTAAAACAAGGTGTAGAGAGAGCACAGGGGACTATGGTAAGAAAGGAGGATCAGAACTTAGGTTCATGGATCAAGGTTGTTCTCAGTGATGATGGAATTTATGTTATGACTGAAATGAAGGGACTATAGAGTTGGGAAAGTGAGTTCAAGCCAGAATGGAAAGACACCTCAATTACTCAGCACTCTCTTACTTAGCTAGAATATTTCTCCCTTGACAACAATGTAAAACTAATGGACCATTCAACTTCACAATAAACTTCCTACTCCTTCAGGCATAGTCCACCTCATTATAGAGGATTTATCTGGAGAAGTCCCTGATAGCTACTAATGTTTACAGAACCTGGACAAGAATTAAGAATAGGAGAACTCTTCTTTAGCTTTCTTTCAGCTCTTTTCTTCAGCTCTTGGCCCAGTCTCTAGATCTTAATCTTTTCTATATCAAAAATATCTATCAGAGGGCCCCAATGAATCTGATAGCTAATCTAATTCACTGTAAGATAAGAATGGTTGAGAATGACTGAAAGCCTTACCAATCCTGGGTAACATGAAAACCTTGACAATGTCCTCCCTGTCCTAAATCAATAAATAGATAGAAATTTAGGGCGTTTGTCAGTACCCACTTTAGCTAGGCTTAAGATCATCTCCAGCAGACAATATCCCCAGGATTTTCTACTGTTCTATTGAATATGCATGTGGAATTAGGATATCTTGGCAGCACTGGCATCTATTTAAATTAAACCAAGATTATAGCCTGTCTGACTACAAGGCATCAGGAAGGGCAATGAAATCTCATAGCAAATGACTCTAATTCTCACACCTTTATTTGGCTGTTGACATTCCCTGCAATGAAAAAAATGTCCTTCCCTAAAGCATGAGGCCCATAGGCACAGGTTTCCTAGTGTAACATTTTTAGATCTATTAGGCCTAGCATGCACGATGGTTGCTAGGATACTATAAATCGGAAAGAAAATATCACATAACAGTAGGTGCAGAGGCAGGCACAGGCCTATTTTGCACACCATATACTGACTGGCCTGTGACTTATTATCGTCATTATTAGGATTATTTCCAACAGCTCCTGTCTATTTTCCTTCTGGAAACTAGGATGTCATTGCATTTCAATTGTTAAAGAGTGTTTATAATTCATTATTTTGAGAAGTAATTGAATTTGTGAAACTTGAGCCTCATAATTATTACTGAGGAATCTATTAATGAGTAAGAGGAGGTTGGAGCGAGCATGTGTGTATTTTTACCCTGACTATTAAATGGTAACTTCAATTTGGGAATGAAATCACACTCCATTGATTTCCAGTGTATCCTGCCATTGTCCAGATAGCACTTTGAAAGAGTTCTGTAAATGAGATTTGTAGCTGAGGTAATTGCTATTGCAAAAGCATGCAATAGAAGGCGAGATTTAGAACTGCCACTTTCTTGATGTTGTAACTTAACTACCTCCTGTCCAAATCAAAGTTGGGTGAGATAGAAGATGAAGTTCTGTTTTATTTTTGATCTTGCATCTTACCTCCCAAAGGAAGGAGACACTCAAGACAACACGCTAATTCAGATCTCACTTTATACAGTAAACTAGTGGCCCTGTGCATGAAATTTGAGTATGGGGGTGTCTCTCAGCCTGGCCTACACTGCTGCAATATGGGACCCCTCGGGAGCTGTCTGACTGCCAGTTTAGACCCAATCCCTGCCTTCCTGCCTGATTGCCCCTAACCACTCTGCCTGCCAGCCGACTTGCCCCCAACTGCCCTACCCTGCTGACCTGATCACCCCCCACTTCCCCCACCCCTGCCAGCCTGTTCACCCCCAACTTCCCCCCTGTTGGCCTGGTCTCCCCAACTGTCCTCCCCTGCAGGCCTGGTCACCCCCAACTGTCCTCCTCTGCTGGCCCAGTCACCTCTAACTGCCCTCCCCGGCTGACCTGGTCACCCACAACTGCCCTCCCCTGCTGGCCATTTTGTGGCAGCCACCTTGTGTCCACATGGATGTGGCTCTCTTTGTCCACATGGGGCAGCCATCTTGTGTGTTGGAGTGACTGTTAATTTGCTATTACTCTTTTATTAGATAGGATGGATTAGATAGGAATATATATATAATTAGTGACCCAGTGCATGAAATTCGTGCATGAGGGTGTCCCTCAGGCCATTTTGCACCCTCTCCAAACAGGGAACCCTCAAAGGAAGTCCTACTGTCAGTTTACAGGGATCAGGCCTAAACCAGCAGTCAGACATCCATCTCACAATCTGAGACTGCTGGCTCCTAACTGCTCTCCAGCCTGCCTGCCTGATTGCCCCTAACTACTCTGCATGTTGGCCTCTGTACCCCCAACTGCCCCCCACTGCCAGCATGGTCACCCCCAAATGCCCCCGCCACCCTGCTTGCACCAACTGCCCTCCCCTGATGGCCTGCTCACCCCCAACTGCCCCCTGCTGGCCTGTACATTCCAAACTGCACCCCCCCACTATCCTGATAACCCCCAACTGACACCTACTGATGGCCTGCTCACCTCCAACTGGCCTCCCTGCTGATCTGCTTACCCCCAACTGCCCTCCCCTCTTGGCCTCTCACCACCTCTACCTTGCCCCAAACCACCATGGCTTTGTTCAGAAGAACATCTGGAAAGTCTACTAGAAGGTCTCCCAGTCTAATTAGCATATTATCCTTTTATTAGTATAGATAAAGGCCTGGTGCATGGGTGGGAGCTTACTGGTTTGCCTTGAAGGGTGTCCTGGATCAGGTTGGGGGGTTCCCTTGGGGCATGGTGTGGCCTGAGTGATGGGTCTCTGGTGGTTTGCAGGTTAGCCATGCCCCCATGGTGTGATACTCCACACTGGGGTACCTTGACAGCCTGGGTGAGGAGCTGATGGCTATTTGCAGGCAGGCCATGCCCCCCAGCAGGGACCCTCACCCCATGAGGGCCTGGCCAGCCTGGGTGAGGGGCTGAGGGATGTTTGCAGGCTGGTCACACCCCTTATCAGGGACTCTTACTCCATGGGGGCATGGCCAGCCTGGGTAAGGGGCTGAAGGCTGTGTGCAGGCTGGCCAAGTCCCCCAGCGACCAAGGCTCCCAGTTCTTTCTTTTTTAATAGCCCCTCCTTGAGTGGAGGCCAGAGCCAGCTGGAAGCCTGGGTCGACCCTGGCAACCCAGGCTCCCAGCTATTCCTACAGCAGTGGCCAGGGCAGGTGGGAAGCTTGACTTTCTCCATCACCTAGGACAACCCAAGCCTCCCCCTCTTGCTCCAGCTCTGTGGCAGCTACCATCTTTGTTTGGTTAATTTGCATACTCGCTCCTGATTGGCTGGTGGATGTAGCAGATAGATGGCCAATTTGCATATTTTAATAAAAGAGAAACATACAAATGTTTCTCTTATTAATACACACACACACACACACACACACACACATATTAGAGGCCAAGTGCATGGATTTGTGCATGGATGGGATCTGGTCAGCCTGGCCAGGGGTAGGGGACATGGGTGGTTGGCCAGCCTGCCTGCTGGTTGAACTCCTGGTCGAGGGGACAATTTGTATATTAGCCTTTTATTATATAGGATAAACACTGAGTGGTCAGATTATTATATGTTCAGAGATCATAATAATCTGGCCACTCAGTGTATATTTCAGAGAGGAAGGGAGAAACTGCCAGAAGCCAATCATTATTTTAATAATAGAGAGCTGTGGACAGAGAATTCTGAGGGCTGGTCAACCTTAATTGCTCTAAGCTGAGAGCACTAGTTAAGTATAAAATTTTACCTATATGTTCCCAAAAATTCTTGTTTAGCACTTCTTAGTTGGGATTCAGGAAATTGTATTTTAACAACTGCACCACGTGATTCTCATCATGAGAGAAGTTTGGGAAACACTGCAGAGTCAGAGGTAATTATTAGATATTGGTAGTTGAAGAAGCCCTCACCTGTTAGTCCTAAATTCACTGATTGGGTTTTATTGGAGTTTCCTACCTAGGGAATATGGGTGTATCCTATAATTTTAATCTTAATAAAAGGGATGGAAAAGCCAGAGTGAGTAGTAGTCCTCCAACTAGAGTTGGATTACCACCTGGCCCCCATTTCCCAAATTGAATCTTTTCTAAAGTCTCTTTTCTTCTGTGTGCAGCCTTCTCCAAAACCTGAACTCTGAACTGGAATCCTGAATCACGTGGGACGTGACAGGGGCTCCCACAAGAAACATCAATGATGGAATCATTGATGGGCTGCCTCCTCTGCCTCCTGCATGGCCCCCACTTGGAGTAAAGCCTGTGATTCATGCATGTGCCCTTGACAAGAATCGAACCCAGGGCCCTTCAATCCACAAGACTATACTCTATCCACTAAGCCAAAATAGCTAGAGCAGTTACCAATCTTTCTGCAAAGATTTTTCAATGGTTTTCCCCAAGAGATGATAAGTAGTTCTTTTTCAGATTGGACTTATAAGTGCTTTAATAAGAGTTGGGGGAAGACTAAAATTTACTTCCATAGACTGATGCTGCCTACCTACCTTAGTGACATTCATTAACAGTGCACACCCTCTTCCTGGGTCACTGCTTGAAAACCAGACTCTTCATCAACTACCAGTTCTTCTGACTAAATGACCAGAGAACACTCATTAAGAGAACATCATGAACCTGAGACAGGACCCTGTCTACCACCAATATTATAATTAGTACCATGAGGTAGGCTGGTGCCATGCTAGTTCTATATCATATCTCCTTCATTCACTAGTTTCTTTTATAAACAATTGATAGCTATCTTACTCCCTCTTTTATCTTCTACCTCTAACCCAGTTTGAGATTTCTGATGGGTGGGGCATATGTGTTACTTATTTCTTGATTTCCTACAGTCCTTATAGATTTATTATATCTAGCAAGCACTTAATTTTTATTTAATTAAATATTTTATAATTATAGTAAATATCAGAAATCAGGTAATAGCATTATAAGTATCTTCACTGTACCCTGAACATGGATGAAGGAGTCAAAACCTTTGGTAATATAAAAATAAATTTAACCAATTTTAAAATTTTTGCTGTGTTTAGTAAATACAAAAGAGAAAGACAAAATGGTTTTAAAAATAAAATTTAAATTCTGCAGAGCAAATATTCAAATGATTATGATGATAAAGGATTGGCTGGATGAAGCTTATCTTTTGTCTTGACTCAGATTTCCTTCCCATAAGATCCTTTGCTTGTTGTAACTTCAGGTCCTAGCATGCCCCCTAATATTGTCGGAATTAGAAGGTCATATTACTATGAAATACACTTCTTCAGTAATACTTAATAGGGAAATTGGGCAGCCACAGTGAGGATCCATGGCTGGAAGGTGGCAAAAAGCAGGGGGGGGGGGTCCATCTGCAATGCTGTCAACAATAAAAAAATAAAAAGAAATTTAAAAAGAAATGAAACAGAAATATCAGTCTAGAAAAGAGTGTAAGATATCTTACCTGAGAAAGGAGGAAAGACTGGGCTATCTCATTTGTTTCTGGGTGTGTTTCCCCCCCATTATTGGTACAAGATGCTAAGAATGACTAAACACTTTGAATCACTGAAAGTCATAGAAGATGACCACTGAGTATCAAATATTTAGAAATAATTCAATTCACATTGACACAACAGAGGGAGAGCATCCTGACAGAAGAATTTGCTTCCTTTTAAGTGGCTAAGGATGTACTTTACTGTCTGCTACTTTATCAATTTGTATTTCTATCTACTTCCAGCTGTCCCCCATTAGTCAATCAATTTGTCTATCAAACTCAAGTGAAGAGCACAGTAAAATAAGCAGATAACTAGGTGTAGAGCAAGGCTGAGTCAGGAATTCAGGGGTCTCTAGATGGAATTTATGATGTAAGAAGACAAAGGAGGAACTTACCTTTGAGTCAGGGAGTACTCATCTTCTGGACTTTGTGTATATGTTTCTTTTCCTCTTGGGAAATGCAAATAGTGCCTGATTGTGGGATTGAGCAGCCTGGAGAACCAAATTTGTAAACACAGGATCGGGTGGCCACAAATTCCATTACGATCCTACAAAAGAAGTGAGGGCTAGGATTTCAAAAACGTGTAATTGTGAGACAAAAAAAAATTAGGTAGAAAGAGGTGGGACCATGATGGGAGGAGGTAGTGAAACCAGGAATCCAGCTAGATGGAGTTACTTAAGGCACCCCAACTTGGGTGGGAAGGAAGGGTGCATGCAAGAGGCATGAACTTTAAAATGTCTGGTTATTACTGAGACATACAGAGCGCAGATAACCAATCACAAGGCAGGGATGCAAGCAATGTACAAAAAAAGCGCTCGCACCCTTCCCTTCTCCCTCAGAGCAGCGCACAATGGATACCTGACGTTCCTGTTGCTGAGGAGCACATCCCCTTTGCCCACGTGGCATATGGCCATGTGGGCCTCCACACATGGACTATTAGACTTTAATTGGCCTGGATACTAAACAATTCCCCACTGCAACATGGAAAGGAAGCTCTGGACACAGGCTGCTCGTGGAACCCTAGCTGCACCTTTCCCAGGACTGGCTTCTCCCAATAAACTTTGATTCCATTAATTGTTTTTGTCCACGACTTCATTCTTTGATTTTCGTGAGACAAGAAGTTGGACTCAAAACCTTTTCTAACTGTTCTCAAAAAGTACAAAAATAAAGTAAATGGCTTTGCTTTCCGTTTTTCAAGGTGTGTTTAAATTATTACTGATGATCCTGGAGTCTTTTCATGGGGTCTGCAGGCAACATATTCCTTACCTTTCCCCCAGTGTTGACATTTTCTTTTCTTTTTTTAAAATATTTTATTGATTTTCCACAGAGAGGAAGGGAGAAGGATCGAGAGTTAGAAACATCGATGAGAGAGAAACATCGACCAGCTGCCTCCTGCACACCCCTTACCGGGGATGTGCCCGCAACCAATGTACATGCCCTTGACCAGAATCAAACCTGGAACCTTTCAGTCCACAGGCCTACGCTCTATCCACTGAGCAAAACCGGTCTTGCCTGTGTTGACATTTTCAATGATGGTTCAAAAGCAATGATGGTAAAATTACTGGCCCCTTAACAGTAATCAAGGCAATGGCTGGAAACTGTTACTGGTACTATATTAAGTAATAATAATAAGGGCTGTCTACAACACTACTAACAACATCTCTTAAGTAACTTCAATACCTTTTTCTTTTTAAAAAATTATTTTGAAAAATAAGTTCTTGTTTTTATTAAAAATGTTATGCCCACATGAAAATGTTCCTGACTTTGTTAAACATATTTAAATCTCATGTATTTTTTCATCATAATAGGAATCTCAGATACAGTATTCTCTATATTGACAACTATTATATGTTAAAGTATAGTTAATAAATAGTTATGCTAACAGAGAATAATCCTATATAATAAAACCCTAATATGCAAATCAACCAAACCATGGAATGACCAGTCGCTGTGATGCACACTGACCAACAGGGGGCAGAAATTCAATGAAGGAGCTGAGGAGCACATTTGCAAAATCCTTACATAAAGGCAAATTAGCTTAATAGTTCCAGAACAGACACTACAGCACCAGCCTGAATTTGAGTCCCAGCTTTGACACCTCCTATCATGAGCAATGTAGATAATCTCTTTGCACTTTAATTTATCCATTTTTCTTAAAGGGTTATGTGGTTAAATAAGTTAATATTTTTAAAAATGCTTAGAACAATGCCTGTCACACAACATGTACTATGTAAGTATTAATTATCAATATGATTGGTGAATTGTTTGAAATAGATCATCTTTAAGTACCAGACACAACATTGCTAGAGACAGTCGATATAAAGTTTATGGAGGCCAAGTACATGTCCTATACTTTAGCAGGTTCCAGTAAAAGCTTATATCTCAGACTTAGAACATATTACTTTATGTTGTTCTATTGAGTTTCTACTGAGCTTTCTACAGTTTGAAACTGAATCTTTGGGGCAAGGGGTACAAGTTCAATATGCAATAACATACAAGGTTTTCCTCTGGTTTTATGCTACTAACCTATTTTCTTCTGCCACCAGATTTGTTTCCAAGGTTATTCCTTCATCCCTACTTTTATAATGCACTACTTTCTAAATCTCGTTTTATAATATACACCTTTCTCACCAAAATATCTTGATTTCTAGAATTGTCACAAATCATTTAACAAAATTAATTGCAAATAACTCTTTAAAATTAAAAGTTAAGGAGGACCTAAAGGGTGCTGTAAATGTTCTATTTTTTAACGTGGTTAATGATTACTGGGTGTTTGCTTTGTGATAATTTATTAAGCAGTACATTTGTGCCTTGTGTATTTCTCTGTATGACTTCTAAGTCACAATAAAAAGAGAGTTAAAGGGAAAATGAGAGAAACAATTAGAAAGAAAAGGACACATATGTTGTTTTTTTTATTTTTTCTTATCTTTACTTTTCTTTTTTTTAATATGGCCCGGCTGGTGTCCTCAGTGGCTGAGTGTCAACCCATGAACTAGGAGGTCATGTAGATACCAGGTCAGGGCACATGCCCAGGTTGTGAGCTCGATCCCCAGTAGGGGGTTTACTGGATGCAGCTGATCAATGATTTTCTCTCATCATAGATGTTTCTATCCCTCTCTACCTCTCCTTTTGTCTCTCTGAAACAAAAAAAATAAAGAGTTAAAATATGGTTTGTCCTTTTAATTCTTAAATTATGTTAAGACATAGATTTTAAAAATATTGGGAATTCCTGTTTTAACTAATTCTGTCAGACTTCACTTCATTGGAGAATAAGTTTCCATTGTTTTTGGAACCCCATTCAAATGGGTAGCTCATTTCCAGAAGGTATTCTCAAAACACAGCACAGAGAGTGGCACCACAATATTTCAAACTGTTCTAGTGGCAGCTTAGGCTGGCACAGCCTTTTTTCTTTAAGTATTGCTCATGGTCACTGAGAAAGGTGACTCTGGTCTGAGTTGAGAAATTAGAATTAACACCATGTGTTAATTTCCATTTCTTGCTTAAACATCCCTGCAATGCTAACATTGAAGATCAATAAAATAATCTATAAATAGAAAATGACAGCTGGTATTTGGCAAATATCCTACTTATAAATCCATTAAGAAATTAATTTAATACTTCAATAATTTTACCACCCTCTTTGATCATGTTTTTATTTCATCCTGTAATGTTCTAACTTCTGCCTTCACTGATCTCTGACTTTTTACAGTTCTGGGAAATTATATATATTAATGATGCTAGCTTTTTTGGAAGTAGCAACATTTCTTTATTTTTTTTTTACTCTGTATCCATTATTCACTTCCTTTGGTGTCCTTGACTTCTGTTTCTAAGGAAGTTTGAGGCAGGCTTAATCTGTCAGTCTCTTGTCCTTTTATATTTTCACTTTTACATATAATATTTATCTCTTCATACTCCTCAACATGCAACTTCCATTTGTAATCAATGTTCTCAGTTATCACTTTCAGTAGTAAACATACTACATGAATAACAAACTGTAGAGTAACCATGCTACATGAGCAAGACTGGATCATGTAAGTGGAAAAGTTTATTGATGACCTTTAAAAAAGTGACATTAGAAGAAATAGCAAAATAAGTACCTTTTAAAATTGTCTCTTCCACAAAAGGAATTTTGGCAAAAATTATAAAAATCAACTTTTTGAAACTAAAGAAATTAGCACATGGCTTCAGTAATCTAATGAGTATTTTTTAATGGTCAAATATTGATCAAAGCAGTTAGTTTGTGGTATTTTAACTTGGTATATATTCACCCCCTTTGTCCAGTTCCACAGTACATTTGTTAACCAACAATATGAAATTTTAATGAAAATCAGCTGCCTATCAGTCACTAGAGAGGGTAGAATGCAGTTGGACTTGCTTCAAAACTCATTCCCAGAGAACTGTCTTTATTTGACCTGCCTGGTGATTTTCTGAAATATCCTACTGACAAGTCATGTTTGTTTTTTTTTTTTTACTTGACCTGACTTAGAGATCACAGTGAAAGAATCTATCCCTGAGGAGAATTTGTTGAAAACTATTATTATCTAGTGTTTAATGTTGAGGTTGCCTGATTTGGGGGGATAACAATTGGATAAATGATAGGCTAACCCAAAAGCTTAAATGGCAATGCTAGGGAAGTAGATGTCCTTATAAGGCTTTGAAAACCTCCTACATAATCCCAGTAATCTAGAGAAGACCATGCTCATACATAAGTCTGTGCTCACATAGATGTAGATGCTCAGAAAAGACCTGAAAAACCCATAAACCATCAATTCTTGCTGACCTTGAGACTCAACATAAGCAGGAAGTGAACACCAAGGTAGAGTTATAAACTGGATGAGTGCTAAAGGTGTGCCACAACAGAGTCACTCATAAAATACTGGACATATTATTGGTTCCAGGAATTTAAGGAAATCTCCATCCAATCATTAGCTGGCCACTAATATAACTGAGGAAATACTTCCTCAGTAGCCAAACACAAAAAAAGAAAAGAGACATTACAGAATTAGTTTAGAAAAGTCACTAAATCAACAAACAACAATCAGCAATAAGAATAAAACTTGGGAAGGGGAAGAAGGTAATTTAAAGAGTTTACATGTTATTTAAAACATACAATTTGTCAACAACAACAATAAAAAAATACCTATAGGGAATGCAAAGAAAGAAGAAAGCATGGCACATATAAATGATAAAAAGAAGTCCATATAAATTATTCTAGAGAAAATCTAGATGATAGATTTACTAGGCAAAAAATTTAAACCAGCCATTATGAATATGTTCAAGGAACCAAAGGAAATTATGCTGCAGAAGTAAAAAAGGTATAAAGACAACCTTTTACCAAATAAATTACACAAATAAAGAAAAAAATATTAAAAAGGTATATATCAAGGACAGAAACCAATATGGCAGCATAGGTAAACACCTAAACTGCTGCCTCACACAATTTCAAAACTACGAATAAAAGACAGAAAGGACATTATCCAGAACAACAGGAAATCTGGCTGAGTGGAAATTCTACAACTAGAAGGAAAGAGGAAAGCACATGGAGAGTCAGAGGAGCTGCAAAGGACTGAGGTACAGAGATACACGCTCAGAGAGAAAATGCAGTTGAGTGCCTGGCTGGATTTCTCTGGCAGGAAGGGGAAAGAATACCGCCCACTGCACTGAACCCCAGTTCTTGGTGAAACCCCATGAACCCAGGCTCATACGGGGGGAGCCTGGACTGTCAGGTAGAGAAAAAGGCACACGGAGACTCAGAGACTCAGGGAAGCCGCAGAGGGCAGCTGTCTGAAGGCGTGTATGCAAATGGGCACAGAGAAGACTGACTGATGAGGATGCCACTAACTCTCCCTAGCGGAAGGGATTCTGAAGCTTCTGACTGCACTGAACCCAAGTTCTAAGCAAGCCTGGGGGAATCTGGACTGTCTGGCAGAAACTCAGGGGAGCTGCAAAAGGCAGAGATCTGGAGGTGTGCATGCAAGGGCAGATTTGACAGGAAGCCAAGACTGTCTGCTCAGCCCTGAGACTCAGCACCATTTAAGCTGAGCACAGAGGCTTTTGCAATTTTGCCAGTCTGGTCCTATAAGGCTGTTTCCAGCACAGGTCTCCCAGCATAAACATAGCCGATACATATAGCCAATTGACCTGGAGGTCAATTCCTCCCAGTGATACCAACAACAATCAAGACTTAACTGCAACAAGGCTTTACATAGAGACCATAAAAGGGTGCACCAAGAGTGTCCACATCAGGTGACTGGGGAGGCTGACCCACTGGGCCAAATAGGAAACCTAGTACACAAAGCTACCCTACCAACTCAGGGAAGCAGTGAAAATGCTGAGAAAAAGTAACAGATCACAAATGAAAGGCATAGAGAAAAACAAAAGACTGGATATAGAAACCATATATAAAACCATGGTTATAAGGTTTTTTAAGAATTTCCTAGAAAAGGCAGATAAATTAAATGAGCAAGATCCTGAGGATATTAAAAAGGACCAACTATAAATCAAACTACACTGACTGAAATTTACAAAAATATTATATAGAGACCCAATAGCAGACTAGAGGAACACAAGAATCAAGGTAAAGATATGAAATACAAAGAAGCAAAAAACACTTAACTGGAAAATAAAAAATAAAAAGAATCCACAAAGATAGTTGTGAAGATAGTGTAAGAAGCCTCTGGGACAACTTCAAGCATACCAACATCAGAATTATGGGGGTGCCAGAAGAAGAGAGAGAGCAAGATACTGAAAACCTATTTGAAGAAATAATGAATGAAGCCAAAACTGGTTTGTCTCAGTGGATAGAGCGTCGGTCTGCGGACTGAAAGGTCCCAGGTTCGATTTTGGTCAAGGGCATTTACATTGGTTGTGGGCACATCCTCGGCAGGGGATGTGCAGGAGGCAGCTGGTCAATGATTCTCTCTCTCTACCCCTCTAGCTCTCTATCCCTCTTCCTTCCTCTCTGTGGAAAATCAATTATATATATATATATATATATATATATATATATATATATATATATATATTTTTTTTTAAAGAATGAATGAATGAATGAAAACTTTCCCCACCAGGTGAAGGAAATAGACTTACATGTCCAGGAAACACACAGAACATAAAACAAAAGGAATCCAAAGAGGACAACACTAAGACACATCATAATTAAAATACCAAGAGCAAAAAAAGACAAGGAGAGAATGTTAAAAGCAGCAAGAGAAAAACAGTTAATTACCTACAAGGGAGAACCCATACAATTGTCAGATGATTTCTTAACAGAAACTATGCAGGCCAGATGGGAGTGGCAAGAAATATTCCAAGTAGTGAATAAGAAGGACCTACAACCAAGATTATTCTACCCAGCAAAGTTATCATTCAGAATGGAAGGTCTGATAAAGAGCTTCACAGATAAGAAAAAGCTAAAGGAGTTCATCACCACCAAACCAGTATTATATGAAATGCTGAAAGGTATTATTTAAGAAGAGGAAGAAAAAAGTAAAAATAAAAATTATGAACAATAGATGAATAACTATCAACAAGTGAACCCAAAACTCAAGTGAATTAAAAATCTGAGGAACAGAATAAACTGGTGAATATAATAGAATAAAGGGCATAGAAGTGAGTAGACTGATAATTCTCAGAGGGAAAGGAGTACAGGGTGTGCAGGAAGAGACTGGACAAAAATTATACACCTATGGATGAGGACATTGGGGGAAGTAAGGGCAGAAGGTGGGGTGGGAACCAAGTGGAGGGGAATTCTGAGGGGAAAAAGAGGAACAATTATAATAATCTGAACAAATAAGTTTTATTAATTTTTAAAAGGTGTATATAAAACTTAAAAGTAGATAACTAAAATAAAAATTCAGTAGAAGAACGCAGCAAATTATTTTAATAGGCATAAAAATGATTAAGAGAACTTGAAGATAGGTCTACTGTGATAATTCAGTCTGAGAAACAAAGAAAAAAATGTGGAAAATAACAAAATATACTTATTGGAGTCCCAAAAGGAGAACAGAGAAAGAAAAGGGCAGAAAGACTATTTAAAAAAAATGGCTGAAAACTTCCCAAATTTCACATAAAACATAAATTAGCACATTTGAGAAGCACAATAAACTGAATGCTATTAAATTTAAATTCTAAATTTGCAAATTTCATAGTATTTGAATTATAATTTAATATAGCTGTCAAAAAAGTATATTGGATAGGCAGACTATAATTTACTGAATGCAAAATCAATGAAGACAAGGAAAAATTAAGAATATACAGTTTTAAGTAGCAGAGGTGATAATATATCTGGTTCTTATGTTTATATTAATAACCAATCTGATATAACACCAAACAGAGTTGGAGCCACAACAATAATTTAATTTTAATAGTAACTTTTTCATTCAAGTACTAACACAAAAATTCTGTTATTTAACTGGCATGCATTTGAACTAAGAATAGTTCTCTGCAAATACAGTCTTTGGAATATGAGAACTTTTGTTGAAGTGGTTACTTATATTTTAATAAATTCTATCTTCTTAGTGTAAAAATCCTTAAACTGGTTATTGCAAGATCTAGTTCTAGTCCCAGTTCTGCCATTAATTTATCATACTTAATTAGCCAAGTCACATTACCTCTATATGCTCTAATATCTTTATTTCTAAATGAAAATTGTACTTGATGAACTTAAAAGTCACAAGTCCTTCCAGCTTTAATATTCTATTTATTAATTAACTTATTCAAAAAATATTCACTAACCGCAAGCTATCTGCCAGACATTGTGTTAAATTATGGGGATAGTGTAATAAGGCAGACAAAGACCCTGCCCTCCTAAAGGTAACATTCTGGTAATGAGAGAGAAATAATGCTATACTGTGAAGGAAATAAAACATGGTAACTGTATGGAGAGTGACTGGGGGCTACACTAGATTTTGAGGAGGCCTAAGAAGACAACATTTGTCTGAGACCTAAATGATAAGGAGGAATAAGCCATGTGGAAGATTTGGAGAAAAAATCAAGTCTGTTTTTGACAGAGGAAATAGCAAATATAAAGAAACTAAGGTGGGCCTTAGCTGGTTTGGTTCAGTGGATAGAGTGTCAGACTGCACACTGAAGGGTCCCAGGTTCAATTCTGGTCAAGGGCACATGCCTGGGTTGTGAGCTGGATCCCAGGTTGGGGGCATGCAGGAGGCAGCTGATCAATGATTCTCTCTCATAGTTGATGTTTCTGTCTCCCTCTCCTCTCTTTCTCTCTGAAATTAATAAAAATATATATTTTAAAAAGACCTTAAGGTGGAAAGAAGCTTGGAGCATTACAGAAAACCAAGAAAAGTTGGCCAATGTGACTGTAGTGTGTTATGCAAAGGGCATGGTGGAACTGTAGGAGACTGACAAGCTGATTAAAAGCCATATCACACAGTTTTGTAAGTTGTATAAGAACATGCTTAGATATAATGTAAGTTAAAATGGAAAGCTATTCAGAGATTTTAGAAAGGGAATGACAAGATCAGTATTATGTTTTATAAGCATTATTCAGGCTGGAATGTGAGAAAATGGTTTGTAGGAAGGAAAGAATAGGAGAGGGACACCCATTATGGAGGATATAGCCTTCAACACACTAAATTTAGGGCATTTATGCTAATCTCATAACCAAACTGGTTAATATAACTTTCTAAAGGGATATGTGTTCAAGATGGCATACGTAATTGATAAGAATCCAGTTGATGTAACACAAAAAAAATTACATATGAAAATAAAAATGTGTTCATATTATAAAGTACTCTCTATCACTACATTGGGCAATCTTTTAGAATTCTAGTCATAAATGCAAAGACATACCATTAAAATGATGTTCAATTTCTCTTTCTAAAATAATGACAAATCTGAGAAACAAAAGAATAAGCAATGATGAAATTTTTCAGTCATTCTTTACTGAAGATTAGACCCCTTATGACATTTATTGCTTCAATAAACATGCAATTAGGTTGGAAAGAAAAGATGAGCCTAACTGGCATCTATAGATATACTGTTCCTCAATTTTCATTAGCCAGAATTTCATCTGCTGTCAACAAAATCTTCTATAGGTAAATGTCAATTGCCTAGAAGATTTACTTTTATGGAATATCTCATACCCCCAAAATGTTTTGCATTCTTACTGTGAGAGGAAAAAAAGAAAACTGAAATACCATTGACGGTAACAATGCCTACTAATAATATTAGGTATGATTTATCTCCTCAGAAAGAAAAGGATGACAGTGGTTTTAATTTTGTTTATCTCTCTCAATGAGGTATAAAGGTAAAAAAATAGAAAAGAAGAGATGATAGTCTACCAAACCTTACTCCCACAGATTTGGCTTTATATTGATGAGAAAAACTTTGCAAAATGTTGTATGTACCTACTTCAGAAAGAAAAGCTGATATTATTAAAGGTTATACATTCTGCAATTAATTATACTACTTTTTAAATCAGTCTGGGTTTTAAAATGTATGATTTTAGCTAAAAATCAAGACAATACAGATATATTACTCAAGCAAGTTACTCATTTTCTGACAATTGTACAATACAGTTCAATGAAAAGGCATTCCATAAAGGCTGCGGGGGACAAAGCTAAGTATGGCTTTCACTGGGAATCAAAAGGCCTGGTGAATGGCAATTGAGAATTCAAAGAATAAGGCAGCATGTTTGCATATATGGAAAGAGCAACAAAAGAACATGCTGCTACCTTTGAGAACATTACCACTAAATGTATGCTTAATTTGAAATGTTGCCAACAATTCTATTTTTGAGAATTAAAATGACTTTTAACAAGTATGCCTGATCAAAAATCAAGCCAAAATAATGTCTGTTAGTGAATTTCCCAATTTTGTGAAAATTACAACATGCTTAGGCTATATATTTTTATGAAACTACCCTCAGGGAAAATTTCTGGAACATTAATACATACCTAGGAAATTATTAGTGATAACATAAGGTTCTACAGAACATGAATTTGTATCCATGTGTGTATTTGTGCTATTTTGTCAACCTGGTGATTGCCTTTACCTCAATGCCCAGCTCAAATGTAGTCCCATTTTCCCGAAATTTATAGTTTTGCTTCACCTGATCCTCCTCTGCCATGAGCAAACTGATAGCATATGTTTACATGGACTTTATGCTTATTTCAATGATCAAGCCTTTCAAAGATATGGCAGAGAGGGTAATTAGAATATCAACTTTGGAGATAGGCAGACCTGGATACAAAGTCTAGCTTTACCATTTACTATATGTGTGACCTTGGGAAAGTTGCTCTTTGAGGCTCAGATCCCTTAGTTGAAACAAGTGTATTTCCAACATCTACCTCATGCTATTCCCTTGATGCTTTAGGCAGTTTCATACACAAGGCAGTACCTTCTGTCAATTTTCCAACTTCCTGCATCTGTATATATTATTAATTTTATTTTTGGCTTTAGTTATATTAAATAGGTCTTATTAAAATATATTTCATATATAACACTGTGTAAATTTAAGTTGTACATGTTGATTTGATGCATTTATATATTGTAATATCGTAGCCACTGTTGATAGCTAGCTCCTCTATTATGACACATAATTATCATTTATTTTTGTGTGATAGTAATAATTAAGAGCTCTTAACAAGGTTGGTGTTTATTGTACAGTGTCATTGTCTATCATCACTATGTTGTGAATTAGATTTCTAGAACTTATTTAATTTGCAAGTTAGTGCCCTTAAATATCTCTCCTATACCCCGACTACCTAACCCCTAGTAACCACTATTCTACTGTCTGATTTCATTAGTTTGGCTTTTTATACTACAAACATACATGAGATCATATAGTATCTGTCTTTGTTTGACTTATCTCTCTTAGCATAATAACCCCAGTGCCCATACATGTTGTTACAAAATTTCCTCTTTAATCGTGGTTGATTAATATTTCATTGCATATGTAGCACATATTCTTCTTCATCCATTCGTCTTTTGACAGGCATTTAGGTTGTTTACATATCTTGGCTATTGTAAATAATGCTGCAATTAACAAAAGTGTATAGATCTATTTAATATTGTTTGGGTGTATATCCAGAAGTGGAATTGCTGGATCACATAGTAGTTCTATTTTTACTTTTTTGAGAAACCTCCATAATGTTTTTCATAGTGGCAGAACCAATTTATATTTCCACCAACAGTATGCACTAGTTGTCTTCATTCCATATCTTTGCCCACACTTACCTCTTGTGTTCTTTATGACATGCCGGAACCTGCCGGCAATGAACAGTACCTGATTGAGGGGGTGAGGATAAGAAAAAGACAGACAAGAACAGATGGGGGTCGGAAGGGCTCAAACCCAAGGCCTGCAACCACGAATTTTATTTTTCCAACCTTTAAATACAATTCTGAAGGAGGAAATATTTATTTCAAGCAATCATGCAGGTGGCCATTTATTTCAGGCGATTATGCAGGTGACCATTTCTCCTAACATGATGAATTCCTGGACTGATAAGTTCCTTCAGCACCTAACCTATTACAACCACCTGGCCTTTAGGACCACCTGACCTTTACAACCACCTATCTTCCTCTTATCTCGCAGCTTCTAAAGCAAAGACATCTGCAGTTAGCAGCATTCCTAGGGGTAATAATTTTCCATTTAGGTGGGAAGGGGGGCACATGAGAGCTGTGTCCTACACCCATGCCTGCATTCAGGCATATAGGACCCCTGCATTCAGGGCAGCTCCCCACAATGACAGTCATCCTAACAGGTGTGAGGTGATATCTGATTGTGATTTTAATTTGGATTTCCCTGGTCATTAGTTATGTTGAACATATTTTTGTTTGTTTGTTTTTTGCTTGTTTGTTTGTTTGGTTTGTTGGGTTTTGTGGTGGGGGGAGTTGTTTCTTTGTTTGTTTGTTTGTTTTTTGTACCTGATGGCCAGTTGGATGTTTTCTTTGGAAAAATGTCTAGTCAAAGATAAATAACACATGATTTCACTCATATGTGGGATATAGTGATCAACATAATCTGATGAAAAAGAATAGATCTAGAGACAAATGGTAAAAGAGGGAGGGTTAGAGAGCAACCAAAGGACTTGTATGCATGCATATTAGCATAATCAATGGACATAGACACTGGGGCATTGGAGGCTTACCTGAGGTGGGAATGCATGGGGGGGGGTCAACTGGGGAAAAAGAAGACATATGTAAAATTTTAGACAATACAAAAGAAAGAAATAAAAAGCCTAGTCAGGTCCTCTGCCCATTTTTTAAATTGGATTGTTAGCAGTTTTATATTATTGAATTCTATGAGTTATTTACATATTTTTATATTAATTGAAATCTCTATCAAAATCCCAATGGTATTTTTCACAGAAATATTTTTAAAATCCTATAATTAGCACCCCTACAGGAATTTGAGCTTGGGAGTGCATGCAGGGGCCACAAAGCTCCTACAGGAACTTGAGCCTGCACATACTCACAGACTGGGAATCTGCTCCCTAAAACTCAATCAGGCAACCATACCTGAAATACACACAGGAGAGAGTGCCACCTGACTTCAGTTCTGGGAAAGCATACACAGAAGTCTGTTTCCTGTAGCATGGGGGCAGACTTCCAGTCGACACAGTGCTACTGTGCAACCCAGTCCCCCATGTTGAACGAGACCCAGATTCTCCCAGCGGGAAGCAGCACTAAGAACCACTGATTTGATTCTGTTTCTTATTGCATGTGCCTGGGATCCCTGACTCACAGCACATTCACACTAAGAGACAATGACTGCAATTCTTGGTGCATGTGCACACAGGGTCCCTGATTCTCAGCGAGAACCTGCATGAAGTAACAGAGACTCTGATACTTGATTCTTGGTGCAGATAGAGGGGAACTCTGACTCCTCACATGTGCTAGGGGACTCTGACTTTTGGTACCAACAGTGCAGTGCAGGCAGGGTTCCTGATTCTAGGTTTGCACAGGATACCATACTGGGCACTGGTAATACTCACCATGGGAAAGCTTGGTTCCCACCAACCCACAGCAGCCACAAGTCTTAGTGTTTGAGCACTTCAGTGACACTTGGGTGGTGTGAAGCTCCCACAACACACAGTCCAGTTCCATGCAAATCAAAGCTTGAACCTTCTGGTGATAGTCAAAATGGGGAGAGGAAACAATCCCCAGAGGAAAGGAAATTAGTGAAACTGAAGCATGCAACATGACCAAAACATAATTCAGAGTAATGGTTGTACAATTCATTCACCAGATGGATGAGAAAATCAACATTCTAGGCAAGAACCAGGAAGAAATGAACAGTGATATAGCTACAATCAAAAACACCATGGAAAGTTTCAACAGTAGACTAGAAGAAACAGAGGACAGAATTAGTGAGTTAGAAGATAAGGTAGAGGAACAAGCTCAATCTGAACAGCAACTAGATAAAAAAAATTAAAAAGGAGGAGGAGAGCCTGAGGAACTCTGGCACAACATGAAAGAAGTAACATACATATAATAGTGATGCCAGAAGGAAAAGAAGAGCAGCAAGTATTAGAAAATATATTTGAATAAATAATGACAGAAAAATTCCTAAATATGGGGAAGAAAAAAGTTATATAAGAACAGAGAGTTCAAAGCAAGATGAATCCCAAAAGACCCACACCAAGACATGTCATAATTTCAATGGCAAATATTAACTACAAAGACAAAATCATAAAGGCAGCAAGAGAGAGACAGAGAGTTACCTACAAAGGATCCCCCATAAGATTATAAAATAATTTCTCAACAGAAATGGGAGAGAATGGAAGGTATATAAAATGTTGCAAAGCAAACGACTGAATCCAAGAATACTCTATCCAATTAGACTATTAAACAAAACTGAAGGGGGAATCGGGAGCTTTGCAGACAAAATAAAAGACTAAGGCAGTTTATCACCATCAAACCAAAACTGCAAGAAATACTAAAGGGAATGCTGTAAAAACAAGAAATAAAGAGGTAAGAAGGAACACAGGCTCAAAAAATAAACAAGTACCTTTCAGTAATAATGTTAAATGTAAAAAAGGACCTTTAAGTAATTATTTTATTTTATTATTTTTTATATATATTGTATTGCTTTTTTTTACAGAGAGGAAAGGAGATGGATAGAGAGATAGAAACATTGATGAGGAAGAAACATCGACCAGCTGCCTCCTGTACACTCCCTACTAGGGATGCGCCTGCAACCAAGGTACATGCCCTTGACCTGAATTGAACCGGGGACTTTTCAGTCCACAGGTCTTGCAAGGCTCTATCCATTGATCCAAACCAGTTTTGGCTCAGTAATAATTTTAAATGTAAACGGACTAAATGCTCCAATCAAAAGACATAGAGTGGCTGAATGGATAAAGAAATATATATATATATATATATATATATATATATATATATATATATATAGTCTATAAGAGACCCACCTCAGAACAAGGGACACACACATACTGAAAGTGAAAGGATAGAAAAATATCTTTCAGGCAAATGAAAATGGAAAAAAAAGCTGGGTTAGCAATACTTATATCTGAAAAAAAAGACTTCAAAGTGAAGGCTATAACAACAAATAAGGAAGGCCACTTCATAATACTAAAGGGATAGATAAAACAATACGATATAACCCTGGTAAACATATATGCACCCAATATAGAAGCACCCAAATACATAAAAAAAAACTCCTGGAATATATCAAGGAAGAGATCAACAACAATACAATCATAGTAAGGAACTTTAATACAGCACTGATATCACTTAATAAATCCTCTAGACAAAAAGTCAGAAAAGATACAACAATCCTAAATCAATCATTACATCAGATGGACTTACTGACAACTTCAGAACATTTCACCCCAAAGCCACAGAATATACATTCTTCTCAAGTGCACATGGGTTATTTTCAGAGATAGACCACATGTTGGGAAATAGGCAAAGTCTCTTCAAATTCAAGAAGACAGAAATCATATCAAGCATCTTTTCCGATAATAGTGGCATAAAAGTGGAAATTAACTACAATAAAAATAATACAAAGAAATCAAACACATGGAGACTAAACAGCATGCTATTAAACAAGGACTGGGTTACCAGAGAAATCATGGAAGAAATTAAAAATATCCTGGCAACAAATGACAATGAAAACATAAGAATCCAAAATCTATGGGACACAGCAAAAGCAGTTATGAGAGAGAAGTTCATATCTTTACAAACCTATTGCAAAAAAAAAAAAAAAAGATACAAATTATCTAACTCTACAACTCAAAGAGTTAGAAAAAGAGCAACAAGAAAAGCCCAGTGTAAGCAGAATGAAGGAAATAATGAAAATCAGTGCTCAGATAAACGACATAGAGACCAAAGAAACAATACATAAGATCAACAAAACCAAGAGCGGGTTCTTTGAAAGGATAAAAAATATTGATGAACCTGTAGCCAGGCTTACTAAGAAACAAAAAGAGAGGACTCAAATAAACAAAATTAGAAACGAAAGAAGTGAAATAACAACAGACCCTGTGGAAATAGAAAGAATTGTTACAAAATATGACGAACAACTCTATTCCAACAAACTGGACAACCTGGAGGAAATAAACATATTCCTAGAAAAATACAAGCTGCCAAAACTTAATCAAGAAGAATCTAAAAATCTCAATAGACAAGTGACTTGGGAAAAAATTGAAGCAGTCATCAAAAAGCTTCCAGCAAACAAAAGACCAGGGCCAGATAGCTTCACAGGAGAGTTTTACCAAACATTCAAGGAAGAATTAAAACCTATCCTTCTCAGACTATTCCAATAAATTCAAGAGGAAGGAACACTTCCAAACTCCTTCTATGAAGCCAGCATCACCCTAATACCAAAACCAGATAAAAGCAACTCAATGGAAGAGAATTACAGGCCAATATCTCTCATGAACATAGATGCCAAAATCCTCAAAAAAATTCTAGCAAATCAGCTCCAGCAGAACATCAGAAATATCATACACCATGACCAAGTAGATTTATTTCAGGAATGCAAGGATGGTACAGTATCCGCAAATCAATAAATGTGATACATCACAAACAAATTGAAAGATAAAAAATCATATAGTCATATAAATTGATGCAGAAAAAAACATTTGATAAAATACAACACCCTTTCCTGATAAAAACTCTCAACAAGGTGGAGTACACGGATCATACCTCAACATAATAAAAGCTATATATGATAAACCCACAGTGAACATCATACTCAATGGGCAAAAACTAAAACAATTCCCTCTAAGAACAGGGACAATACAGGGATGTCCACTCTCACCACTCCTGTTTGACATAGTACTGGAAGTACTAGCCATTGCAATGAGAAAAGAAGAGGAAATAAAAGGCATCCAAATTGGAAAAGAAGAAGTAAATTTATCCTTATTTGCAGATGACATGATATTGTGCATAAAAAACCCAAAAGACTCTATAAAAAAACTAATTGACTTAATAAATGAATTTGGCAATGTAGCAGGATACAAAATTAACTCCAAGAAACATATGGCATTTCTTCAAAACAATAGTGAACTTACAGAAACAGCGACTAAAAAAGCAATCCCATTTACCATTGCACCAAAAAGTTAAGATACCTAGGAATAAACGTAACTAACGAGGTAAAAGACCTATATGCAGAAAACTACACTATACTGAACAAATAGAGGACGATGTAAACATATGGAAGAACATACCATGTTCATGGATTGGTAGAATCAACATCATCAAAATGTCCATGCTTCCCAAAGCAATCTATAGATTCAGTGCTCTCACCATTAAAATACCAATGGCATATTTCACTGACCTAGAAAGAACTCTCCAAAACAGCCATATAGATCAATGGAATAGAGTAGAGAATCCAGATATCAACCCAAATCACAATGCTCAATTAATATTTGACAAAGGAGGCATGAGCATACAATGGAGTCAAGATAGTCTCTTCAATAAATGGTGTTGGGAAAATTGGACAGATACATGCAAAAGAATGAAACTATATCACCAACTTACACCATACACAAAAATAAATTCAAAATGGATATAGGACTTAAACATAAGACGGGAAACCATAAAAATTCTAGAGGCATCCCAGGCAGCAAAATCTCAGACATATGCTGTTATGGAGAGACCCCCAGAAAAGACCACCAAGACGCCAGATCAAAATTTATGCCTTTATTAATGAATTTGAATCCGGGCTCTCCCCCTACTGTCGCAGCAGTAAGAAAAAGAAAGAGAGAGCCCTGAGCACACCGAAAAGCCTGCTTTTATCTTTTTTTTTATGTTTGGCCTATTTGGCAAAAATCTAATTGGTTAATTTTCATAAACACCAGTCTATGAGCTAAAGTTTACTTATCAGGAAAGCTAAAGGCTATTCCTCTACCATTATAGTTTGTTTTGAGACCTTGGCTTATTGTGATTTAGGCTAGCTGACAGTTGTATTCCAACATTCCAATGGTGCGGGGAGGCATAGCTGACTGGGCAGAGCTCTTTGCCTCTCCTAGGATGATAACCTATCACACTATGAGCTATGAAAAATTCCACTAGTACAGTAACATCATTAAAAGTTTGCACAACACTTGGGGCAGGGGACTTATTTTCAGTTTAATTGGCTTCTGTTTGTGCTGCCTTGCGATTACTTGGAACAGGACATACCCGGGGGTTGGGGATTGCAGACAGAGTCAGCCCATGACTAAGTGCATCATGCTACATTCTCTGCCGTGGACCTGGCCTTCATTCCTCCCCTGAGCTGGAGCCCTGCCCCGACAGAGTCCTGCCAGCCATAACAATGCCAAAAGAACTTCTTCACTGATACTTCTTTTAGGGCAATGGAAGGAAGCTAAAGAGAAAATAATTAAATTGGACTACATTAAATAAAAAGCTTTTTCTTACAGCAAAAGAAACCATCAACAAACAACAAGAAAGCCCACTGTAAGGGAGAACATATTTGCAAATGATATCATTGATAAAGGTTTAATCTCCAACATCTACAGACAGCTTATACAACTTATTAAAAGGAAGAGAAATTAGCCAATTAAAAAAATGGGCAATGGACCTAAATAGAATATTTCAAAAGAAGACAGAAGGAAGGGCAAGAAGCACATGGAAACATGCTCAAAGTCACTAATTATCTGAGAGATTCAAATTAAAACAACAATGTGGTACCATCTCACACCAGTCAGAAGGGCCAACATCAACAAATCAACAAACGACAAGTGTTGGCGAAGTTGTGGAGAAAAGCGAACCCTTGTGCACTGCTGATGGGAATGCAGACTGTTGCAACCACTGTGGAGAACAGTATGGAGTTTCCTCAAAAAACTGAAAATGGAACTCCCATTTGACCCAGTAATCCCACTCCTAGGAATATATCCCAAGAAACTAGAAACACCAATCAGAATATACCGATATGTTCATTGCAGCACAATTTACAATAGCTAGGATTTGGAAACAGCCTAGGTGCCAGTCAGCTGATGACTGGATAAAAAAAACTATGCTGCATCTACACAATGGAATACTATGCTGCCACAAACAAGAAGGAATTCTTATCATTTGCAGCAACCTGGATGGAATTGGAGAACATCATGCTGAGTGAAATAAGCCAGTCAATGAAAGAGAAACACCACATGACCTCACTCATTTATGGATAATAAAGAACATTATAAACTGATGTACCAAAAGATAGTTATAGAGACAGTAAAGAAACAAGCAGACTGTCAAATTCAGCGGGGAGATAGGGAGATCTGGGGGAGATAAGAGATCAACATAAGGACTTGTATACTTGCATATAAGTACAACCAATGAACACAATACTCTGGGGAGGGAGGGCATGTTTGGGAGGGAGGGGGTAATGGTAAAATATGTACACAGATAATAATTTTATAAAAATAATAAATAAATTATAAATACATAAATAAATAAAATCATACACCTATGGATGAGGACAATGGTGCGGGAGAAGGGGGGGTAAGGGCAGGGGGGGGGGCGGGAACTGGGTGGAAGGGAGCTTTGAAGGAAAAAATGAGAAACAATTGTAATAATCTGAGCAATAAAGATTTATTTTTAAAAATTGGAGTCAATCCTCTCAAATCCTGCATCCACTTTATTAACTAAGTTTACATAGTATTCTAAATCCTTTGTTATCATTTCAATAATCTTCGTGACATCTTCACCAGAAGTAAATTCCATCTCAATAAACCACTTTGCTCATCCATAATCAGTAAGTCTTCATCCATTGAAATGGTATCATGAGATTGCAGCAATTCTGTAACATGTTCAAGTTCTACTTCTAATTCTAATTTTCTTGCTATTTCCTCCACATCTGCAGTTATCCCATTGCCTGAACTCTTGAACCCCTCAAAGTCACCCATGAGGGTTTGAATCAAATCTTGTTGATATTTTTACCTCTTCCCATGAATCAAGAATGTTTTTAATGGCATCTAGAATGGTGAATCCTTTCCAAAATGTTTTCAGTTGACTTTTCCCAAATCCATCAGAAAGAAATCACTTTCTATGGCTGCTATGGTCCTATGACATGATTTTGTTAAATTATAAGACTCAAACATCGAAATTATTCCTTGATCCATGGGCTACAGAATGGATGTTGTGTTAGCAAGCATGAAAACAACATTAATCTCAATGTACCTCTCCATCAGAGCTCTTGGATGACCAGCTACATTGTCAATAAACAGTACTATTTTGAAAGAAATCTTTTTTCTTAGCAGTAGGTCTCAACAGTGGGCTTAAAATATTCAGTAAACCCTGTTGTAAACAGATGTGCTGTCATCCAGGCTCTGTTGTTCCATTTATAGGGCACAGGGAGAATAGATTTAGCATAAATCTTAAGGGCCCTAGGATTTTCAGAATGGTAAATGAGCATTGGATTCAACATAAAGTCACCATCTGAAGTGGATGCCAATTAAGAGAGTCTACCTGCCCTTTGAAGCTTTGAAACAAGGCGCTGACTTCTGTCTAAGCTATGAAAGTTCTAAATATAAGGTATGTTCTAATATAATGTTGCTTCATCTACATGGAAAATCTGTTGTTTAGTGTAGCCACCTTCATTAATCATCTTAGCGAGATCTTCTGAATAACATGTTGTAATTACTACACTATTAGTTGCTGCTTCATCTTGTACTTTTGGCTCTCACTTTTTAAAATAATTACCACTTATAACTATACCTATATCCCAAAATAATGTATTCTTTAATTTTGCCAATTGTTTTAAACATTATAAAACCAAAATTATACTATCTGTGTGTGTGTGTGTGTGTGTGTGTGTGTGTGTGTGTGTGTGTGTATTGTTAATGCCACAATTTTTAGATTTACCTATATTGATATGTATAGCTATGGCTTATTCATATTCATTCATTGCACGATATTCCTCAATATATTTATACATGCTTTACTTACATTCATATTCTTTCCATTTTCCCCTTACAGATAATGCTGCTATGAACATTCATGTCCATGTAAATGTTTGTATTTGCTAGGTAAGGAAGGTGTATCAATTGACATTCTCAACAATAGTAGTTAGAGTTCCTATTATATCATATCTTTACCAATACTTGGAATTGACAGATTTTAATCTATTCTAATTTAATTATTGTAAAACATCCCTTTGTGGTTTTAATTTGCATCCCCATGATGCAAATTAGTTTCCAAAGGAGCTAATTTCATGCCTCAATGAGACATTTGTAATATCAGAGGCACAAATGTTTAACTTGCTGACCAACTCCTTTCGACATTCTTCACAAACACCCATATGTGGTAAGAAATGAATCTTGTGTTTGCTGACCAAGGGCTTAATGAATTCAATTACATAATAATGATGCTGGCCATATGTCCGCATTTGGGTCTTTTATTTACACCTTCATTTAGGTTCAGACAAAAGAAGGTGCTTGAGATTGATCAGGCAAATTTCCTTATCTCAAAGTCATAGAAGAAACCATGAAAACTCTAAGTTTAACAAACTTTTCCAAATCTCACTACTTGCTACTTATAAAGCTAAAGCCACTAAATAATTAAAAGGCAAAACTAAAAGCAACATTGAAATTTACCTGTTCCAATCTTTCACTTTCGAGTAGAAAAAACAAAACAAACAAAAAAAAAACACAAAACAAAACAGAAGGAAACGGAGAAGTGATTCATTCAAAGTCAAATAGCCAGTTTGGAACTGAGCTGAGAACAGAAGGAAAAAGAAATCCAGTCATCTTTTCAGTGTACATCCCCCTTGCCCTGCTGCCCTCTGAGAATAGGCCGATGAAAGAGATTCAGGATAGATATCTCTGATACAGGGAGGGGGGATGAGGATAAGCAGGAACGGGATGTTAGCCAGAAGTGCTTGGGCCAATAAGGCTATGCCCTAGGAGGCTTTTGGCATCACTGAGGGGCTGTCTTAATGCTCCCATTCACAGCTGCAGTAATCAACCCCCGGAATTGTGCCACGTTGGATTGGTGAGGGAAGGATTATATTTTCTAATGGGGTGATCCCTAGCTATAGAGTAACTTGCCAGCCACCTTGACATGAGCTTCTAGAAGTCATTGTTTTAAAGCAGGCACCATTGCACTGGCTGAAAATACCTCAGTCAGATTATCATGCTCTTAATTAGCTGTGCATGATGGCAATCAATTAAGAATGGCATAAAAGCCAATAGAAATAATGCAACTCTTATTAGGGATTTCTCATTTGTTATATGTGTATGTCTACTGGGTGAGTTCCCATTAAAGCAAACTGGGGCCTATTATTTAAGCCATTTCAGGAGAGTGATAGGTTATCTTTCCATTTGACATTTATTGTACCTGGCATAAAGGTTAAAAACAATTATGTCCATTTGGAATATTTATTATCTTATGAGATTCAAGCAGGGCCGTTATGTTTGTTTTCTTCTCCTTATCAAAGCTGGTCAAGGGGAAACTTTTAAATGAGCTTAAGCTAAATATTAAGGAAATTTTCCTTTCCCTGAACGCAGAAAAATAAACCTGGAAATAAACCTAGAAATAGTGATACTCTGTTAAAGCCACAACTCTGAGACTTGTTTATCATTTGCACACTGTTGTTGCTACACAATTCCCTGAGCCAGCTTCCAGTGTCTGAAAGAGTCATATCAGAATTCCAGGAAGGCACAATCAAATTGGTGGAAAAAAACATGGGATTGGGAGAGGGTGGGATTGTGGGCTGGTTTCAAAACCTCACTCTTCCACTACCTTCCTGTATGACTGACATCTCCATTCTTCTAGTTGCTCAGACCAAAAATCTTGACTCCTGCCCTCCTCTTATAACCTACATTCAAACCTTTAGCAAATCCTGTTTGGTACTACCTTCAAAATAAATCCAGAATTAAAGCACTCCTCATATCTTTCACTGGTGCAAGCCAACATCATCTCTAGGCTGGATTACAATCACAGCTTCCTAACTGGTTGTATTAGTAGTATCCTCCAAAGAAACAGAATAGGAAATACATAACATATACGGAAACAGAAATATTATGAGGGATTGACTCATGTAATTATGGAAGCTGAGAATTCCCACAATCTACTATCTGCAAGCAGGAGGCCCGGGAAAGCTAGTGGTGTAGGATCACTTCAAGCCTGAAAGTCCCCATATCCAGGGTGGGATGGAGAATAATATAAGTCACAGACCAGATTTCAAATTTGAAGGCCTAAGAATCAGGAGTGCCACTGTCTGAGGAAAGAAGATGGTTACCTTAGCTCAGTCAGAGAGTGAATTTGCCCTCCTCTACTTTTTTGATCTATTTGGGACTCAATGGATTGGATGATGCCCAACTGCCCCAGTGAAAGAGGTCTTCTTAGTCTTCTGATTCAAATGCTACTCTCATTCAGAGACGCCTTTACAGATACATCCAGAAATAATAATTTACCAGCCATTTGAGCATCCCTTAGTACAGTCAAGTTTACACATAAAATTAACCATCATGCTGATCTCTTTATTTCATCTTTACCTTCTAACAGTCTATCTTTAACATTACAGCTAAAATATAAGTCCCACTCATATCACATCACTTACCTGTTCAAAATCTGTAGTCATTCCTCATTTCACTTACCAATGGCATTATAAACTGCATGGTACCTGTAACCTATTCACTATTCTTCCTCTCCCACTATCATCCCTATCACTCACTCTTCTCCAGAAAAGCTGGCCTCATTGCTGTTGCTGGAACATGACTGTCTCAGCATTTGGCATGAACATGCCCTCCACCAGAAAAGACTTTCTCCCAGGTGCCTCCAAGGCTCACCCCACTTTCTTTAAGTCTTAATTATTCAATGAAACCTACACTCATGACCCTAATTAAAGTTGCAACTCTTCCCACCCTATTAAACCTCTCTCCTTTTGTTAGTATTTTCCCATGGACTTATCAATTGCTAACATTAGTATGATGTTATATAATTAGTCTAATATTTTTCATCTCTTTTGTTCACATGGATCTCAAGTGCCTTCAATAGTGCCACCATAAAGTAGAGACTCAAGTTTATTTGCCCAATTTAATAATATTTCTCCTGTTTAGACTTCAATTTCTCAATCTACATAATTATATATTTGAACCAATACAGAGGTCAACAAACTCTTTTTTTTGTAAAGGGTTAGATGGTTAGTTGTTTTTAGAGCTATATGATATCCATTACAACTTCTCAACTCTGCCATTGTAGCATGAAATCAGAAATACACAAATGAATGGGAAAGGCTTTTCCAATTAAATTTTATTTACAAAAATGAGTAGAGAGCCAAATTTGGCCTCAAGTCATAGTTTTCCAACACTTGAACTAAATGATATTTAAGAGGCCACTTGGTTCTGAAGTATTGTGGCTCTGTAGTATGAAGAGACAGGTTAGAAGAAATTTTTTCAGGGAGGGAAAATTTGTCTATTTTGTTAACATTTTAATTTTAATTTTTCTTCTATGAAATTCAACAAAAATAATTATTTTTTAATCCCCACTGAAAGATATTTTTTCCCATTGATTCTTAGAGAAAGTGGAAGAGGGGGAGGGAGAAATGGGAGAAGGGAGAGAGAAACATTGATATGAAAGAGACACAGCAATGATTGCCTCCCAAACCAACTCTCACTGGGTCAGGGATAGGTTTACAACCCAGATACGTACCCTTGAATAAAAATAGAACCTGTCACCCTTTGGTGTGTGAGCCTATGCTCTAGCCACTGAGCTTCTCTGGCCAGTGCACTAATTCTTTTTTAATATGCACCCAACACAGGAGCACCCAAATACATAAAAACAACCAAAAACTCCTGAAAGATATCAAGGGAGAGATCGATAACAATACAATCATAGTAGAGGACTTTAATACACCACTGACATCACTGGATAAATCCTCTAGACAAAAAGTCAGAAAAGATACAGCAATCCTAAATGACTCACTAGATCAGATGGACTTAACTTACATCTTCAGAACATTTCACCCCAAAGCCATGGAATATACGTTCTTCTCATGGGCACATGGGACATTTTCAAAAATAGACCACATATTGGGTCACAAGCAAAATCTCCCCAAATTCAAGAAGATTAAAATCATAACAAGCATCATCTCAGACCACAATGCCATAAAATTAGAAATAAAATACAATAAAAACAATCAAAAAATCTCAAACACTTGGAAGCTGAATAGCATGCTATTAAATAATGACTGCGTTACCAAAGAGATCAAAGAATACATTAAAAGCACCCCGGAAACTAATGACAACAAAACACAACAATTCAAAATCTATGGGACACAATGAAAGCAGTCCTGAGAAGGAAGTTTATAGCTCTACAAGCCTACCTAAAAAAAAAAGGGGGGGGGGGTAAATCATCTAACTCTACAACTCAAAGAATTAGAAAGAGAGCAACAAAAAAGCCAAGAGTGAGCTGAAGGGAGGGGATAATAAAGACCAGAACAGAAATAAATGACATAGAGACCAAAAAACAAAAACAAAACAAAACAATACAAAAGATAAATGAAATCAAAGTTGGTTCTTTGAAAGGATAAAGAAGATTGATGAACCTCTAGCCAGGCTCACTAAGAAGCAAAGATAGGTCTCAAATAAACAAAATCAGAAATGAGAAAGGCGAAATAACAACAGACTCCATCGTAATACAAAGGATTGTTGAAAACTACTATGAGCAACTCTACTCCAACAAATTAGACAACCTAGAGGAAATTGACATATTTCTAGAAAAATACAACCTTCCAAAACTCAATTGAGAAGGTTCTAAAAATCTCAATAGGCCAATAACTTTGTAAGAAATTAAAGCAGTCATCAAAAAGCTTTTGTTTGCTGGAAAATTCCATAGCCAACATCATACTCAATGGACAAAAACTAAAACCATTTCCCCTAAGAACAGGAACAAGGCAGGGATACCTACTCTCACCACTCGTGTTCAACATAGTGCTGGAAGTACTAGCCAATAGGATAAGACAATAAGAAGAAATAAAAGGCATCCAAATTGGAAAAGTAGAAGTAAAGTCGTCCTTATTTGCAGATGACATGATACTGAACATAGAAAACACTAAAGACTCCATCAAAAATTATTCGACTGAGTAAGTGAATTAGGCAATGTAGCAGGATACAAAATTAATGCCAAAACATCTATAGCATTTCTTTACACCCATAGTAAACTTATAGAAATAGAGACTTAAAAAGCAATCCCATTTAACATCACACCAAAAAATTAAATACATAAGATACCTAGGAATAAACTTAGATAAGGAGGTAAAAGCCCCATATGCGAAAAACTACAGAACACTGCAAAAAAGAAATAGAGGTAGACATAAACAGATGGAAGAACATACCATGTTCATGGATTGGTAGAATCAACATAATCAAAATGTCCATACTACCCAAATCAATCTACAGATTCAATGCAATCCCCATTAAAATACCAATGGCATATTTCACAGTCCAGAAAGAACATTCCAAAAATTCATCTGAAATAAAAAAGACTCCGAAAAGCTGTAGCAATCCTGAGAAAGAAGAACAAAGTATGGGATCTCAACCCCAGATATCAAGCTATATTACAAAGCCACTGTTCTTTTTATTAATATTATTTTATTGATTTTTTAACAGACAGGAAGGGAGAGAGACAGAGAGTTAGAAACATCGCTGAGAGAGAGGCATCGACCAGCTGCCTCCTGCACACCCCCCACTGGGGATATTCCCGCAACTAAGGTACATGCCCTTGACCAGAATGGAACCTGGGACCCTTCAGTCCGCAAGTCGATGCTCTATCCACTGAGTCAAACCGGTTTCGGCCAAAGCCACTCTTCTTAAAACAGCCTGGTACTGGCACAAAAACAGACACATAGATCAATGGAATAGAATAGAGAACCCAGAAATCAACCCCAACCACTATGCCAATTAATATTTGACAAAGGAGGCATGAACATAAAATGGAGTCAAAATAGTCTCTTTAATAAATGGTGTTGGGAAAATTGGACAGATGCATGCAAAACAAAAAAAGAAACTAGACCACCAATTTATAACCATACACAAAAATAAACTCAAAATGAATAATGGATTTAAACATAAGATGGGAAGCCATAAAAATACTTATGGAATCCACAAGCATAAAAATCTAAGACATATGCCAAAGGAACTTCTTCATTGATACTGCTCCTAGGGCTATGGAAATTAAAGAGAAAATAAACAAATGGGACCACATGAAAATAAAAAGTTTTTGCACAGCAAAAGAAACCATCAATAAAACAATGAGAAAGCCCACTACATGGGAGAACATATTTGCCAATAACATCACTGATAAGGGTTTAATCTCCAACATTTACAGGGAACTCATACAACTTAACAAAAGGAAGATAAACAATCCAATCAAAATATGGGCAACAGACCTAGATAGACACTTTTCTAAGGAGGACAGAAGAAAGGCTAAAAGACATATGAAAACATGCTAAAAGTCACTAATTATCAGAAAGATGCAAATCAAAACAACAATGCAGTATCATCTCACTCCCATGAGAATGGCTATCATCAACAAAGGACAAGTGTTGGTGAGGTTGCAGAGATAAAGGAACCTCGTGCACTGCTAGTGGGAATGCAGACTGGTGCAGCCACTATGGAGAACAGTATGGAGTTTCCTCAAAAAACTAAAAATGGAACTTCCATTTGACTCAGAGATCCCACTTCTAGGAATATATCCCAAGAAACTAGAAACACAAATCACAAAGGATATATGTAACCCTATCTTCATAGCAGCACAATTCACCATAGCTAGGATTTGGAAACAGCCTGAGTGCTCATCAGCAGATGAGTAGATTAAAAACCTTGGCACATCTCTACACAATGGAATACTACCCTGTAGTAAAAAAGAAGTTCTTACCATTTGCAACAGCATGGTTGGAACTGGAGAGCATTATGCTAAGTGAAATAAGCCAGACAGAGAAAGATAAATACCACATGATCTCACTCATTTTTGGAATATAATGAACAACATAAACTGATGAACAGGGACAGATCCAAAGTCAGAGAAGCATTGATCAGACTGCCAGACCTCAGATGGAAGCTAGGGGAGGATGGGTGAAAGGAAATTAACCAAAGGACTTGTATGCATGCATATAAGCCTAACAAATGGACATGAACACCAGATGGGTGAGGACATGAGTGGGGGGGTTGGTTGGGGGGTTAATGGAGGGATGAGGACACATATGTAACACCCTAATGAATAAAGAAATTTAAAAAATTATAAACCAAAATTTTTTTCAATTATAATTCACATTCAATATTATTTTATATTAGTTTCAGGTATACAGCATAGTGGTTAGACAATCATATACTTTATGAAGTACTCCCCCTGATATTTCCAGTACCCACCTGGCACCATGCATAGTCATTGCAATATTATTGACTATATTCTCTACTTTGTATCACAGTGGCTGTATTGTAATTTCCAATTTGTACTCCTCAATCCTTTCCCCTTTTTCACCCAGTGCCCTAACCCCTCTCCCTTCTGGACATCATCAGTCTGTTTTCTGTGTCGATGAATCTATTTCTGTTTTATTTGTTCATTTACATTCTACATGTAAGGGGATTTTTTTGTATCTTTCATACCATACTACATAAAATCTACCTATACTGATTGTGCTTAGACCTGGGCAATATTTCAGAGAAAACAGGGTAAGCCAAGCAAAGTGTCAGAATGCAAAATCACTGAAAGGTGTTTTATGTGCTTAAGTCAGTACTTTCCTCCTACAATATAAAAATAGTATCAGCCTTCTCAGTGATTTCCTTCATAGCACACAACATGCTGTCAGAGAATCATCAATGGGAGGTCCATGCTAGACAGAGCACCTAGATAGTAAAGAATTTAACATTGCTCAGAAAGAGGTCTTACATGTGCCTTAGGCTTCTGGAAGATAATCTCTAAACCTTTGAAATATTGTGCAGGATAAGTATGTCTTTGTTTACCTGGATGCTTTGATCACTAGAGAGTCTAACAATATTATTTTTGACAGGGGCTTTGGGTCATATAATGTCCACTTTAACCCAAAAGAGAATGGAGACTAAAGGTCAGCCATGCAGTATTTGTTCTACCAGCAGAGGACCTAAAGGTCAGTCATGTAGGAGTTAAGTGTCCACAGTGGAACCCTAATGTAATCTCTAGACACCAAGAGTCAGGTGAACTCCCCTGATTGGAAATACTGTGTGTATTGTTGCACATTGATGCTAATAAAATAATACTTTCCATGACATCTGTAGGTTCTGCACTTGCAACTTACTTGGACTTTGCATATTGTTCCTTGAATGCTTTTAATTTTTATCCCTTTCTTTTTAAATATATTTTATTGATTTCAGAGAGGAAGGAAGAGGGAGAGAGAGAGAGATAAAAAACATCAATGATGAAAGAGAATCATTGATTGGCTGCCTCCTGCATTGTCCACACTGGAGATCGAGCCTGCAACCTGGGCATGTGTCCTGCCCAGGAATCAAACCATGACCTCCTGGTTCATAGGTTGCCTCTCAACCACTGAGCATGCCAGCTGGGATCTTTATCATTTTCTTGTAGTAAATCATAACCTTGAATATAACAGCTTTCAATGAGTTCTATGAATCTTTCTAGAAAATCATTGACTTTGAGAGTGGGCTTTGAAAGCACTCAAACTTAGTTGGTGTCAAAAGTGAAGGTTGTCTTGTAGACTGTGCTCCCTCAAACTCTACAGCACCATAGTATCCTAGTCAAGGAAGGGGAACACTCTTCCTTTAGTTTTCTCTGCCATCTCACTCTCTTACTAAAATTCCCAGGCTTTCTTTCTTTACTTTTTTAGCATGTTAATCTTTTATTAGGTAGATGATATGTTTGTTACAATTAACCAGGCTTTCTTAATGCCTAATTTTAACTCTGGTTGTTTAAACACACACACAAAAAATGTAAACTCCAAAATTCTATGAAGTATTAGAACCACATAAAAATGAATTATATGCCCCTTATGCCAGCCATCAATGTACATGAGGCCCTTGCCCAGTTGGCATGGTTAAGTGGTTAAACAACAACCTATGAATCAGGAGGTCACAATTTGATTCCTGGTCAAGGTACATGCCTGGGTTGCGGGCTCAAGGCGTGGGGCATGAAGGAGGCAGCCGATCAATATTCTCTCATTTTAAGACTATGGTCATCATCATTACAGGGAAGGAACATGGGTATTGGCCTCAGTTAATTCCTATGCAGTTATTATGGCTTATTGTAGCTATGGAAAGTTTCCTGGGTGCACTTTGCAAAAAGGTCTTCTTTGCCTTAATTTCTCTGATCATCATTCTCCTCTATCCACCTTCCACCTTTTCCATGAAATACCACCAATGGGTTCTAGGAGGCTGCACCCTGTTGTAATTGCTACTGAACAGCTGCCTTGCTCACTAAAATGTTTCCTTGGCAGAGACTGTGTAAGTTCTTAATATCTCATATGAGTTTCACATGTAAGATTTCTGTGTCTCTGGTACTCTTTTCAAAGGTCCTTCTACTTCCCCAAATGTTTCCTTATGGCCTGTGAAGTACAGCATGTGTGTTTTAGGTATGACCAATAATTCAAATGTACAATATACATTAAAAATATACATTATAACAAATTTTCTCTCTCATCATTGATGTTTCGATCTCTCCTCCCTTCCTCTCTGAAATCAATAAAAATACATTTTTTTAAAATATCCATAAGACTTTGACCTGGCCAGCAGAATATAGTAATATAGGGTCATCTATTGACAGTTGCCCATCAAAGAAGTTCTTGGAGCATATAACCAGACATTATATAATAGAAGCAGGCTTAGCCAGGTCTAAGTGTTTGCATCATCATGTCATTCATATTCTCTCTCTCTCTCTCTCTCTCTCTCTCTCTCTCTCTCTCTCTCTCTCTCTTTCTCTCTCTCTCTCCCCCTCCCTTCTTCAGCTCCCTCTCCCCTTTTTTATCCACCTCTGTTTCTCTCTCTCTCTCCTTGTCTTATAGTCAATTAGGTGATTTAAAGCACTACATTAATATATTAAGATTAATTACTAATCCATCCCAACCATTTGAAAAAGTTTATATTATTTGAACTATCCATCAATTGGGGAACAGGTGAGTGAAATATGATATATCCACAACTTAATGCTATTCAGCCTTTAATATGATATTTGTGGTGTTTATAATGACATATATAAATTATTCAACCTTACTGAAAAAAGTAGGATTTAATGTTAATACACATAAACTGTATATGTTTATTTATATAATGTAGAAACTACACAAAACGAGTAACAGTGATTATGATTTCTGAAGTATGAATAATTTCCTTTGTTATATTTTCCATTTTTTTAGCCTATCTTATTTTTAGCAACAAAAAAAGTTATATTACAAAGTAGAAAATTTATTGATGGCAACAAGGGAGACAGTACCTGTCAGTGCAACAAATCCTTTCTCTTCAGGAAATACATCTCATAGTGTAATATGTGCTTTTTTTTAATTTCTTGTTTGTTTGTGGGTTTGTTTGTTTTTTTTTTTTTTTTTTTTGTGTGTGTGTGTGTGTGTGTGTGTGTGTCTTATCCACCTCCCACCTTTTTTGGACAGATATTTGTGTGTCTGTTTGAGGGGGGTCAAAGGCTATGTCTCCTTTCTTCACTGTTTAATTCCTATCACCTCACACAGAGCATAGCATAGATACTTTCTGTACTTTCTCAGTACATGTTCACTGAATTGCGGTTACAGTGGTGAGAAATGGTAATTTACAAAGAACAGAGTGACAAGCCTCCAAGAACCTTTCCAGTGCTCTGCTGGCCTGAATAGATCCAAGATAACTACCTGTAAATCTATTAGGTAAGAAATACTGTGTAACACTGGAGAAACACATTGCTTTTTACCACATACTTAGTGCAGGCCAAATTCTCCTCACTGTTAAAAGGACCATGTCTCTGGCTCATCCAGATACCTTCTCCCTCACTACCCAATTAATAGCATGTTAACACAATTCCTGTAACAGCTTTAACCTCAATCACTAACTTCCCTGTAGCTTTCAAACCCTTTCCACTTACACAAAGGCCAAGTCATAGTGCTCCATTTATTGTAACTACTTGAGTAGAATAGAATTTGTTTACTGATAAGGGAGTCAATTCTCAACATTTCCAATGACTTCTTGTGGTTTCTGGCCCAGAAAGTAACCTTACACTTACACACAATGTTGCTCATTTGCAAGGTCCTCTGGTGTCCAAAGAAATCTCAGGTCCATCATCTAGAGCACTGCTTGGTCATGTGACCAAAATAGGCTTCACTTTCCAGGGTCCTTGTGAATAATTTTGAAAAACTGTCCATCATATTCTTAATCCTTATCAAGAGAAGAGGCAGAAAGTACAAGTAAGAACATTTTTTTGCATTTTACTTGAAGAATCTGGTAGTACTCTGGGGATATAATGATATAACTGGTTATACAACTTGCACCAAATAACTACTGCATGAAAAGTCAATTTTAGGTACTTTAGAGGGGACACAAAGAAAGTAGAAGATGGAAAACTCCTTTGTATTCCCCTGAGAACTGATAGTCTAATTTTTGCTGAAGCATCTTATCTAATAAAAGAGCAATATGCAAATTAGATGTCACTCTGCTACAAAAATGGCAGCTCCCATAGCCACAATATGGCAGTGCCCAGTCCTCTCAGCCCCACCAGAGTCCCACAGTCTAGCCCCTCCAGAGTCCCACAGTCTGTCTGGGAGGCACTCATGCCCCCCCCCCACACACACACCCACAAACCATTCCCACCACCAGCTAAAGCAGCCCTGGGTATGTGGCTGGGAGGTGGCCAGGCCCCACACATGGATCCCCACTCCAGTAATTGATCCCAGCGGCCAGTGGAGACAGCCTGGGGTGTGTGGTTGAGAGGTTTCAGATCCCCATGCACCTATCCTTTCCACCAGCGGCCGGGTGTGTGGCTGGGAAGTGGCCAGGCCTTACACACCTATCCCAGCCACCAGGGGCCAGGGTATGAGGCTGGGAGTCGTCAGATCCCCACATATCAATCCAAGCCACCAGTGGCCAGGGTGTGTGGCTGGGAGGCAGCCAGTCTCCATACACCTATCCCAGCCACCAGCGGCCGGGGTGTGCGGCTGGGAGGCGCCTGAGGTGTCCAGCCAGGGGTCATGTGGCATGTGCCCACTCCAGTAGTGGATCAAGCCTGGCTGCTCTGCAACCTCTGGAGTGTATGGGGCTGAGCAGCAAAGCTGGATTGTTTGGGCCTATGGGCCCAGCCAGGGTCCTGGGGACCTAGTGGACAGGCAGGATCTGCCTACTCCAGCGGCAGATCCAGCCTCACTGCTCCCCAGCTTCTGGCATGCCTGGGCCTGTGAGGCCCTCCATGAGACTGAATGTTGCATGTTGTGTTCAGGGGACACACAAGTGGGCAGGGAGTTGACTCTGAGTCTTCTGGCACAGGGGAACTTGATGCTGTGTCCCAGTTTGTGCTGGCCCAGACTCTGACAGCAGGGAGGAAGAATTCCCACCCCCACAGAATCAGCCAGAATCAGCCACTGGTCAGACAGCTCTCGGTGGTCTGACAGCCATCTGACAGCAGGGAGGAGGGAGTCCCACCCTTAGAGAATTGACCATTGGTCAGACAGCTCCCTGCCACCTGACCAGGACTCTCATTCACCTGACACCTAGGAGGTGAGACTATGTCTAAACATTTACTATTGATACAAGGTAGCTCTGCAGCCTAAAGAAGCCAGCAGGGGAAGGAAGTTAGGAGTGATCAGATGACCAGCATAGGAGGGAAGTTGGGGTCAAACAGGCTGGCAGGGAAGCAGTTAAGACACCAATCAGGCTGGCATGGGAGTGGTTAGGGGGTGAACAGGCTGGCAGGCAGAAGCAGTTAGGGGCAATCAGGAAGGCAATCAGGTGAGCAGTTGGGAGCTAGCAGTCCTAGATTTTGAGAGGGTTGTCTGACCACCCGTTTAGGCCCCCACTGGATTGGAGAGGGTTCAGGCTGGGCTGATGGACAACACCCCACCCCAGGCTCTGTGCACAAATTTCATGCACTGGGTCTCTAGTATGAGTATAAGAAAAAGGTTGATTGTCCTTTTTCAAGAACTTGAGAATGTTGAATTAGAAAGTCAAGCTAGCCAAAACCGGTTTGGCTCAGTGGATAGAGCGTCTGCCTGCAGACTCAAGGATCCCAGGTTTAATTCCTGTCAAGGGCATGTACCTTGGTTGTGGGCACATCCCCAGTAGGGGGTGTTCAAGAGGCAGCTGATAGATGTAATTTTTCATTTCTTCTTTGTTCTTCATTTCCTCTTGGTTCTTACTCATATTGACGAATTTTCTTCCATTCTTTTCAGCCACCTTATGACCATTTCTCTAAATTCTTTCTCTGACAGATCACTTGCCTCTATTTCATTTACTTCCTTTTCCAGCCATGCCTGCTTTTCTTTCATAGGCGGGCTCTTTCTTTCTCTCCCCCTGGTCTCTCTTATCTGGATGTCTGATTATATAGTTCTCTCTCTCCTTATTCCAGGTGAAATATGACCTTTCTGTGGAGGAGTTTAGTGGTCCTCTGAATCCACATGTTTGCGCCAATTGAGTTCAAGTGTTCTGGAGCTCGCAGCTGTTTGGTGGGTGCTGCAGTTGTAGATTTTTAGACTTTCAATAACATCCACTGTCCTCTTCAAAATGGTGCAGTCTCCGCATCTGAGCCCATAGTTCTGGGAGTGGACCCAGCAGCAGTGGGAACTGCCTCATCAGGGAAACCCTTTCCAGCAGTCCCCCCCCTTCTCCTGGACTATAGCTGTCCCTTACCTCACCAACAAATACTCCCTGTGTTCCCCTCAGCTGTTCTTTCTTTCTGCTCTGGGACAAGGCTCGGGACCTGTTTATTCCGCCACGATTTTTCTTCCTCCTAACTTTATTTTATTATTTTTGTTTGTGTTAGTGCAGATCTCTGGGTCCCGGGTACCAGAAGTGTGAGCCACAAGGCATATGTGTGTTCATGAGACTCCTGACTCCTCTTATATATATATAAGATATTTAAAATAGTAGTATTTATAGGCTAAAAGTATGGAAAGGTTGTTTCCAGGTTCTAGAGGTGGGGGAATAGGGATTTGCTAATTAAAGGGCATAAAGTTCCAGTTAAGCAACATTAATATGTTCTCATACAACATTATGAGACTATAAGTTAGTCAACAACACTGTACTGTATGCTTAAGAGTTTAGATCTTGCCTGATCAGTGGGTCTTAGTGGTTGAGTGTTGACCTATGAACCACGTGGCTTGGTTCAATTCCTGATGAGGGAAATGCCTGGCTTGTGGGCTCAGTCCCATGTGGGGGAATGCTAGAGACAACTGATCAATGATTCTCTCTTATCATTGATGTTTTTTCTCTCTCTCTCCCTCTCCCTTCCTCTCTCAAACCAATAAAAAATATTTTTTAAAAGAGTGTAGATCTCATATTAAGTGTTTTTAGCAGAATAAAATTAAGGGAAAAAACACTTTTTCACTTCAAAACCCTCTTACTCTTGCAGTTCTTGAAATCATATCAGGCATTTATCAGTTACTGTGGTTTCACCCAGGAAGACATTTCCCTTCCAATAAAATTTCCACCCTAGGTTATTGAGACTCTTAAAATTTCCCAAATATCCCAAACTATCTCCAGAGATGTTGGAATGTGTAGAAAATATCATTTAGACAGCCCCATACCATTCTGAAATGTCAATGTACTCAGCCCCATTGGATAGCCATATACCTAAGGGTTGGTGGAGGAGCAGCAGCTTCTGAAATGGGAATGCCAAAGATTTATCTGGATGAAAAAATAGGATCAGGAAGGCCAACCTTGCTGGAGTGAGTAGAGATGATCCTCAAGTGGTCCTAAAGTTTCAGTGTGCTCTAATAAATCCTATTGAATGCTTTATAGCAAACATACCTAAAACTCAATGTATAACAGCATTCCAGTGAAGTATCTCTGTAATATACTTTTAAAAAATATATATTTTATTGATATTTTACAGTGAGGAAGGGAGAGAGACAGAGAGCTAGAAACGTCGATGAGAGAGAAACATCGACCAGCAGCCTCCTGCACAACCCCCACTGGAGATGTGCCTGCAACCGATGTACATGTCCCTGACTGGAATCGAACCCGGGACCTTTCAGTCCGCAGACCGACGCTCTACCACTGAGCCAAACTGGTTATCGGCTCTAATATACTTTTGATATATCAATTAGCCCAGGGACATAAATTTAAATTATACTCTGAATTGGGGTAAAAATTTACTTAAAAAATCACCAGAATATTACTAATTGTACTATATTGGCTATATTGGGTTGTTTGTTAATATATGGAAAATGGGTAAAAAATAATATTGGAGAACTTTCCCTCCTTTGCACATTTGCTTCCTACTATTTACTTAATTTCTGTTGGTTTTTGTTTCTTTGCTTTTTTTTTAAGAAGGACACTTTTTAATATATGTTTTTATTTATTTCAGAGAGAGGAAGGGAGAGGACAAGAGAGATAAAAACATCAATGATGAGTCATTGATCAGTTGCCTCCTGTATGCCCCTAATGAGGATTGAGCCCACAACCTGGGCATGTCCCCTGATGGGAAATTGCAGGTGATTTTCTGGTTCATGGGTTGATATCCAACCTCTGAGCCACACCAACCAGACAATTTCTATTGTTTTGTCCTGTACTAGTTAATAATTCTCCTGCCATAATGGATGGCACTAAACACACACACACACACACACACACACACACACACACACACACACACACACGGGTTTAGGCACTGAAGAATTATACCAAAATGTCTCTTAATGTATGCATGTTTAAGTTTCAGCAAATAAAAGCTTTTTAAATCATAGTGTTTCATTTGGGCTGACCCAGTTAGCTCATTTTACTAGAAACCATAATTAATAAGACTAAGATAGAAGTTTGATATACACAGACAAAAACTGTTCTAATAGCTCCAGCTAGTCTACAGTTGGAATCCTAACCTCAGTTCAGTGAGTCACCTCCGTAAGAGTGACTTTGGCTCAAGTAAGATTATAAGGATGGCTCAGTGCAAATCCATCCTGATTCCTGGAGAAAAACTAAAAGAAAATTGCTACTGCGTCCAAATGTATGTTTTTCTTTTATACAAAGGACAGAAGGTCCATTCTTTTCTTTATTCAGTGAAATGTAAACATCTCCAGACCCCTCCTTACTCCTGATGGCTCAATCTGTGCTCTCTGTTTGTAATGACTTTAGCTCTTGGGATTAGCACAGTTTTAATGCTACTGAGATGGTTTATTTCTGGTTTATTTCCCCAGCAACCATACAGAATGTGCACAGAGAGCACAGTCCTGACCTTTGAGATGTATAATGCTTTTTAAATCAATACCATAGGAAATGCATGACTTTACAATTTCTAACATTAATAAAAATCTCATACACACCATGAGTAATGTTGCTGTTAGCCTAAAGATGACTAGATTGAAGTCATGGCTCCTGGGTCTGTCTGAGACAGTCCTCTGGTATTTTTCTGAAGAAAAAAAGAATCACTTCTAGATAATAGTGATAGAGTTTAAATCCCTGGGATCTGGGCCCAATAACCTGACAGAAGCCTCTGAAATCATGGTGTTCAGTGGCAGCTCATTTGATTCTCACAATCAATCTTGAATCATATGCATGTTCTTCATTTTAGAGGAAAGGGATGCATAAGAAAAACAGAGAGAGGAAGTGACTTACCCAAGCTTATACAGCTGCTGGTTGAGAGAGTAAAGACACGCTACTGAGTCTTGTGATTCTCACATGTTGTCTTTCAGCAAGTATTTGCCTGGCCTATTTAGAGCAGTTACTCAGATGAGATGAGGTCTCAATCAAAATTAGTAATATCCCCATGAGTCATCCATACTCTCTTTTCTCTTGGGATAAATGAATCCTTAAGGATGTTTGGATTATTATATGTCCCAAGATTCTTAAAGACAGTTTAACTGAATTAAGACAATTTACCTTGATTCCAACTTTGAAATAAGGAAGCTTGGTGGTCCTTTTCCACCACTATATTTCATTTCTTTATTTCCTATTTCTACATTTTCATTATTCTCTAGTTATTTAAAAAATATATATTTCCTTTTCTCCCATATTGACTCCTAGTGACTTTCACTGATTACCTCTGTGCCTAGACTTCCAGATGCATTCATTGTGTAATCTCCCCTGGATACATTAATAGGACTTTCTCCCTGTACCCAGATGTTTTCTTCATTATTTCCTATAGAAATAAATCTAAATTTATCATTTTCTACTGACATCAGTGACAGCCACCAATCCCACACCTAGATTCTATTATTTCTTTAGAATGTAGGGAATCTCTTGTGTATATCAGCTTTAAATTTTGTTGATCTAAAAGTTTGCAGCTCACTTTTATTTATTTCATTTTATTTTTTTAGGATTTTGTCCTTAAGGCCTGATGGAGTGGAAACTATTTAATTCCCATTGGAAAATAGCTTGCAAGCCAGCCAAATAATGGGCCAGATGTAAAACCAAAAGGCAACAAGGGCGGCCCTTTAACTACAGGAAAGGAGGCCAATATGTGATCAAAACTAGAAAAAATGCTATCCATTACCCATGCCCTCCTCCCAAACAAAAACACTAAAGGTTTTAAATCTTTACTCAATTGTCAGAAAACTTTTGTAGAAAGGCAATCAAAAGAATAATAAATGGACAAACAAAAATAGGTCCAGAAGCATGAATGCATGGAACAGATTGACAGATCTTAGATGAGAAGTGGTTAGTGGGAATGGGAAGAGATTAATCAAAGAACATATGCATATATACATACATAGCCCATAAACACAGACAATAGTATGGTTAAGGCCTGGGATGGGGTGGTGCTGGGTGGAGAGGGGGGAAATGGGGAACATTTGTAATATTAATAAAAAATAATAATCAGTCAAAATGTAAAGCACCTACCAAAACATACCAACTCTGTGGATTCCTAACATAGAACCTTAAGGCTAAAAGGGGATTTGAAAGGATCATTCTTGTCTATCCCTTGGACTTTTCACAGTAAGGTGCTGTATATATGATAATGACTTGCCCATTTTCAAAGATGCTCAATAAAGGCCATTATGTAAGTATCCTCTGAGGTTATCTGCAATTGGACAAACACATCAGAGTTCAATTAAATCATATAAGTGATGTGGATATAAAATGTGTTTATCTGTCGAGCGACAGACTCAGTTATGGGACTCAGAAACAATACAGAGGAGGAAAACAGAGTTTTGTTCCTAGAGGCTCACACTCTGTTTGGGAAGATCCATACTAAGAGTCTGATAGGCACTATAACTGTAATTTACACAAAAATCTATGGAAGCAAAAAGGAAAGAAGAATTAAACCTGGATAAGGGAGCTGAGGAAAAATTTGTAGCTGGATCTTGATAACCACACACAAGTTTAGAAGGTATAAGAATCTAAGAGAATGCATCACAGTTCAAAAAACAAACAAACAAAAATAAAACATGATATGTTTGGGTAGCAAACACATCTATCTGCCCTATTTTTACAGTTGATTTCTGTGGCAGAGATGAAGTTTGAGCCATATTGTGAATGGCCTTATATCCTCATGAATGATAGGGATTTATGATTATATATTATAGGCAGGTTTATGACAGAGAATTATATGGTCATATTTGCATTTTGGAAAAATCACTCTAACTTCCTTTAAACAGATTAAAGGATGTATCACAGACTCCAAGTTGTCAAGTGTCTGCCTGAAGCTGTCCCATGACTGAGACAGACTAGCAATAATGAAGAGTGGAGTTTAATGCTGATGAAAATAAGAGACAGGAAAAAATAATAAAACAATGTGAGAGAGGAATAAAACATGAAAGTAGGATAAAATAATAATGCTAAAATTAAGTGTTTACTATGTATTAGGCATGGCATTTAAATGTTTTATTCATATTATTTCATTTCATCTTTTTAATGACCTAACAAAGTAAGTATGACTATCCAAGTGTACAGATGGATAATCTATTGGAGAAAGAGATAAATGTCTTGCTCAGGGTCATATAAGAAGAGAGGATGAAAGCAGCACTCCAATCTCCACTCCTAACTATTTAACTAGAGAAAGCAAGAGTGATAGCATAAAAAAATAAAAATAAACTGTCACAATAGAGGACAAGGAAGGAAACAAAAGGGACTGTGAAAGAAAGAAAAATATATATAAGAAAGAAAATGGCAAAATTGAGGCAGGTTATATTAATTGATAACACTCTTATACGCAAACACTAGAATATATTTCATTAAAACTTGCCTTTAAGTATCTGTCTAAGGTGCCAAAGACTAGTGACCAATGATATAAATGAACATTCCCTAGATAGTTATCCAATGATGTGCATCTGAATCTAGTCCCAACTGTTATTCGATTAACCCAAATTAAATTGCAATGTTTGAAGACTTTTCACCTATAAAAATATAATCCTAATAGCTTCCAACCAGACTAACTTTAAGGTGAAATACGTTCTTAATCAAAATTCACTTCCTCACTTTCAAGTCTTGTCATTTTGAGTACTTTTTCCACCTTGCACAGGGAAGCTGGACCTATGCCAAGCTGTAGTGACTGTCAATCAGTCATGATGAGCTGTTAGAAAGTGGTTCACAAATGTCAGAGGGGAAGTTGGTGGGAAAAAGAAGGTGAAGAGCCTGGCTGGGGTGAGCCTTAGTGATTGAGTGTCAACCTATGAGCAGGAAGTCATAGTTCTATTCCTGGTCAGAGCATGGTTCAATTCCCAGTCAGAACCTGGGTTGCAGCTCAATTCCCAGTGTGGAGCGTTCAGGAGGCAGCCAATTAATGATTCTCTCATCATTGATGTTTTTATCTCTCCTTCTCTGTAATCAATATATATATATATATATATATATATATATATATATATATATATATATTTAAAGATGAAAAGATTAGACAAAGAACATATATGCATAGTTTATGGACAAAGACAGTGTGGTGAAGGCCAGAGGAGGGGGGGGGGGGACAGGGGCACTGGGTAGAAGTGGGCAAAGGTGTGGAGGGGGTGGAGGATATCTGTAATAGTGTCAACATTTTTTATTTTTTTATATATTTTATTGATATTTTACAGAGAGGAAGGGAGAGAGATAGAGATCCAGAAACGTCGATGAGAGAGAAACATTGACAAGTCGCCTCTTGCACACCCCCTTCCAGGGATGTGCCCGCAACCAAGGTACATGCCCTTTGACCGGAATCGAACCCGGGACCCTTGAGTCCGCAAGCCGACGCTCTATCCACTGAGCCAAACCGGTTTTGGCTAGTGTCAACATTTTTTTTAAAAAGGGCCAAGAGATAATAAACACTAGGGAAATATATACCTCTTTGACTTTATTCTCACTTTGGAGAGTGGATATGGTGGAATGAAACATAGTTGTCAGAGTACTCAATGAATTGAAAATAGGAAATCAGAGCGGAAATCAGTTTGGCTCAGTGGATAGAGTGACAGCCTGTGGACTGAAAGGTCCTGGGTTCGATTCCATTCAAGGGCATGTACCTGGGTTGTGGGCACTTCCCCAGTGGGAGGCGTGCAATAGGCAGCTGATCGATGATTCTCTCTCATGGATGTTTCCAACTCTCTATCCCTTTCCTTTCCTCTGTAAAAAAATCAATAAAATATATTTTAAAACAAAAGAAAAAAAAAGAAAATAGAATCTGAGAATCATTGAGATGTGCATGTCTCTCTCATTAGGTTCAATAATAGGAGGTTACTAAATTCTATAAATGGTAACTGTATTCCAGCTCACTTCAATCTTGTTTCACAGGTCTTAAAAAAAAAAGTTCTATTAAAACTTCATATGTCCGAAACTGGTTTGGCTCAGTGGATAGAGCATCGCTTTGCAGACTGAAGGGTCCAATGTTTGATTCCAGTCAAGGGCATGTACGTTGGTTGCAGGCACATCCCCAGCTAGTTGATGTTTCTCTCTCATCAATGTTCTTAACTCTCTATTCCTCGCCTTTCCTCTCTGTAAAAAATCAATAAAATATATTTTTTGAAAATTTTATATGAATTAAGAAATTAGCTAATAAAAGCTTTCTCTCCATAAATATTCACATCTTCTTGCATAGACTACATTTTTAAGTACATGGAATGATCTCCAAGTAAGGCTGCATGGAGTTGAATCTTTGCAGCACCAGACATTCACCTCTGTTGTTTTGCTACCAGTGGCCATTAAGGATCTTTCTTTTTGAGGGCTTTCATTTTCTGAACACTGATGAAATGGTGATGGGAATACTGATGGAACATCAAGATAGGAGGCATAAAAGTAAACTGCTACACATTTGAGTTTTTTTGTGATTATCAGAAGCCATTGAAAGGGGGAGAGAAAGAATCTCTCTTGGCAGATATAAATTACATTCCTTACTATTTTTTTTAATAAACCATCTTCTACCGGGGAAGGATCTTGTATTCAATATTGAACACTAGTGTTCTAAAGCTGGAAGGAACTTTAGACATTGTTTAGTTTTACATTTCATTTCTTTTTTAAAAATATATAGATTTTATTGATTTTTTTTACAGAAAGGAAGGGAGAGAGTCAGAGAGTCAGAGAGTCAGAAACATCGATGAGAGAGAAACATTGATCAGCCACCTCCTGCACACCCCCCACTGCGGATGTGCCAGCAACTAAGGTACATGCCTTTGACCAGAATCGAACCTGGGGCCCTTCATTCTACAGGCTGACGCTCTATCCACTGAGCAAAACTGGTTAGGGCTACACTTCATTTCAGAGTTAGAAAACCAAGAATATACACTGGCCAATGTGAGTGTATGGCACTAGAATCTGGGTCTTCTGACTTTCTAGCTTTGTTCTCACACTGGGCAAAATCATTGTCTATTGTGCTCCTATATGATGATAATAATAACTGATATTTTAAATACTTATTAATTGTTCTCTATGTAGTCACTCATTTAAATCTTACAACCTTTTTCAGTTAATCACTATTATTACACTTTTTATATAGGACTAATCTGAACCCCAGAAAAGTAGAACAGCATTTTCAAGATCACCCAGCTAGTAAGATATAGTCATGATTCACAACCAGCCAGTCTGGATCCAGAGTCTTATTCTTAACTCTTATGCTATACATTGTAGTATCTATATTCTTAGATACATATCCTATTTCTAAGGGAAGATTTTACCCAACTTCCCTTTTCTTTTCTTTTTTATTAACCAGTTAATTGCCAGATGGTATCCAAAACGGAAACCATCCTCGAATGCCATTTTTTGAATTGAATTTAAAAATCAAATTTTCAATGAAAATTATAAAAAATAACTATTTTACTCATAATTGGGGTGTTCTCAAATATTTCCAGTAGAAAAATTTCATTGAACATGATTTTAAAGTTGGTCTTATGGCAGGCAAATGGTTAATTTATATTATTGAGAGTATTACATATGTCCCCATTTTCCCCCCTTTGACTTTTTCTAGCCCACCCCCACACTATCCCAGGCCTTCACCACCCTATTGCCTGTGTCCATGGGTTATGCATATATTAGGTGTAGCAGTTAATAATGTGGATTTTTTTCAATAGATGAAGTTACACATATGTTGATATATGTGTGATTTGCTATGTATGCTTTGTTGTATTTACAACAAGCTCCAAAACTTCATATGTCAAATTTTCTGAAGGTGTTAACATCATAGATATTTTTATGCTTAAAAATGTCAAATTTCATGCCAAAAAAAGAACATTTTCAGGAAGTTTTAATTTGTTACTTTATTTTGAAAAAAAAAAAGTGCTTCTGAATACTTTGAGAAGCTTACAGTGAGCATGCTCCATATAAAGATACTTGTGAATGCTGGTTTAAACACTTTAAAAGTGATGGTTTTGATGTGAAAGACAAAGAATGTCCAGGTCAACTGAAAAAAATTTGAAGACCAGAAATTACAAGCATTATTGGATGAAGATGCCTGTCAGACTCAAAAACAACTTGCAGAAAGATTAAACATTGCTCAGCAAACAATTTCCTATCATTTACAAGCAATTGGAATGATTTTATAATTAGGAAAATGGGTGCCCCATCAACTGAACAAAAGACAAATGGAAAACTGAAAAGTCATCAGTAAAATGTTGCTTCAATGGCATGAAAGAATCTTTTTTTGCATTGAATTGTGACTGGCAATGAAAAGTGGCTTTATTTTGAGAATCCCAAATGTACAAAATCATGGGTTGATCCAGATCAACCATCAACACCGACTGCAAGGCCAAGTGACTTTGGAAAGAAGATAATGCTCTGTGTTTAGTGGGATCAGAAAGATGTGGTGTATTATGAGCTTCTAAAACCAGGTGAAACTATTGATACTGATAGCTACCGACAACAAGTAAGCAATTTGATCCATGCTTTGATAGTGAAACGACCAGAATGTTACAAAAGACACAGCAAAGTAATTTTGCTTCATGATGACTCACCATCATACACTTCAAAACCAGTTAAAGACACATTAAAAGATCTTGCCTAGGAAATATTAACCCACCCGCTGTATGCACCAGACCTTGCTCTTTCAGTTTACCACTTGTTCTGATCAATGGCATACGAACTTTCTGAAGAGCACTTCAAAGTGTACCAAGAAGTAGAAAATTGGATCTCTGAATGGTTTGCTTCAAAACAAGCAAAGTTCTGTTGGGATTGTATCCACAAATTACCCGAAATATGGGGAAATGTGTAGGTAACAATGGATATTACCTTGAATAAAGCACTTTTGATGTTTCTCTTGAAATTATGGTGTTTTCTTTGATTATAAAATCCACACTATTAACCGGTACAGCTATTAGGCATACAAGTACTTTGGTTGATCTATTCCCATCCACCCACCCTCCCCTTGCCTTCTGAGATATTCAGCAGTCTGTCCCCCCAACTAGATATAAGTAATAGTACCACTTATATCTTAAATATTGTACAGACAGAAAGCATGGAGGATATGTTTGATCCTGAGGAAGGTAGTAATGAAGACAGAAACAAATGAAGCTTGGCAGATGCCAAGGTAAATTTAAATCACAAAAACCTCATTGGCTCTACATGCAGACTCCAACTGCCTGTCCTGAGCCTCTCCTGCTAGCAGTGATGGATTTATACTTTGACTCAAGTTTATACTCAACTTCCCTTTTCAATCCACTAAGCTGTTCTTATAATAACTATAATAAATGTTGTCTGATGGCTTCATGGAAAAAGTTTAAGAATTCAACAGCCTGGGTTATTCAGCAGGAAAACAGGTTTCAACACAAGAAGGGAGTAGCTTGACCCTCCATCTCTTACTCTACTGGCAGAAATGTGGCTGGTGCTTACAAGAATCAAGATATCAATACTTGCATCACAAAGGAAAACTGACAACTCTATCAATGTAGCCAGCAATCATTCATTGCATAATTCCTCTCTGCCGGTCACTGTGCCATGTGCTGTGGAAGATACAGAAGTGAAAAAGATACAGTCTTTGAGAGTCACTCACAAACTAGTGATGGCAGTCTTGTAAATAAGAAACTAAAACTAGTAGCAGAGTAACATCAATGTCAAATAAGGGTACTAGCACCTTGCTGGCATGGCTCAGTAGTTGAACACTGACCTATAAACCAGGAGGTTACGGTTCAATCCCTGGTCAGGGCACATGCCTAGGTTATGGGGTAGATCCCCAGTAGGGGTGATGCAGAAGGTATTTGGTCATTGATTCTATCTCATCACTGATGTTTCTCACTCTCCCTCTTCCCTTCTTTTCTGAAATCAATAAGATATATTTTAAAAAAAATAGTACTAGCAAAACAGGAAAGCTTCAAAGTTCTGATAAAATTTGAGCTAAGACTTCAAGAATGAGTAGATGTCAGAGTCAATGTTGAGGAAGATAGGAAAGAAAGAAGAGTATTCTAGAATGAACAGTAAGAGCAAAGGCCTACAGGTAAGAAATTTCCAGGCATATTTTGATGAGCCTTCAGTTTGTTATTAGGAGTGGCAGGAAGAGAAACCTGAAAAGGCATTTATAGGCCCTAACATGGAGGGCCTTAAGTTTATAGCTAAACAATTTGACTTTACTTTGAAAATGTTGGGTCATTTAAGAATTTTTATCAGAGAAATGGCAGAAGCAGAACTGTACTTTAAGAAAGGTAATCTGGCATTATTGTACAGAATACTAGATTGAAAAGCAGAAGCTAACGGCAAAAATACTATTTGGAAAGTTGTTATAATGGAAAATAAAATTATACTATCTGGGCAGAATTGTGCTACTAAAATCTATCTTTGGGGTATTTCTGCTAGTACCCACAGAGCACCTCACTGACCTTTGTCTTCCTCTACCAACAGATGTTTCCATCCTAAAGATCCTGCAAGGTGAACAGGAGGCAAGGTGCAATGAATCAATCATTGAAGTTCCAAACTTAAATATATGTGGAAAAAATAGACTTTCTCACTATTATACCCAGTGTGTTCATCAAAAATAATCCCATGAAGCCTGGCCTCTATAGCTCAGTGGTTGAGCACTGACCTATGAATCAGGAGTTGTGGGCTTGATCCCCAGTGTGGGTCATGCAGAAGGCAGTGCTCAATGATTCTCTCTCATCATTGATGTTTCTATCTCTCTCTCCCTCTCCCTTCTTCATTGAAATAAATAAAAATATATTTTTAAAAGAATCCCAGGAAGACAATGACTGTAAATCTATAATCACCATGAGCTAAAGTGAGACTGTGGTGGCTCAACTTCACAGACATACAAACACCAGCTGTGAGAGGTCTGTGGCAGGCTTTAGATGATCCCCCAGAAGAGGCCAATCAAGAAGTAAAAGAAAATTATTTGTGAGTTGTGCATTTGTATTTTCTTGTTGTCCTAATATGAAGATTTATTTCACTAAAATATTCCAATGGGATTCAAGCCATTTAAGGGGAAAAGTGTTCCTATAATTTGCATTCATATTTGATATTGCCCATCCTTGCATTTCAGAGTGAGGATTCAGGCCAGAAATGATTCTCATCATCCCTAGCAAGTAAATCAAACTGATTTACACATTTTACTATGCTCTCCTCATGCTCTTTTGTTAGAGTCATGATCAATTTCAGTTGCTCTCAGGCCAGAGTAAAAGAGCTTCAATAATATTAGGCGTGGAATTAGTTCATTAACATCACTGCAGGCCTTTCCTTCTGAATAGGTGGGAAGGAAAACATTGCAGGGACAGCCACCTTGAGGAAGCATTATGCTTTACAGTGGTTTGTATTGCACTTGAGGGCCATAAGAAAAATGAAGGCAGTTAAAATTTGTTTGCAAATCTGTTCTTTCCTTGTTTGATTCTAAGAAAACACACGACCATCTGTCTCACTGGTCTTAAATCATATCATGTCACTCTAGCACTAATGCTCTGTGCCTCTTTGTATTCTGTTTTCTGCTTCTGCTTTAATCTTTGAAGAAGTTAAACAGTTGTGCTTTGAATATCTGTATTTCCCAATAATTCCATACAACCCCAATCATTTTTTATGGACAAAGATATATGTTTGCACTCTAGAAGATGTCACCAATATAGACTACAGTGTGAATGATGCTGCCTGGAGTTGTGCAACACTAAAGCCCAGCAATTGCATCTACCTACCCAGACTTTGATCTGGAAACAAAAAGGAATTATGTAATGGTTACTATGGGCAGTTCTTTGTCACCTTCTTTTTACTGCTTTCTTCCTACCACCTGTTTTCCTCTGTGCCAAAGATGATATGTGCTAACCAAAATCTATGTTCTTCTCTTCTTCCTCAGTACACTACAAGAATATATTTTCTAAGCCCCTTGCATCTACATGGGACCATGTAACTAATTCTGAGCAATGGGCAGAAGGAATTTAGATCACCTGTAGACCAAAGTGATTAAGACTGAATGTATCTTCTGTGTCCCCTTCCTTTAGATGTCAGAATTATGCCAGAAGATACTGAGGACAGATGGAAGTTGGGTAACACTGAAGCCCTACAAATGTATATACCCTCCCAAACCTTGGTCTAAAAACAAAAGGCAATCATCCTATCTAATAAAATAATAATATGCAAATTAACCACCATCAAGCTACACCCACAAGCAACACCCACCAGCCAATTAGATTGAGTATGCAAATTAACCACAACCAAGATGGCTGTAGCCTCAGAGAACAAGAGGGAGGCTTGGGTTTCCCTGGCAATGGAGGAAGCCAAGCTTCTGCAGCCCTGGCCTAATCAGGCCTTCACTCCAGTCTACAAAGTTTCAATTCTAGAAGATAAATAAATTCCAGATAAGAGAACCTCCACTTGGGTTGCCAGGGGGCGTGGCTGGCCTGCAAACCACCATAGGACCCTTGCCCAGGCCACCCCATGTCCCAAGGGAACCCTTACCCTGATCCAGGACACCCTTCAGGGCAAACCAGCTGGCCCCCATCCATGCACCAGGACTCTATCCTATCTAATAAAAGAGTAATATGCAGATTGACCATCACCCCAACACACAAGATGGCTACCCCCATGTGGTCAAAGATCCTGCCCCCATGTGGACACAAGGTGGCCACCACAAGATTGCCAGCAGGGGAGGGCAGTTGGGAGGGACCAGGCCTGCAAGGGAGGGCATTTGAGAGGGACCAGGCTTGCAAGAGAGGGTAGTTGGGGGCGATCTACCCTGCACGGAAGGGCAGTTAGGGGTGACCAGGCCAGCAGAAGAGAGAAGTTGGAGTCAAACAGGCTGGCAGGGGAGCAGTTACACATCAATCAGGCTGGCATAGGAATGGTTAGGGAGTGATCAGACTGGCAGGAAGAAGCGTTTAGGGGCAATCAGGAAGGCAGGCAGGGGAGCAGTTGGGAGTCATCAGTCCTGGATTGTGAGAGGGATAGGACTGGGCCTAAACAGGCAGTTGGACATCCCTCGAGGGGTCCCATATCAGAAAGGGTACAGGCCTGGCTGAGGGATACCCGGCCCCCGTGTACAAATTTTGTGCACCAGGCTATAGTATAAAATGGTTATTATGGGTGCCCTAGATGGAAAGAGTCTGGGACCCTGATGACTGAGTGGAGCACAGCCCTCCTGCACTCCTGCACTGGAGAGTAACATGAAAATGTCATATATTTTCCAGGCTGATATTGCTCAGTGGTTGAGCGTGAATCTATGAACCAGGAGGTCATGGTTTGATTCCTAGTCAGGGTGCATACCTGGGTTATGGGATCAGACCCCAGTGTGGGACGGGCAGGAGGCAGCAGATCAATAATTCTCTCATTATTGATGTTTCTATCTCTTTCTCCCTCTCTCTTCTCTGAAATCAATTAAAATTTTTTAAAACTTTTTTTTTAAAAAAAGACATACTTTGAACATATTATGTCAACAATATGTGGGGATTTTTGGTTATAGCAAATACCTTAAGCTTATTTATATTCTTTCCTAACGTAGTCAAACTTAACCTTGGCCTAATTGCTCAGGGCATTTTACTACTGACCTCAAACCAAACTTGATCCCCTTGTCTCCTAATTTAAGTATTTGTGCTCCTAGTCTTTGTCTAATGGAACTCTGTTCTCTGTGAGCTGAGAATGTTTGTTCAAGTAACCCAGAATCTCATGTAACCCAGAAACAGTGCAATAGCTATTAATGAGTATGCCAGTTCCTTTGGACTTAAGAGATCCAGATGAGGATAATATTCAGGATGGTTCATGTCTATCTCAGTATCATTATGTATCCAATGAGGACCCTAGCACCAGAAATGAGAGGATCTAATGGCTTTGTCAGTCAGATACACTAGACTGAGAACTCTATGAAATGGATAGGGGCAGAAATAGAATATTAGGACAACCTATAATTGTAAAAAATAATAATCAGGCCCTGTTAACTGTGATTGTTCTGTTCTAATTAAAGAAGGCACATTCTAAGCTGTCTGGGAGTTGCAAACTGGAACTGGGAGCTCATATGGAAATGTGGCCCATCCTCCACATCAGGGAGTTGCTATTATCATGGAAAGATCAACAACCTTGTGGCAGAAACCTGAGAAGCCAGCCTTTGGAAAACCCCAAGCCTTTGCATAGCCTCAGGCCTTTGCAAACCCCAAGCCTGCATTACTGGTAAATTGCCCATTTGGCATACCCATTCTTATCCCTTTTGCCCACTTCCCCATGTAATCTTCATCCTTCTACCCAATATAAGCAGCTGGTTTATGGGGGATTGCAGAGCAGATTTTTGTGGATGACCTGCTGCTCTCCAGCACTAAGAGCATTACTGGAATAAAAGCTGATATATGATTCAACCCTGTCTCTGCTGAATTGGCTCAAGTAGTGACAGGAAGCCTGGACCCATTGAATCTTCGGTTACAACTTTGGAGATTGCTCTCACCTGAATTTCCTGAGCACTTGGACACAGGCTTTATTTATTTCCTGTTTTCCTCTGGGTTTTCCTCTGTTTAGATACCATTTTGGCTGTATTTTGGGGGTGGTTTATTGAAGGTATATGGGGAGCTGACTTACCCTGCCTATAGCTCTCCCTATAGGACCATCAGCAATTCAAGGGAACAGAACACATCTTCTCTGCCTAGATCTAGCATGCTGGTCTTCCAAACAACAAACAGTGGGCTCTCTGTCTACACATTCTCTACTGGCTAGACTACTGGTCTCAAGAGGACATTAAAAAAATACGTAGTTTTACTTTTGTTTCCAAAGAATAATCATGGCATAGTTCAAAAGTCAAACCCTAATAAGCTGCTTAGTTACCACCTAGAAGTTATTGGATACAACACATGAATCAGACCTTTGTTTCCCCCCAAAGCATCTCAATTCCTGCCTTCTCTATTAATTATTCAGGTTTGTACTCAGGCTCCAAATTAGTCATGGCAACTAGTTCCTAATCTAACAGCAATAAAAGAAGCTTTCCTTCCCCCTTTCCTTCCCAGAGCTGTAATCAAATCAATAGCCACAACTCTGACTTCCTGGCCTGGGTCCGAGCCAGCCACAGTCTCTAGAAGAATGGCAATGCTCAGGGCTTTGTTATTTTTCATAGAAAGAGATTTCACTATTGATCACCAAGGCAAAGAAAAGCTGGTGGCAGGGTGGAGGAGCTAATGGAAAGAGATGAGATACAATCCAGCTGGGCATCCCTGAGGTCATTCTGTGGATAACTGAAGGGAGTTCAAGTGAGAATCTGAAAAAGTAAATAATAGGACCCCAATTCTGCAATCACCAAAGTATCTGACAGTTCTTTCTTGCTGTCTTGGTGTATGCTATTTTTTTTCCAGCTGAACTACCTAATGATCAAACATGACACACCTCATGCTTACTAGCCTTTGTTCAGAAAATATTCTGAAATTTGCTACTCAGCTGGAGGCTAAGACTGTGTACATTCTTTGCACTTTACGAAAAGATACTTTTTCAACAGAAGTGCTTCTGTGTGTTGTTACTGCTGTGCAGATGGGCCTTGCTTTATGAAAGTAGGTTCCAGAAGAGTTCCCTAAATTGAATTTTTAAAAATCAAATTATATTTCTTCCCTGTGACACAATACAATCACAGAGCAGATTTTTCATTATTTGGGCTCAGCTGATAGAGGCTTGAAATTTTTGCCTGCTTCTGACCCCCAGCCCAGTATTTAATGATATAAAAATGGCTTCTAACACAAAGGAAACTGCTATTCTAGAGGATTCCATTGTTGAAATAAAATAACAACAATATCAACAACTGCAACTGTTATTTGGTAGTTACCGCCTATGCATCACACTGGGCAGTTTATATGTATTATCACATTTTACCCCAGAAGTACTTTCCTAGATAAGATAGCCTTATCCTTATTTTCATAAGAGCAGAAACTGAGTATCAGAGAGATTAAGCAATTTAACCAAGTTCACGTACTTTGGAGTAGAGCTTTTAACCCATACTTGTGTGACTTCAAATCTTTGCTCTTTCAACTACTTGTCTGCCTCCCGAATTTGGGGCAGAGATGTAAAATTTGCCACCAATCTATCCATAATTTTTAAATAGAGGAAGGATGTCCTTGATGGGGGCAAAAAAAAAAAAGAATTGGGGACCAGATATAATTATAAGAAATATTAACCATGGTCTGTTAACCATGATTGCTTTGTTTTGATTCAAGAAAGCACATTCCAATCTAGCTGGGGGTTTCACTGGGGACCTGGGAGATCACCTGGAAATGTGACCCATCATCCATTTCCTGGAGCTGCCTATTTTCATGGAAAGATTTACGACCTCATTGTAGAAACCAAAGGTGCTAGCCCTTTGAATTCCACAGGCCTTTGCAAACCCCCAGCTGAATTACCTGTAAACTGCCCATTTGGCCCTTTTGTCTTCTTCCCAAAGTAATCTTCATCCTTCTACCCAATATAAGCAGCTGGCTTTTGGTGGAAGGCCCAGCAGATTTTTGTGGATGAGTTGCTGCTCTCCCATACAGCCAACATTATTGCAATAAATGTTCATATATGATTCAGTCTGCTGAATTGGTTCAAGTAGTGACTGACAACCCAGATTGTCTGGTTACATCATGATATTCTAATCACTGCCTGGAGTTTCATCTTCATTCTGCCACTAACTTGCTGTGTGAATTTCAGCGAGCAGTTTGCCTTCTCTACTTCTCTCTATTCTGTCATCTCTAAATTTAGGAGATTGATCCAGAAAATCTCCAATGTCCTTTTTACCTCTATAAATTCATGGCTATATAATTTTAAATTCCTAAGAGAAACATGATAATCCTTAATATCCACTTTGGTGCCATTTCATGCTCCAAGTTTTTCACAGGTTCTTCTAAAATGGGTATTGTTCTGCACTCATCAGCAAAGGCATAAAACTGGTCACTATGAGGTCTTTTTGTTCGTGTCTACACAGGCAACCCCTTTAGCCTCATTTTTCAAGCTAGTACATGTTGTTCTAATCTCAGTATGGCCAGTTGAACAGTTTGACTGATTTTTTTACTTTTCAGCGTATTGTTTTGATCTTCTTGTCTTTGATAACTAAATGATATCCTACCTGGAAAATGGCTTTTTGTTTTCAATTGGCCTTTTTAAAGGCTAAGAAGAGGCTCTAGAAGGCCTGTCACCCAGGAGTAGTTAAAAGCAGGATGCCAGTAGCATCTCAAGTACTGCCATTTTACCCCCAGCTCATCAGCTGCACTTTCTGAGAACAACCTGGAACACCAACCTCTAAAAGGAGCTGTGCCCCTGCATACCCAAATGTGGATCAAAAGCCATGTAAATAAATATACATGAACTGAACTGGAACAGCTGGGGAGTTCTCATCGGGGACCTCTAATGACCTCTGAATTGAAAGGGACAAAGCTGATCAAGGAATCATTACTAAGATTAAAGGCTATACCCAAATCACTGTGAGACTTAAGCTACTGAATTTACAATGTTGATGGCATAAACTGGAAAGCACTAACAAGCCACATTAATGTGCTACTTGAAAGTCAGAGGAAGCAGAGAAAGCTAGCTTATTTCTGTACCATTTTCTGCATTTGCAAAGGAAACTGGGCAGCTGGGTTTTAGGAGATAAACTGTTTTGTTTCACAGCCTTATAGTTTTGTTGATGCAGGGGAGCCTCCCTGCCCTTTAAGTACCTTGTTCATAGCACAGCGCTAAAGAAGTGAGCATTTGAGTTCAGCCAACAGTGTCCATTTTGTTGTGGGGTCGAACCCTGGGTTCAAAATAAGACCACCGGAGGTTTATGATTGATTAAAAAAAGCAGGAAAGGATTTATTGAAAAAACTGGCCAGGACGGCCACAAGAGCACCACATGCAGGTGGACTCCACAGGACCACACTGTTTCAGGTGCAGTCAGTCCTTTTAAAGGTCCAAACCACAAGAAAGTTCCTTTGTTCTAAATTCTAAATTCTAAAAACTAAATTCTAAAGGCTGGGAATAGCCCACAGGGTCGCTCCCAGTCACATCCTGCTGGGCATTGGAATGTGGTCCTATCTTGTGATAGCCAATAATACAGAAGCAGAGCTCAGCGGTTAATCTCTAAAGGTTATCTTATAGTTTCTACCCCTGAAGCTACTAAGTCAGTGGGAATCAATCTCCTGTAGTTCTAGTCCCAGGCACAGGAAAATTGCCTTAGCCTCCAGGTCTCCACCTGTGTTTAATCAGGTGCAGGAGCCAGACTAGAAGGGTTAAAATTCAAACAGCAGTTTTTTACCAAAGTATGGTTTGCTACCATATTTCACATTTCAGAAAACTTGCCACTAGGCATACCAGGATCTCAATGAGAAAGCAGAAAAGGCTAAAACGGGGGGAAATTTGGGGACAAAGGCAATGATGTGGTTATGTGGCTTGTTCTATAAAATGTGGTTGTGGAGTAGAAGGGTATTCACTAGTCCAATAAATTTTCAAACTTCAGTTTAGTTTGGACTGGAGTTGCCACCTTGGAAAGGATGGGAGGTGAGGTCTACAAAATGGGGCATGACACCTGAGATCTCCAGACAATGTCAATCCCCTAAGGCAAGCACACAGCACCAGGAACCATGACCCCAGGCTGTCTGAAGAAACTTTCAAAAAACCAGGGATTCAGTGACAGATTTTAGCTCCCAAGGGGAAGGGTTCATACCTAGGCTAGGTAGGAGGTAAGGGTCACAAAATGAGATGAATTTAGGGAATGCAAGTTCTAGTGTTAGCGGCAAAAATAGAATATTGGGGACTAGTTATGGTTATGGGAAATATTAATCATGCTCTCTTAACTGTGATTGCCTTGTTCTGGTTAAAGAAAGGACATTGTGAACTGGCTGGTAGGTGTAAGCCCTAGGACCTGAGAGTCAACCTTGGAATGTGCTCCATACTCATACAAGAACTGCCTATTATCATGGGAAGATTAACAACCTTATTGCCCAAACAATGGACTCCCACCCCAGCCCATATTGCCTACTTTCCCATAATCTTTGTCCTACCCTATATAAGCAGCTGGCTTGTGTGTGTGGGGGGAGGGGCAGGGGGAATAGCAGGGAGCAGCAGAGCAGATTTTTGTTGATGACCTGCTGCTTTCCCATACTGCTGGTATTATTGGAATAAACACTCCAATATGATTCAACACTGTCACTGCTGAATTGGCTCAAGTAATGACAGGCTTCACAGATCCATTGGTTGTCCAATTTCATTAGCAGGGCAGCTAGGGAACTAGTCAGGAATCATGTGCTCAGCCTTGTGTGGGAAAGGGGCAGCTGAGGTCAGTGGGCATGTGAATAAGCCACACCACATACACAGTAAATTGTAGTATATTGGTCTGGATTGTATCAGAAACAGCCAGGCCATCACTACATTGAAGACAACAGCTGAGGAAGGCTTGGAAAACTGCCAACAGAGGGAGCAGTGAGAGTTTGCAGATAGTCCAGAGCAGTCCATCACTGGTCATTGGGCAAAATACTGCTTCAAGTCCTAGCCTAACTGCGAACAGCACCACATAGCATTACCAGTAACTTAGTTTTCTAGTATGCTTTTTGTAAATCAGAAGGTAAGGATACAACCCATAAGCAAAATAATTCAATATGCTCTCATACCACCACTTCCTACGTGCTCTCTGAGGGCCTACACATAAAAGTGTAAAACCTGGGCAGGAAATATACCCATTTCAAATCACTATTTCAGTGAGTCCCATATTTGCTGGCGTACAAGACGATTTTTTGGCCCTGAAAAAATACGTATTTGCCGGCGTATAAGACGACTGGGCGTATAAGACGACCCCCTAACATTTCCACTAAAAATACAGAGTTTGTTATATACTCGCTGTATAAGACTACCCCCCACTCGGAGGCATATTTTTCAGGGCCAAAAAATCGTCTTATATGCCAGCAAATACGGTAAGTCCAATCATTCCTTATATCTGATCCTACATAAGTTCAGACATACTGTATTCAGAAGTCAAATTTTCTTGTATGACTTGGGCATGTTTCTTAACCCCTGAGTTCTCTCAATTTTAAAATAGGATATTAATAATAGAAACAATCTCATGGGCTGTTGTGAGGATTAAGTGACATGCATGTAAAGCACTAGAATAGTACCTGACACCGAGAAAATTATGCAAAACAAATATTAAAAATGCAACATCTTAGGCTGTTAAGATAAAACTCCTGCCCCTTGAAAATGGGGTTAATGAAAGTTGGCTGGGATATAGAATGATATAACATCTAACAGGCAGCCTAATGAAGCCAGCAATCTATCATCAAGCATTGAAGAACTATGCATGAAATTAAAAAAAGATTACCAGAAAGGAAAGGTCTCCCTTGTGAACAATAGCAACCAATGGTAGAATTGGCAAAAAGAAGCGAAATAGACATCACTATGTATCAGGAAAAAAAGAAAGCAATAAATGTGAAATAGAGCTGTGTCAGAAAACATACACAAATGTGGAAAAGTAGGGAGTTTAGTGTTCCAGCAGAGAACAAGGGAAGGGTGCACTGTTTGGACATAGTGGCATATGACGTAGGAGTAAATCAGGGAGAATGGATTCCTCCTCCTGCCTCTTGGTTCCTATCAAGAACTGGCCTTCAGCAACCGTAGCAGAGCCAGCTTGAGTTTATCTTTCTTTGAAGAACAGTGTGTCAAGGCACGGAATGAAGTGAAAGGAAAAGGGTCAATCACAGACCATTCTTCCTGTTTCTCCTCTAACCTCAAAAGGTCTAAGATTTGCCTTCCGTTTCAGTAAGAAAGAGAGAGAACAGTAAGATCATAATTTATTATATCACAATATAAAATACATTTCTAACTGCCAAGTAAGTTGGCACCAAAATTGATACCCAAACCACTTCCCTCTGAAGTCCTTCCTGAACGAAGTACTATTAACATTTGGAGCTGGATAATTCTTTGTTACGGAGCATAGATAGATTCTGTGCATTGTAGGATGTTTAGTAGCAATACTTACCACTCTTCACTAGATCAGTAACACTACCCCCTCCCAGTGTGACAACCAAAAATGTCTCCAGATATTGCCAAATGTCTCCTGGGGAGCAAAATTGCCTCTGCCTAATAACCAGTGAACTAGAGACAGCTGTTAGAAGACAGCAAAGATAAATTATACTTGCTTCTCTGAGGGTGGGACTTTCAACATTTAAATAAGCAAATCTTTTCCTTTTTTATCCAGCAGCACTTACGGAGGAAACAAGGGGAGCTCAGAAAATGAATCTGAAATCATGAAGTTTTCCCAGGATCTAGGTATGCCTGTTTCTATTCTTCTTTTCAGCCAGGTGTAACCCTCACTGACCAGCACAGTGTTTCTTCAGTTTGCCTTCCACCTCACTCCCCATTGTGCTTTCCTGGTTATAAAGACAATTCTGTGCTGACTGTGAATATTGGTCTTTATCGTCCAGGTAGTTGTCTACTATGTATTCAGTTCTCCAGAGGACATTTGATTAGCATCTTGTTTGGTGAGTGCCCACTGCATTCATTAAGACATAACTTGTTGGAAGCAACAACTATTTTGTAGGTGAAAAAACAATGAATTTTCACATGGGTTACCTCCCATTGCTTTACTAAGTCTCTGATTTTGTGGCTTTAATTCAGGGCTTCCTGTGTTTCTTATTCCTGAATATCACATTCTTGATACTTAAACCTTCAAAGGATACTTAGAAAATGAAAGCCATAACAAGAAACATTTTTGCGCATGATACTCATGGTATCTTCAGCTTCCTTCCCCTTTCAAATTTGATGTTTAGTGAATGAATGAATGAATGAATGAATGAATTCAGTCATGTAATTAAAGATCCATCAAACTAGAAAAAAATTAATGATTACCTGGCCCAAACTCCTAATGTGTCAGGAAGGAATATAAAACCCTAAGAAGAGATATGATTTACTTAAGATGATAGGCAGTATGGAGTAGAGATAGCACTAGAGCCAAGATTCCCTGCACTCTGTCTGGTACTTTTTCTACTGAATCAGCCTCATAGTATATATAGAAAAAGAAGTAAAGTTATCCTTGCAGTAAATCAATAAGATTACTTACTTAAATCAGACCAATCCTTGTTATAGGGCAAACAGACAGGATTTTGATACCTAACACAGTCTTTCATACATTTCAGGTGCCTGATAAATGTTCATGGAATAGTTGAATGAAATAAGATGTATTTATGATGTTGGGGGCTTTGCTACAATTTCCATGTTACAGTTCCTGCTTTTTCCACTCCTATAATTCAGCCTGCCTAATTCCTGAAGACAATCCAGCAGAAGGTGGTGGCACATTAGGAGTACTTATCTTATTAAGAACTAGGATCTAAAGTTAGCCCAACCAGGGTTGAGCATTGACCTATGAACCAGGAGGTCATGTTCTGATTCTCAGTCAGGACACATGCCCCAGTTGTGGGCTTGATCTCCAGTGTGTAGTGTACAAGAGGCAGCCAATCAATGATTCTCAGTCATCATTGATGTTTCTATCTCTCCCCCTTCCTCACTGAAATCAATAAAAATATTTTTAAATCTCCATATTTTAATAATAAATAAATAAATAAAGCTATACCAGAAGCTTGGTATCTGGAGTGCTTGCAGTGAGTTGTAGTCATATCCTGATAATTTGAGCACAATTATAAAGCTATTCTTGTGTTGGTTTATGTAATTTTCATATCTCCTTTGGGACTGTACTCCTGCCTAAACTTACACCCACTTAGCTGGGGCCCGGATAGACTTCTACCTCTTGCCATGAAGGAGAGACCCCCATCTCCCTTGGATCCAGTCACTGGTCAGGGTACTGTCTTAACATAAATTTTTGTCTAGGCTATGATCACATTCTTGCGATTCCTGCTGCTCTTCACCCATCAGCTTCCCCTCATCCCTCATTTAGATGCTGCTTTCTGAGATGAGTCTTGACTTAATGCTAGCTTCCTTATCTTACTCCAGCTTATCATGCAACTAAAATCTCAACATGATTTACAGACAGGCTTGCTCATTTGAGCTACAATACTTTGGCTCCAGAATATTGCATCCAATACAAACAAGATCCAAATCTTTGGGTAAATCATTGGATTTTCAGAAAACCTCTTTTGAATATATATATTAATTGATTTCATCAAGAGAAACAATGATGACAGAATCATTGATTGGCTGTCTCTTGCACATCTCCTACTGGGGATCAAGCCAACAAACCAAACATGTGCCCCTAACCAGAATCTAACCCAGGACCTCTCAGTCTGCAGGCCAATGCTCTATCCACGGAACAAACCAGCCAGGGCCAGAAACCTTCCTTTAAAATGAGGACATTAAAATGGAAGGAGCTGTACATTGAGTCTATGTTGCCAGAAGACTCTCAACACAGATGCACTTCCCTAAAGCCTGGGCCCTGAAAGTAGAGAACCTCCAGAGACATGGAGATTCTGGTACATGAGAAACCAGGAAAAAATGAGGCTAATCAGAGACACTGTATAGGAAGACAGTGTTAGAAAAACATGAATCATAGGAAGCCACAGGCAGCTTCTGAAAAAATGTTCCCTGCCTTAGCTGGCTTGGCTCAGTGGGTAGAGCATCGACCTGTGGACTGAATAATTCCGGGTTTGATTCCAATCAAGGGCACATGCCCAAGTTACAGGCCCAATCCCTAGTAGGGGGCATGCAGGAGGCTTCTCATCAATTATTTTCTCTCATCATTGGTGTTTCTATCTGTCTCTCTCCCTCTCCCTTCCTCTATGAAATCAATAAAAGTGTATATATATATATATATATATATATATATATATATATATATATATTTTTTTTTTTTAAGGAGTGTCCCCTGAGTTAGGAGACCAAGGAGATCAAACTTTGTTGGTGGCCTAGGAAAATAAATTTTGTCTCCTCACAGTTTAATAGAAAATAATTCCTATTCCTGGTAAGGGGATAAATTTTTAGTCTGTCACACCCAGGTTACAGAGCATGAGTCTGAGGCAGCATTTATCTGTGGTTCTACTTGGGGGTCTGTGTCTATGACCTGTCTGTGTGTCTTTCTTTCCCTTTTCACCAGCATGTTTTCTGTTCCCCTTAAGATCTCTTCCAGAACCAACAATTATAAGGTTTAAGATGATGCCTCAAAAAATTACAAAGGCATTTAATTTGTTTGTAGTATGGCCATTCCATCCTTAGGGTCATTCTGTCCAATCTCTAGCTCACATGCTTTTAAAGTAAGGGTCATAACAAAATCATATTAATAAATAATACAGAGGTCCCATACATCACTCTTGATAGATAGCCTCATTAAGTTTTCATAAAGGATCTGCATTAATAAAGTCACTACCTTCTCTAAAGGGGAAATGGTGGCCGCTGTGGCACAGGCTAGGATAATGTACCCACTTAATGAAAACTACTGTGCTTAAATTCCTTTTAGAATTCAAGTGATCACCTCCAAATATCTAGTTACTACTCATTATCATACAATTGCTCACCTCCCACCACCTTTCCCTCTGGTAACCACTGATATGTTCTTTGTACCAATGAGTTTTTGGTTTATTTTGTTTGTTTGCTTAAGTTTCACTTTTAAAGAAAAAGAGGTTAGGTGATCCATCTGCAAAAAAAGCAAAAACTATTCATTCTGTGTCTGCATGTATTTGCTGCCTGGTTTCCTCACCCCTAAAACATTATTTGAATCTGGTATATCAAGACTAAATTAGAGGTTGATAAAGATTTAGGGCTCACTGAACTTCTATTCTAACTCCAGATACTCAGTGGCTTCGTGTTTCAGGTACTTAAATCCCTCACACTATGCTGTCCCCCACTTAGATTTGTTCACTATTCTAATGTCTAGAGTCTAGACTTCCCTTCCATCAATTTTTTGTCTTGTGTCACATTATCTCTGATCCAGCTTTCTGCTAGGGTTCTTCTTGTAAGACTGATGTGGTCATTTTTTTCAGGTGGCAGAGTACCTAAAAGGCACAGCTCTCTTTATGAACCACCGTGGAATGTTCATGCATTAAACCTAAACTTCAGATTTCATGAAAAATATAGCATGTAAGTAATCATATAATTATAACACTTTCTGTACATTCTGCCTATATAAATACATGGTTAACCTCAGTTCACAGGATTATTTCAAGACAGTCTTGTAAAGAGGAGAGGATGTACCATAGAGCAGTAATGGTCAAACCGGTGTTCTGCAGACCACTGGTGGTCCGTGAGATCCAAAAGGTTGGCAACAGCTGCCCTAGAGTAATGACAGTTGCCCAGAAGAGAAAGATCCTCAGAGGATATTTTCACTTTCCCATTCTAATTGAGCTCCAGTTAAATAATCTTTCTTTCTTCTGTATTGGCTAAAGCAGAGAGGCCGAGTTTCTGAACATCCTTTCTCTAGTACATAATGACTTAGGACTGGATCAAGGTGTTATGTGGAGGGACAAAAACCAAAGTAGGTGCTGACCAATGGCTGAAAAGTCAAAAGAAGATATACAGTCTAGCTAGCAGGACATATTTTGGAGTAGGAGTAGATTATGGCCAGAGTCAGAGAGACACTTTTAAAATATTAAATCCCAGAGTCCATGCTGTGCAAGTGTTAGAATCAAACTGTGGGTCATTCCAATGTCAAAGCCAATGGGTGTAAAAAGAACAAGACACAAGAGCTAAAATGAGGGAGGCAAGAGGTGTCCATGAGACACAGCTGCCTATTCACTTGTGTGTATATATGATCATTTTATAAATAAAAAACAATAGAATTAGATAAGTGCTATTTTTCCAAGCACATGCTTTGGCTAATGTTCACCATATGGAAGGCCAATTAAATAAATGGCAATATACATATCTATATTTCTTACCAATTATGACAACTTATAGTTCTGTGGCATTGGGAAAGTAATTTAACCATTCAGCTTCTTTATCTGTAAAATGGGGATAATAACTATGCCTAGTTTCTAGAATGGTTTTAAGGATTAAATAAGACAATACACATGAAGCATCTACTGCAGTATCTAGTATATCATAAATACTGAATATATAGATGGCTAATATTATAAATAATAAATTTAAATATGGTGGTGAACTCTGATTATAAGTCTCAGTGTAAAGATTATTTGTCCAGCAGAAACCGGTTTGGCTCAGTGGATAGAGTGTCTGCAGACTGATGGTCCCAGGTTCGATTCCGGTTAAGGGCATGTATCTTGGTTGCAGGCACAACCCCAGTATGGGGTGTACAGGAGGCAGCTGGTCGATGTTTCTCTCTCATTGATGTTTCTAGCTCTCTATCCCTCTTCCTTCCTCTCTGTAAAAAATCAATAAAATATATTTTAAAAAAAGATTATTTGTCCAGCCTAAGACACCATTAATACCATATCTTTAAGGAGTCAAGTAATTTCATTTACTCATTGAAAAGAATGGAATTAGGAAAGAGAGACAAACTTATTAAAAATAATTGTACAAGCAACATAAGTTTGGGTAAAACCCTAAAGTTATCTGAAAGTATTTCCTTCATGTATGTAAACATTCACAGGGCTCTCTCTGTCACTGAGCATAACATACCACTTGACTCACCTGACCTCTGCTCAAAAAATTACCTAGCTCAAAACTCAGTCCAATTTGTGGTGGACCTAACAAAGAAAAAGAAAGAAAAATATCTATACTTATTTGCCCAAATTTAATATTAGTTTGCATTTAATATTAGTTTGTTGAATTATTTTACTAAAATTATGTGAAGAACTAGAGTCTAAGAAAAAGGGTTAAAAAAAAAACAAATTAGGAAAAAACTGAGCTAACTTGGCAGTCTCTGAAGTGCCAAAAGTGTTGTTGAGAAGCAGCAGTACTAAGTGCCTGTTAAAAAATCAGAAATCAGCCAGCGAACTATGTGGAGGACAAGGTTAAATACCATCAAAGAGAAGGATTGAAAGAAGGTCAATAATTTCCTGGACAGGAAAAGAAGATAAATAGATTTTTTTCCTGGCCCACACCACCACAGACCTCTGCCAGACAGAAAGGTATTGATGGAATTTGAAGTGACCGGGAAAAATGCAGAAGGTGTGCCCTCAGCTTCAAAACCTGAACCATGAAATGTAAAAAGAACTGTTAGGGGGCAGGGATATCACTCTTAGCTTCCAAGTGAGCACATAGGCAATTGAAAATTTAGAGCTCCTACTCACAAGATGTTTGATATACATGGAACAGAACTGCTATTTAACATGAGATGCTTTATCATCATAAAACATGTGTTAATACATAAGGGATAGCGGTTGAGTTTAATTAAATGGGCTGGATAAATGACATTTAAACCTGAAACCTTTCATATTGAAAAATCTTTCAAAAATTCATTTGTTACCCTGGCCAGTGTTTCTCAATGGTTATAACACCAGCCCAAACACCAAATGGTTGTGGGTTTGATTCCTGGTTAAGGACACATACCTGGGTTGCAGGTTCGGTCCTAGCCAGTCAGGGAATGGATGCAGGAGACACCCAATCTCTCTCTCTCTCTCTCTCTCTCTCTCTCTCTCTCTCTCTCTCTCCCCCCCAATCCCTCCCTTCCACTCTCTCAAAAAATCAATGGAAAAAATATCCTCAGGTAAGGATTAACAAAACAAAACAAAAATATTTCATTTGTCAGTTTTCTTTATATTTGTACCTACTCTCTTCTAGACACTGTGCTAAGTGTCACAATGACTATAAACACTAATAAGTCATTACCCCTGTTGTAAATGAGCAAAGGATCTGTTAGGTGAGTCATTAGAACCCATCATACTGATGAAAAACAAAGGGCTAATGGAGTTATAGTAAACTGTCACTAACATTTTATTAGGTACTTAATATATGTTGAGTTTAAGTGATTTATAGTTATTAACTCATTTAATCTCAATAAATCTAGCACACCAATATATCTTTTATCCCCATTTTACATGAAAACAAACTGATACACAGAGTAGCTGAATAAAGATCGAGTTCACCCAGAAAATGATGGAACTGAACACAGCCTGATCCAAAACCCCAGACTTTAAAATTTTATGCTGTCCTGCTTCAGAGCAGGAGAATCTACTTTGATTCAGAGGTTATAGGAAAACATTTGGTCTAGAAGTTCAGGGAAGGTGGTCTAGGAACATGTGAAAGGTGGCTGAGTAGATTCAGAGCAGCATCCATGGTTAGAGGGCCCAAAATCTAGTCTTCCATGTCCCAGCTCAGCCTTTGTTTCAAGCCTGCCTTCTACCGTGTTGGGCATAGCCCTTCATTTCTCACCTATCTGCATTCTCCCAGGTAACTTCAAATATCTAAACTTCTGATTGTAAGGTAGCCTTTCTTCTTTTAGTTATGAACATTTTATTTCTCTTTTACATTGGAATCTACATTCACCTTTTACATTTATGCAATACAGATAAAAGGCTTTCACTAAAGCCAAAAGAAGGAAAAAAAATAGGCCCAGGTCTTCATAAAATTATACCTACTGTGGTTCAGAATCCTCATAGGAACTCAATCCCTTGTCTAATAAGACAAAGCTCTAAATTATGATACCACTACACAACATGTTTTTTTAGAACATGTGACAATTATTCAGTCCCTCTGTGCTAAATTAAAATTGAGATTGCAAATTCCCTTTCTATGAACGCCTATTTTCAGTGTCAGTTTTCTCATATCCACATATTATCTATTGCTTATTATGTTGCCCTTTTTGGTCTAAGGATATTTCATAAAAGTCAGGGTTTTCTGGCAGCCACAAATAGCTACCACCAAATGCTGTGGGAACAGTTTTATGGAAACCACATGGCTAATTAACAGGATGCTCATAAAACTGGAAAGCCTTAAAATATTCAAATAGAGCATTGGCTGCTAAACTAAGAAGCATGAGGCGGGGGTAGAGGGGAAGGAAGAGATTCTTATATGGTGCCTGCTCCTCTCACTGCATTATCTCCGAGATTATCAGCTCTACTTAGGAAATCCTTTTAATGTTTTAAAACCTCTTTGGCTATAATAAAGTTGCCACTACTCTCTTCTGACTGTCTCTATATGAAAGATTCTTTCACATAGACCTCTGGTCCGTGTTAACCTTCAAAAGAACTTGTGTGCAAAATGCTACATGTCTGTGTGTAGGGAGAAAATTCAGGGCTGGCTTTTCTTAGCTTTTTAATGTGGCTCTGCCATAAACCATTGCTCTGAGACAGGTTGTAAGCCTAGTGAGAACATTTTCTAGATGATATTTGAGATAACAGCCAAACTAGCAATTCAATTTTTTTTCTGTTGACATCATTACTACTTACATTTGCTAGAATGAAATTTCAGTCACAATTAAACATGGAAAATTTTTGCATGTTTTATTACAGTGGAAATTCACTTCTGGTATTTCAGTCATTGTGGCAACTAGAAAAAAAACTATCAACAACTGATCTCACTTATTTGTTCAATTTAACAAACAAAATGAATTGATCAACAAAATAAGACCTGAAGCATGGAGGCATGGAACATATTGACATGCCTCGATATTGGATTAGGGGGATGAGAAGAGATAAGCCAAAGAATTTATATACTTATATGCATAGTCTCTGGACACTGGGAATAGGGTAGTGAAGATCTTGGGGGGCGAGGAGACAGAAGCTGGGAGGAAGGAAAAAGGGAGGGGGAGTAGGAGATATCTGTAATACTATCAGTTAAACAAAATACTATTGCCCTAGCTGGTTTGGCTCATTGGATAGAGCATCAGCCTGCAGACTGAAGAGTCCCATGTTCAATTGCGGTCAAATGCACATGCCCAGGTTGCTGGTTCAATCCCCAGTAGGGAGCATGCAGAAGGCAGCTGACCAATGATTCTCATTATTGATGTTTCCACCTTTATCTCTCCCTCTCCCTTCCCCTCTGAAATCAATTATATATATATACTGTCAACAAACCACCAAATTTGTACTTAAAATATCATAGAAAATTCAAACTCCTGGAATAAACACTGGGACTAATGGACCATTGTTCTCTTTGATTGGATTCTTCTTTCTTGCATGTTTTTTCATACATGTATTTGGTCTCTATCCTAGAACTTACTAAAGGACACTCAGAGGAAAGGTCAACTCAAGATATTTGTAAAGATTAAGAAAGCTCAGAATTTGTTTACAGGCCATTATTTGTCCCACACTGTATATTCACTGCCATGAAAGCAGAAAATAGTTGAATTAATCCTCAGAGCAAATTAGGACAATATTGTGCTGGGTCACGTTTTTGGATTATCAGATTTCCATCCATCAATCTGAGCTATTGCTCCAAAAATACTCAAAACCTAATTTGACACTGTGACTAAAATTGGGACAATGCCAACTGCATCCCCCCTATTTGTCAGGATTCTGTTCTTTTTAACAAAAATAAAAAGGAATTGAAACAGTTACATGATGTAGTGCTTATAATAGTGCATCAACAAATTACTTTCCTTTCAGGTGCGCAATTTTTCCTGGTTTATTCATGTGTAAAGAAGCACTGAGGGCAAATATTCCATAGTTTAATGAGCTAGGGGAGGTAGACATTGTTTTTCCTGGAACACTGCATGGTTGTCATCAATTCTATCTCAGGAGGAGAATATACCATGAGTTTACACATTGAATGTGATCACTCACTATTCCAGAGGGAGAATCAAACCCATTGTAGCTATTATAATAGTAGCTCAGATCACAGAACTGGCTTCTGGTGAATCTGACTATTGAGTCAGCAACCAATATAGAGCACCCACTGTGTGCAGAGCATTAGGCCCAAAGAATAATACAGAGAGGCCCACTTGTGAGGGGTATGGTCATTGACCCTGACAAAGGACTCAAACTCTACATGGGTAAAACCAGGCCACATGATGTAAGTCATCCTCTTTTTCTTCTAATATAAGGGTAGTGCCTGTTATTGTAGTCCTTCAACTCAATCCCTCTCCTGAGTTTCCCAAGCCTGCTTGAACATCATTACTGCCTCCACATCAGAAATAACAGTACTCTAATAAGATGGGCTTGACTCTCTCAGATGCAGACAGATAAGAGTGCCTGCATCTGGCTCTGAATGGAATGTGGGCCCCAAGAAATAAAAGAGATTAGAGCCTAAACTGGTTTGGTTCAGTGGATAGAGCATCAGCCTGTGGACTGAAGGATCCCTGATTTGATTCCGGTCAAGGACATGTACCTTGGTTGCAGGCACATCCCCAGTGGGGGTGTGCAGGAGGCAGCTGATTGATGTTTCTCTCTTATTGATGTTTCTAACTCTCTATCTCTCTCCTTTCTTCTCTGTAAAAAAATCAATTATATATATGATTAGAAAGACAGTTCAACTATTTTTGCAAGGCATCAAGGTCAAGCTCATTGGGATTCACCTGCCTCCTAGCATTTCTACACACTTCTCACATAATTACACCCTCCTGGTCTCCAAGAATCACCATTACCAACACTTCGTCTGAGCCTGGAGAGTTAGAATGCTTTCCAATCATGTCATGCTCCACCTCTTATCCATTATACACAGATTGGGCAAGGACAAGGGGGAGAGCACTTATGTTTAACATCAATTATCTCTATTTAACCCATTTCATAATTTCATAAAATGCTATGGTTACAGGACAGGATTTGTTCTGGAGAGTTGTCTAAGGCAGGCCCGACTGAAGAAAAAAATATATAGGTACCTAAGTTTCTCTAAAAATATTCAACTAAATATGTAATTATTTTCTATTCTATGTTAATTGTTTCTTTTGTGTGAACAAACATGACATGAATGAAGAGGTTTCTATGAAATATGAAACATGTTGACAAGAAAACAAGTGCACCCTTGGCCATTGTGACTTAGTTGGTTGGAGCATAGTTCTGTACAGCAAAAGGTGGCGGATTCAATTCTTGATCAGGGAAAATAACCAGGTTGTGGGTTTGATCCCACTCAGGGCACATTCAGGAGGCAACCAATAGATGTTTCTCTTTTCTCTCTCTCCCCCCTTTCCACTCTCTAAAAATCAATTAAAAAAAAAGTGAGTATACAGTTAAGAGTGCAATAGTGATATCAAGATATTAACTACCCTGTGGACCAGATTCTCAACCACTACTAATTCAGTGAGAAGTATTACAGTGTTGTTTGAATTCCTTTATGATTTTTGATTCATTTCCTCACTAGTAGCCCATACCGTGATACTGCACAGAGTAGGCAACCCGCCGCTTACAAGGGAGCTGGTGGGAACCACAGTGTGCCCCTGGGGGGAGCTGCGCTGCTTCAAGGGAGCCAGGAGGGACCCACGAAAATTCCACAGGAAGCGGGAGGGACCTACACTGCTTCCAAGGATGGTGGGCCCACCCTATTCTTTTCCGGGCCTGCGCTTAGACCCAGAGGATGCAAGCCAGCCCCCAGTCCCTGTTCCTGTCCGCTCTAGCTCCAGGGGGCTAGCCCAAGCCAGGCACAGCAGCTCGCTGGCCTCCTGTCTCTGTCGCCATCTCCACTCCAGGCCTCACCTGAGCTTGCAACCTCCTTCTGTCTGGTCGTGACCCCTTAAGGAGTCCCAGCCTAAGATGCATATTTCCTCTTTATATAGATAGTTTTACAAAAAGTGGTAGTATTTCCCATTTTTTATTGATTTTAGAGAGAGAGGAAGGAAAAGTGAGAGAGATAAACATTGATTGATGTGAAAGAAATATATTGATTGGTGGCTGGACTTGCACATCTGGACCGGAAATGAACCCACAACCTAGATATGTGCCATGATGGGGAATCAAACCAGCTATCTTTGAGTTCATGGAATAATGCTCAAACAACTGAGCAACAATGGCCAGGGCTTTCCCATTTTTCCCCCCCACAAGAATACTGTGAATATATGTATATTGGTTTCTCACCTTTGTGCAGTCTCCTGGACCACCTCAGATCTCTAAACTTCAGATTCTAAAGTAAATTTCTTAAAATATCATTATTACAAATACTGACCTTCAAAAATTATATGGAGAAGGAAGGGTAATAGTTCCCTTCTTTGGAATATCTTTTATTTATTCATTAAACATTTATTGAGTATGTATTATGCAGGCACTTCACGTAGAAATACCACGTATGTTCCCCAACCTCAAGAAGCTTGCAATCTCTAAGGAGGGAAAACATAAAAATAATCATTATAAACCAGTATGATGTAAATCCTCTAAAAGTGGTAAAAACTTGTTTCAAAATTCAGAGGGAAGTTACATCTTCCCAGTTTCTGGTAATCTCAAAGAAAACAGCTACCTTTTATTGTGTGATTACCATAAATATATGGCATGTGGTAAGTTTCTCATGCATTATGGTGTATTTCCTCCTCAGAGGAATAATAGTACCTATTTCACATGGCTGTTACCAGTGTTCAGGTTAGGAAACAAAGGCTCAAAGAGATTAGGTAACTTGCCCAAGGTTACAAAAGATATAATTCATTCTGGAGTAGTCAAGACATAATTTGAACATGGCATATATTACTCCAAAGCTCATATATGAGGAGATGCCATTAGAGCTTCCCTAAAGAATGGGAAGGTTATTGTTGGATGGGGATCAGGAAGATGCTTCCATAGGCAAGAAAAATGGAGAATAAAGCCACAGAGAGTGGATAAAGCAATATGTTTTCTAAAAAGTGTAAAAAATATAAAATATATTATTTATTGATTTCAGAGAGAAAGGGAGGAGAGAGAGATAAAAGCATCCATGATGAGAGAGAATTATTGATTGGCTGTCTCCTGCATGTCCCACACTCAGGATCAAGCCTGTGACAGAGGCATGTGCCCTGACCGGGAATCGAACTGAGACCTCCTAGTTCATAGGTTGCTTGCTGTTCAAGCATTGAGCCATGCTGGCTGGGCTGTGTAAAAAAAATAATCATTGGGACAAATAAGTTCTGGGACAGAAACTGGTAGATCTTGAATGTGAGTATATATTCAGTTGGGAGGCACTGAAGCTTCCAAGTAGTGCTGAAGTGGTTGACAGCAGTGATTCAGGCTAATTCATTTGGAGAGGTATTAGGATGCAATGAAGTGACAGAGATTGTAGACTGAGAGATAAGTTAGTAGACTTTAAAGCATATAAAGAGATAAAAAGAAACTTGTATAATACTTTCAACAATAGTTTGTTGTTGTTTTTGTGTTGTAAAGTTGAAGTATATATATATATATATATATATATATATATATATATATATAATTGATTTCAGAGAGGAAGAGAGAGGGAGAGAAAGAGAGAAGCATCAATGATGAGAGAGAATCTCTGAAACTGGCTAGGACAATAAAGATAATTTAAAAAAAAAGATAATGGGAGTATAAAGTGATGACTTGTGACAGGAGGAAATATACCTACAAGGCACAGTTAAATAATAGTCAACAAACCTGGTGACTAAGGAGGAAGAGAAAGACAGATTCAAAATGTACTTAAAAAACTGCTGGATACAGTAATAAGAAAATCAAGAAGAAAAGCTGTTTTTTTTTGGGGGGGGGAGGGGGAATGCATTTGTTTTCTAATGGGCTAGATTTGAATTATCTGGCACAGCTAAGAAGTGCAAAACAGCCAATACTCTTCTCCTAGCCCTTGGACCTGACTGCTATGGATTTTCACACATGTCAATTACAGTCAATTACAGCCAATCTCCTTATCAGTATTTTGAATAAAATACTCATATTTGAGTAAAATGCTCATATTTCAGAAAGTGTGAAATGGGTCCTCTTCCCACAAGTCCACATTCCGTCTAGTCACTCCATAGCCATTTCAAACAATACCCAGAACAGAGAACTTAAACAGAGATGCCTACCTTGTGAAAACATTTTCTTTGTTAAGCCTGATAACAAAGAGCCATTAGTTATTTTCTACTTTTTCTTTGTCAGGATACAGTGTAATGTTGGCGGGTTGTCTTTTAATTGAAGTTATAATGTTTTCTTGGTATTGTGAATGTTACTTAATATTTTTAATCTTATTTAAAATAACAAATAATAACAAAACCCCTAAATAATATTTGTATAGTACACTATAATTCACAAAGAACACCCACATATATTATCTCTTTAATTTTCATAACAAATCTATTGATGTATATATTACTAGAGGCCTGGCACACAAAATTTGTGCATGGAGGTGTGGGGGTGGAGGGTGGTGGTGTCCCTCAGCCCAGCCTGTACCCTCTCCAATTTTGAATGCCTCAAACAATCCAGGACTACTGGCTCCCAACTGCTCACCAGCCTGTCTTCCTGATTGCCCCTAACCACTTCTGCCTGCCAGCCTGATCACCCCCTAACCACTCCCATGCATGCTTGATTGATGTCTAACTGCTCCCCTGCCAGCCTGTTTGCTCCCAACTTCCTTCCCCTGCAGGGTTGATCACCCCAACTTCCCTCCCTTGAAGGCCTGGTCTCTCCCAACTGCCCTCCCCTGCTGGCCATCTTGTCGTGGCCATCTTAGATCCACATGGGGGCAGGATCTTTGACCATATGGGGGCAACTATCTTGATCTTGTGTGTTGAAGTGATGGTCAATCTGCATATTACTCTTTTATTAGATAGGATAGAGGCCTGGTGCATGGGTGGGGGTTGGCTGGTTTGCCCTGAAGGGTGTCTCGGATCAGGGTGAGGGTTCAATTGGGGAGTGGGGTGGCCTGAGCGAGGAGCCTATGGTGGTTTGCAGGCCAGCCATGCGCCCCCTCCCCCCCCCCCCCCCCGCGACCCAAGTGGAGGCCCTGTTGTCTGGAATTTATTTACCTTCTAAGACTGAAGCTTTGTAGCCTGGAGCGGAGCCAAGCATCTGCTTGTTCCATGGCTGCAGCAATTTCTGTTGGAATTTGTTTACCTTCTATAACTGAAACTTTGTAGCCTTTAGTGGAAGCTTAGGCCAGCAAGGGCAGGTGCAAAGCTTGGCTTCTTCCATTGCCTGGAAAACCCAAGCCTCCCTCTTGCTCTCTATGGCCACAGCCATCTTGTTTGAGGTCAATTTGCATACTCGCTCTAATTGGCTGGTGGGTGTGGCTTGTGGTGTAACAGAGATATGGTCAATTTACATATTACTTTTTTATTAAATAAAATTAACCTTATTTTATTAATGTAGAAATGGAGGCTCAGAAAGTTTTATTTTCCCTAAATCACAATATTTAATAAAGTACAAAGTAGGGATTTGAACCCAAGTTTTCTGATCTACTGTTTTTCTTTCTATGCTACAAACCATCCCTGTATAACCTGTATTTTTTAATCAAAATAATGAGTTTTAACAAACACCATGATCCCTGGAATCTACTGCAAAATCAATAGAGCTCTAGATGATCCTCAATGAAGTTAACTACAATGGTCCATTTGAATTATCCTTAGTGCATTATTAAAATAAAGGATTTAGCCCAGCCAGCATGGCCCAGTAGTTGAGCATCAACCTAGGAACCAAGAGGTCATGGTTTGATTCCCAGTCAGGGCATATGCCCGATTTATAGGCTTGATCCCCAGTGAGGGCATGCAGGAAGCAATCAATCAATGATTCTCTCTCATTATAGATGTTTATATATCTCTCTCCCTTTCCATTCCTCTCTGAAATTAATGAAAAATATATTTTAAATAATGAAAACAGAAAATAAAAGATTGGTTTTTGCAGACATTGGAAAACATTAATTACCATCAATTTATTATCAAACCTGTCATAATTCAATGCTAACATTAGCTGCTATTTAATTTTTAAATATATTTTTATTGATTTCAGAGGGGAAGAGAGAAGGAGAGAGATAGAAACATCAAGGAATAGAGAGAATCATTGATTGACTGCATCCTGCACACCCGCTACTTGGGGAAAAGCCTGCAACCAATGCATGTGCCCTTTACCAAAATTGAACCCAGGTCCCTTCAGTCTTCAGGCCAAGACTCTATTCACTGAGCAAAACCATTTAGGGTAGCTGCTATTTATTCATTAATCCATTGGATAGACATTGAGTGAGCACCTACTATGTCCATGCACTGTGCTAGATGCTGGTGATAATATAGTTCCTATGGTTTAGTAGAGAGAACACTGAATTAGAAGTCAGGAATTGTGACCTCTAGTCTGGTTCAACCACTAAGTATCTGTGTCACCTTTGACAAGACATTAAATGTCTTCTGAGCCTCATATATTGACATGACTATGTACAATTCAAATAAGAAAATGTGTATACAAGAATTCTGAAAACTCTAACATCTAGAAGAATGTGAGGTTTGATAGAGAAAAAGAGGGCCACAAACTTACAGACCCAGACATATAGAAATGGGGTGGCAAGTCTAATCAATTGGTGATTTGAAAAACAGAGTTTTAAAATAATTTATGTCTCACACTATTGGGCATACACAGAAACAATGAAGGCTGACTACACTCAAACATCGCCTACACACACACACACACACACACACACACACACACACACACACACACAGAGAGAGAGAGACAGAGAGAGACAGAGAGAGAGAGAGAGAGAGAGAGAGAGAGAGAGAGACAGAGAGAGAGAGAGAGAGAGAGACAGACAGAGAGAGACTAAATTAAGTTACACAAGAAATTTTTGATTTCTTATGAGAATTTTCAAAATAAACCCAATAAATGACTTCGGCTACTTTTTTTCTAATTTCTATGCAGATATAGAAATTGCCAAATTTCAGAACATGGTCCTACAATAATCATGAATTTGATGCTATAATAAATTTTTAAGCATTTTATAATAACCAGGGTCCTGGTTTGCATCTGAGACCAGACTGGTTGGTGCTGAGGCCAGGATCCTTGTCTCAAGCAGCTCTGCTTTTCAAGATGACATGGTCTCTGTGCCCGTGCTGGCTGCCTCTGACATGTCTGCAGTGGCAGCGGGGCTCTGCTGTTTAAGACTGCCAAGTTTGGCAGCCCTTTGGAAGACCTGCAGGATCTAACTGTCCTTAATTCATACACACATACACCACATATATCCACATACTCCTCTATCACTCCCTCACACTCTCATACTCTCTCCTTCTCTACCTTCCTGCCAGTCCCCATCTTTCAGGACTTTTCCCCTATCCCCTTTCATGTGTAGTAAATTACCAGCCATCATTAAAATCCTAGGTAACAGATAAAAATGTTATTTCTTCATGTAGCCTTTACCAAAAAAGGAGTACTATAATTAGTGATTATAATAGTAAACTGAGTCATCAAGAAAAAATGTATATTTGGTATATTCAGTTTGATAAGGTAGAATCACACTAAACTAATTTCTTTTCTTTTTTTTTACTTATAACTCCAGAACACGTTAATTCTAAAGAGCTTTAATAAATAAAAAGCCCCAAGTTTCCAAAGCTCATAAAAAAGTGAATAAATAATCAGTCTCAACAGAGCTTGGGGAAATTGTTTTTAAAGAAGGGGAAAGGTGAAGTTGGTAACCATTTTCTTTCAAAAATAAAATACTACCGTATTTGCCGCGTATAAGACGATTTTTTTGGCCCTGAAAAATACGTATTTGCCTGCGTATAAGACGACTGGGCGTATAAGACGACCCCCTAAAATTTCCACTAAAAAATACAGATTTTGTTATATACTCGACGTATAAGACTACCCCCCACTTGGAGGCATATTTTTCAGGGCCAAAAAGTTGTCTTATATGCCGGCAAATACGGTACTTCCTCAAATAACCACTCAGAATGTCACTTGATATGAATAGGCAGGAGGAAAATAACTGTCATATTTGCCTTATATGCAGTATTGGGCAATTAAATGCCAACTTAGCGATTTACGAATGGCTTGCCAAAACATTGAAAAGATGAAAGACTTCATCCTTGTCATAGACTTCCACTTCAGTGGAACATTCAGTGCACATAACTGGGTGATAGATTGCTTCCACTTCTATCTCTGCCTGCTCTGTAGCATCTCCATGGTTAGCCCTCATCTTCTAATGGCATTGCTTTTTCTTCCTGTTTTCTGGGGTTTTGTACCTTAGAACCTCCTCTTTGTTGACAGAGCAATTCATCACAAACATTGCTCTGCACTGAGTTTTGTATGATTCATACCTTTGATAATCAAGACACAGTGCGGTCATACAGGCAGGGCAATTCAAGACAGCATCACCATTTGGAACCGGCTGTTGTTATTGACGTGGCCTCTGTATTCCAAAACCATTGTATCCCCTTCTCTATGTGTCAACCCAGGCCTGATCTTGGTTATCTTTTTCAGGATCACATAGTAATTCATCATTTGTTAGAATCCTGTGTCATTTCTACTTTTTTCTCTTGGTCACCTGTGCTGTTTTGTCTTCATCCTCAGAATCAGAATCAAAATATATATCATCATAGTACTTTGTGGAAGCTATTCTTACTTTCCTATTTCCTGAAGAAGACCCTGTTTCCAGTGAAGATAATTTGACCTCCATTGTTTTTATGGTGGAATTTAATTCAGCTTCCATTTCTTTTTCAAATTCATCTTCATTATATTCACTTTCTCTAGTAAGACATTCTCTGATGAGTTTTCGTTTTTGGTCAGGAGTTCAATGTAAAAGCACATCCACTTCATCTTCAGAACTGCTCAAAGCCAGCTCATCATCACTAGGCTCTTCAACTGAGTAGGGGTCATAGTCATCTTGGAGCCGGTTCATGGTAACCTCTGCACTCAGACACCATCCACAGGTGGCCGCAGAGTACATTTCCTCATAGGGTCACTTCCCCAAGCTAAGCTAATTTCTTAATTGGGAAAATTATCTCCCCAAAATAGTCAAGTTAAAATTAACTTCACATTTAAAATGGGTAACTTTCAGTTATCTAGGAATTCATTTGTGTGTAACAACTGTCTCTAATTATTGAAATTAGCCCTAGCCAGTTTAGATCAGTGAAGAAGAGTGTTGATCTGAGGACTGAAGGGTCCGGGTTCAATTCTGGTCAAGGACACATGCCTGGATTGTGGGCTTAGTCCCCAGTAGGGGGCATGCAAGAGGCAGCCAATCAATGATTCTCTCATCATTGATGTTTCTGTCTCTCTCTCCTTCTCCCTTCCTCTCTGAAATCAATAAAAATATATTTAAAAAAAGAAAGGTGGCATTAATATACCTTCCTTTATTAAGATTCAAACAGAAAAACACACATACCATATATATATATATATATTATAACATTATATAACAACTAATATAATATTAATATTACAGAAATATATAATATTCTAGAGCTTTATTCATTCATTCAACCAACATACAAATTATGGTCACTGATTCTACATTGTGGCTCCCAGAGGACATCAAAGAGTTAATGTGCTTGTTTTACTCTCCAATTTGGAATGCCACGCTTTCTTCCACTATTGGAATTCTGTTCGAGCATTACATTATAGAGCTTCCCTAATGCCTGCCTATGGGGATGCAAGTAATGGTGCCATCTGACACTTATCATAATTTCATTCAAACTCATATTGCTTTTACATTGTATTTTCTTTTGCTATTCTGGCTCCAAACTGCCAGCAGCAGGCTCAAATTTTACCTAAATGGGAGCATTTTGACTTGGGGAGAGAACATTGCTCAGTGCCATTTCCTTAATAGTATACAATACTGCAGAGGGAGGATTCTGACCCAGGGCCAAAACCCCTTTATCCATGGCATGGCAAGTTTCAAGGGCAAGACAGCAACCCCTGCGGAGATGTGCAAATCCTTGCTGAGCTGCAGAAGTGGGAGAAGAGAATCTCAGTAGAACCTGTCACCCCAAATTAAGGCTGGGCCTGAAGCATTTTGTGTAAAGAGAGCAAGAAAAACAAGTTGCCAGATAAATGCATCTTAACTAGTCCTCTTCCCAAATGTCCTCTGCTAAGTAAGTTCTAAATGCTAATCAAAGAGATAGCATGAAATAAGGTTTTGAAGAAGGCAGGGGAGTCATGCAGAAAAAATAAAATCCAAGGGACAGATAAACTGTTTTAATTCACTCAAAGATCTGTTCTAAATAGGGCCCAGAAACAGAGTTGTCTATGTAATGAGGGAAACAATAAGGCAACCTTATGAGGAAGTGTAATTGAGGATGTAGAAGTAATAATGATACAACCTGAGGTAAAGAAGGAAGGGTATTAAACTGAATTTGCAGGAAGCAGTCAGACTTCCAGCTGTCAAAGAAGTTCTAGATATTTTTAATGTTGGGTAAAGAGGCAAAATTCAGGTCAGTAGGGGGGAAAAAGTTAGTTGGTGGGGCGATAGGGGACAGGCAGGAGATAATGTGAAGAGGGCAGCACAGGAGCTTCTTGGATTGTGGAAAAGTATATCAGGACACATGGTGGCCTCTCACTCCTTTCAGCACCTATCCATATACCAAGCAATAGTCACCTCCTCTCCTTCCCACTCTTGCAGGTCCTCAAAGCTTCTTATTGCCTCTGATTTCTCAGGGTTCCCGTTGACTGTCCCCCTATTGTTGACCCTATTCCAAAAGACCAAAATTCCAAAACTTCCTCTTCCTATCAAGATCATGTTCCCTCCCAGATTACAGTATTACCGGATATAGTATAAAGTATAGGATAAAGTATACTTTGTAGGTATCCGGTAATACTGTAATCTGTTTTCCTCAGAACTCTGATTTCACAAAGTACTTCAGGACACTGAGTGGGCTCAGCACTTCCCTGTGTCAACTGAAAGAAAATCTCCACTTTTGTTTACTTTATATATTGAGGTGCAGATTTTTCTCAAAATGGTGTTGCTGTTAATATAGACAGGAAAACTGTGACACACACACACAATGAGTCACCCTTACTGTGAACTACCTTTTGAATGAAGCACTTGTCTAGCTGGCCAGTCTCTTAACCAGGGCTTATGTGGAGGATAGTCTTTCTCAGAAAGGTCTTTTCACAGCCTTTCTGATCACATTCTATAGATGGCTGTTTAAGGCTCATACTAGCTCCATGTATAGGAATTACCAAGATCAGGCTCAGTTATTCCTGGCAAAAAATAAATAAAAATAAAACAAAACTTGTTCAGACCCTTTACAAAGATAGATTGGCTAAAGATCTTCACACAAAATCTGCTCAACAGTTTTCTCTTCTGTATATCTCTAGGGTTGTCCATTCCTACTTTCAGTCCTTCTTGAATCTTTTATTGAAATTTATATTAACTTTTTAATGTATTTTTAAAATATATTTTTTTATTTATTTCAGAGAGGAAGGGAGATGGATAGATAGAAACATGATGAGAGAAAATCATTGATCAGCTGCCCGCTGCACACCCCTACTGGGTATTGAGCCTGCAACCCGGGCATGTGCCCTGACCAGAAATCAAAACATGACCTCCTGGTTCATATGTCGATGCTCAACTACTGAGCCATGCCAGGCAGACCAAATGCTTTTTGATGAATGTTGTTGTTGTTTTTTAAAAATCACAAGTTGAATTGAAAAAGAAAGTATCCAAATTCAAGCCTAGCCCCACCATAGGAGACACAACTTAAAATATGAAAGATCATGAATATCAACATATATGAAAGCAACAGATACACTAGTTCTAAATTATGTTCTTTTGATTTGTATTAAAGTCAAATGCATTAAATTACATTTTTATACATAAAAAGTATAGTTATGTTGTACTGATATATTCAGATATCTCAATATGAGCAATTAAAACCACAAAGAAGATAAGCTGAATGTGGATGCTATAGATAGCATCTGAAAATTGGACTCATGTTAGGTGACACCCACACACTTTTATATTGATCAGGAAAATAAAGATATATTGATGGGATCTTTTTTTTCTGGTTTTCTTTCAAAAATACCACATGCACTATTTTTAGTAATAAGCATGGTATTTTACTTCTATGTAAAGAATTCTACTTTTGGTCTGCAGCTAAAAAATCCAGAGTTCCTATAGTTGCTAGGGAACCAACAAATATAATTCTTCAATCTCTTATAAAGTTATAATTATACACTTGCTTACGGGGTAGGGAGCATTTGAACATTTTTTTCTAAAATTAAATTAATGCAATCATTTCTATATTGGAAATAAATAAAATTATGCAGGAAAATAGCAGTTAACATGATAATAGAAGTATCATCTGAACTTCCTATTGTTCTTTCATACTCTCTTTCTTTTCAGATCTACCCTTTGTGAATAAAACAATCTTAATTTGGCCCCTGATGCAAAACATTCTTCTGTGGGTGCCTACAGTAATATTTCATTTATCTCCCTTCCAAAATTAGAAACAAGAAACTCATTACAGTGGGTTATGAAATTTTCTCCTGATAGATTCTCAAATTTGTTATTAATATTTCATTATTGTGATTGCTGATGGTCTCAGGTTCAGAGGAAAGTTTTTCTGAGATAATAAATCTCCTGCCTTATGAGAAACATTATTCATAAACTTATGTAAAAGATCTGCTCTTTCATTATACTATTAGCAGCTAACAATCTATCTGTGTGTGCCCATCTGACCTTGCAATTACTGGCTTATCTCTATGATGCATTGCAATGAAGTTATTAATTCCACTTCCTTAAGACTTTTATTCTTTTGCTCTGTAGGTCAGCCAAGGAAAATGATAGAGATCCAATTATTAACAATTATCAGCAAGTCAAGAGGCATATGGAAACCATTTTCTTAAATTTGTTCCTAAAGAGAAGCAAATGTTTATACCTCCAATTCCAGGAACACTTAAAAAAAACAACTGAGTAATATCTACTCAGTTGTAGCAGTTACTGGCTGAGAAATTGAGAGCAAGAAAATTCAACTACATCAGGGCTCTCAGCTGTAAATGAACCAGTTTGTTTCTCATGAGCCTACTGGCCAAATTCTTAACTATTATTGCCTTTGTGCTGTTCACAGTGGTACTGCCTATTGTATGATTTAACACTGTTAGTCTTGCTAGTAAGAGAGAGAAAAGAGGCATGTCTTCAGACTGCTCCCAAAGTGTCAGCCTTACAAACACTAAGGTCTCCTAGTCCAACAGTTCTAGAACCACATTTATCTAACTTTATTTATAGTCTATTTGTCTCAGTCAGAAATGCTCTTTAGAATTCCTCTTGCTTCAGGAAACTATGCTTGGTTTGGACATTGGAGATAATGAAAGCATAGCATTAGAGCATCATAGTTGTGAAAGGGATTCATAATAGATCATGGTGCTCAGTATACAGCCCAAAGGCAGGTTTTGAAAACTATTCTGAGCTAATTATTCCCACCTTCTCTTATATCCACTTGGGCAAGAAGGACAATGAAATAGGAGTAATTCTGCATGAAAAAGGGATGGGATCACACCATAGTACTCTGAAAAGAAATAAATGTGTGGTCATGACAGAACCTTAAATAAAACTAAAAGTTTTAGTTTAGATAAGAAATCCAATATTGTGTCCACTGTCTATAAGTACCAAGCTGTCTGGCACATAGTAGATGCTCAATAAATATATATTAACTCATTAAAATACATCTTCTATTTAAGTCCACATTCATGGTTTAGTTATGAGAATAGGGTATCAAGAAGCCAGAGTTGTAAATCAAATGGCCAGTGCTGGTTTTACTCACTAGCAAACAACTTCTCTCCTATCCTGTATCATAAAAGCCTGATAAGCTAAGTGTCCGGTTTTCCAGTTGGCCGTTCAACCAATCAAAGTGTAATATGTTAATGATATTCTAAGGCTGCTCAACCACTTGGTATGACATCCACTGACTGCCAGGGGGCAGACAGTTCATTGGTCAACCAGTTACTATGAAGTGCACTGACCATCAGGGGGCAAATGCTTCGACTGGTAGATTAGCTTGTTGCTGGGATCCGATGTCCGACTGATCAGGACTGAGCAAGACCAGCTGGACACACCCTGGAGCCCCCCCCCCCACAGTCCCTCCCTGTCCCTGATTGTGCAACGGTGGGATCCCTCAGCCTGCTCTTCACCCTCTTGCAATCCGGGACCCCTTGGGGTATGTTAGAGAGTCGGTTTTGGTCTGATCCCACAGCCGGGAGCACTGCTTAGCAAGAAGCAGGGCTCATGGCTGGCCGGCCTCTAGTGCCTTAATAAATAAATAAATACAAATAAACAAACAATAGTCAAGGATATCAATGACTACATGCAAGCAAGTAAAATGAATGGTGCCTTTGGCTGCCAAGTGTGTAAAACTCAGGAATATAGCAGAAGGAAAAGTATATTTCAACATGTGGCAGGAATCTAGGTATAGTCATGCATGGTACATGGAACTAAGTTCACTTTACATAATTTTTCATATGGGCAAGGCACACTCATTTTCTCCAGTGCACATGACATGCATGACCTATGATCCCAGCATATACACACGTACTTCACACTAGAGTAAAAGTATTAAAAGGAAATAGCCAATAGTCTGCATATTTCCTATCATAATGAAGTCTCAAGAGATGTATTACCTTTTCAAACAGGATGGCTGTGATAGAACCCTAAACTAAATAACCCGTTAGCCCTTTCTATAACATTATATTACATAACCCTAAACATTCTCTATCTTATATCCTGGGAGTCTTAAATGGAGGAGAAACATCACATATTCCCTTATCAAACACTCATCACTTTCTCATGGGTATAAATAACAATAAGAAGACCTAATCTCCTCTGCATATCTGTATAGTTTATAGAATTGCTCCTCTTATGGTTTCTGTATAAGTGAAAATGTGTGAAAAATTAAAAGAGCCCACATTAACATAGTGGAGAAAATTGGTGGCCCAATATTGAAAAACACCCTTAAATATTATCAAGGCTACACTGTACTATGAAAATTTGCGCTGTTTGGAATGCTTACAAATCACAATAGGACTGGCTATAAAAGTCACTGATTTATAACTAGAAGGCAACACAAATGTTCCTATGCCCAAAAAGTGTATGTGTGGGAGAGGAGTATTTTGGGAAGGGAGTTGTATTTGATTGAGCCCTAAAGAGCCTGTAGTGAACGTGTTGTATTAAAACACAAATTATGCTGCTTTTGAGCAAGAAACTGGAGGACTGACACCTTGAGTTGCCTGTTTATTGGTGTGTGCCTCTTTCTAGCAATTAACTATGATGGTTTTATTATGGTCTGTGGAACTGCTAATCAATAGGGTGGGATGCTAGTTACAGGCCACAGCCGGTCCTGTGTGCCTGCATAATGCTCACAATTTTGCTCCCAGCTGTTCAGTCTAATCCATTTATGGCTGTTTATGGCTCACAGTCAGAGAAATCTTCTATTTACAGCTCATTCATCATTCTTAACATTTTTGAAAATCCAGGCTAAATGTTCTGAGGGTGGGAAATAAACCCAGACTTCCCCTGTCCCTTTTGCTATTTCAGCACATCAAACCCTTCTTCCTTTGAAAGGCCCACAGACTATATTTTGTCACACTTCAAATTTACATTAAACTGGTTTCACACAACCTGTGAGATTATGCTAGTAGAAATTTAAAAGGCAAATGTGTAATTCTAATATATCTTCTGCTTTACAGGGAGCTAGATAATTCTAAAGTGTTTGTCCTAGTGCTTTGGAAACAGGGGAGGGTGGGCATGGAAGAAAGTCAACAAACAGTTGTGAATATTGCCAGAATGTTAATGGAAATCTGGACTAGAGAATTAATGTAAACTAATTATGTTTTCAATTTGATTAATATGACTGGAAAAAATTAAGGCCATTCACTAATATAGAAGAAGTAGAGTATATAATTACCAAACAAGTAGAAAGGACAAAATGGATTTTTTAAATAAACCTCAGTCAATCCTTTAAGAAGCCAAATAAAAGGATATGGAAATAGCCGAAACCAGTTTGGCTCAGTGGTAGAGCGTCGGTCTGCGGACTGAAAGGTCCCGGGTTCGATTCTGGTCAAGGGCATCTACATTGGTTGTGGGCACATCCCCAGTAGGGGGTGTGCAAGAGGCAGCTGGTCGATGTTTCTCTCTCATCGATGTTTCTAGCTCTCTATCTCTCTCCCTTCCTCTCTGTAAAATATCAATAGAATATATATTTTTTAAAAAGGATTTGGAAATAAAAAGCATAGAGAATGTAGATAAATGAAAATTTAAAAAAGAAATTTATCTAAATTGATCAGTGATCACAATAAATGCAAATGACTTAATACACAATGGAATAATAAAAAAATTATGAGTTAATACAAATTAGTCATGACAAATATTCTTGTTTTTCTCATTTATTTACTCTATCTCTATCATTGAGATGTTTATCTAAGTATCTTAAGAGATTATGTTTCCTGATTTACTCACTTATGGGGTAATGAGTTATACAAGTCTGCCCCTATGATGTGAAAGATGTTTGCCTTCTATTTATCCTATGGCCTTTGGAGAGTCAAAAAGGGCCCACTGAGACAGGGCCCTCAGCGGTCCCAGATCTGTCTCTTGCTTCAACAGTGTTTGGATGGAACCAACCCAGGGATTCCCCTTCTTCCAACCTCCAGCCACTCGCCTGCATTTTATCAAGTCACCACTTTCAGAATCATTTTTGGGACCAGCCAGGCAACACACCATTTTTTCTACCTTAACTTCCTTTTTTATCTTTATTGATTAAGGTATTACATATCTGTCCTTAACTTCTTATTGCCAAACAACCATGAGCTCCCAGACTCTACTCGTCAGAATTATTCCACCAAGGTGGAGGCTGTTGTCAACCGCCTGGCCAACCTGCATCTGCAGACCCCCTACACCTACCTCTCTCTGGGCTTCTATTTCCACTGCAACAATGTGGCTCTAGAGGGCAGGGCCACTTCTTCCTTGAAGCAGGAGGGCTCTGAATGTCTCCTAAACAAGCAAAACAAGTGGGATGGCTCCATTCTCTTCTGGTCGCTCTGAAGCCTTCCCTAGATGAGTGGGGCAAGACTCAAGATGTCATGAAGCCACCCTAGCCTTGGAGAGGAACCTGAACCAGGCTCTTGTGGAGCTACAGGTCCTGGGTTCTACCCTTGCAGACCCTCAGCTCTGTGACTTCCTGCAGAATCATTTCCAGGGTGAGGAGGTGAAACTCATCAAGAAGATGGGCTACACCTGACTCACCTTTGCAGGTGGCCGGCCCCAGGGTGGGCTGGATGAGTATCTCTTCTAAAGCTCAGCTCAAGCATGACTAGGAGCCTTTGGAGCCCAGAGGCCTTTGAGAGGCCCCTCTGCATTCCCCTAGTGGAGGGGTGGGCAAACCTTTTGACTGGAGGGCCACAATTGGTTCTTAAGTTGGACCGGAGGGCCGGAACAAAAGCAACCTGACCATGCTGGCACTCTCATTTTGGGCTGCTGGTGAAGGAGCGGAGGGGAGAGCAAGAGAACCCTCCACTCTTTCAGCACCGTGGGCGGGATAGAACAGCTGAACGGGCCGGATCCGGCCCTCAGGCCGTAGTTTGCCCACAGCTACCCTAGTGTCTGGATTTTTCCTGAGCCTCTCCTTGAAACTACTAGTCATTCTTTTAACCACCCTGAAGCCCTCTCCCATGCATTGGAGCAAATGAATCAATAAAGCTTTATGCATATAAAAAAGGGGGGCCCTGAAGTCTAATATTTTGGAAGTCATAAAACATTACTGGGTTCCACTTTCCAAGTATTTCATGGTTCTGTAGGTATCAATCCTATGACCCCACATTCCCCGCCCCCCTTCTGAGTGAAAAGGTCTTATCTATACATTCTGTCTAGAGAGTTTGTTACCCAGGCCCACTTCATCTCATTTTGGAAGCATGGAAATAATCCTGATGTTGATTCATTGATATAAAATTTAAATTTAGAAAATAAGTACTTATTCATCTCAGAACAAATATTTTAGTTACAGAAAAGATTCTAGGCACCAAATACATAAATAAATAAAACACAATTAGACCAATTTTTATACACTTTCTTCTAGGAAATTATTTCCACCCTTTTTGACCTAAGAAAATACTCAAAAAATACTTTAAAATATTTTTGTTATTCCTGTGAAATAATAAGGCAAATATTCTAGGTAAGAATAAAAAACACAAAAAGCCCTATATTGATCATTATATTAGTACACATTTTAACATGAACTATAGTTCTAACATAATATGCAATTATAATAATAAGAAATGATAATTGTCTTTATGTAATATTAGCATAATATAACATATAAATTCCTAAATAACACTACTTTTTGTTTGGGAACCAAATATTTATGCAAAGGAAAGTTTAAGTATTACTAAATGTTATAGTATCAAAAATAGGCAACAACTGATTTATTTGAGTTCTTGCAATTGATATTTAAAGAAAGAAGTTGTTTGTTTTATATTTGGATGATCCTTTTCTAAATAACAACCTAAGAAACAAGGTATTGGCATTTTATTCACCATATTTTCTCTCCCACATAATTTACTGTGCTTGTAGTCTTCATTCTTAATGAAAACAGAGCAAAAATGGCTACAATTAATATGCTATTTCTTCTTTGAAACATTTATCTGACATTCCAAATATGTTTAGTAGACTGAACAAGAATTTGATCAAATTAGAGAAATTTATGACTCTAGTAAAAATGCATCTTAAGGTATATCAGTATTGTTATTTATTCATTCAATTTATTGACATTAAAATTTTTAACATTAGTGTTACTGATGCTTCCTGGCTTAAACTAGCATTTTATTAAGTATATAAATTTCTGTGAATATATGATTAAGAATAAAAATTGTTAAAACAGTAAAATGGTCATAACCATGTGGGAAATTTACAGTGTTTGAGCTGAATGATTACTAGCACTGCTACTAGAACTTGAGCATGGCAATCTGATGGCTTTCTTATCCTCCTACATGCTCATTCAGTGTATGCTACACATCTCTCAAACTGATATATATTAGGGGAAAAGGTTTTAAAATGATGTTTTTGTTAAGTAGGTAAGAAAAAAGATGCTAGTTTTTATTGCCTTTAACAAAATAATACTTATCTGGGATACATTGCCAAATATGGGGATTCATGACGAGTGTATGGAAAAGACTGTCATACTCTGGAACTGGCTTAATTGCAAATTAAAATATATTAATTTGATTATTCTTTCAGTTGTTTCACTTGGGAAAATTTATAGCTAAAATTGCATGCTTATTCATATGAAAGAACTGACAAATGGGCTAAAGTCAAATAGGATTATAAAGACAATTTTCAATGTAAGCGTTTGAAGGGAAGCACTCCAAACAGGAATGGTATCCTTTTAGAAGTGGTCAGATTGGGAGGCTATAACTCATTCCAGTGATGCCATTCAAAATGCTGTTTTAAAATTGTGCTTAATGAAGAGATTTCTTGGCCATTTTATATGCATATCACAAGATAGTGCATTTTTTTTTATTCACAAGTGGCATTTATTTAGATTAATCAGACCTACTAATGAGGCTCTTGTGGCCTCATTATACCAAGAGTTAGTAATACAAATGATTCATGAAAATGGAAATACCATTCAATGGATTATTCCAGCTTCAGTATGTTTTGTGAGTTTTTTAAAATATAAATCTTAAAGAAAGAGTGCAGCTGGCATGGCTCAGTGGTTGAGCATTTACCTATGAAACAGGAGGTCACAGTTCAATTCCCAGTCAGGGCATGCCCAAGGTTCCAGGCTCAGCTCCCAGTGTGGGGCATGCAGGAGGTAGTGAATAGATGATTCTCTCTCATCATTGATGTTTCTATCTTCTGCTTCCTCTTCATCTCTCTCTCAAATCAATAAAAACATTAAAAAAGAGGAAGATATCATCTATATCCTAACCTTTCAACTTATCACACTGGAAAGAAAAAAACAAACTAAAGCCCCAGAAGGAATGAAGTGAAAACAAATGTTGTAGAAATTATTGAAATGGAGAATAGAAAAATAATAAAGAAATCAATGAAACCAAAAGCTGGTTCTTTTAAAAGGTTCCAAGAAACAATGGTAAGATATATGCACATATAATACCTTAATAAAAATTTTTTTACAAGTTCCAAGGAAAGTAGAGAGGATATTACTACCAATCTTACAGAAATAAAGATTATAAATAAATACTGTGAACAATGGTATGTTGTAGAATAGGCCAATAAAATGTGTAATATCTAAACACTGAAAAATCTTTAATCCAGTATGCTAAATAAATGAAGCCATTCAAAAAGGCCACATATTATGATCCCATTTATATTAAAAAGGCAGAGAATATAAATATATAGAAATAAAAATACACAGGAGGACGATCTGAAAATGGTTACAGCTAAAGAGAGCAAGGTTCCTTTGAGGTGAAAAAAATTTTTTTTTCCTTTCAGTATAACAATTATTGCTTGTCTCATTTTTTATTCTTGTAAGTATATTTCCAGTAGGACATGATCTCACTCATCTAGGGGAAATGGTGAAGAATATAGACTGATAAACAAGAACAGACCCAGAGATAAGGAGCCATGGGTCAGGCTGTTGGACCTCAAAGGGAGAGTGGGGATAAAAGGGAGAGATCAACCAAAGGACTTATGTGCATACATATGAGCCTAACCAATGGTCAAGGACAATAGGGGGGTGGGGGCATGAGTTGGGGGAATTAGAATAGAGGGTTGAGGACAAATATGTGATACCTTAATCAATAAAGAAATTTTAAAAATAAAATAGAAGGAAAAAAATTAACTTGACTTGTGATGTTTGCCAATATCAGGGAATATACTAAGTCATGGAGATCCTATATAATAAAAGCGTAATATGCAAATTGACAGTACCTCTGCTATGCCCACAAGCCATGCCCACCAATGAATCCGGAGTGGATATGCAAATAAACCCAACCAAGATGGCTGCAGCCACAGAGAGCAGGAGGGAGGCTTGGGTTTCCCAGGCAATGGAGGAAGCCAAGCTTTCCCCCTGCCCTTGCTGGCCTAGGCCTCCACTCAAGAGTACATGATAGAAGATACATAAATCCAAACAGAAATGGCAGCAGCCACAGAGCTGAAAAGAGCAGGAGGCTAAAGTTGCCCCTGGCTAGGGCGGAAGTCAAGCTTCTTGAAGCCCTGACTGGCCCAGGCCTCTGCTTTAGGCTACAAAGTTTCAATTATAGAAGATACATAAATCCCAACAGAAATGGCTGCTGCCATGGAGCAAGCATGAGGCTAGTCTCCACTCCAGGCTACAAAGTTTAAATTGTAAAAGATAAATAAATCTTAGATAACAGGACCTCTGCTTTGGTCACCGGGAGGTGTGGCCCCTCACTTAGGCCGCCCCATGTCCCAAGGGAACCCCCACCCTGATCTGGGACACCCGTCAGGGCAAACCAGCTGGCCCCCACCCATGCACCAGGCCTCTATCTTATCTAATAAGAGTAATATTCAGGCCGAAACCGATTTGGCTCAGTGGTAGAGAGTCGGCCTGCAGACTGAAAGGTCCCGGGTTCGATTCCGGTCAAGGGCATGTACATTGGTTGCGGGCAAATCCCCGGTAGGGGGTGTGCAAGAGGCAGCTGGTCGATGTTTCTCTCTCATCGACATTTCTAGCTCTCTGTCTCTCTCTCTTCCTCTCTGTAAAATATCAATAAAATATATATTTTTAAAAAGAGTAATATGCAGATTAACCATCACTCCAAAACACAAGATGGCTACCGCCATATGATCAAAGATCCTGCCCCCATGTGGACACAAGATGGTCACCACAAGATGGCCAGCAGGAGAGGGCAGTTGGGAAGAACCGGGCAGTTGGAGGCAATCAAGCCTGCAGGGAAGGGCAGTTAGGGGTGACCAGACTAGCAGAGGAGGGAAGTTAGGGGTGATTAGGCCTGCAGGGAAGTGCAGTAGGGAGGTACCCAGGCCTTCAGTGGGGAGCAGTTGAGGGAGGGACCAGGCCTGCAGGGGAGGGCAGTTAGGGACAAACAGGCTGGCAGGGGAACAGTTCAGAATCAATCAGCCTGACAGGGGAGTGGTTAGAGGGTGATCAGGCTGGCAGGCAGAAGTGGTTAGGGGCAATCAGGAAGGCAAGTAGGCGAGCCGTTGGGAGCCAGCAGTCCTGGATTGTGCCCATTTAAAAGGACAGTCAGACATACCTCGAGGGGTTCGAGGGACACCCCCCCCTCAGTGCATGAATTTTGTGTACCAGGCCTCTAGTATACACTATAAATGAGTGAATGCATTGTATGTGAACTTTATCTCAATAAAACTGTAAAAGGCAAGAAAACAAATATAAGCACCTCTATAACTGCATTATGACCATCCTCACTTTAATTTGAACCTGTGCCTCATGCTTAGTTCCTCCCCTTAGCAAAGGGAAGTATATTTATGTTATTCCACAAAAAGCAGCTCAGCTGATTATAGAAACCAGTTTTTTGTTTATTTGTTTGTTTGTTTGTTTCAGGGGGACAAGCCCACAGCTGGGCTTACTCACTTGGTTCTAGGGCTAGAACTTTGTTTCAGGTTCACAGAGTTATAAAAGCTATCCATAGATATGGTGTACCTTCCTCTGTTTCACCCTAGCAGTACTGGTATCTCAGAGACCTAACACCTTAAAGTCCCTCTAATGTGCTCTGGGGACAATTGTTACCATGATGACATTGTTACATAGCTGTAATCATCAGTGAAACAGCCTCAGCAGGCCCTGGGCTGCCATAAGGAAAAGAAAATTCATGAGTTCAGGATGGGGTGCTCCGGGTAACTGGGGACAGCCTGATAGCTTCAACTGAGTGACACCCTGAGAACTTGGGAATCCTGTGGCTTTAGAATTTCCAGAGGAGCCTACTATTTCACCCCATGGTCACATGTGCTGAATTTTCGTGAAGTTCAGTAGAACATCTGCCGGTATGTTTAAACCATACATATTAGACATCCCAGCTGTAGTGTTTGACAATGGATCAGGAGTCTGCAAAGCAAGCCTGTCTGGAGAGACAGCACCCCATCATGTCATCAGTTTCTGTCTTAGGGCATCCTCAGTTTAACATGCCATTATCAGAACCCTATCAGAGAAGCTACATTGTTGGGGGAAATGCCCAGTACAAGTATGAGGACTTCCAGGTACACTAGCCCATTGAACATGGCCTAGTAACAGGGTGGGATGACATGACATGAAGAAACTCTGGGAATATCTTTTTGAGTGGGAACTGGGAGTAAAATCCTCTCAACAGCCTGTACTCATGACTGAGACCTTCTTGATCCCAACAGAGACTCGAGAGAAGATGGCAGAAGTAATGTTTGGAACCTTCAAGGTGCCTGCCTCCTACCTGTCTAACCAAGCTGCAGCAGCACTCTATGCCTCTGCCTCTGTCACAGGCCTTGTGGTGGCCAGTGGGGAAGGAGTCACTTGCCTGGTTCCCATCTTTGAAGGTTTCTCCCTGCCTCATGCTATCACCAAGCTTGACGTGGCAGGGAAGGATGTCACAGAGCACCTTGCCCAGCTGCTCCTCACTAGTGAGAGTGCCTTCCCTTACATACTCAACAAGGACTTAGTGGATGACATCAAAGAGAATCTGTGCTATGTGGCCTTAGATCCAAAGAACCACATAAGAGTCCAAAGGAAGTCCTGAAAAAATACCTACTGCCAGATGGTAATGTCATCTACATTGGGGAACAGCGATACCAGGTGCCAGAGATTCTTTTCACACCTCTGCAGCTAGACATCCACAGCCTGGGACTCTCAAAAAAGGTTGTCAGCAGCATTATGAAGTGTGACAGAGGAATCTCTTTGCAGAAATTGTACTGGCTGGAGGCAACACTCTCTTACCTGGGCTTAAGGAAAGACTTATGAAAGAACTAAAAGAGCTGGCTTCAAGAGGATCTCCCATCAATATCACAGCTTCTCCTGATAAGCATTTCTCTGCCTGGATTTGTGCATTCATCATGACTTCTTTGAGCAGTTTCAAACCAATGTGGATCACTTCTGCATAGGTCCTGGAGTTTGGGACATGTGTCAGTAAGAGAAGATGCTTTTAAAGAAGCCACAGTACAAGGAACAGCTTGAAAGGTCATGTCACAGAAGCACTGAATGAAGGTGAAATCTTTCCAAAGTGATATGACATTTTGGATTTTAGTTCATCTTTGTTGGTGTCACAGTAATTACTGATCCAAGTAGTGATTTCTTTTTTTGGTCAGGGATTCTCAAACTGGGTTTATTTGAACAATGGGAGGAACATGAATCCCTTCATAGATTTATGCAAAATATTGGCTTATTTTCATAGTGCAGCTTTTTAGGGGAATAAATATATTTCAATAGATATTGAAAGGCCTTCATAACCCAATGGTGTTCAACACCATCAATGAAAATACCCAAAGCCTTTTTGTGGATCATAGTAAGTTTCTGTTATTATTTTATTTGTTGTTAAAGCAAGTTTATCTTTTTCTTTTTTTGTTCAAGTTTCCATGTTGAAGACAATTTTTCAAAATGTTCTATTTTCTATTTTTTTTGCTTAATTAATGCTTTCATAGCAATGTTTTCTATAATTTTCATTAGTGCACATCTTTTTAAGTGGTTCTATTTCACCTTTCCTGTCCCATGAACCTCTTCAATAGTTTTCTCATCAGTGAAATACTTGAGGTATATATTCAGGCTGTATCCACATGCAGAATTTGTAGTAAGAGCAGGTGCTTGAGCCTTATGCCCACTTTTTGACTTAGTGGAGTCCCTGGAATCTTCATTTTAATCAAAGTCTCAGGTTTTTTATGTTTTAAATATTTTTTTTACTATTTTACAGTGATCTTTATTGTTGAAAGTATTACAGATGCCCCCTCTTTTTTTCACATTGATCCCCTCCATCCTGCACCCACTCCTTCCAATCCTTCAGCACACCATTTTCTGTGTCCATAGGCTTTGCATATAAATTTTCTGGTGAATCACTTCCCACAGGTCCCCCAGCCTTCCCTCAGACATTTGTCAGTCTGTTCCATGTTTCTATGTCTCTGGATCTATTTTGTTCATCAGTTTATTTTGTTTATTAGATTCCACATATGACTGAGATCAGGTGATACTTGTCTTTCTCTGTCTGGCATATGTCACTTAGCATAATACTCTCCAGATCTATTCATACTATCTCAAAGAATAATAGATCCTTCTTTTTTACTGCTGCATAGTATTCCATGTGTAAATGTACCACATCTTTTTTATCTACTTGCCTACTTATGGGTACTTGGGCTATTTTAATTGATTTTTAGAAAAAGAGGAAGAGAGAGGGATAGAAAGATAGAAACATTGATGAGAGAGGAATAACATTGATTGGTTGCCTGAACTTCTGCATGGTCCCTACTGAGAATAGAGCCTGCAACCCAGGCATGTATCCTGACTGGGAATCTGAATAGGTATATTGCAACTAAGCACATATTTTGTGTGTCAAAGGAAGAAATTCTAACTCTTCTAAATTTGTTAATTGCCTTTATGCCTTCTCTAATTGAGCTTATACAATTTCTCTAGTTAAGGCTGACTTTCTGAAAATTGTATGGAATCAAAATGTGTTTTCCCTCCATTCCTATCTAATTTTTAGTGCTAGTCTGTGCTATATCCAGGTCTGCCAAATACTCAGGGTCTGCATGATAATCCTGACTTTCCAAGGGTGTATGCCACCCAGATCTGCCATCAAGCTTGGCATTAGTTACTTAGGGGGAAAAATGACAGAATCAAGTTCCATGTCTTTGGTAACTACATAAAATAGTTTATCCTGCAGTTGGAAAGAAAACCACAATCAGCTTCAAGGAGTGTGCTCTGACCTACTCAGGGCCAGTCCTCTGCATAGTAGCACTTTCAGACAATAAGCAAAAAGAAAATATAACTGTAAAACAATACCAGATTGACAAGTTGTTAAAAATGTACCTCATATAGACATTATGAATAAAAGAGGCCTCTTTTTAAAAGAAGTACCTATAGATTAAAATAGGATGAAAACTGGCCCTTGCAACTAGGATATTATACTGTTCTTTACATATAAAGACCTGACAGTCTTTGAATACAGATAATTCATATAGAGATGGAACCCAAGATCTTTTAATTACCTAAGATAATAAGTCAGTCATTACCTGCCTTTTCTCTTTTATGCACACATGTACACACACCACAACAAGGAGATGAGATGGAAAAGGGTGTCCAAGAGATCCAAAGACCATAAGTATGGATAAGATTACATGTGAATACTATAATGTATCTATTTTATTTAGCCCTTAGTCATAAAATCAATTCTGAACTGTAACAACCTCACTTCACAAGGGATTCTCATGCTCTTTAAAGCAAAAAAGAATCTAACATGGCTTTGGTTGTTTGTTTTGTTTTGTTTTGTTTTGTTTTGTTTTGTTTGTTTGTTTTGTCTCAGCAATAAAGAGAAAGAGGATGGGAGGAAATGAATGTAATAAATGAAGGATTGAGATAGCAGGAATTTAAAATGGAAAGCATGTTGTGGCAGGAAAAGCACAGGGCTAGATGACAGGTGGCATGGAGTGCAGTCCAATTGCTGTCACTCACTACTAATACAACTTTGCATAAGTCTTTGAACCTTTTTTATGAGCCTACATTCCCTCATCTGTAAGCAAAAAACTAACAAACAAACAAAAAATAGGACATTTCAAGCATACTTCTCTGGGTTATGCTGAGTATCAAATGACTTGTCATAGGAAAGTAGTTGACCAAACATAAAGCCAGATAAAATAAAGGTGGTTAATACAATTTTGCTTTTTAAAGAGACCCATAAACCTTGTTGTCTCACTCTTGATTGATAAGGACATCAAAGTGAGGTGCAGAAGTTAATGTCTCTGGATATAGGACATATGTAGTAACATCCTGGGGAAAATAGTGTTCATTAACTAGCTGGCTTGTAACTGCCACCACTACCAAATACCTTTTGTTAACAATGTACCTCCACTATCCATGATCTCCTCAGAAACCTCTAAATCCCAGAAGTTTACAGCTTAAATACTCAATTCAGTTAATGCTATTGGCACACAGCAACTTTGAATTCCCTTTCATGTTCAAGGACTATAATCAGCATTTTAGGAAAATTGTATCTGCTCTTAATATAGTAAATGTAACATAAAATTCTACCATACCTTTATAGGAGCTATCATTTACCTAGTATTGGTTATCTTTGATAAATTACAAACTGTCCTTAGAAGAGAGGCTTTTAGCCACAACCCATGTAGTGAAAAAGAATCAGAGACACCAAAGACACTGATTGTGTCATGGAAAGGTCACTCCTCCTTCTTCTGAGGGTCACAGCAATAAAATGCTTGAGGGACCCTGACTGATCCCATCAAAGTCAGATGGTAGTTTGCTCCTCGGTTTGTCCTTTCTTGTTTTCCTATGTTTTAACTTAGTGCTTTGTTTATATCATATTATTTCTTCCTTTTCAATTCCCTTCACCAGTTTTATGTCATTATCCCCTTTTAAGAGAAACTCCTTTTCTGAGAAGCTTGCCTATAATCACCTTACCATTGCTATGGGTCCTTTCTGACCTGTGAAATGCCTTCTATCAATTTACCTTCATTCATTTCAGCAGTTCTCCTTTTTGCCTTAGCTGCTCACTTTCCATGATTTCTCCCATTCTCATTTATATGGAATTTCTCTTTCCCATTCACTGAAGGTTGCATTCATTTATTTACATACCTCAGGAAGCTTTGATCCTGACACTCAAATGACTATAAGTTATTTATTCATTTTGCAACATAAATAATTTTGAAAGTTTAGCAGGTGGCTTCCTCACTCCCTTGGGTTGTTAACTCTTTGAAAAGAAACTAAAATTTAAAAGAGCCGCCGAAACCGGTTTGACTCAGTGGATAGAGCATCAGCCTGCGGACTGAAAGGTCCTGGGTTCGATTCCGGTCAAGGGCATGTACCTGGGTTGCGGGCACATCCCTGGTGGGAGGTGTGCAGGAGGCAGCTGATTGATGATTCTCTCTTATCTATGTTTCTAACTCTATCCCTCTCCCTTCCTCTCTGTAAAAAATCAATAAAATATATTTTTAAAAAATAAATAAAATTTAAAAGAGCCTAATGTTGCCTGAGTGTTTTAAAAATAGTCACCCCAAATAATACAGGAAAAGGTCCCAGTTTAAGACTAGTTGGATAATGCAAGCTTGAGCCAAAGAGAGCTGGTATAATCTGTAGAGTTAATACATAACATACTGACTTTCAAAAATACATAGAATATTACCAAGTTATTGGTGGTTCCAATTTTAGCCAAAACATTATTACTGAATATACTTATATATGACTATATACAGGATGTCCCAAAAATGTATACACACTTTAACAGATGATACCTCAATTCAAAAATAAAATGTATTAAAATAAACACTGCCTTTATTCATTATTCAAAATGTGTATATATGTTTTTAGGGGACATGCTGTATAGCTTCCAAAATGGATCATCTGATTGAAAAGGCAGTCTTCTTCAATTTACAATCTGCTAAAATGAATATCCATACATGTAACACAAAACCTCTGCCACTTAAATACCATTTATTCTCCACTTTTACTTCCATTTCTCTGATATTTGTATGCATTGTTTTTGATGTCCAGATCTCATTTGGGCCATATTATATGAACTTAGCAACTGCCCCCTTGGCTAATGATAGACCATAATTAAAGATCTAAAGTTCATCTTTAATGAATCTTTGTATCATTTGAGAGAAATATCCAATAAGTTATTGAGCACCATGAAGGTAGTCATTAAGAATTGTTATCCAAGAGACTGAACATAAACTGCACCTATGGATGAGGACAATGGGGGATGGGAAAAGGGCAGAGGGTGGGATGAAAACTTGGTGGAGGGGAGCAATGGAGGGGGAAAAATGAGGAACATTTGTAATAATATGAACAATAAAGATTTATTTAAAAAAAAAAGAATTGTTATCCTCTACTCACAATTTGACCCTTTCAGAGAATCTGTACTAATACTTTAATGGACTTTATTTCATTTGTATAATAGCTCTTCAGTGAATAATTTCTGTTATCAAAATTAGTATGACATTTTATGATAATTATATCAAAACCACATGATACCATAATCCAAACAAGTCCCAAATGATGGGCATTCTACAAAATACAGGACCAGCAGTTCTCAAAACTATCAAGATCATAAAAACAAGGAAAGTCTGAGAAGCTGTGACAGCCAAGAGGAGCCTAAGAATATAACACAACTAAATGCAATATGGTAGCCTGGATAGAGTTCTAGAACAGGAAAAAAAAAAGGAAATTAGGTAAAAATAAAGGACATCGGAAGGACGTGTATGGGTTCATAAATTGTGATAGATGTATCTATCATATTAACTTATACGCTATTGAGAGGAAATGGTGGGCATAGTGTATAAGGGAACTCCCTTTAGTATTTTTGCAATTTTTCTGTAAATAGCAAAACAATACTAAAATTTTTGGAAAATGTTTATTAAAAATACATTGTCCAGCAAACAATGAAAGATAAATAGGCAGAAAATAGATACTGCAATGTAAGAAAAAAAGGCATAAATGACAGACAAAAAAGAAGATCCACAAACTTACATAAAGTAAGATTAAAATGTATTAAAAATATGCTTAATATTCTCATGGATATAAGCTCTCTAACTTGAAATTTTAGCAAGGAACTTGACACAACAAAAATAACACACTTATTTTAAAATTTATTTATTGATTAAGATATTACATATGTGTCCTTATCCCCCCATTCTCCCAACTCATGCCCTCACCCTCCCCCCCATTGTCTGTGTCCATTAGTTAGGCTTATATGCATGCATACAAGTCCTTTGGTTTATCTTTATCCCTTACCGCCACCCTCCCCTACCTTCCCTCTAAAGTTTGATGGTCTGATCAATGTTCTCTGTTTCTGGATCTGTTTTTGTTCATCAGTTTATGTTGTTCATTATATTCCATAAATGAGTGAGATCATGTAATATTAAAAAACCGTGGTACATCTACACAATGGAATAATACTATGCTATAGTAAAAAAAGGAGTTCTTGCCATTTGCAACAGCATGGATGGAACTAGAGAGCATTATGCCACGTGAAATAAGCCAGTCAGAGAAAGATAACCAGTATTATTAACTATAGTCACTGTGCTGTATATTAGGGCTCCAGAGTACATTCACTTGTAACTGGAAGTCTGTACACTTTAAACAGCATTTCCTTTTAAATTTGACAGTAATCTTCTATTCCACCCCCAAACTCTGGTAAGCATTATTCTACTTTCTGTTCTTTATGTTCCTATAAAATTTGCTAACAGAGTAAATCTCAAGTGTTCTTAACACACACACACACACACATACACACACACAAACACACACATATACACATACACACACAAATGGTGACTATGGGAAGTAACGGGCTTATTAATTAGTTTGACTGTACTAGTCATTTCAAAATGAATACATATATCAAAACATCACATTTTCACCAAATATACTCAATTTTATGTTAACAAACTACATTTTAAAAGCATGTAAGTTTGAAAAAGAATCAAAGAAAGCCTACATGAATTATGAGATTTATTAAAAATAAAGAATCCATGCCTCATTGGAGTTCCAGAAGAAAAAAATGGAGAATGGAACAAAAAGTATGTTTAATGGCTGAGAGAAATTACAAACTCTGGGGTGAGATTTGAACCTAAAAAGATCTTCTCCAAGACACATTATAATAACTGCACTATATATATATATATATATATATATATATATATATATATATATGATTTACCACATTAACAGAAAGAAAGATAAAAATTTTGATTTAAAAATTATGATCATCTCAATACATTCAGAAAAGGCATATGACAAAATTAACCATTTCATAATAATAAAAAGTCAACAAATTTGGTATAGAAGAAACACAACTCAACATAATAAAGGCATTATGTCAAGCTCACAGCTAGTATTACACTAAATGGTGTAAAGTTGAAAACTTTCACTCTAAAATCAGAAACAAGACAAGAGTGCTTACTCTCACCATCCTTATTTAATACTGGAGACCTGGTGCACAAAATTTGTTCATTCAGGGGATTCCTTAGCCTAGCCTCCACCCTCTGGCAGTCTGGAAGCCCTTGAGGGATGTCCAACTGATGGCTTAGGCCCACTCCCCCTTAGTGCTGCTCAGTAGGTGGGAGAGGCTCCTGTCAACTCTGCTGCCTTCATCAGACATGGGCCTGGCTTTCAGCTCCCTGTGGGAGCACACTGACCAATAGGGTGAAGCTCCTGTGCTATGTCTTCCCCCTGGTGGTCAGTGCATGTAATAGCAACAGGTTGTTCCATCCTTTGGTAGATTTTCATTTTAGTCTTTTATTATATAGGATAGTACTAAAAGTTCTATCCAGAGCAATTGGTCAAGAAAATAAGACATCTAAATTTAAAAAAAGAGTAAAATTGTCTCTAATGGCAACGAAAATGATCTTATATACATAAAATACTAAAGACAGCATTTAAAAAAAAGGTCAGAATTAATAAATTAATTCAGTAAAGTTGCAGAATACAAAATCAATACACAAAGATCAATTGGGATTGTGTACAACAATGCACTACCTGAAAAGGAAATACTAGGTGTACCAGTTAATAATAGCAGATTTTGTAATCAAAGAAAACACCATAATTTCAAGAGAAACATCAAAAGTTCTGTATTCAAGGTAATAGCCATTGTTACGTACACATTTCCCCATCTTTCAGATAATTTGTGGAGACTGTACCAATGGAACTTTGCTTGTTTTGAAGCAAACCATTCAGAGACCCAATTTTCCACTTCTTATGTTTTGAAATGCTGCTCAGAAAGTGTGTGCCATCAATCAGAAAAAGTGGTAATCTGAAGGAGCAAGGTCTAGTGAATATAGCAGGTGGGTTAATATTTCCCAGGCAAGACCTTTTAACGTGTCTTTAACTGATTTTGAAGTTTGTGATGGTGCATTATCATGAAACAAAGTTACTTGCCCTGTCTTCTGGCACATTGTGGTCATTTCAAATCAAAGCATAGTTCAAATTGATTATTTGATGTTGGTAGTGATCAGTATTAATGGTTTCACCTGGTTTTAGAAGCTCATAATACACCACACCTTCCTGATCCCACCAAACGCAGAGCATTGTCTTCTTTCCTAAGAAATTTGGCCTTATAATCGATGTTGATGGGTGACCTGGATCAACCCATGATTTTGTGCATTTGGGACTCTCAAAATAAATCCACTTTTCATTGCCATTCACAATTCAATGCAAAAATACTTTATTTCTTGCTACTAAAGCAACATTTTACTGATGACTTTTTGGTTTTCTGTTTGTCTTTTGTTCAGTTGATGTGGCACCCATTTTCCTGCCTTTAAAATCTTTCCCATTACTTGTAAATGATAGGAAATTGTTTGCTGAGTAATGTTTAATCTTTCTGCAAAGTTGTTTTTGAGTTTGACAGGCATCTTCATCCAATAATGTTTGTAATTGTTGGTCTTCAAACCTTTTCAGTTGACCTGGACGTTCTTTGCCTTTCACATCAAAACCATCACTTTTAAAGCATTTCGACCAGCATTCACAAGTATCTTGAGATGGAGCATGTTCACCATAAGCTTCTTGAATTCAGCAGCATATTTATTCAAAATAAAGTAATTAATTAAAGTTTAAAAATAAAATAAAACTTCCCACAAATTCAAAATTTTAAAGTGTAAAATACCTGTGATGTAAACACCCTTAGAAAATTTGACATATGAAGTTTTGAAGCTTGTTGTAAATACAACAAAATATCATAAATATCAAATTGCATACACACACACACACACACACACACACACACATATGTAACTCCTATTGAAATAATCTGAATTACTTACTAGTACACCTAGTATAGAACCAACTCATTTAAAATAGCATAAAACCGCCGAAGCCGGTTTGGCTCAGTGGATAGAGCATTGGCCTGCGGACCAAAAGGTACCAGGTTCGATTCCAGTCAAGGGCATGTACATTGGTTGCAGGCACATCCCCGGTGGGGGGTGTGCAGGAGGCAGCTGGCCGATGTATCTCTCTCATCGATGTTTCTAGCTCTCTATCTCTCTCCCTTCCTCTCTGTGAAAAATCAATAAAAATATATTTAAATAAAAAATAGATATACAGGATTTATTTTAAAAAAAGAAATCTTAGCCTTTAAAAATAAATAAAATAAAATAGCATAAAACCAACAAACCAGTTAGGAATAAAGTAAACCAAGGAGGTGAAAGATACACTGAGAATTAGAAGACACTAAATGAAAGATACAAATAAATAGAAACATATTCTGTTTTCATGGATCAAAAGAATTAACATTACTAAAATGTCCATACTATCTAAAACCATCTACAGATTCAATGTAATCCCTACCAAAAATTAAATGTCATTTTTCACAAAAATAAAAAAAAAATACAATTCTAAAATTTATATGGAAACCCCTCAAGACTATGAATAGCCAAAACAATCCTGAGGAAAAAAAGAACAAATCCGGAGGCATCAACCTTAGTAACAAAAAGTATGGTACTAACATACAAACAAACACATCGACCAATAGTACCAAATAGAGGGCCCAGAAAATATGCATAAGGTAAATTAACCTTTGACAAGAGAGCCAAGAATGGTGAATAGAGAAAGGATAGTCTCTTCAATAAATGGCACTGTGATAGCTGAGTACTCACAAATAAAATTTTAAAAATTGGACCCGTATCTTGCACCCACCACTCATAAAAATTAACTTGAAATAGATTAAAGATTTAAATGTAAGACCTAAAATGGTAAAACTCCTAGAAGATGTGAAAGGGAAAGACTACTTAACACTGGTCTCAACAATTATATTTTTGGATAGAACACTAAATGTACAAGCAATAACAAAAAAAATTAAACTAGTAAAACAGTACATCAAATTAAAAAGCCTCAAAACAGAGAAAACAATGTTAACAGAGTAAGAAGATAACTTATGGAATGGAAAAATATCTACCAAATAGAGATCTGATAGGGTAATGTTTTTTTGAAGTGAACATATCAAGATTTTATTGTCATATAATAAAACACAACATGATATTTAGAATTGGATCACTTGACCCTTTCTCTTCTTATCAACTCCCAGTTCCAAATACTTACATCTTAGCATTCTCTGAGATCTGCAGTTAGGCTCAAGGCATTCAAGGCTCAGCACAATCTTCTTTGTAGTTTTAGCCATTTTTTGGAAAATCAGCTTAGTCTGCCCATCATAGGCACTCTGCTTCCTCTCATAAAGTCGCTTTTCCTGTGCATGCATACAGAGAATCTTTGCCCTTCCTGTACTGTATTTCTTTGTTGGGTTGATGCTTGCCACACTTCTTACAAAAAATTCTGCAGGTTTTAGGAACGTTCACCATGGTTGTGAGAGCACTATCTGCAGGGAAAGACTGATAGGTTAATTTTTAGAATATTTAAGGAACTTCTATAACTCAATAGTAAAAGAAGAAAAAGAAGACAAAGAAAGCAAACAAATAACCCGATTAAAAGTGGGCTAAGGTCTTGAATAGACATTTCTCTAAGGCAGACATAAAAAGGATCAACAGGTATGTAAAAACAAAATGTCACTAATCACCAGGGAAATGCAAATCAAAACAACAATAAAATTATCAAAAGCATTCTGAAATCAGTTTGGCTCAGTGTATAGAGCTTCGGTCTGCTGACTGGAAGGTCCCAGGTTCAATTCCGGTCAAGGGCATGTACATTGGTTGCGGGCACATTCCCAGTAGGGGGTGTGCAGGAGACAGTTGGTCGATGTTTCTCTCTCATCAACATTTCTAGCTCTATAGCCCTCTCCCTTCCTCTCTGTGGGAAATCAATAAAATATATATTTTTAAAAGATTATCAAAAGCAAACAAACAGTTATTGACAAGAATGTAGTAAAATGGAAATCCTTGCACATTGTTGGTGGGAATACAACATTACAGCCATGATGGATAACAGTATGATATTTCCTCAAAAAAATTAAAATCAGAACTACCATATAACCTAGCAGTATCACATCTAGGTATTTAATTAAATTATTTAAATTACAATTAAAATTATAACTCAAAGAGATATTAGAACTCTGTTCATTACAGCACTATTTACAACATCCAAGATGTGGGAACAACCTCTATGTCCCTTGACAGATGAAAGAATAAAGAAAATGTGGCCCTGGGCTGTGCTTCTCAGTGGTTAGAGGATGAGGCCATGCACTGAAGGGTAGTGGGTTCAATTCCTGTTCAAGGGCATGTACCTGGGTTGCAGGGTCAATCCCCAGCTTCATTGGGGCATGTGTAAGAGGCAACCATCAATGTTTCTCTCTCTCTCTCTCTCTCTCTCTCTCTCTCTCTCTCTCTCTCTCTCTCCCTCCCTCCCTCCCTCCCTTCCATTCTCTTTAAAAATCAATGGAAAAAATATCCTCAGGTGGGAGTTTTTAAAAAAAGAGGAAATGTGGTATATATAGCGGATTACAATTCAGCTTTAACAAAAAGGCAATTCTGCAATATGTGACACCATGGATGTACCTTAAACACATATACTAAGTAAAACAACTTAATCACAAAAAGACAAATTCTGCACAATTCCACTTATATCAAATCTCTAAAATAGTCAAATTCATGTAATGAAAGAGTGGAATGGTTGCCACAGACTAGAGGCAGGGATAAATAGGGAGTTTACTAATCAATGGGCATAAAATTTTAGTCAAGCAAGATGAATATTCTCTAGAGATCTGCTGTACAAAATTGTACTTATAGTCAACGGTAAAATATAGTCCACTTAAAATTTCTTAGGGGAATATATCTCATGTTAATTGTTCTCACTACAATAAAATAAAACAAGTCAAAGATGGATGTTATAATTTCTAGGTTAATTACCAATGGAACAACAAAAGAATATATAAATACAAGTGGGAAAATAGAAATAAAAATCAATCAACCCAAAAGTACATTTTAAAAAGGAAACTGAAAATAGAACAACAAAACAAATTAAAAGCACACAGTAAAGTAATAGATTTAAATCCAAATATACAAGTTATTGCACTGACTTGCTAATTAATGAAGTCAACATTTTAAGTAAAAGAAACAGACTCACAGAGAGTATTTTTTAAAAGATGCTGTGTAGAAGAGACATATCTGCCACTATATATATATATATATATATATATATATATATATATATATAATGTTTGAAAGTAAAATGATTGGAAAAGATATAGTATTCAAAAATGAATAACCTGTAGGATGTGGATGTAGTTTTATTAACACCAGACACAATAGATGATTATGCAAAAAGCATCATTATAGGTAGCGACAATAAGTGATAAACCCAATCTAAACTTAATTCAGTCTTTAATATACAAAGCAAAAGTCACAGAACTTGAGCTATTGACATATGCATAAACACAAAGAGGAAATGCAAATGACCAATTAATATTTGAAAAAATGCTCATCTCAATAGTAATCAAGAAAAAGAAAATTAAATTATAACAAAACACTACTAGACACATACCAGAAAAGCTAACATTTAAGTGACTGAAAAATAACAAATATTGATGAATATGAAGAGCAACAGAAAATCTCATACATTCTTGGTCATATATGTAAATTGGTATATTAAAAAAACTACTATTACCTTAAATATGAACTTAAAATATATTCCATGATTACAATGTTTTATTTTATCATTCAAAGATATTTTGAGAGTGAAATGGAGTTCTGTATATAATTATGACAGGACAATAAATACTGTTAACCAGAACTGATTAAGCAAACCAGAATTGTATAATCTCCATGTCCATGATCCCACAGTTCTCACTATTAAGTATTTATCCAACAGAAATGCATGTGCTTATACAACACTTGCATTAGTCATAATAGCTAAACACTGGAATGAACTCAATGTCTATTTACTGGAGGAGAATGTGGTATATTCACCAAAAACCACCAACAACGAACAAGCTAAATCAATATGCAACAACATGGATGAGCCTCAGAAATACTGAACAAAAAATAAAAGCCAGATACAAAATATATACTGTATAATTCCATTTAGATAGAGTTCAAAAAATTGGCAACGCTGGCTTAGGAATACAAACTTAAGTAGTAAAACTATAAAGAAAATTAAGGAAGTAGTGACCATAAATGTTATAATAATGGTTATCTATAATGAGGAATGAAGGATTAATACTTGGAAGAGGGCACAGAGTGACTTCTGGAGAGTATAATGGCCTTCATTCTCTTCATCTGAGCTGTGTTGTAATTACACGTGTTTACATTGTGAAAATTCATAAGCTCTATATTTTGTTTTGTACACTCTTCTTTGTGTGTATGATATTACAAAACAAAATTGTTAAAAAGAAAATACGTGGTGCTGAGCAAGAAATTACCAAGTAATAATGTATATAGAGAGGGAGGGGTTGGTACTGAAATCCAGTCTTCAATCGGAATAAAAGAGATTCCTGAACAGCAATATCTTAGCCTTACCTTTGCCTTAAAAAAACAATTATAAAACAAATAGCATTTGTAAGACAAAACCACTATAAAGATGTCCCTTGAGAAGCTGAATTCAATATTATACTAGAGTATAGAGAAGCCTCATCCAGGGTTTTTTATCCAACAAATATATCAAAGGAACCTGCTTATATTATAATCTGACCCTTCAGAATGGAACCTCATGGCTATGTTAGAATGAGACTTAGGTGTACTTTTCCCATCTTTCTGAATAAATAGAAATAAACTTAATTTTTTTTTTCACATGGGATATGGGCAAACAAGATTAACCAAAAATTATGCCAAAATGGGGTCCTTTCTCTTCCACATATCACCTCCATCAACCTCAGAGATATCTCTGTCATTTGCTAAGTAAATATAACAGATTTGATCAAAGCCTTAATTTTATGAGATTTACTTGTCTGCTTTCACAGGTGCTAAAATGTGCCAAATTCTTACTTCATTTTCACTCTAAAATTTAAATATGGATAATCATTCATCTAAGTGTTGCACCACACTGTACAGAGCCACTTAGAGCCCAGGAACATGTCACACATGCTAATGGCTTCCCTTAGTCTGTGAGGAAATGTTACTTGCAGCTTGCTGACTGCTTTGTATTGTTGAAGACAAAGGAAAATTCAAAGGAAATTCAGCTCTGTCCTTAAAATGCATGGAATCAGCATGTTGAGAAATTTTAAAAACACATTTAATTAGGGAATCTTCACTACTAGAGGCAAGTTCCCTATTAAAAATTAAATTTGTATTTCTAATGAACTATCTTATTTTGATACATTATGTGAATTTTCTAATATTCTAAAGTAGCTTTTAAAATTTTGAATTCATAAAATGTTAAGTACTGGATATTTTTATTTATCCAAAGACCCTTAAGGAAAAAAAATAAATTTGTACTCTCAAGTGACTAATCAAGAAATGTTTCCATGCCCAGCTCATTTGGCTCAGTGGTTGAGTATTGACTCATGCACCAAGAGGTCGCAGGTTTGATTCTCAGTGGGAACATGCCAGAATTTCAGGCTTGATCCCCATTGGTGGCGTGCAGGAAATATCAATGATGTTTCTCGGTTTTCGATGTTTCTATCTCTCTCTTCCTCTCCCTCTCTCTCTAAAAATACAAAAACACAATAAAAATATATTTTAAAAATATTTTCACTAAAAAAGGAGAATTTGGAAAATCATCAATATTTGAATAAGGATTATCCTATATAATAAAAGACTAATATGCTAAGTGTTCTGTAGTCCAGTCCTCCGTTCAACCAATCAAAGCATAATATGTGATGATATGCTAAGGCCACTCAATCACTTTCTATGCACTAACCACCAGGGGGCAGGCAGTCGACCAGTTGACCAGTCATTATGACATGCACTGACCAACAGGGGTCAAACACTCTGACTGCTAGGTTAGCTTGCTGCTGGTGTCCTGCCTATCACGACTGAGCAAGTTAGGCTGGACACGCCCTGGAGCCCTCCCACAAACCCTCCCTGGCTGGCCAACCTCCTGTGTCCCTCCGGACCCTGATCACACACAGATGGGGACCCTTGGCCTGACCTGCACTCTCTCATAATCTGGGTCCCCTCAGGGGATGTCAGAGAGCTGGTTTCGTCCTGACAGCAGAAAAACTGGTCACTATAATGCACACTGACCACCAGGAGGCAGATGCTTAATGCAGGAGCCGCCCCCTGGTGGTCAGTGCACTGCCACAGGGGGAGCACCACTCAGCCAGAAACCAGGCTCACTGCTGGCAAGTGCAGTGGCAGTGGCAGGAGCCTCTCTCGCCCCCAAGGCAGCGCTAAGGATATCCTACTGACAGTTTAAGCCTACTCCCTGTGGACAACGCGCCCCCCGCCCCAGGGCTCCTGGACTGCAAGAGGGTGTGAGCACTGCTGAGGGATCCCCCTCCTCAAAGTGCAAGAATTTCATGCACTGGGCCTCTAGTAGTCTGTTTGTTTGTTTGTTTGTTTGTTTGTTTATTTATTTTAAAATCTATTTTGTTGATTTTTTACAGAGAGGAAGAGAGAGGGATAAAGAGTTAGAAACATCAATGAGAGAGAATCATCGATCAGCTGCCTCTTGCACACCCCTTACTGGAGATGTGCCCGCAACCAAGTTACATGCCCCTGACTGGAATAAAACCTGGGACCGTTCAGTCCGAAGGCTGACACTCTATCAACTGAGTCAAGCCAGTTTCAGCGGGCCTCTAGTAGTTTAAATAATACTCTCAGTGTTTACTTTGACAATTGTACTGTGGTTATGTAAAAATTTTTCCTTGATTTTAGGGAACACACTTTGAAGATTTAGGAGTAAATATAAATCATATTTTCAAATTACTCTCAAACAATTTAGAAAAACATATTTATATCTATCTATAGGAAGAGAAAGTAAAGGAGAAAGTGAAAGTGAAAGAGAAAGAGAAAGAGAAGAGAAAAAAAGAGAAAGAGAAACAGAAAAGAGAAAGAAATAAATGAGCTCATGAGCCAAGCCCTAAAATTAGGAAGCATTATGTCACTCTTTAAAAACAAAGAAATATGTTTACCAACCAAGTCTTTTTTTTATAACCATTTAGCACAGAAAAGGAGTTTTAAGAATGAAACATATCCACAATTTTTTAACTGAAGTTTTTTTTAAGTTATTTTTTCTCTTTTATCACACTTTTTTTGTCTGTAAAATTATTTCCTCCTTGAAGATGTATAGGAAAAATATCTTTTACAAACCAGTAGCACTTTGTAGTAATTTCCATAATATGATTTATGACCTAACTGATTAATTTAGCACCTTCCATGAATTTATAGCACCTAAAAACTACTCAGTTAACACAAATTTAAATGAAAATACAATTTAAATAGAAGAAATCAAATAAGAACCCTCAATCAGGAACTCTGAGTTCAAAATAGATTATGTCATTAACTAATTATTTAAAAATTAAGGAGTCTTTGCATCTGAGTTTAGTGTATATCTTGCTATCATTTTATACCATTTTAGTATGGGGCAAAAAAGATGGATTTAATTTTGTTAGAAATAAGGCAAGCCCCCAAATTCAGGGGTCCTGGTAGAACACAAAGCATACTCAGGAGCCAGGCAGCAAGGCAAATACCTTTATTTCTACATAGAAGGGTGAACATGCACAAGGTCTGGAAGCATGCACACACTGAGCAAGTGATCTGCTTAGCTTTTAATTCTGATGCACATGACCTGTCCCTCCCTCTTGATTAGAGCTCAGGCACACAGTCTTTCATGATTGGCTAATTCAAAGGGAGGGGTTGGCCTTTGCCATTTCAAGATGGCAGATCTCAGGGAAGCTGCAAGTTGCTGGCCAAAATGGTGGCTGCCAAATCACGTGAGCCAACATGACGACTGCCAAGTAATGCAGTCCAAACTAGTGGCTGTCTAAAATGTTCTTTGATAGAAAACTTTTTTGTTTATTCTCACAATTTGCTTCATTTTTCTGGGCTAAGTGATTTAGTTTATAATACAAACTAGAGGCCTGGTGCATGAAATTAGGGCACTGGGAGGGGGGGATCCCCCAGCCTGGCCTGTGCCTTCTTACAGTGCAGAAGCCCCGTGATTGACCACCTCAAAGAAGTAGGCCCCTCCCGTCCATCCAGGGCTCTTCAATGGATTGCCCTAAAGACACAGGCCGGAGCTCTAAGACTCGCCTCCATGCTGTATCAAGCCACAGGACCCCTGACCTCAATGCGCAGAGCCATGGGACCTGCCTTTGCATTGTGCACGCAGCATCAAGCCCCTGACCACCCACAAGTGCATGCAGCCCAGCCCACTGTGCACACAGCCTCCTTGTGATCACTCCTTATGAGGAGTGATGACCACATAAGCTTTTATTAATATGGTATTAGGCACACTGACTATAAATAGTCTCTTTAATTTGTTGCCTGAAGTTGTCCTTTTGTGTTATAGAACTATACACCTGGAAACTATATAATTTTATTTATGAATGTCACCTCAACAAATATAATAAAAGGGGAAAAAATAAAAATGTACAGATTCAGCCCATAGCAAACTGTGAACAAACCACTGGATTTCCCTGAGTCTCAGTTACAGCTATAAATATGAGCTAATTAGATGGTGTTTAAATCCCATTCCAATTCTAAAATGTCATGGTTTAAGGTACTCTCATTTGCTCTCCATAATTTCCTCCTTTCAATGGGTGATTACCTCTTATAAGGAAATACAGAAATAATCATAGCAGTTAATATTTATTAAGTAAGAATACTGTGGCAGGAACCTTTCTAATTTTTTTTTAAATATTAACTTATAGGTTTTATAAAATACTAGATGCCCAGTGCACAAAATTCATACATGGGTAGGGTCATTGGCTTGGCTAGTGATCAGGGTCGATTGGGACCTTCCTTCAACTGGCTGCCTGCTGCCAGTCAGGGCCTTCCGTCAATCCACATTGCCCAGCACACATCATAATGAGCAGTAGAACTCATAGTCAGACAAACTCCTGAGGGAAAAATTTGCATATTAGCTTTTTATTATATAGGATAAATTTCACAGCAACCATATTGATGAATACTGGTATCATCCTCATTTTTGTAGAAAAAAAATCCTGGAACACAGAAAATGACAAAATATAGCTTAGGTGATGCAATTGGTGGACAAAGCTAAGACCAGAGGTCATGCTCACATTTTATATAATAAAAGAATAATATGCAAATTAACCATCAGTCCACTACACCCACAAGCCATGTCTACCAGCCAATCAGGAGCAAATATGCAAATAAACCCAACCAAGATGGCTGCAGCCACACAGAGAGGGAGGGAAGCTTGGGTTTCCCTAACAATGGAGAAAGCCAAGCTTTCTACCTGCCCTTGCCAGCCTAGGACTCCACTCAAGCTACAAAGTTTCAATGATACATAAATCCTAACAGAAATGGTGACAGCCATGAAGCTGGAAAGAGCAGGAAGCTAGGGTTTCCCCTGACAATGGAAGAAGCCAAGCTTTCCACATACCCTGGTTGGTCCAGTCCTATACTTAAGGCTACAAAGTTTCAATTACAGAAGATACATAAGTCCCAACAGAAATGGCTTCTGCCATGGAGCAAGCAGAAGGCTTGGCTCTGCTCCAGGTTACAAAGTTTCAATTGTAGAAGGTAAATAAACCCCAGATACCAGGGCCTCTGTTTGGGTCACCAGGGGCGTGGCCAGCCTGCAAACCATCACAGGCCCCTCTCCCAGGCCACCCCATGCCCCAATTGAACCCCCACCATGATCCTGGACATCCTTCAGGGCAAACCAGCTGGCCTCCACCCATGCACCAGGCCTATATCCTATCTAATAAAAGTAATATGCAAATTGACCATCACTCCCACACACAAGATGACTGTCCCCATGTGTTCAAAGATCCTGCTCCCATGTGGACACAAGATGGCTACCACAATATGGCCAGCAGGGGAGGGCAGTTGAGGGCAATCAAGCCTGCAGGAGAGGGCAGAGGAGGGAAGTTGGGTTCGACTGGGCCTGCAGGGAAGAGCAGTTGGGGGGGTACCAGGCCTGCAGGGGAGTGCAGTTAGGGGTGATCAGACCTGCAGGGGATGGCAGTTAGGAGCAAACAGGCTAGCAGGAAGCAGTTAACCATCAATCAGACTGGCAGGGTAGTGGTTATAGGATGATCAGGTGGCAGGCAGGAGCAATTAGGGGCAATCAGGCAGGCAGGCAAGAAGGAGAGCAGTTGGGAGCCAGCAGTCCTGGATTGTGAGAGGGATGTCCGACTTCCCATTTAGGCACCATCCCTGTGGGCAGTTGGACATCCCTGGAGGGGTCCCAGATTGGTAGGGTGCAGACTGGGCTGAGGGACACCTCCCCCCCACCTTGCACAAATTTCAGGCACCAGGTCTTTTTTACTGTAAGTGACCAGACGGTAAATATTTTAGACTTTGTGTGACATATGGCTCACGTATTCTTGTTTTTGTTTCTATAACCTTTGTCAACATAAGAAACATTTGAACCTATGAAGAATTTTGGTGAGTTTATGTGAGCCAAACTGTCACAATTTCCAGTAAGAAAAATCTCAATACATTAAGGTAATGCTCCAGAGAATGGCAGTTTGGCACATTTTTAAAATAAAATATTTTAAATATTCTATAAATTATTTTATTTTATAATTAAAACAGAAGAAGCAAATGGTTACATGAAATCCATTGACTATGGATTAGGGAGGTGGTAGAAAACAAAGAGGGGAAACCTCTTGTATTGGATGCAAAGTAAAATGATAGCCACATCTTTACATAGGTGGGTACAGGATAGTTAACCGTCAACAATTAACATTATAACAACAATAATGAGAGGACTTAAGAGCTCCACCCAGATGCATTGGTTGTGCCCAAAGAGGTCTGAAAAAATGAGTTACCCTGACACTCCAAAGTAATGTTATCCAAGATGCAAAATATAATAGAAGGAAAAAAATAAATATGTACAATATTAAAATTCAAAGCAACACATTGACCCCTTTGCCCCTTCCCTCTGGACTATTGTGTTACTCAGTTTATTTTATTCATTGGATTCCAAAATTGTGAGATCATGTGATATTTTTCTTTTTATGACTGGCTTGTTTCACTTAGCATAATATTCTCCTGGTCCATCTATGGAGTTTTGTTAGACAAATGAGACATGCTTTCCCTGAACAGATTGGTTGAGAAATGAATTATTCGAAATGGTAAAAGTTCAAAAACTGAGGTTTGACTGTAACTGCAAGGGATCTGAATATTCATCTCATCTAACTTCTTTCTTTTAGAGATGAGGCACTAAGATATCAAATCATTTTTGCTAAGGCCAAACTACTCATCAGATTAATACCTTGGTCTTCTGGTTCTTCGTCCATGCTACTTGGCATCACATAGCAATAATTTTTAGAGGCATCCTGGAGAAACCCAAAGTACACTATTAACTTATGTTTGCATTTATAGCCACTGGCAACTAGTAATTTATTCCCATTCACACTGGAAAACAAGACCTATAGAATTTTCAATAAGAAATGTTACACAATTATATACTTAGCTATTTAAATTCAAATAAATTCAATATTGTGTCTAGCACTGTGCAGGAACAAAAAGTACTAAGTGGACTCAGCTTTCAGAAGAAAACTTTATGGGGGGAAATAAAATTTTGAGTAAAATACAAGAAATCAAGATGGGGAGGGATCAGGGAAATGCAAATCAAACCACAATGAGATAACATCTCACACCTATCAGAAAGGCTATCATCAGTAAATTCACAAACAACAAGTGTTGTCAAAGATGTGGAGAAAGAGAACCCTTGTGCACTGTTGGTGACATTATAAATTGGTGCAGCCACTAAGGAAAACATAATATAATATGGAGACCCCTAAAGAATTAAAAATAGAACTACCATATGATCCAGCAATTACTCTTCTGTGGATTTATTGGAAGAAAGGAAAAACACTAATTTGAAGAGATATATGTACACCTAAGTTCATTGTGGCATTGTTTACAATAGCTAAGATATAGAAGCAACCCATCTGCCCATCAATACATGAGTGGCTAATGAAGATGTGACACACACACACACACACACACACACACACACACACACTGAGTGGCCAGATTATTATTATCTCTAAACGCATAATAATCTGGCCACTCAGTATATCAGTATATATATATTAGAGGCCCAGTGTATGAATCGTGCATGGATGGAGTCCGACCAGTGTGGCCAGGGTGACATGGTTGTTTTGCCGGCCTGCCTGCTGGTCAAACTCCTGGTCTAGGTAACAATTTGCATATTGGCCTTTTATTATATAGGATATACACTGAGTGGCCAGATTATTATGCTTTCAGAGATGATAATAATCTAACCACTCAATATATATATATATATATATATATATATATATATATATATATAATATTAGTCAACAATAGAAAAGAAATAAATATTACCATTTGTGACAACATGGATAGACTTAGTGGATATTATGCTAATTGCAATAAGCCAGACAGAGAAAGACAAATACTATGTTATTTCTCTTATATATGTGGAATCTCGATAAATACAATACAAAAATAGACTTATAGACACAGAGAACAAACTGATGGTTGCCACAGAGGAGAAATGATTGGGAATGGGTAAAAAAGATAAAGAATAAGAGGTACAAACTTTCAGTTATAAAAGAAATGCATCATAAGGATGTAATGTACAGCAGAGCTAATATTGTCGATAAAATCATCACTTTTCACAATGACAGATTCGGTTACTAGACTTGTGATCATATCAAAGTGTAAAAAAAATGTTGAATCACTATGTGTACACTCAAAACTAATATAATAGCATATGCCAACTATACTTAAATTTTTTTTTAATGGAAAGAGATCAATGAGGGTTGCACCTATCCCAGAAATTTTCAAGAGAAATAGAACTGTAGATAGAGCTGAAAGGAATGGGTTACATCCTTTGGAGCAGCCTTCTGTATTGCCATTCCATGGACTGAAACTCAACAAACATTAAACAAAGATTAAGTAAAAAAACATGTTTTATAGAATATAGTGATTAAGAAGACCCCTGTCTTCACCCTCAAGAACATTAAAGTTTAGTGAAGTCCACAGTTTTTCACTTGTGGCATTGCAAGAGATTTGAAAATATTCCTTATGGTAGTTCTCCCCAAAGCTATTCATATATACTGAAGCAATCTTTAATCATAAAAAACTATGAGCTTTCGCTGGGCCAGGATGGCTCAGTGGATGAGTGTCAACCCAGGAAGCAAGAGGTCACTGGTTATTTCTAGTCAGGGAACATACACAGGTTGCAGGTTTGATCCCCAGTAGGGGCATGCAGGAAGAAGCTGATTGATGTTTCTTTTTCATCAGTGTTTCTATCTCTCTACCCCTCTTCCCCCCCCCCCTCTCTCTCTACAAATCAATAAAAAAATATTAAAACAAAACAAAACAAAACAAACATCTATGAACTTTCTTCATTCCTATTCTGTTTACAACTTTATCCCAAAATAATGAGATATATTGAGACTGGTTATAAAGCCAAGGTGATATCAAGTTCACTTAAATATTCATCAGATGTTCATATCTGCATATCACTGCCTTTAAGCCTTATAGAAGTCTTTGTAAGCTTTGAGGAAGATATCAATATTTACTTAGTGGAATCTTTAACTAAAGTAAAGGAATTGATCTAATAAAAGAAGGAGAGGGTGGGAAAGTCTTAAGCTTCTTGAAATGACTACTATTGAAGTATGAGAGTATAATATCAAAATAACAAGATAAAAACTTAGGAGATGCAGGTTTTTATTTTGGTTCTGCCACCAATCTATATATATAAAAGCCTAAGCTACCAGAACCACCAGAATGACCAGAATAACTGGCCATTATGATGCGCTCTGACTACCAGGAGGCAGATGCTCAATGCAGGAGCTGCCCCCTGGTGGTCAGTGCACTCCAACTATCAGATTGACCAGAATGATGAGTCACTATGATGTGCACTGACCACCAGGGGGCAGACGCTCAATGCAGGAGCTGCCCCCTGGTGGTCAGTGCACTCCCACAGCCAAAATCCCATGGTTGGCCAACCTCTCCTGGTCCCTCCCCACAACCAGCCAATCTCTTGTGGTCCCTTCCCTGTCCAGCAGGCCTCAGCCAGCAGCAGGCAGCTGGCAGGAAGGCCCTGGTCAGCAGCCAGAAGGCTCTGATTGGCCCTGATCACCAGCCAGGCCTAAGGGCCCCACCAGTGCATGAATTTTGTGCACCAAGTCCCTAGTAAGATATGAGAAAGTGACACAGGAACCTCTCTGGCCCTCAAGTTTCTAATGTGAAAATAAAGGGCTGAATAAAATTATCTCTATGGGCCTTTTAGTTTTATTTATTTTTTAAAATATTTTATTGATTTTCCACAGAGAGGAAGGGAGAGGGATAGAGAGTTAGAAACGTCAGTGAGAGAGAAACATGGACCAGGTGCCTCCTGCATACCCTCTACCGGGGATGTGCCCGCAACCAATGTACATGCCCTTGACCTGAATCAAACCTGGGACCTTTCAGTCCGCAGGTCGACGTTCTTTCCATTGAGCCAAACTGGTCTCAGTGGGCCTTTTAATTTTAAACAGTTATTATTAAACTAGAGACCAGGTGCATGAATTCGTTCATGGGTGGGGTCCAGCCAGCCCTCCTTTATTTGGGCCTATTGGCTCAGCTAGCTAAGAGAAAGGATTGTGGGAAGTTGGCTGGCTGGCCAGTTCCCTAGTCAAAGTCCCAACTGAGGGTTGAGGGGACAATTTTCATACCAGCATTTTCTTATACAGGGTGGATTATACACATTTTGGTGTAAAGGTGAAAGTTGAAAAGGAAATAAAACAAGGGCTGTCCATTGATAACTTAAAAATTAATGAAAAACATAGAATGTCAATATTGAAAAGGACCTAAGTGGTCCTCTATTGCATAAATTGGCAAACTTTGTAAAGAGCTAGATAGCAAATACTTTTCAGCTTTGAGGACCATCTATGGTGGTCTTCTTTTCTGTTGTTGTTTTTTAATACTTATTGTTGAAAGTACTACATATATCCCCTTTTTTTCCATTGACCCCTTATAGCCCACCTACTCCCACCCCCTACCCCACCGCACCTCCCACACCAGACCTTCACCACCCTCTAGTGTCTGTGTCCATGGGTGTATAAGTTCTTTGGTTAATCACTTCCCACCCTCCCCACCTTTCCTCTGAGATTCTTTGTTTTTATTTTTAAACAACCATTTAAAAGCCATTCTCATCTACTAGGTTGTACAAAAAGGCCTGATTTGAACTGTGAGACATATTAATAATTTCCTGGTCTAGTCTAACCTTCATCTTATTTATGAAAAAATTAAAGTCTAGAGATTTTAAGTGACTTGTGTATAGTCACAAAGCTAGTGAATAATGAAGTCAGGACTAATAAATCCCAGTCTACTGTACTTTCCTGCCTCCTTAAAAAATGACTTATCAGCCCTAGCTGGTTTGGCTCAGTGGATAGACCATCAGGTTAAGGGTCCCAAGTTCAATTCTGGTCAAGGGCACAAGTCTGGGTTGCAGGCTTCATCCCCAGTAGGGGTCGTGCAAGAAGCAATCAATCGATGATTCTCTCTCATCATTGATGTTTCTATCTCTCTCTCCTTCTCTCCTCCACTTGAGATCAATAAAAAATGTTTTTTTAAAAATAAAAATTTAGAATAGTTCTTTAAAATAATGACCTATCATAGATTTTAGAAGCCTTTAATCATAGCAGAATTTGTTTTTTCTACACTCATCTTCCTTGTGGCACATATCTTCATGATATCCTCATTATACATTTTTACACCTTGGCCTAGACTCTATGGTACAATACACAGGTCTGCCCTTTTTCCAGCATTACCATTAGAATCAGACTTACATTATCTATTCCTTAGATCCTATTTAATTTTACCCACCCAGCATCTCTTTCCCTCCAAATCTTATTTTCTATAATAGGATAAACTTAATCTTACCAAGCAAAGTGGTTCATTTTCATAGTTTTTAAAAATATATTTTTTATTGATTTCAGAGAGGAAGGGAAAGGGAGAGAGAGACAGAAATATCAATGATTAGAGAGAATCATTGATTGGTTGTCTCCTGCTTGCCCCTTACTGGGGATAAGCCCACAACCTGGGCATGTGCCCTGACTGGGAATTGAACCATGGCCTCCTAGTTCATAGGTCAGACATGCTCAACCATTGAGTCCCACCAGCAAGGTAGTTCAGTTTCATTTTAATCTATCTCTATACTTATAATGGTAATTTTAACACATTGACCTTATATTACTACACACTTAGAAGTATCCCATTAATACCCTACAGAACTCTATTAGCTTAATTCTATTATTATTCTCTTTTTAGTACTGAGTAAATAAGAGATTCAGTCAACTGCCTAAAGTATATACTTAGGAAATGGTGGCACAAAATTTGAAACCAAATCTTTCTTACTCTAAGCTCGTTAAAGCAGTAAACTTTGTACATTCAGAAGTATTTAGTAACAGAAGAATAATTAGGTACATCACAATAGCTAGGTTCTCTAGAAATCCCAGGGCACATCAGAAGTAGTTCTAGTTTCCTCTCCTTAAGAAAATATTAACCCTGAGGCATGAGCATTTACCTTGTTACCTATGCCTCAAATCCGAATTTCCCAATCAATATGGCAACTCCACCAACACTGAATATCCCTAGTCTAACCCAAAGTAGTGATGGATAGTGATGGCCTTTGGAAATGAAGTGAACCAGGCAGACAAGTAAGTAATAGGCTATCTATCAATTAAAACAGAGGGATTCTAGCCAGTGCCACATTTGGAAATTAAAGAAAACCATTGAGCAGGTGGTGAGAGGTACTTTATCATTCCTATCTAATGTCTAAATTTAATCATTTCCCCAGCTGGGCCACTCACAGTAGATACAGTATAGAAGGTCTTCTTGTTTGCAGAAGAACATAGTGCCCTGTGGTATAGCTCTTCATCAAAGCAGTCACCACTAGACATTTGTTAACTCCAAAGCCCTCAGGAGTTACTCCTGAACATCTGTTAGTAAGGAATTCATCCTAATGTATTACTTGCATGTTTAAATAAGCATGTAATACCTATAATTGTAAGTACCACCAATGTCACTTTATCACTTTCATGAGGAAGCTTCAGTTCTGTCCCCAGCTATGCTAATAACATAGCCTTGGGCAAGTTATTTATTCTCTCTGGGTCTCAGTTTCCTCAAAAAAAGAGAAGAGCCTGGCCACAGTGGCTCAGTGATTGAGTGTCAACCTATGAACCAGAAGTTCATGTTTCAGTTCCTGATCAGGGCACATATCTGGATGGCTGGCTCAATCCCCAATGTGGGGTATGCAGGAGGCAGTCAATCAATGACTCTCTCTCATCATTGATGTTTCTATCTCTCTCTCTCCTTCTCCCTACCTTTCTGAAATCAAGAAAAATGGCCGACACCGGTTTGGCTCAGTGATAGAGCGTTGGTCTGCGGACTGAAGGATCCCGGGTTTGATTCCGGTAAAGGGCATGTACATTGGTTGCGGGCACATCCCCGGTGGGGGGTGTACAGAAGGCAGCTGGTCAGTGTTTCTCTCTCATCGACGTTTCTAGCTCTCTATCTCTCTCCCTTCCTCTCTGTAAAATATCAATAAAATATATTTTAAAAAGAAAAATAAAAAATAAAAAATAAAAATGTATATTTTTTTAAAAAAAAGAAGGAGAAAAGTCTTTAATGTCAAAGTTGTTTGCCAGATTCCACATTTTTTCACAGATTCACCTCCTTCTCTTTCTCCAAACTCCTGCTCTCTCTAAATAAAATATAAACTTCATATTCAAGCTTATCTATGATTTAAATTAACATTGCTTGTACTGTTCCATCTTCTAACCCTTCTAAAAATCATATTGTCTTCTCATATTAAGCCAGCTGCTCTAACTCTTCCACACATATCCTAAATTCTTTTCTACAACCATGTGTTAATTCAGGCTCTTCCCCCAGCTTAAAATGTCTGCTATGATTCAAAGCCTGCCCCACCCTTCAAGGCCCAGTTCATTGGTACATTCTCAAGGAGGCTTTCCTTCAGGGGAGAATAGAAAAAAATATAATGTTTAGAAGACCTCTACTGCAGAGTTTATTCAGAATCTAATAGGCCCATATTGCAGTGGCTGTAATTCAATTCTGTGAGAGCCCAAAGTTAGTAACAAATAAACAAATGAGAATCATGGGCGCATTCTAATATGGCTAGTATGGTGATACTCAGATCTCAAAGTTTTCCACAGATATAATGTTATACCTTTTAAAATATAGGATAACTAACTTTGAAATCACCTTGAATTTTGTAAACATAAGAATACTAGGTTGCAGATACAATATTCTTACTAGATCTCAGACACCGTTAAATAACTAAGTTCAAAGAATTACTAGAAGCCATCAAATCAACATTCCCAACTAATGCAGAATTTCCTTGATTGATGCTCATCCTGCCCCTATTTGACCTCTACTTAAACATTTATAGAGCCCTAGCCGGTTTGACTTAGTGGATAGAGGACTGGACTACAGACTAAGGGATCCCGAGTTCAATTTTGGCCAAGGGCATGTACCTGGATTGCAGGCTCAATTCCAGCCCTGGGCAGGATGTGTGCTGGAGGCAATCAATTGATGTTTATCTCACTCTTTTTCTCCCTTCCCTTTCACTCTCTCTAAAAATCAATGGAAAAATATCCTTGGGTGAGGATTAAACAAACAACAACAACAAAAACAAAACAAAAAAACATTTGCAAAAATAAGAAACTCATTATGTCACAAGATAGCTCACCAAACACCTGTGAATTATTAAATTTATTAATTTATTCAATATATCATTATTGAGAACCTACTAGATAGCAGGTACTGTTTTGGATACGATGGGGTCAACAGTGGTAAACAAGACAAATAAGATTTTCACTCAAAAATTTATATTCTATTTGTAAAGAAATAAATAGCAAGCAACTAGAGAAGTACATAACTATGACAATTCCATATTGCGAGAGTTACAATAAAGTAAAAGTATATTTATTAGGTAAATAATAACAAAAATTGGGCAGTATAGAGGCTAATGTTAGAATGTCTGGTAAAGGAAGACCTCTCTGAGGAGTTAAGATAACATTTAAGTTAAGACCTGGATAACTACAAGGAGCTAACTATGATAATATTTTTGGGAAGAGTGTTCCATGGAGGAAGAGGGAGCAGGAGGTAAAACCCTGAGGTAGGACTGTGCCTGGTCCCCATAAGGAACAATAAAGAGGCCAATGTGGCTAGATTTTAGTGAGCAAGGAGGAGAGATAGGCAATAAGGCGAAAGAAATAAGAAGTAAATCATGTAGTGCCTTATAGGTCATGGTTAATAACTTGTAAGAACAATGGGCTGTTCTGCCTTCTAGAATTATATACATCAATATTATCTCTTTTCTATGTGACAGCTTTTTACAGACTTTAAGAGATTGCTTATATCCCCCTCCCCCAAGTCCTCTCTTCTGCAATCCAACAGTCACCAAATTCATCAACCATTTCTCCTAGATAGTTTTCAGATTCCTCACTATTTCCATTGTTATCTTCTGGTCATGCTCCCCTTTTCTAATGCCCTTTCTAAACTATATAATGATACATATTAAGTGAAAAATAAATGCTACCTTGCCCAGCTGGTGTGGCTCAGTGCTTGAGTATTGACATATGAACTGGGGGGCTGGGAAGGAAGGGTGTCAAGGTTCAACTTTACATCAGGTCATGTGCCGGGGTTGCAGGCTTGATCCCCATTGTAGGGTATGCAGGAGGCAGCCAATCAATGATTCTCTCTGGTCATTGATATTTTTCTCTCCCTCTATCCCTCTCCCTTTCTCTCTGAAATTAATAAAAATAGTTTAAATGTTACCTAAGGGACAAATGATATATGAGGCTCCATGCAAAGTATAGTAGGACAAATTCCTTTCATTGTACTGGATATTACAGTTCTATTATTAAAACCCAAGTAATTTATTTGGAAAGTAACACATTTCAATTCTCAAGGCATAAAGAGCCTGTTTCATGTGTATCAAAGATGACATGAAAGCTGATTTTCATTGGTATATGAATTCTCATAAACTTGCCTCAAAAGGTATTATCATTTTATACTAAAGGAACGTGGTAGATGGATTGCAAAAAAAAGTTCAAATTCTTCACTCATCACTGGATCTATATACTCTTTGTTATAAGACTTTGTAGTATTTTCCTACTCTGAATGAAGTGTTCTCCCAATCCCTTTATTATGGGCCTGTACATGTAACTACCCCCCTCCTAGTTAAATGTTAACAAGTGTAGCACAAGCAGAGCCTTTGATCATTTATGCTTGTTCTCTTAAACCCCTCCCATCATCACAAAAACACACTCATGCTAGCTTTCTGGACAAATGCAAATGAATGCATACAAAAACCAAGTCATCCAAGCTTGAGGCTATCCTAAATAAACCAGCACCCTGATGCATGAATGGGACCAAAGGAGACCAGAGTAACTGCCCTACCAACTCATTGATTAATAGCAATAATATTTGGTTGTTGTTTAAAGCCACTCATTTGTAACATGTTTAGTTGTGCAGCAATAACTTACTGTTACGAGGAGCTTTGAGTCTATGGCATTCAATTATAAATCCCTCCCCCTAAAGTATGTATGCACATACATACATATTCCAGCAGAAGAGTTTGAACTTTGGTGCATTGGTTGAGGAAGGTTTTAGACTTTTGGTCCAAAACATCATAGATAAAATGAGGTTTTGTGTCTACGCAATACAGGTCATAATTATTTAGCTACCTAAATATAACCACCTCTTTTGAACTCAACTGAAATCTCACTCTGTATAACACAGGGCCTTGAATGGTATGCAAAAAACTAAATCAAAACAAAAAAATAAATGTTACATACAAAAATCCTACACCTGTTTAAAATGTGCTTCTTCTCTATTTTCCTTCAGATCTATATGAAATTATGGGCCAACTGCAGAGCAAAAATGATTTCTTGGAAGACCTGGGTTTCCCACTGTGCCTAAGGTAATAGAAAGGATATTGCCACTCTGCTAAATCTTCCTGCAGTGACTTGTTATGAATTGCTATAGTAAAGTAAGAGAAAATCATTATTAGGATTCAAAAAACAAGTTATTTTAAATAAAATTAACCTTAATCTGCAGTCATGCCACATCAAAAAACTCATTCGCAATTCCCAATAATTGTTCAGGGCTTATTAGATGTTTGTTTATTTGGATTTACAGAGTTTAATTTATTTTTCTTTGGATTGGTTATTTATTTTGTCTCATTGGAAAATAAATTTAGAACAAATTAAATTCAATATTGTTGCCAGTGATGTGTCTGGACTGCAATAACTGACTTTTTAAAACTACATATTATAAGAAAACAAAATAAAAGCTCCATCTTGAAAGTTCTTTCTAGGTATAAAGATACGAAATGTGTCATGCAAAAATAAGGACATGCGTTCTAAAACTTTCTAAAAAGTATATACATTTTAATTTCTAGAACCTTAGGGTCACACAGAGGGTCATGAATATAATACTGACAAAAGTCCTTGAGAAGGGATTAGAGTAATCATTAATTTGAGTGTATATAGAGTGTAAAAGGGGATACTTAACCCAGCCAGTATAGAGCAGTGGTTGAGCTTAGACCTATGAACCTGGAGGTCATGGTTGGATTCCTGGTCAGGGCACATCCCCGGGTTGCAGACTCAAGCCCCAGCTTGGGGCATGCAGTAAGAAGCTGATCAATGATTCTCTCTTATCACTGATGTTTCTATTTCTCTCTCTCTCCCTTCCTCTCTTAAATCAATGAAAATATCATTATTTTTAAAAGGGATACCTAGCCTCATTCTACTGTTCTCCTTAGCTAAGATTGATGAATCCTGGGAAAACTTCAGACAAGGGTATAAAGATGAGAACATAATTCTACTTAGAATTACACCAACCATGACTCACCTGTTTCCGTAAGCCACACTCTAGTCTTCCTGCAAGCTCAGTTCTAGGACCCAAGTTATTCATAACCAGGAATGATTTATGCAACCTAATTTACTATTCAAGTAGCCCATTATTAAACCACATTTACTACTAGTTAGGTCCTGATCACATGGCTCCTTTCTAATAAAGTGAACCTCTAGATCTGTTTACCTCTAATTCTCTCATTCCCCCCAAAATGGGATGGTATGAGACAATGAAATGAGATCAATAATGCAGGTGCCTGGCACATGGTAAGAACTTGATAAAAATAACTTGCTGCTAGTCTAACCCTATTACGAGTTAGTGTTGTGGTAAACTGGCTCCCCTTTGGGGGGAAAAAGAGCCCTGATTTATAGCATTTGCTCATACTCATGGTGCAAATACTCCTACCATAGCTGGCATCAAACAACTAATATGAAGACACTGAACATAGAGTTAGGGAAAGTATATGCAGTCAGCTCTCACCAGCTAGTATAAACCAGCTCCACCACACCATTGCATGACCAAGATACTGCCTTGTAACCCACTTCAAGAAATTGCCCTTATTCTTTTCCTCTGTATCTTAATCCTGACAATTGTAAAATGTTGGCCCTATCTTTCTCTCATCCCATTCATTCATGGGGCCCGCAAGTGACCCCAGCACATGTTATCTCTCAGCCCTCTCTGACTGGAAATCCCCCTGCTCATTTGGGACTTTGCATACCTCCTACTCCCAGAGTTTCTGCCATCATGTGGCACATGCTTTTCAGGCCACTCAGTTCTTGAGAAACCTAGATAATTATATTCATAAATTTATCTCCTTGGACTGACACCATTTTCTAGTTATGACTGCGTTTGGGGCTCTATCTGGGTCCAAAGATGGGGCCTATTTAAATAGGGGTACAGTTTGGAACCAGGAACCAAGAGTTTACTCATCCACAGAAGTAAAATCTATTCTTGGCCTAGTTAGCATTTTATTTCCACTATCTGGATACCAAGCACTACTTCTAGGTACTAGTGGTTGACTAGACCACTCTAAACATGCCAGGAGTATCAAGATGCTATAGGCACAGCCCATTCATAAATAAAAGAGAGGCAACATCCATTTAATAAACAAATAACAACATATAATCACACCCAAACCATGAACTCTGAAGTTGATCTATCATGTAGAGTAAATTATTGCCAATTTACTTACTCTCATATGGCTATTGGGTACATTACTTGTTAGCTGGCAAACATGAAGGCATATTGACCCAATTATCTGTATAAGTAAGTAAATGATGCAATTATGTGTATAATTATGGCACAGCATTAATGCTGATAATGTTGGGAAAGATGATCACATAATGACTGAGCCAGATTAGAAAAAAAGGGTAATTTGATTTGGAAAACAGGAAGCAACTCAGAGCACCAGAAGGCAACTGATAACTCTTAGTATTCACATGACTGGATTCATGAACAGAGGAAAGGACTTGCCCAGTGAATTTTATATTTCTATAAATCAAAAGTATACACATTACATAGATTATAAAATAGTATTTAGGAGACATTGAAATTTATCATTAGGACCCTACACTAAAAGTGATGAACCTCACCAAAGTCTGCATAAAATGAAGGCTTAAATAGAAACACAACTAAGTCCCAAACAAAAAACACCCAGCTTCTCCTATTTATAGTACAATTTATGGTTTCCACATGGTCAATCTTCTTCATTTATCTGGCTCGCCATCTTAGACATGCAACTGAATCACTTGCTTGTTTGTTGATTCTTCCATTTATTTTATTTTGTTATTTATCTATATCTATCATCTATCTATCATCTATCTATCTATCTATCTATCTATCTATCTATCTATCTATCATCTATCATCTATCTATCTCATTTATTTTTGTTGTTAATCCTCACCAAAGGATATTTTTTCATTGACTTTTAGAGAGAGTGAAAGGGAGAGGGAGAGAGAGAGAGAAACATCTGAGACACATTCATTGGTTGCCTCCTGCATGCATCCCAACCAGGGCTGGGAAACCTGCAAACCAAGTTACATGCCCTTGACCGGAATTGAACCTAGGACCCTTCAATCACAGGAAAATGTTCTATCCATGGAGAAAAACTGGCTAGAACGTAAAATTATTGAACATCTACTATGTGGTGGGCTCTAACATGTTTGGGATTAAATATATATATATATATATATATATATATATATATATATATATATAAACCTATCCTATATAATAAAAGGCTAATATGCAAATCAACTGAACAGCAGAACAACCGGTCACAATGATGTGCACTGACTACTAGGGGGCAGATGCTAAACACAGAAGCTGATCCCACAGGGGAAGTGCTGCTCAGCAAGAATCACTGAGCTGTGCTCATGACTAGTGAGAGCATTAGTGGTGGCAGGAGCCTCTCCTGCCCCCTCAGCAGCACTAAGGTTGTCAGACTGCCAGCTTAGGCTCACTCCTACAAGGGATCCTAGACTATGAGAGGGCCCAGGCCAGTTAATTTCATGCAGTGATCCTCTAATGTGTATATATCTCCTAGCTAATAAAAGAGCAATATGCAAATTAATCATCACTCTGTTACACCCACCAGCCATGCCCACCAGCCACCCCCACCATCCAGTCAGAGCAAGTATGCAAATTAACCCCAATCAACATTACTGTGGCCAGAGAGACCAGGAGGGAGGCTTGAGTTTCCCTGGCAATGGAGGAAGCCAAGATTTCTGCACACCCTGGCATGCTGAGGCCTCCACTAAAAGGTACAAAGTTTCAATTGTAGAAGGTAAATAAATTCCAATAGAAATGGCGGCAGTCACTGAGCTGAAAGAGCAGGAGGCTAGAGTTTCCCTAGGTGATGGAGGAAATCAAGCTTCTGCAGCCCTAGCTAGCTCAGGGCTTCACTCCAGGAAAAAATTTCAATTGTAGAAGATATATAAATTCCAACAGAAATGGCTACCACCATGAAGCAAGCAGGAGGCTTAGCTCCACTCCAGGCTACAAAGTTTCAGTTGTAGAAGATAAATACATTTCAGATTCCAGGGCCTCCACTTTGGTCGCCAGAGGGCATGGCTGGCCAGAAAACCATGACAGGCCCCTCTCCCAGGCTTCCCCATGCCCCAATTGAACCCCCACCCTGATTAGGAACACCCTTCAGGGCAAACCAGCTGGCCCCCACCCATGCACCAGGCCTCTATTCTATCTAATAAAAGAGTAATATGCAGATTGACCATCACTCCAACACACAAGATAGCTGTCCCATGTGGTCAACGATCCTGCCCCCATGTGGATACAAGATGGCCACCACAAGATGGCCAGGAGGGGAAGGCAGTTGGGAGGGACCAGGCCTGCAAGGGAGGGCAGTTAGGGGTGACCAGGCCAGCAGAGGAGGGAAGTTGGGGCCCAATAGGCTGGCAGGGGAGCAGTTAGACATCAATCAGGCTGACAGGGAAGTGGTTAGGGGTTGATCAGGCTGGCAGGCAGAAGCAGTTGGGGGCAATCAGGAAGGCAGGCAGGTGAGCAGTTGGGTGCCAGCAGTCCTGGATTGTGAGAGGGATGTGGGATTGGGTCTAAACAAACAGTCAGACATCCCTAGAGGGATCCCAGATTGGAGAGAATGCAGGCTGGGCTGAGGACACCAACCCCCACCCCAGGGCACAAATTTTGTGCCCAGGCCTCTCTGACACAAGAGAGCAAGACATGCAAATATCTGAGAAAGGAATGTTTTCCCTAAGGCAGGAGCATGTTTAAAGAGTTCAAAGACCAACATTAAAAAAAAAGTGCATCTGAAGCTGAATGTACTAGGATAAGAGAGAAGGTAAATTATATCAGAAGGCAAGCCAAAGCCAGCTCAAATAGGACCCTGTATAGCATGCCAACATGTTTATTTTTTTGTATTTTGTTGAACCACAGGTATCTATAACTGAATTAATCACAATTCTTGGAACATGTTGTACTATTATTGCTTTATGAATCACTCTTTTCATCTAGTATTTACTTTAATGCCCTAATAAATATCCATGAACTCACTGCCCAGGCCTCAAACTGGAATTTTACCTGAATTCCTCCACTATATCAATCACCATGACACCCCAGAAGTAACCACTATTTTGAAGTCCTGAATTTTATGTTTATCATTCCATAACCTTTTATTAATTTTATCAAGTATATGTGTATTCCTTATTTTTTTCTTTAAATTGATTGTGATTTTACAAAAAAGAATATCATAGTCTATGTTTTCTTCTATATCTTGCTTTTTTCACTCAGTATTATATTACTACTAGAGGTCAGGTGCATAAAATTTGCACACGGGTAGGGGGGGGGGACGATGTCCCTCAGCCCAGCCTGTACCCTCTCCAATCTGGGACCCCTTGAGGTCTGACTCACAATCCAGGACTGCTGGCTCCCAACTGGAGGCAGGATCTTTGACTACATGGGGGCAGCCATCTTGTGTGTTGAAGTGATGGACAATCTGCATATTACTCTTTTATTAGATAGAATAGAGGCCTGGTGCATGGGTGGGGGCGAGTTGGTTTGCCCTGAAGGGTTCCCTTGCGGCATGAGGTGGCCTGGGCGAGGGTCCTGTAGTGGTTTGCAGGCTGGTCACGCCCACTGGTGACCCAAGCAGAGGCCCTGGTATCTGGGGTTTATTTATCTTTTTACATTTGAAACTTTGTAGCCTGGAGTGTAGCCAGGCCTTCTTCTTGCTGCATGGTGGCAGCCATTTCTGTCAAGGTTTATGTATCTTCTATAATTGAAACTTTTTAGCCTTAAGCAGAGGCCTGGGATGGCCAGAGTGTGTACAAAGCTTGGCTTCCTCCATTGCGTGGGAAACCTAAGCCTCCCTCCTGCTCTCTGTTGCTGTAGGCATCTTGGTTGGGTTTATTTGCATACTCTCTCTGATTGGCTTATGGGCATGGATGGTGGGTGTGGATTGTGGATGTAGCAGAGTGATGGTTAATTTGAATATTACTCTTTTATTAGGTAGGTTGGTCAATTGGGTGGCTCCCCAAATGTTGCTATTGCAAAAACTGCTGCCACAAACATTCTAGTGCATGTCTCCTTGGGCAAATGTGCTAAAATTTTTCTTAGCAAATACATAGTATTGCTGCCAGCTCAATGGATATGAAAACATGCAACTTTACAAAATAACCCCAAATTATTTTCTAAAGCAACTATATCCCAGGAGCGTATCCCAGGAGCAATGTGAAAGAGAGGTCCCATACACATCCTCTCTAACACTTGGTATTTTATAAATCTTGGCTACCTAAAAGCTCATCAATCAGATGGATATAGAATGGTATCCCATAGTGGTCTAGATCTGTATTTACCTGAATTTAAGTGAGGTTGTATATCTGTTAATGTTTATTAGCCATATGATTCCTTTTCTCATAAATGCCTACTCCCATCTTTTTTTCCCTTGTATTTTTCTACTGGAATATTTGTTTCTCAAAAATGTTTTAACTGAAGTATGAGTTAATCATATGGAATCTCACCTGGCTATCAAAAGTAACTGTGTCTAAGACCTTGTGACAAACCAGAGAGTTTATCTGAGTTCCCAGCAGATTCTTCCCATGTTGACTAGATCTGGACTAATTGCAGAACTGATATGTAGAGTAATCATAATTTATTTTCCAAACCAGGTTACTTTTTAAAAAATTGTTATTTATTTTTATACATTTTGTTAATTCTCACCTGAGGATATTTTTCCATTGATTTTTAGAGAGAGTGAAAGGGAGGGGGAGAGACACATAGAGACACATCAATTGATTTCCTCTCACATGCACCACAATCAGAGCTAGGAATTGAGTCTGCAACTGAGGTATATGATCTGGACTGATATCAAACCCTTCAGTCCATGGACCAATGCTCTACCCACTGAGCAAAACCAGTCAGGAAAAAAACAGGCTACATTTAAGAGTGAAAGAAGATACCATTAATGCATACATTAGGAAAACCAGGGCTGAGCCAGGCAAATAGAGATGTATGGTCACCCTTCCTGAATAGTTAGCTCTCTTGCACAAACTAAACAGGTGGATATGCTTTTTGTAAAAGAATATATTTTTATTGATCTCAGAGAGAAATGGAGAGGGAGAGAGAGATAGAAACATCAATTATGAGAGTCACTGATCTGCTGCCTTCTGCACATCCCACACAGGAGACAAATCCCACAACCTGGGCATGTGCCTTGACCTGATTTAGAACTCTGATCTTCTGTTTCATAGATCGATGCTCAACCACTGAGCCATGCACCCTGGGCTTTTTTTAAAAAAAAAAACAAAAAACAAAAACTAAAATACCAATGATAACACTTTAAATAATATCTTAATTTCTTATATTGTCACCAAATCATTAAAAAAAAACCAAAAATTCCAGGAAAAGTGATTTGGTCACTCAGCAAAGCCCAAATTAGGTAAATTTAATTGCAACTGTTAAATATAAGGAAATCATTATAAGATTGATTTTAAAAGCTATATTTATAACTTTTCCAGTATACAGATTTAAACATTAACTCCAACAAACTGTATACTAGTAAGTTCATTCAAGTATTAACATACACAATTATTATTCACTAACTCATTCAGCAATTACTACATGCTTGAGTGCATAAGTGGTCCATTTCTTACTGGATAAAATGATGAGAGGTGAAAAGCATTTCCATTTTTAATGTTTTGAGGAAGCTTCATACTGTTTTTCACAGTGGCTGCACCAGTCTGCATTCCCACTAACAGTGCAAGAGGGTCCCTATTTCTCAACATCCTCACCAGCACTTGTTGTTTATTGGTGGTAAACATTCTGACAGGTGTGAAGTGCTATCTCATAATTTTAACTAGAGGCCTGGTGCATGAAAATTCATGCACTGGATGGGGGATCCCTCAGCCTGGCCTGGCCCCTCTCACAGTTCAGGAGCCATCAGGGGTGGGAGGCAACCCAGCAATCAGAGGAAGGCAATGCCCCATCACACTTCTGCTGCCACCATTGCCAACAACATGAGCTTCAGCCAGCCCTGGTTACCTGAGCCTCGAGCAGTGCTAGGCAACTAGGCAGCCACCATCTGAGGATTACCTGTGCCTAGGGGTAGCCCCAGGTGGCTGAGTGGGATGAGGGGACTGGGGGACTCTGGAGACAGGTGAACAGGCGAGGCTGAGGGGACTGGGTGCCGCCATGCCATCCTTTGACTGTGGGCGTAGCCATCATTAAGGGCATGGCAGTCAATTAGCATATTCCCCCCTTATTGGCTGTGGGCACCACAATCTTTGAAACAGTGTGAGGGTCAATTAGCATATCCCCTCTTTATTAGATAGGATTTGCATTTCTCTGATGATCAATGACATTGAACATCTTTTCATATGTCTATTGGCCAGCTATATGTCCTATTCGGAGAGGTGTCCACTCCGATCATTTGCCCATTTTTAAATTGGATTTTCTGTCTTTCTGATATTGAGTTGAATAAGTTCTTTATGTATTTTAGAAATTAAATTCTTATCAGATGTATCATTGGCAAATATGTTCTCCAATACGGTGGGTTCCCATTTCATTTTGGCTGGTTTATTTGGCTATGCAGAAGCTTTTTATTTTGATGTACTCCCATTTGTTTAATTTTTCCCCTTGCCTAAGCAGATATATCAGCAAAAATATTACTACAAGAGATGTCTGAGATTTTACTGCCTATTTTTTTCTAGGATTTTTATGGTCTCATTACTTACATTTAAGTCTTTTATTCATTTTGGATTTATTCTTGTATATAGTGTGAGTTAGTGGTCTAGTTTCAAATTTTTATATGTACCTGTCCAATTTTTCCAACATTATTTGTTGAAGAGACTGCCTTTACTCCACTGTATGCTCTTGCCTCCTTTATAAAATATTAGTTGACCATATAGGTGTGGGTTGATTTCTGGGATCTCCGTTCTGTTCCATTTATCTATATGCCTGTTCTTAAGGCAATAATAGGCTGTTTTGATTACAGTAGCCTTGTAGTATCTATACTAATAAAGGTGCAATATGCTAATTAGACTGGGTCAACCAGACATCTTATGGATGTCCAACTTTCTTCTGGACAAAGCCACAGTGGTGTGGGCCAAGGCAGAGGTGGTTAGGGGCAATCAGGCTGGCAGGGGAGTAAGCAGTTAGGGGCAATCAGGCTGGCAGGGGAGCAAGCAGTTAGAGGTTAGATCAGGTGCAAGGGAGGGTAGTTAGGGGGCAATTGGGACAGCTCAGAGGAGGGTAGTTAAGGGGAGATCAGGCCAAGGAAGAGCAGTTGGAGGAGATAAGGCCAGTAGGGGAGCAGTTAGGCAGCAATCAGGCCGGCAGGGGATCATTAGGGGGCAATCAGGTCAGCAGGCAGAGGTAGTTAGGGGTCATCAGGCAGGCAGGCAGAGGCATTTAGGAACCAGTGGTTTAAACTGGCAGTCAGACATACCCTGAGAGGTTCCAGATTGGAGAGGGTGCAGGCACAGCTGAGGGAACTCTCCCATGCATGAATTTTGTGTACTGGGCCTCTAGAAGTTTAATATCAGGTATTATGATATCTACAACTTTATTCTTCTTTCTCAAGATTGCTTATGCTATTCAGGGTCTATTTTGCCTCCATATGAAATTTTGAAATATTTTTTTCTAAATCCATGAAATATGTCATTGATGTTTTAATAGGAATAATGTTGAATTTATAGAGTGCTTTGGGTAGTATAGACATTTTAATGTTGTTAATTTTTCCAGTCCATGAGCACAGTATATGCTTCCACTCACAGTTCTGGGAATATATTATAGTAATCCTTACACACCAATTTGAAAGAATGTATGTACCCCTATATTCACAGCAGCATTATTTACGATGGCTAAGACCTGGAAATAGCCCAAATACCTATCAGTAAGATGAGTGAATAAAAAAGCTTTGGTACATTTACTATGTGTCCATAAAAACTAAGAAAATCTTACCTTTTGCAATGGCATGGATAGATGGATGGACATGGAGATTATTAAGCTAAGTGAAATAAGCCAGTCAGAGAAAGACAAATGTCATATACTCTCATTTATAAGTGGAATCTGATGAACAAAATAGAAACAGAGGCATGGATACATGGAACAGTCTGAGAGATGTTGGGGGGAGATAGAGGAACTGGATAAAATAAGTGAAAGGATTAGCCAAGGAACATATTTTCATAACCTATAGAGACAGACAACAATGTCGTGATGGCCACAGGAAAGGGAGTAGGGGACTGGTAGAGGTTGGAAAAGGTGGGGGGGGGGTGGGAATTGAAATGGTGTCAGCAATAAAAATAAAATGAATGGAGAAGAAACATGGGGTTCCAAAAATATGACATCAACGCCTGGGCCTCGCCAGCAGGTGAGGGGTTCCTGAGGCAGGTGCTGGGTGTGGAGCCCATGAGGGCATAGGTCACCAAGGAGACAGAACTAAACCTCGCATCACCCTGCTTGGCCCCGGAGGATGGCTGGTTAGCCAGAGACAGGTAAGATTCCTCAGAGAAGGAACAACCTAAGAAAGGCACAGTCTCAGAGGCGCCATCAGGAGAGAACTTGGGGGTCAACAGAGGTGGGGCACAGACCCTTACCACCCCTCCTGCAACATGGCAGTCGCCTGTACCTTCTCCCATTCTGAGGGAGGTCTCCTATCCCCATGGCTGCCTCACTTCCCAGCTCAAATTGGGACCCAAGTAACAGACAGAGACTGGGCTGCTGTTTGAGAGGCCTTGTACCCATGGTGTGGGCAAGCGGGTTTTTAATATCCAAGTCCAGACTAGTAGCAGGAATGCTCAGGCCTTTCTCAAGAAGGCAAATAATCCATTCCACTAATATACACATGGTAAATAAGATTGTTGCTAGAGTGTTGAGTTTGACAAATGAATAGTAGCCAATTTCTCAGAGGAAATCAATGTGGCTAATGGAAATAAATGAATATTCTAGAAAAACTGAGTGCACCGTACAAAAAGCTGTTCCTATAGTATTGACAAAAATTCTTATTGGCAGAGCGTCTCATGGTAAAATTTCATAACATGTTATGAACCTAAAGCAGTCATAGTGTAGCACAAATAATTAAAATGTAAAAGCTATCAAGACTACACTATAAAATTTCCAAAAGTCTTCTATTATTTAAAGTAAAAAAGGGGGTGAAAATGAAAGAATATAATGTAAGGAAAAATATCCTGAGAATAATTTACATCTAAAAAATTTTTTGTACTTTAGAAAATTAACTTTTATTTGAAACACTAACAGAGACATACCCATAAAAATACACACATGGTGTCAAAATAAGCCAGAGGAAAATTATTTGGGGGAAAAATGAAAAAGAACCCCAAGTCAAATTTTAAAAAAAATATCCCTTTATTAACTTTTGGTAGAAAATATGTTTGTATATTTTCAGAAAACAACCCCGAGACCATCTGGAATCCAGTAACAGAGAGGAATAGACAGAAGTGCTCCAGCTGTGAAGAGAGAAGAGACAAAATTCAGATATGGAAGATACTGAGGATGCCTCACCATACCAGCAGACAGCAGCTATGTGTTGCTGAAGGATGCCCAGGACCAAACCAGAGACAGTCGGACCTGCATTACCACCATTTGTCCATCAATCAGATCTGAAATATCACGGCTGACTTGTACACATAAGGAACTATTTGACATTGAAATTGGGACTCAAAAGAACTGTTGGCCCAGAAAGGAACTCACTACAGACTGATTCATTTGCCTTTCAGCATAATCGTTAAGGCTTGTCACAGTTTAGGTTCTTACAAGGGTATTTCTTGGATCACATGATCTCATACATCTAGAGGAAATAATGAACAACATAGACTGGTGAACAAAAACAGACACAGAGAAAGAGAAGCAGCGATCAGACTCTCAAACATCAGAGGGAAAATAGGGGCGGGTGGAGGTAAAGGGAAGAGATCAACCAAAGGACTTGTGTGCATGCATATGGGCCTAGCCGGTGGCCATGGAAAACAGGGGGGTGGGGGAATATGTAGGGAGGGGTTTGGGATGTGATACCATAATCAATAAAAATAAATTTAAAAAAATATAAAATAAAATAAAATGAAGTGAGATCTTGAGGCTCTTGGCAGCTACACATGTTTATAAAGTAACTAGAGGCCCGATGCATCAAATTCATGCAAGGTACTTGTCCCTTGCAGCTGCAGTGACTTGCATCAGCCCTTGCAGTCCCAGCTTCATCCAGAAGGTGGCTCAGAAGGATGTCCAGATGGTCGTTGGGCTATCCAGACAATTAGCATATTATGCTTTTATTATAATAGATTATTATAGATCCTTTCTTTTTTCTAGTTCCCCTTGCTCATTCTCCTCTTCCTTCTTCTTTCTACTTCCAACAAGTTTGAGCTTGTTTTCTTTTTAAATGATATCTAGCATTATTATTGTTATGACTACTTATCACCTTTGTATTCACAGTATAAATACAAGCCTCTTAGCCTCCTGCATGTCAAAGGCTCATCCATGGATACTAAGTTGTATTTTCCTGCTGATGAACCCATCAACACAGATGTAGTTTTGTTGATTTTTATTTCCCATTATCAGCAACCATTGATTCTATCCGTATATCTTTGGTAACTATATTATCTAACACACACTTGTAAGTATTCTGTACGTACAATGATTTCCAAAAATTGATTCTATATTAAAGTAGTATTTACATATAGGACTGTAAAACATACTAAGGTGAACTTAAAATTCAAAGAACCACTAGTGTATTTCGAATCATTTACTCAATATTAATGCTGGTGCTAACCCATTTGATAGCTTACAATTCACCATTTAGAAATAGAGGCTTTTATAAAAGCTAAGGCTACAGGCTCATAGAAAGATAATTTAATGGGAGGTATTTTCTGATGTTTTAAAATTAAAATTCTCTCCCTTCAACACCACCCTGTCAAGTAGTTAATGATCATAAATAAATGATTGAATGTGCTAGAAAGATTGCTATTTAAAGCAAAATTTCTGCCAATCTTCTGTTAAAGCTTTTTTTGTAATGGGAATAATCATCTCCTAATTCATATGTTTTGAAAAAGTTTATATATATATATATATATATATATATATATATATATATATATATATATGGTTTCTGAAGGCTTCATCCTTCCTTCAGTGTAAGTCAATAGGTATTTACTTAGTGCTTAGAGTAATCTATCATTTCTTTCTTATCTATGTGGGCAGAGGAAACTTGTCCACTTTAGGTCAAATGCCAATTGCTCAAACAACCCACAATGGCCAAGAGGTGGGATGACATGGTACTAGCATGGAGATTCCAGTGGAAATTATGCAGCTGTGCATAGGATAAAGAGAGGAATAGATTCTGGAAAATGGGATATTCAGGGGAAAAATATGCCCAATACAGAACAACATACAAAAGAAGCTTAAAGCACAGAGCTTGTCCTTAAGAAACTTACAATTTCATTTTTCCATTCCGGAGATTTTAAATTTAAAACATCAGAATAGAAAGAAGCAAAAATCTGGACCCTTTGATTAGGAAACCAAGTTTAGGCTCTTTAAGATGACTACTAAAAAAGGTGGCTATTTTATTTTCTCAGGGCTTTAGTTCCTCATCTATTAAACCAAAGATGGCTTGTCATCTTTTTTACCACCATCTACACACTTTCTCAAGTCATAAATCTAGGAGTTACTCTGAATTCTTCCTTTTTACTCACCCTCTAAATCTATCACCCCCAGTTACCAAAATCACTTTCTCCAAGTCTCCCTCATCTCAGTATATGGCAATTCTAATTCCTTCCAGTTGTTCAAACTGTAGAATCATATTTGACACTCTACTTTCTCTCACAACCTATTTGCAATTGACCAGCAAATTTTATAAATTATACCTTCTAAATGTATACAGAACCCAACCACTTCACAATACCTCCACTACTACCACCCAAATAAAAATCACTCTTATATCTAGATTAGATTACTGACATAGTCTCTTAAATAGTCTCTATATTCCCTCTTATAGTTTAATATCAACATGGCAGCCAGAATGAACCTGTTAAAACATAAATCTTTACATGACTCTTCTGCTCAAAACACTCCAATGGCTTCCCATCTTACTATCTTAAAAACAAATGTTTTTACAATGGTCTAACCTGAGTTCCCCAGTGCAGAATCATTCTAATCTTATTTCATAGCACTCTATCCCTCACATATTATACTCTAAACTCTGGTTTCTCCACTGTTCCTCAAACTACCAAGTAAATTCTTGCCTTCTAATGTTTTATCTGCCTAGAATACTTCCCCCAGATAACCACATGGGTTGCTTTCTTATTTTCTTCAGGTATCCATTCATAGGTTACCTTCTTAATATATATTATACTAGAGGCCCAGTGCAAGAAATTCATGCACAGGGGTAGGGGGTTTGTCCCTCAGCCCAGCCTGCACCCTCTCCAATCTGGGACCCCTCGAGGGATATCCAACTGCCCATTTATGCCTGAACCCACTCAGATTGGGCCTAAATGAGCAGTTGGACATCCCTCTCACAATCCAGGACAGCTGGCTCCCAACTGCTTGCCTGCCTGCCCTTCTGATTGCTCCTAACCGCTTCTGCATGCCAGCCTGATCACTCTCTAACCACTCTCATGGCAGCCTGATTGATGTCTAACTGCTCCCCTGCCAGCCTGTTTGCCCCCAACTTCCCTCCTCTGTCAGCCTGGTCACCCCTAACTGCCTTCCCCTGCAGGGTTGATCACCTTCAACTGCCCTCCCTTACAGGCCTGGTCCCTCTCAACTGCCCTCCCTTACAGGCCTGGTCCCTGCCAACTTTCCTCCCCTGCTGGCCATCTTGTGGTGGCCACCTTGTGTCCAGTGGGGGCAGGATCTTTGACCACATGGGGGCAGCCATCTTGTGTGTTGGAGTGATGGTCAATCTGCATATTAGTCTTTTATTAGGATAGAGGCCTGGTGCATGGGTGGGGGCCAGCTGGTTTGCCCTGAAGGGTGTCCTGGATCAGAGTGGGGGTTCCCTTGGGGAATGGGGTGGCCTGAGTGAAGGGCCTGTGGTGGATTGCATGCTGGCCACGCCCCCCAGTGGCCCAAGCAAAGGCCCTAGTATCTGGGCTATATTTATTTTCTACAATTGAAACTTTGTAGCCTTGAGTGGAGCCAAGCCTCCTACTTGCCCCATGGCAGAAGCAGTTTCTGTTTGGATTTGTTTACCTTCTATAATTGAAACTGTGTATCCTTGAGTGGAAGCTTGGGCTGGCAAGGGCTGGCAGAAAGCTTGGCTTCTTCTGCTGCCAAGGAAATGCCTCCTTTCTGTTCTCTGTGGCTGTAGCCATCTTGGTTTATTTGCATACTCATTATGATTGGCTTATGGGCGTGGCTTCTGGAGCACAGTGATGGTTAATTTGCAAGTTACTCTTTTATTAGGTAGGATTGATTTCAGAGAGGAAGGAAGATAGAGAAAGATAAAGAAAAATCATTGATCGGTTGTCTCCTGTAAACCCCTACTCGGGATTGAGCCCATAAACTTGGCATGTGCCCTTGACTAAAATTGAAACTGCAGGCCTAACCAGCTAGGGCCATAGGCGACCTTTTAAGGGAGATTTTCCTAACCACTATTCATAAAACAGAAACCCAAAACCCATCCCAGTATCCCCTTTATGTCTTAACCTATTTTATTATTGTCCATCCCTCTTATCACCATTGGCGATATCACATTTTATGTTTGTTGAATGTGTATATCTTCCCACTAGACTCCATGAAGATTGGGATTATACTTTGTTCACTGCTCTATACAAGCACTTATAACAATGCTTGTCACAGAGGAGGCACTCAGACATTTCTTGGATGAATGAATGAATCCAATTCATCAGAGATTCCTATTAATTCTGTTTTCCAAATATATGCCAAATTGGATATTTTTCTCCAACCCATTTATTTTCTCTAAACTTAAGCTCTTAGCATTCTTACATGGACATATGTAGTATTCCTCTACCTGGTCTTCCCATATTCATTCTCTCCTCCCTACATTTTTCACAGAGTGGTCTTCTAACAATGCATATCAGATCACATTCTCACCTATGTAAAACTCTCCAATAGTTTTCCATTTCTCTTAGGATCAAATATATACCCCTTTAAAGTTGTGTATGATCAAGTTTCTGTCAAATCTTCCAACCTCATTTTATATCACTTTTTTCAACATTTGAAATTTCCCATTCATAGAAAGAACCCATCTAAGTACTTCTTGTGTGGTGTTTGCTCTTCCAGGTTTCATTTCTTCTGACTCTCCATGTTTCAGCTTGTCACTTCATCAAACAATATCTTAATTTCCTATACAACCAGGAATCCTTTCATTATTGTCTCATTTTCAGAAACCTTCCTTTTCTGCTTTTTGAAATGTATTAAAATTGGTAACAATAATTATATTTGTTTGTTTACTTGTTTAATGCCTGCTCACTCAGCTTCTCTAAGCTATGTGAGGTACCTGTTTAGACCTTATTAGTGTTGTTCACCACTATATGTCCAATGTGTTTATAATACATTGAATGAATAAAATTTTCTTTGAGCCAATGAAATAAGTCAATGTTATTTGTTAATGTATATATTTAAGTCTCCAATTTTGAGATTAAGCTCTAGATAATATATCATAAACTTAAAGGAACTATAGCTTTTTATCCTACTCTGATGTTTGCAGGTAAATAAAGGCCCTTCTGGGAAATAAAGTTCAGTATTTTTGGGTAAAACGCAGTTCAAACTCTTAACTCTTCTGCCAGGGTCACTTTTACGGTGGAGAAAAGCATGAGAAAGTTTTTGTGGGATTTCTGTCTACATAAAAAAACATTTATTTAAAAACTAGAGGGCTGGTGCATGAAAATTCATGCACTAGTGAAGGGGCCCCTCAGCCCAGCCTGTTCTTTCTCATAGTCTGGGAGCCCTCAGTGGTGGGAGGCATCCTGACAATCAGGGGAAGGCGACGTCCTATCACACCTCTGCTGCTACCACTGCCGGCAGCACAAGCTTCTGCCAACCCTGGTTATCTGAGCCTCAGGCAGCCCTAGGCGGCTGGGAAGCCTCCATCTGAGGCTTGCCTGCTCCTTGGACCGACCCTAAGCTGCTGAGGGGGTTGGGGGACTCTAGAGGCCAGTGGCAAGGAGCATCCTGGCCTGTTGCCCAGTGGGGCTGAGGGAACTGGGTGCCACCATCTTGTGGCAATGGGCGCTGCCAGCTTTGAGGATGGGGCAATCAATTAGCATATTCCCTCCTTATTGGCTGTGAGTGCTGCCATCTTTGTAACAGCGTGAGGGTCAATTAGTATATTCCCTCTTTATTGTATAGGATGGCTAACATAATTAATATGCCCATGTGACATATAGAGACATATCAATGGATATTTAGAATGATGGGTGGAAAAGAGGTACTTTTGTATTGTTTATTGTCTAATTCATACATATGAAGATTCTCAGTGTTTGGGTTTCATCTCTTCATGTACCGTGTCAAATATGCCATTTTTAGCTAATTTAATATTGGTCACCATGAGGAAGAAAATAGAAATACTGTTATTATTCATTATGCCATGGTTTTTAACCATTTGTATTGAAATAATGTTTATCTTCTTGACTCTGCAATTACTTAATACCATTTCTTTAGGCTGATAACATAAATCGATTAAACATAATAGAGGCCCCAGAAATAAACCCACACCTAAATGTGAATTAATATATCATAAAAGAGACAAGAACATAATATGGGATAAAGGCAGTCTACTCAATATATGGTGTTGGGAAAATTGGACAGATATATTTATAAAAATGAAACTAGACCACCTTCTTACACTATATACAAGAATATACTAAAAATGGATTAAAGACTTAAATATGACTTGAAACTATTAAACTCTGAGAAGAAAATATAATAAGCAGTAAACTCTCAGATATTTCTCTTAGCAACATTTTTTCTGATATATCTCCTCAGGCAAGGGAAACTAAAGAAAAAATAAACAAATGGGACTATCTAACTAAAAAGTTTTTGTACAGCAAAGGAAACCATAAACAAAACAAAAAAGACAACCTACTATATGGGTAAAAGATATTCAGCAGCGGTACATCTGATAAGGGATTGACAACACACAAAAAAAATCCAAAACAAGTCAATTAAAAATGGGAGAGAACCTGAACAGACACTTCTCCAAAGAGAACACAGAGGTGGCCAAGAGGTATGAAAAAAATGCTCAACATCACTAATCACTAGAAAAATGCAAGTTAAAACCACAGTGAGATATCACCTTACACCTATCAGAATGGCTATCCTCAATAAATCCATAAACAACTGGTGTTGGTGAGGATGTGGTGAAAAGGAAAACATTATGCTCTCTTGGTAAAAATGAAAATTGCTGCAGCCACTGTGGAAAACAATACGGAGGTTTCCAAAAAAAAAATACTAGAACTGCCTATGACCCAATGACTCCACTTCTGTGTACTCATCTTGAGAACCCCAAAATACAAATTTGAAAAGTGATATGCATGCCAATATTTATTGCAACATCATTTTACAATAACCATAGTTGAGTGAATAAAAAAGTTATGGCACATATGTACAATGGAATGTTACTTAGTCATAAAAAGAATTAAATCTTATCATTTGTGACAGCATGGATGGACCTAGAGGGTATTATACTAAGTGAAATAAGACAGTCAGAGAAAGACAAATACCATATGATTTCACTTATATGTGGAATCTAAAGAAGAAAATAAATGAACAAACAAAACAGAAACAGATTCATAGGTGCAAAGAACAAACTGATGGTTATCAGAGGGGAGGGTTGTTGGAGGTCTGGGTGAAAAAAAGTGAAGTGATTAAGAAGCACAAATTAATAGTTACTAAATAGTCACTGGGATGTAAAGTACAGCTTAGGGAATATAGTCAATAATATTTTATCTTTTTTAAAAATATATTTTTATTGTTTCAGAGAGGAAGGAAGAGGGAGAGAGATATATAGAAATATCATTGATGACAGATAATCACCTTTTGGCTGCCTCCTGAATGATCCTAACTGGGGCTTGAGCTTGAAACTCAGGCATGTGCCCTGAACAGGAATTGAACCATTACTTCCTGGTTCATAGGTCGATACTCAACCACTGAGTCATACCAACTGGGCAGTCAATAATATTTTAGTAAATATGATGTGCTAAGTAGGTACTTGAAATATTGAGGGGATCACTTTGGAAGGTATATTATTGTCTACCCACTATGCTGTACACATGAAACTAACATAAAATAATATTTAATGTCAACTCTATTCCTACATAATAAATAAGTAATATGCAAATTGACCCTCAGACCCTTGTACAAGATGGCTGCTCCCATGTGGTCAAAGGCGGCTGCCACAGGATGGCAGACAGGGGAGGTAGTTGTGAGAGATCAGGCCTGCAGGAGAGGGCAGTTGGAGGTGACCAGGCCAGCAGGGAAGGGCAGTTGGGGGCGACCGGACCTGCAAGGGAGAGAGAGCTGTTGGGGGGGGCAGATCTGTAGGCAGGGAGGGCAGTTAGGGGGGAAAAGGTCTGCAGGGGAGGGAAGTAGGGGGGGACTAGGCCTGTAAGGGAGGGCAGTTGGAGGTGACTAGGATGGCAGGGAAGGGTAGTTAGGGGTGAACAGGCTGGTAGGGGAGGGCAGTTGAGGGTAACCAGACCTGCAGGGGAAGGTAATTGGGGGTGATCAGGCCTGCAGGAGAGGGCAGTTGCGGGGGGGGGGGGGACCAGGCCTGCAGGGGAACAGTTAGGTGTCAATCAGGCTGGCAGGGGAGTGATTAGGGGGTTGATCAGGCTGGCAGGCAGGCAAGAGGTTGAGAGCCAGTAGTCTTGGATTGTGAGAGAGATTGTGCCTAAACAGGCAGTTGGACACCACCTGAGGGTTCCCAGATTAGAGAGGATGCAGGCCAGGCTGAGGGAGATCCCCGCCCCCCCCCCCCATGCACTAATTTCATGCACCAGGCCTCTAGTTGAAAAATAAAATTTAAAAACAATGCTGAAACTATTCTCTCTGACCTCAGGTAATATAAGCCGTAGGCTGATTCACAATTGGAATTCAAATGGGAGAAAGCTAATGTTTAGGTCAATGGTGCCCTAAAATAATCCTGTGCTCAATGGGTCATTCCTAATTAACATCACAATACTGATCTGGCAGCTCTATCTTGCATAATCCTGGGCAAGAAATATTTTACCAGCCAGTGGGGAGCTATTAGCTTACAAGGCTACCCTCTTAGCATAGCATCTCATTAACAGGTCTGTGAAATGACTTTATAGGAATGAGTCCTGGAGCTTCCTGGGGCATCTCTTTGACCAGATTATCAGAATAGTAAAGCAGATAGTGACCTAACATGGAGAAATAAGGACTGAGATTCACACAGGTACCAGCTCTCTCTCAGGAAAGCTCATATGCATGGCACTAAAGGTACCTTAGAAATTATTTAGAAAGACACTTCAAAGATTAGGGCTCCCTAAGGTATGAGCCATATCAATAGTTCTACTTGTCCAGGTCTAAGGGAGATACTGTGTTCAACACACACACACACACACACACACACACACACACACACACACACATTCTAGATTCATTGTTTCTGTTCTTTGTCTATTTCACAATGGAAATGGTTTTCTTTAGGAAGGCCAATTTGTTCAACAAATTCTTTGACTCATAGCCTGAAATATAGTCCAAACATTGTCACTGTCCCAATTAATAAACAATAGAAATCTCCTGACTTTATATATACTATATACTATGTCTAAGAGATATTAGGGTTTTTACTTTTTAAAGATTTTTATTGATTTTTATTTTTTAATATATCTTTTTATTGATCTCAGAGAAAAAGGGAGAGGGGGAGACAGAAACATCAGTGATGACATAGAATCATTGATCAGCTGGCTCCTGCCCACCCCTACTGGAGATCAAACCCACAACCTGGGCATATGCCCTTCAATGGAATCAAACCCAAGTCCTTCAGTCCACAGGCTAGGCTGATGCTCTATCCACTGAGTCAAACCAGCTAGGGATTGTATTGATTTTTAACGAGAGGAAGGGGGAGGAAGAGAGAGAGAAACATTGATGAGAGAGTAACATCGATCAATTGCCTCCTGTATGCCCTATACATTGGATCAAGCCCACAAGCCAGGCATGTTCCCTGACCAGGAATTGAACCAGAAACTTTTTGGTGCATGGGACAATGCCCAACCAACTAAGCCACACAGACCAGGGCAAGAAACTAATTTAAAGTTAAATTATAGGTACTTCTTAGAGATCTTTTATATTGCTTTTAGAAAATAGAACCAAATGTGCTAATGAGATGAATGGCAATCACCACTCTTCCTCATTTCTGATTTCCATGTCTTCTTTTCAGCTCTTAATAGATGGACTAGCAAAGCTGCCTCTTTGCTCACAAAGGCAAGGACATTGGGATGGATGGTAAAAGCCATCTATTCCAGTTGAAAAAAATAAATAAATAAAATCAAAAGAACTAAAAAAAGCTTGGGCATACCAATCAGATTGCTTTCTATTGAAGATCATCGCCTTCATGGTAAACTTTATTTTTATAAAATGTTAAGATTAGCAGAAAATCAAGCTATCCTCTGAGTACATTTTCCCCTCTTGTCTAAAGCCTGTGAATTAAAGGCACTATTTCTGGCAGATTTAAAAATAAGATATGGGTTTTAGAAAAGATGCCATGGCTTTTCTTCCTGAACCATTTGAAATGAAGTGCTGAGAAAAGCATCCCTTTTAGTGTACTCTTTTAGGGACTTGGAAAGAATTTGACTGCTTTACTGTTTGTGAACATACAGGCCCCAGGGCTCTATATTCTTACGTTAAAATGAGCTTTGGGACCTGAAGATCCTCCACAGAGAACATTTTTATTGCTTACAAACTTCCTCTGTGATTAAGATTCAACCTAGACTTCAGTAGTCAGGTAGCATAGACCCCCACATCTGCATATCTGCTGGCCAGTTTTCTCTCTTCTTAGGAGTTCCCAGACAAGAGCTAGAATTGTGTAATTTTATTCCTTTTAGAAACCAATTGTAAGGTTGACATCTGGAATCTATTATAGTGAATACCTTAGTTCTGTTACACAATGGCCCTTCGCAAAGTGGTTTCTCTTTAGGCAAAGGCAGTTGGGGTTTTAGAAAGTATTTTTTCCTTCAGTACATATTCATTTAATTACAATGAGGACAGAAGAAAAGTAGAAATTATGTCTCAATACAAATGAAGGATGGCTAGCAGGGCAGTGGAAGAGAGGGGTGGAGTCTGCACTTTCTTATTCAAGCGTCTGGATGCTGTGAAATGCCTACATGGTTAAAAAAAAGAAATTTTGATTTTCACATGAATTTCTATGCCTCACATGCGAGTCAAAGATAATAAGAGGCAACTTAGCTTTCCTCAGGAAGGCAAATATAGCACCAAGTTTGTTTTGTGAAGGAATTTTGAGAACTAAAAATGCTAATTGCATTTCGTTAAAGAAAAATAGATTTCATTAATCTATGGTTGAATTTTAAAAAGAATAACCAAAAAGGTTTGCTATTTGATTGAATTACAAATTAAAAAGATCAACCATCTTCTCTCAATCTTTTAATATCTTGATGTCTTAGCCACTGAGTTACTGTGTGCAAAGGTTATCAAAATGAGTCACAGACTGTACTGTCTGTGATACAACCCCACTACAAGAGCAACGGAGCATTTGGTTGCACATGCATATAAGACTTGAGTCTTATTCTTTCTCTCAACCCCTTTGTCAGTGTACAGCAGGGTGGGTAGGGAGGTCAGGCCACATCTCAAACCAAGTAATCTGGTTTCTGTCTTCACCTCTCCAATAAAACAGCTCTGGTAAAAGTTTTCAGTATCCTCTTAGTTTCCAATCCAACTGGACCTCTCAGCTGCATTGGAGATTTATTTCTCACTCCTTCTGATATGGGTAGAAATAGAATGTTGAGAAACCAGCTGGAATTGTAAGAAATATTAATCATGCTCTGTTAACTGTGATTGTTTTATTCTGATTAAAGAAGGCACATTCTAACTTGGCTGGAAGCTGCACTCAGGATCTGGAGGCTCACTTGGAAGTTCAGCCCTTCCTACCCATTTGAAGATGCCTATTATGGAAAGGTTAACAACTTTGCTGCTGAAACCAGAATTGCCAGCCCTTTGAAGATGCCCAGTCCTTTTGCATAGCTGCAGGCCTTTGCATATGTCCAGCCTGCTTACTTGTTAACTGTCCATTTTACATACCCTTTGGCTATTTCCCCATGTAATCCTTCGTATTTCTACCAATATAAGCAGCCTGCTATGGTGGGGTGCGGAGCAGATTTCTGTGGATGACCTGCTCTCTCATATTGCTGGCAATATTGGAATAAACACTCATACATGATTCAATCCTGTTTTTGCTGAATTGGCTCAAGTGGCGACAGTAGCAGCACGGATCCAGTGATTATCTGGGTACACTTTACCCTTGAAACTTTCATCCCTTAACTCTGATAACACTCACCCCCACCCTTTATTCCCTTCATGCTGTAGATTGCACTTTCTGAATTTTCTTACTCTATTCTTCTTCCTCTGCCTACCCTTTAATTATTGGTATCATCAGGATCTTGTTCTAAGTCTTTTTTCATAGTTGTACGTAGTTGTTTTAGATAATCTCATCTAATACTGAAGCATGGTGGTCCCTCCTTTGGAAAACTGCTGTTTAAAACTGATGTTAGGGCTACTCTTTTATTTTTAGATAGTCTCTTATTCTGTAAAATATAACTTTGGTTTTTTTAGCTTGAATAATAGA